>OV049924.1:102282159-102919514 GCA_920104205.1 Eupeodes latifasciatus | reverse complement strand
GCCCTCTAGGTGCCGACTTTTAACCCTATTAGACGCATATTAAGCGAGATATTCGCATTTTAAGTTTGAACATGATTTTTGCCCATAACTTGTTATAAAATTTCAAAGATAGGCAGTGCAATGGAAGGGAAGGATTCCTAGATCACAATCCTGAAATTTCCGCCCCTCTAGGTGGTCTAGATCGAGAAATAATGGAGTTCAAAAATTGCCCTCTAGGTGCCGACTTTTAACCCTATTAGACGCATATTAAGCGAGATATTCGCATTTTAAGTTTGAACATGGATTTTTGCCCATAACTTGTTGTAAAATTGGTCTTATTCAAAGATAGGCACAGCAATGGAAAGGGAAGGATTCCTAGATCACAATCCTGTAATTTCAGTCCTCTAGGTGGTCTAGATCGAGAAATAATGGAGTTCAAAAAATTGCCCTCTAGGTGCCGACTTTTAACCCTATTAGACGCATATTAAGCGAGATATTCGCATTTTAAGTTTGAACATGGATTTTTGCCCATAACTTGTTGTAAAATTGGTCTTATGGAAAGATGGGCACAGCAATGGAAAGGGAAGGAATTCCTAGATCACAATCCTGAAATTTCAGCCCTCTAGGTGGTCTAGATCGAGAAATAATGGAGTTCAAAAATTGCCCTCTAGGTGCCGACTTTTAAGCCTATTAGAAGCATATTAAGCGAGATATTGGCATTTTAAGTTTGAACATGGATTTTCGCCCATAACTTGTTGTAAAATTGGTCTTATTCAAAGATAGGCACAGCAATGGAAAGGGAGGATTCCTAGATCACAATCCTGAAATTTCAGCCCTCTAGGTGGTCTAGATCGAGAAATAATGGAGTTCAAAAATTGCGCTCTAGGTGCCGACTTTTAACCCTATTAGACGCATATTAAGCGAGATATTCGCATTTTAAGTTTGAACATGGATTTTTGCCCATAACTTGTTGTAAAATTGGTCTTATTCAAAGATAGGCACAGCAATGGAAAGGAAGGATTCCTAGATCACAATCCTGAAATTTCAGCCCTCTAGGTGGTCTAGATCGAGAAATAATGGAGTTCAAAAATTGCCCTCTAGGTGCCGACTTTTAACCCTATTAGACGCATATTAAGCGAGATATTCGCATTTTAAGTTTGAACATGGATTTTTTGCCCATAACTTGTTGTAAAATTGGTCTTCAAAGATAGGCACAGCAATGGAAAGGGAAGGATTCCTAGATCACAATCCTGTAATTTCAGTCCTGTAGGTGGTCTAGATCGAGAAATAATGAATTTCAAAAATTGTCCTCTAAGTGCCGACTTTTAACTCTATTAGACGCATATTAAGCGAGATATTCGCATTTTAAGTTTGAACATGGATTTTCGCCCATAACTTGTTGTAAAATTGGTCTTATTCAAAGATAGGCACAGCAATAGAAAGGGAAGGATTCCTAGATCACAATCCTGTAATTTCAGTCCTCTAGGTGGTCTAGATCGAGAAATAATGGATTTCAAAAATTGCCCTCTAGGTGCCGACTTTTAACCCTATTAGACGCATATTAAGCGAGATATTCGCATTTTAAGTTTGAACATGGATTTTTGCCCATAACTTGTTGTAAAATTGGTCTTATTCAAAGATAGGCACAGCAATGGAAAGGGAAGGATTCCTAGACCACAATCCTGAAATTTCAGATCTCTAGGTGGTCTAGATCGAGAAATAATGGAGTTCAAAAATTGCCCTCTAGGTGCCGACTTTTAACCCTATTAGACGCATATTAAGCGAGATATTCGCATTTTAAGTTTGAACATGGATTTTTGCCCATAACTTGTTGTAAAATTGGTCTTATTCAAAGATAGGCACAGCAATGGAAAGGGAAGGATTCCTAGATCACAATCCTGAAATTTCAGCCCTCTAGGTGGTCTAGATCGAGAAATAATGGAGTTCAAAAATTGCCCTCTAGGTGCCGACTTTTAAGCCTATTAGACGCATATTAAGCGAGATATTCGCATTTTAAGTTTGAACATGGATTTTTGCCCAAAAACTTGTTGTAAAATTGGTCTTCAAAGATAGGCACAGCAATGGAAAGGGAAGGATTCCTAGATCACAATCCTGTAATTTCAGCCCTCTAGGTGGTCTAGATCGAGAAATAATGGATTTCAAAATTGCCCTCTAGGTGCCGACTTTTAACCCTATTAGACGCATATTAAGCGAGATATTCGCATTTTAAGTTTAAACATGGATTTTCGCCCATAACTTGTTGTAAAATTGGTCTTATTCAAAGATAGGCACAGCAATAGAAAGGGAAGGATTCCTAGATCACAATCCTGTAATTTCAGTCCTCTAGGTGGTCTAGATCGAGAAATAATGGATTTCAAAAATTGCCCTCTAGGTGCCGACTTTTAACCCTATTAGACGCATATTAAGCGAGATATTCGCATTTTAAGTTTGAACATGGATTTTTGCCCATAACTTGTTGTAAAATTGGTCTTATGGAAAGATGGGCACAGCAATGGAAAGGGAAGGATTCCTAGATCACAATCCTGTAATTTCAGCCCTCTAGGTGGTCTAGATCGAGAAATAATAGAGTTCAAAAATTGCTCTCTAGGTGCCGACCTTTGCCCCTGTAGGACGCATATTAAGCGAGATATTCGCATTTTAAGTTTGAACATGGATTTTTGCCCATAACTTGTTGTAAAATTGGTCTTATTCAAAGATAGGCACAGCAATGGAAAGGGAAGGATTCCTAGATCACAATCCTGAAATTTCAGTCCTCTAGGTGGTCTAGATCGAGAAATAATGGAGTTCAAAAATTGCCCTCTAGGTGCCGACTTTTAAGCCTATTAGACGCATATTAAGCGAGATATTCGCATTTTAAGTTTGAACATGGATTTTTGCCCATAACTTGTTGTAAAATTGGTCTTCAAAGATAGGCACAGCAATGGAAAGGGAAGGATTCCTAGATCACAATCCTGTAATTTCAGCCCTCTAGGTGGTCTAGATCGAGAAATAATGGATTTCAAAAATTGCCCTCTAGGTGCCGACTTTTAACCCTATTAGACGCATATTAAGCGAGATATTCGCATTTTAAGTTTAAACATGGATTTTCGCCCATAACTTGTTGTAAAATTGGTCTTATTCAAAGATAGGCACAGCAATAGAAAGGGAAGGATTCCTAGATCACAATCCTGTAATTTCAGCCCTCTAGGTGGTCTAGATCGAGAAATAATGGAGTTCCAAATTGCTCTCTAGGTGCCGACCTTTGCCCTTGTAGGACGCATATTAAGCGAGATATTCGCATTTTAAGTTTGAACATGGATTTTTGCCCATAACTTGTTGTAAAATTGGTCTTATTCAAAGATAGGATCAGCAATGGAAAGGGAAGGATTCCTAGATCACAATCCTGTAATTTCAGCCCTCTAGGTGGTCTAGATCGAGAAATAATGGATTTCAAAAATTGCCCTCTAGGTGCCGACTTTTAACCCTATTAGACGCATATTAAGCGAGATATTCGCATTTTAAGTTTGAACATGGATTTTCGCCCATAACTTGTTGTAAAATTGGTCTTATTCAAAGATAGGCACAGCAATAGAAAGGGAAGGATTCCTAGATCACAATCCTGTAATTTCAGCCCTCTAGGTGGTCTAGATCGAGAAATAATAGAGTTCAAAAATTGCTCTCTAGGTGCCGACCTTTGCCCCTGTAGGACGCATATTAAGCGAGATATTTGCATTTTAAGTTTGAACATGGATTTTTGCCCATAACTTGTTGTAAAATTGGTCTTATTCAAAGATAGGCACAGCAATGGAAAGGGAAGGATTCCTAGATCACAATCCTGAAATTTCAGCCCTCTAGGTGGTCTAGATCGAGAAATAATGGATTTCAAAAATTGCCCTCTAGGTGCCGACTTTTAACCCTATTAGACGCATATTAAGCGAGATATTCGCATTTTAAGTTTGAACATGGATTTTTGCCCATAACTTGTTGTAAAATTGGTCTTATGGAAAGATGGGCACAGCAATGGAAAGGGAAGGATTCCTAGATCACAATCCTGTAATTTCAGCCCTCTAGGTGGTCTAGATCGAGAAATAATAGAGTTCAAAAATTGCGCTCTAGGTGCCGACCTTTGCCCCTGTAGGACGCATATTAAGCGAGATATTCGCATTTTAAGTTTGAACATGGATTTTTGCCCATAACTTGTTGTAAAATTGGTCTTATTCAAAGATAGGCACAGCAATGGAAAGGGAAGGATTCCTAGATCACAATCCTGAAATTTCAGCCCTCTAGGTGGTCTAGATCGAGAAATAATGGAGTTCAAAAATTGCCCTCTAGGTGCCGACTTTTAAGCCTATTAGACGCATATTAAGCGAGATATTCGCATTTTAAGTTTGAACATGGATTTTTGCCCATAACTTGTTGTAAAATTGGTCTTCAAAGATAGGCACAGCAATGGAAAGGGAAGGATTCCTAGATCACAATCCTGTAATTTCAGCCCTCTAGGTGGTCTAGATCGAGAAATAATGGATTTCAAAAATTGCCCTCTAGGTGCCGACTTTTAACCCTATTAGACGCATATTAAGCGAGATATTCGCATTTTAAGTTTAAACATGGATTTTCACCCATAACTTGTTGTAAAATTGGTCTTATTCAAAGATAGGCACAGCAATAGAAAGGGAAGGATTCCTAGATCACAATCCTGTAATTTCAGCCCTCTAGGTGGTCTAGATCGAGAAATAATGGAGTTCCAAATTGCTCTCTAGGTGCCGACCTTTGCCCCTGTAGGACGCATATTAAGCGAGATATTCGCATTTTAAGTTTGAACATGGATTTTTGCCCATAACTTGTTGTAAAATTGGTCTTATTCAAAGATAGGCACAGCAATGGAAAGGGAAGGATTCCTAGATCACAATCCTGTAATTTCAGCCCTCTAGGTGGTGTAGATCGAGAAATAATGGATTTCAAAAATTGCCCTCTAGGTGCCGACTTTTAACCCTATTAGACGCATATTAAGCGAGATATTCGCATTTTAAGTTTGAACATGGATTTTCGCCCATAACTTGTTGTAAAATTGGTCTTATTCAAAGATAGGCACAGCAATAGAAAGGGAAGGATTCCTAGATCACAATCCTGTAATTTCAGCCCTCTAGGTGGTCTAGATCGAGAAATAATAGAGTTCAAAAATTGCTCTCTAGGTACCGACCTTTGCCCCTGTAGGACGCATATTAAGCGAGATATTCGCATTTTAAGTTTGAACATGGATTTTTGCCCATAACTTGTTGTAAAATTGGTCTTATTCAAAGATAGGCACAGCAATGGAAAGGGAAGGATTCCTAGATCACAATCCTGAAATTTCAGCCCTCTAGGTGGTCTAGATCGAGAAATAATGGAGTTCAAAAATTGCCCTCTAGGTGCCGACTTTTAACCCTATTAGACGCATATTAAGCGAGATATTCGCATTTTAAGTTTGAACATGGATTTTTGCCCATAACTTGTTGTAAAATTGGTCTTATTCAAAGATAGGCACAGCAATGGAAAGGGAAGGATTCCTAGATCACAAACCTGAAATTTCAGCCCTCTAGGTGGTCTAGATCGAGAAATAATGGAGTTCAAAAATTGCGCTCCAGGTGCCGACTTTTAACCCTATTAGACGCATATTGCAAAATATTCGCATTTTAAGTTTGAACATGGATTTTTGCCCATAACTTGTTGTAAAATTGGTCTTATTCAAAGATAGGCACATCAATGGAAAGGGAAGGATTCCTAGATCACAAACCTGAAATTTCAGCCCTCTAGGTGGTCTAGATCGAGAAATAATGGAGTTCAAAAATTGCCCTCTGGTGCCGACTTTTAAGCCTATTAGACGCATATTAAGCGAGATATTCGCATTTTAAGTTTGAACATGGATTTTTGCCCATAACTTGTTGTAAAATTGGTCTTATTCAAAGATAGGCACAGCAATGGAAAGGGAAGGATTCCTAGATCACAATCCTGAAATTTCAGCCCTCTAGGTGGTCTAGATCGAGAAATAATGGATTTCAAAAATTGCCCTCTAGGTGCCGACTTTTAACCCTATTAGACGCATATTAAGCGAGATATTCGCATTTTAAGTTTGAACATGGATTTTCGCCCATAACTTGTTGTAAAATTGGTCTTATTCAAAGATAGGCACAGCAATAGAAAGGGAAGGATTCCTAGATCACAATCCTGTAATTTCAGTCCTCTAGGTGGTCTAGATCGAGAAATAATGGATTTCAAAAATTGCCCTCTAGGTGCCGACTTTTAACCCTATTAGACGCATATTAAGCGAGATATTCGCATTTTAAGTTTGAACATGGATTTTTGCCCATAACTTGTTGTAAAATTGGTCTTATTCAAAGATAGGCACAGCAATGGAAAGGGAAGGATTCCTAGACCACAATCCTGAAATTTCAGATCTCTAGGTGGTCTAGATCGAGAAATAATGGATTTCAAAAATTGCCCTCGAGGTGCCGACTTTTAACCCTATTAGACGCATATTAAGCGAGATATTCGCATTTTAAGTTTAAACATGGAGTTTCGCCCATAACTTGTTGTAAAATTGGTCTTATTCAAAGATAGGCACAGCAATAGAAAGGGAAGGATTCCTAGATCACAATCCTGTAATTTCAGCCCTCTAGGTGGTCTAGATCGAGAAATAATGGAGTTCCAAATTGCTCTCTAGGTGCCGACCTTTGCCCCTGTAAGACGCATATTAAGCGAGATATTCGCATTTTAAGTTTGAACATGGATTTTTGCCCATAACTTGTTGTAAAATTGGTCTTATTCAAAGATAGGCACAGCAATGGAAAGGGAAGGATTCCTAGATCACAATCCTGTAATTTCAGCCCTCTAGGTGGTGTAGATCGAGAAATAATGGATTTCAAAAATTGCCCTCTAGGTGCCGACTTTTAACCCTATTAGACGCATATTAAGCGAGATATTCGCATTTTAAGTTTGAACATGGATTTTCGCCCATAACTTGTTGTAAAATTGGTCTTATTCAAAGATAGGCACAGCAATAGAAAGGGAAGGATTCCTAGATCACAATCCTGTAATTTCAGCCCTCTAGGTGGTCTAGATCGAGAAATAATAGAGTTCAAAAATTGCTCTCTAGGTGCCGACCTTTGCCCCTGTAGGACGCATATTAAGCGAGATATTCGCATTTTAAGTTTGAACATGGATTTTTGCCCATAACTTGTTGTAAAATTGGTCTTATTCAAAGATAGGCACAGCAATGGAAAGGGAAGGATTCCTAGATCACAACCCTATTAGACGCATATTGCAAAATATTCGCATTTTAAGTTTGAACATGGATTTTTGCCCATAACTTGTTGTAAAATTGGTCTTATTCAAAGATAGGCACAGCAATGGAAAGGGAAGGATTCCTAGATCACAAACCTGAAATTTCAGCCCTCTAGGTGGTCTAGATCGAGAAATAATGGAGTTCAAAAATTGCCCTCTAGGTGCCGACTTTTAAGCCTATTAGACGCATATTAAGCGAGATATTCGCATTTTAAGTTTGAACATGGATTTTTGCCCATAACTTGTTGTAAAATTGGTCTTATTCAAAGATAGGCACAGCAATGGAAAGGGAAGGATTCCTAGATCACAATCCTGTAATTTCAGCCCTCTAGGTGGTCTAGATAGAGACATAATAGAGTTCAAAAATTGCTCTCTAGGTGCCGACCTTTGCCCTTGTAGGACGCATATTAAGCGAGACATTCGCATTTTAAGTTTGAACATGGATTTTTGCCCATAACTTGTTGTAAAATTGGTCTTATTCAAAGATAGGCACAGCAATGGAAAGGGAAGGATTCCTAGATCACAATCCTGAAATTTCAGCCCTCTAGGTGGTCTAGATCGAGAAATAATGGAGTTCAAAAATTGCCCTCTAGGTGCCGACTTTTAACCCTATTAGACGCATATTAAGCGAGATATTCGCATTTTAAGTTTGAACATGGATTTTTGCCCATAACTTGTTGTAAAATTGGTCTTATTTAAAGATAGGCACAGCAATGGAAAGGGAAGGATTCCTAGATCACAAACCTGAAATTTCAGCCCTCTAGGTGGTCTAGATCGAGAAATAATGGAGTTCAAAAATTGCGCTCCAGGTGCCGACTTTTAACCCTATTAGACGCATATTAAGCGAGATATTCGCATTTTAAGTTTGAACATGGATTTTTGCCCATAACTTGTTGTAAAATTGGTCTTATTCAAAGATAGGCACAGCAATGGAAAGGGAAGGATTCCTAGATCACAATCCTGTAATTTCAGCCCTCTAGGTGGTCTAGATCGAGAAATAATGGAGTTCAAAAATTGCCCTCTAGGTGCCGACTTTTAAGCCTATTAGACGCATATTAAGCGAGATATTCGCATTTTAAGTTTGAACATGGATTTTTGCCCATAACTTGTTGTAAAATTGGTCTTATTCAAAGATAGGCACAGCAATGGAAAGGGAAGGATTCTTTGATCACAAACCTAAAATTTCAGCCCTCTAGGTGGTCTAGATCGAGAAATAATGGAGTTCAAAAATTGCCCTCTAGGTGCCGACTTTTAACCCTATTAGACGCATATTAAGCGGGATATTCGCATTTTAAGTTTGAACATGGATTTTTGCCCATAACTTGTTGTAAAATTGGTCTTATTCAAAGATAGGCACAGCAATGGAAAGGGAAGGATTCCTAGATCACAATCCTGTAATTTCAGCCCTCTAGGTGGTCTAGATCGAGAAATAATGGATTTCAAAAATTGCCCTCTAGGTGCCGACTTTTAACGCTATTAGACGCATATTAAGCGAGATATTCGCATTTTAAGTTTGAACATGGATTTTCGCCCATAACTTGTTGTAAAATTGGTCTTATTCAAAGATGGGCACAGCAATAGAAAGGGAAGGATTCCTAGATCACAATCCTGTAATTTCAGTCCTCTAGGTGGTCTAGATCGAGAAATAATGGATTTCAAAAATTGCCCTCTAGGTGCCGACTTTTAACCCTATTAGACGCATATTAAGCGATATATTCGCATTTTAAGTTTGAACATGGATTTTCGCCCATAACTTGTTGTAAAATTGGTCTTATTCAAAAATAGGCACAGAAATGGAAAGGGAAGGATTCCTAGATCACAATCCTGTAATTTCAGCCCTCTTGGTGGTCTTGATCGAGAAATAATGGAGTTCAAAAATTGTTCTCTAGGTGCCGACTTTTAAGCCTATTAGACGCATATTAAGCGAGATATTCGCATTTTAAGTTTGAACATGGATTTTTGCCCATAACTTGTTGTAAAATTGGTCTTATGGAAAGATGGGCACAGCAATGGAAAGGGAAGGATTCCTAGATCACAATCCTGAAATTTCAGCCCTCTAGGTGGTCTAGATCGAGAAATAATGGATTTCAAAAATTGCCCTCTAGGTGCCGACTTTTAACCCTATTAGACGCATATTAAGCGAGATATTCGCATTTTAAGTTTGAACATGGATTTTCGCCCATAACTTGTTGTAAAATTGGTCTTATTCAAAGATGGGCACAGCAATAGAAAGGGAAGGATTCCTAGATCACAATCCTGTAATTTCAGCCCTCTTGGTGGTCTAGATCGAGAAATAATGGAGTTCAAAAATTGCTCTCTAGGTGCCGACTTTTAACCCTATTAGACGCATATTAAGCGAGATATTCGCATTTTAAGTTTGAACATGGATTTTTGCCCATAACTTGTTGTAAAATTGGTCTTATGGAAAGATGGGCACAGCAATGGAAAGGGAAGGATTCCTAGATCACAATCCTGTAATTTCAGCCCTCTAGGTGGTCTAGATCGAGAAATAATGGATTTCAAAAATTGCCCTCTAGGTGCCGACTTTTAACGCTATTAGACGCATATTAAGCGAGATATTCGCATTTTAAGTTTGAACATGGATTTTCGCCCATAACTTGTTGTAAAATTGGTCTTATTCAAAGATGGACACAGCAATAGAAAGGGAAGGATTCCTAGATCACAATCCTGTAATTTCAGCCCTCTAGGTGGTCTAGATCGAGAAGTAATGGAGTTCAAAAATTGCTCTCTAGGTGCCGACCTTTGCCCCTGTAGGACGCATATTAAGCGAGATATTCGCATTTTAAGTTTGAACATGGATTTTTGCCCATAACTTGTTGTAAAAATGGAGTTCAAAAATTGCCCTCTAGGTGCCGACTTTTAACCCTATTAGACGCATATTAAGCGAGATATTCGCATTTTAAGTTTGAACATGGATTTTTGCCCATAACTTGTTGTAAAATTGGTCTTATTCAAAGATAGGCACAGCAATGGAAAGGGAAGGATTCCTAGATCACAATCCTGTAATTTCAGCCCTCTAGGTGGTGTAGATCGAGAAATAATGGATTTCAAAAATTGCCCTCTAGGTGCCGACTTTTAACGCTATTAGACGCATATTAAGCGAGATATTCGCATTTTAAGTTTGAACATGGATTTTCGCCCATAACTTGTTGTAAAATTGGTCTTATTCAAAAATAGGCACAGCAATGGAAAGGGAAGGATTCCTAGATCACAATCCTGTAATTTCAGCCCTCTAGGTGGTGTAGATCGAGAAATAATGGATTTCAAAAATTGCCCTCTAGGTGCCGACTTTTAACCCTATTAGACGCATATTAAGCGATATATTCGCATTTAAGTTTTAAACATGGTGCCGACCTTTGCCCCTGTAGGACGCATATTAAGCGAGATATTCGCATTTTAAGTTTGAACATGGATTTTTGCCCATAACTTGTTGTAAAATTGGTGTTATTCAAAGATAGGCACAGCAATGGAAAGGGAAGGATTCCTAGATCACAATCCTGAAATTTCAGCCCTCTAGGTGGTCTAGATCGAGAAATAATGGAGTTCAAAAATTGCCCTCTAGGTGCCGACTTTTAACCCTATTAGACGCATATTAAGCGAGATATTCGCATTTTAAGCTTGAACATGGATTTTTGCCCATAACTTGTTGTAAAATTGGTCTTATTTAAAGATAGGCACAGCAATGGAAAGGGAAGGATTCCTAGATCACAAACCTGACAAAAACAGCCCTCTAGGTGGTCTAGATCGAGAAATAATGGAGTTCAAAAATTGCCCTCTAGGTGCCGACTTTTAACCCTATTAGACGCATATTAAGCGAGATATTCGCATTTTAAGTTTGAACATGGATTTTTGCCCATAACTTGTTGTAAAATTGGTCTTATTCAAAGATAGGCACAGCAATGGAAAGGGAAGGATTCCTAGATCACAATCCTGTAATTTCAGCCCTCTAGGTGGTCTAGATCGAGAAATAATGGATTTCAAAAATTGCCCTCTAGGTGCCGACTTTTAACGCTATTAGACGCATATTAAGCGAGATATTCGCATTTTAAGTTTGAACATGGATTTTCGCCCATAACTTGTTGTAAAATTGGTCTTATTCAAAGATGGGCACAGCAATAGAAAGGGAAGGATTCCTAGATCACAATCCTGTAATTTCAGCCCTTTAAGTGGTCTAGATCGAGAAGTAATGGAGTTCAAAAATTGCTCTCTAGGTGCCGACCTTTGCCCCTGTAGGACGCATATTAAGCGAGATATTCGCATTTTAAGTTTGAACATGGATTTTTGCCCATAACTTGTTGTAAAATTGGTCTTATTCAAAGATAGGCACAGCAATGGAAAGGGAAGGATTCCTAGATCACAATCCTGAAATTTCAGCCCTCTAGGTGGTGTAGATCGAGAAATAATGGATTTCAAAAATTGCCCTCTAGGTGCCGACTTTTAACCCTATTAGACGCATATTAAGCGATATATTCGCATTTTAAGTTTGAACATGGTGCCGACCTTTGCCCCTGTAGGACGCATATTAAGCGAGATATTCGCATTTTAAGTTTGAACATGGATTTTTGCCCATAACTTGTTGTAAAATTGGTGTTATTTAAAGATAGGCACAGCAATGGAAAGGGAAGGATTCCTAGATCACAAACCTGAAATTTCAGCCCTCTAGGTGGTCTAGATCAAGAAATAATGGAGTTCAAAAATTGCGCTCCAGGTGCCGACTTTTAAGCCTATTAGACGCATATTAAGCGAGATATTCGCATTTTAAGTTTGAACATGGATTTTTGCCCATAACTTGTTGTAAAATTGGTCTTATTCAAAGATAGGCACAGCAATGGAAAGGGAAGGATTCCTTGATCACAAACCTAAAATTTCAGCCCTCTAGGTGGTCTAGATCGAGAAATAATGGAGTTCAAAAATTGCCCTCTAGGTGCCGACTTTTAACCCTATTAGACGCATATTAAGCGAGATATTCGCATTTTAAGTTTGAACATGGATTTTTGCCCATAACTTGTTGTAAAATTGGTCTTATTCAAAGATAGGCACAGCAATGGAAAGGGAAGGATTCCTAGATCACAATCCTGTAATTTCAGCCCTCTAGGTGGTCTATATCGAGAAATAATGGATTTCAAAAATTGCCCTCTAGGTGCCGACTTTTAACGCTACTAGACGCATATTAAGCGAGATATTCGCATTTTAAGTTTGAACATGGATTTTCGCCCATAACTTGTTGTAAAATTGGTCTTATTCAAAGATGGGCACAGCAATAGAAAGGGAAGGATTCCTAGATCACAATCCTGTAATTTCAGCCCTCTAGGTGGTCTAGATCGAGAAGTAATGGAGTTCAAAAATTGCTCTCTAGGTGCCGACCTTTGCCCCTGTAGGACGCATATTAAGCGAGATATTCGCATTTTAAGTTTGAACATGGATTTTTGCCCATAACTTGTTGTAAAATTGGTCTTATTCAAAGATAGGCACAGCAATGGAAAGGGAAGGATTCCTAGATCACAATCCTGAAATTTCAGCCCTCTAGGTGGTGTAGATCGAGAAATAATGGATTTCAAAAATTGCCCTCTAGGTGCCGACTTTTAACCCTATTAGACGCATATTAAGCGATATATTCGCATTTTAAGTTTGAACATGGTGCCGACCTTTGCCCCTGTAGGACGCATATTAAGCGAGATATTCGCATTTTAAGTTTGAACATGGATTTTTGCCCATAACTTGTTGTAAAATTGGTGTTATTTAAAGATAGGCACAGCAATGGAAAGGGAAGGATTCCTAGATCACAAACCTGAAATTTCAGCCCTCTAGGTGGTCTAGATCAAGAAATAATGGAGTTCAAAAATTGCGCTCCAGGTGCCGACTTTTAAGCCTATTAGACGCATATTAAGCGAGATATTCGCATTTTAAGTTTGAACATGGATTTTTGCCCATAACTTGTTGTAAAATTGGTCTTATTCAAAGATAGGCACAGCAATGGAAAGGGAAGGATTCCTTGATCACAAACCTAAAATTTCAGCCCTCTAGGTGGTCTAGATCGAGAAATAATGGAGTTCAAAAATTGCCCTCTAGGTGCCGACTTTTAACCCTATTAGACGCATATTAAGCGAGATATTCGCATTTTAAGTTTGAACATGGATTTTTGCCCATAACTTGTTGTAAAATTGGTCTTATTCAAAGATAGGCACAGCAATGGAAAGGGAAGGATTCCTAGATCACAATCCTGTAATTTCAGCCCTCTAGGTGGTCTATATCGAGAAATAATGGATTTCAAAAATTGCCCTCTAGGTGCCGACTTTTAACGCTACTAGACGCATATTAAGCGAGATATTCGCATTTTAAGTTTGAACATGGATTTTCGCCCATAACTTGTTGTAAAATTGGTCTTATTCAAAGATGGGCACAGCAATAGAAAGGGAAGGATTCCTAGATCACAATCCTGTAATTTCAGCCCTCTAGGTGGTCTAGATCGAGAAGTAATGGAGTTCAAAAATTGCTCTCTAGGTGCCGACCTTTGCCCCTGTAGGACGCATATTAAGCGAGATATTCGCATTTTAAGTTTGAACATGGATTTTTGCCCATAACTTGGTGTAAAAATGGAGTTCAAAAATTGCCCTCTAGGTGCCGACTTTTAAGCCTATTAGACGCATATTAAGCGAGATATTCGCATTTTAAGTTTGAACATGGATTTTTGCCCATAACTTGTTGTAAAATTGGTCTTATTCAAAGATAGGCACAGCAATGGAAAGGGAAGGATTCCTAGATCACAATCCTGTAATTTCAGCCCTCTAGGTGGTGTAGATCGAGAAATAATGGATTTCAAAAATTGCCCTCTGTGCCGACTTTTAACCCTATTAGACGCATATTAAGCGATATATTCGCATTTTAAGTTTGAACATGGATTTTCGCCCATAACTTGTTGTAAAATTGGTCTTATTCAAAAATAGGCACAGCAATGGAAAGGGAAGGATTCCTAGATCACAATCCTGTAATTTCAGCCCTCTAGGTGGTGTAGATCGAGAAATAATGGATTTCAAAAATTGCCCTCTAGGTGCCGACTTTTAACCCTATTAGACGCATATTAAGCGATATATTCGCATTTTAAGTTTAAACATGGTGCCGACCTTTGCCCCTGTAGGACGCATATTAAGCGAGATATTCGCATTTTAAGTTTGAACATGGATTTTTGCCCATAACTTGTTGTAAAATTGGTCTTATTTAAAGATAGGCACAGCAATGGAAAGGGAAGGATTCCTAGATCATAAACCTGAAATTTCAGCCCTCTAGGTGGTCTAGATCGAGAAATAATGGAGTTCAAAAATTGCGCTCCAGGTGCCGACTTTTAACCCTATTAGACGCATATTGCAAAATATTCGCATTTTAAGTTTGAACATGGATTTTTGCCCATAACTTGTTGTAAAATTGGTCTTATTCAAAGATAGGCACAGCAATGGAAAGGGAAGGATTCCTAGATCACAAACCTGAAATTTCAGCCCTCTAGGTGGTCTAGATCGAGAAATAATGGAGTTCAAAAATTGCCCTCTAGGTGCCGACTTTTAAGCCTATTAGACGCATATTAAGCGAGATATTCGCATTTTAAGTTTGAACATGGATTTTTGCCCATAACTTGTTGTAAAATTGGTCTTATTCAAAGATAGGCACAGCAATGGAAAGGGAAGGATTCCTTGATCACAAACCTAAAATTTCAGCCCTCTAGGTGGTCTAGATCGAGAAATAATGGAGTTCAAAAATTGCCCTCTAGGTGCCGACTTTTAACCCTATTAGACGCATATTAAGCGAGATATTCGCATTTTAAGTTTGAACATGGATTTTTGCCCATAACTTGTTGTAAAATTGGTCTTATTCAAAGATAGGCACAGCAATGGAAAGGGAAGGATTCCTAGATCACAATCCTGTAATTTCAGCCCTCTAGGTGGTCTAGATCGAGAAATAATGGATTTCAAAAATTGCCCTCTAGGTGCCGACTTTTAACGCTATTAGACGCATATTAAGCGAGATATTCGCATTTTAAGTTTGAACATGGATTTTCGCCCATAACTTGTTGTAAAATTGGTCTTATTCAAAGATGGGCACAGCAATAGAAAGGGAAGGATTCCTAGATCACAATCCTGTAATTTCAGCCCTCTAGGTGGTCTAGATCGAGAAGTAATGGAGTTCAAAAATTGCTCTCTAGGTGCCGACCTTTGCCCCTGTAGGACGCATATTAAGCGAGATATTCGCATTTTAAGTTTGAACATGGATTTTTGCCCATAATTTGGTGTAAAAATGGAGTTCAAAAATTGCCCTCTAGGTGCCGACTTTTAAGCCTATTAGACGCATATTAAGCGAGATATTCGCATTTTAAGTTTGAACATGGATTTTTGCCCATAACTTGTTGTAAAATTGGTCTTATTCAAAGATAGGCACAGCAATGGAAAGGGAAGGATTCCTAGATCACAATCCTGTAATTTCAGCCCTCTAGGTGGTGTAGATCGAGAAATAATGGATTTCAAAAATTGCCCTCACTGCCGACTTTTAACCCTATTAGACGCATATTAAGCGATATATTCGCATTTTAAGTTTGAACATGGATTTTCGCCCATAACTTGTTGTAAAATTGGTCTTATTCAAAAATGGGCACAGCAATGGAAAGGGAAGGATTCCTAGATCACAATCCTGTAATTTCAGCCCTCTAGGTGGTGTAGATCGAGAAATAATGGATTTCAAAAATTGCCCTCTAGGTGCCGACTTTTAACCCTATTAGACGCATATTAAGCGATATATTCGCATTTTAAGTTTAAACATGGTGCCGACCTTTGCCCCTGTAGGACGCATATTAAGCGAGATATTCGCATTTTAAGTTTGAACATGGATTTTTGCCCATAACTTGTTGTAAAATTGGTCTTATTCAAAGATAGGCACAGCAATGGAAAGGGAAGGATTCCTAGATCACAAACCTGACAAAAACAGCTCTCTAGGTGGTCTAGATCGAGAAATAATGGAGTTCAAAAATTGCCCTCTAGGTGCCGACTTTTAAGCCTATTAGACGCATATTAAGCGAGATATTCGCATTTTAAGTTTGAACATGGATTTTTGCCCATAACTTGTTGTAAAATTGGTCTTATTCAAAGATAGGCACAGCAATGGAAAGGGAAGGATTCCTTGATCACAAACCTAAAATTTCAGCCCTCTAGGTGGTCTAGATCGAGAAATAATGGAGTTCAAAAATTGCCCTCTAGGTGCCGACTTTTAACCCTATTAGACGCATATTAAGCGAGATATTCGCATTTTAAGTTTGAACATGGATTTTTGCCCATAACTTGTTGTAAAATTGGTCTTATTCAAAGATAGGCACAGCAATGGAAAGGGAAGGATTCCTAGATCACAATCCTGTAATTTCAGCCCTCTAGGTGGTCTAGATCGAGAAATAATGGATTTCAAAAATTGCCCTCTAGGTGCCGACTTTTAACGCTATTAGACGCATATTAAGCGAGATATTCGCATTTTAAGTTTGAACATGGATTTTCGCCCATAACTTGTTGTAAAATTGGTCTTATTCAAAGATGGGCACAGCAATAGAAAGGGAAGGATTCCTAGATCACAATCCTGTAATTTCAGCCCTCTAAGTGGTCTAGATCGAGAAGTAATGGAGTTCAAAAATTGCTCTCTAGGTGCCGACCTTTGCCCCTGTAGGACGCATATTAAGCGAGATATTCGCATTTTAAGTTTGAACATGGATTTTTGCCCATAACTTGTTGTAAAATTGGTCTTATTCAAAGATAGGCACAGCAATGGAAAGGGAAGGATTCCTTGATCACAAACCTAAAATTTCAGCCCTCTAGGTGGTCTAGATCGAGAAATAATGGAGTTCAAAAATTGCCCTCTAGGTGCCGACTTTTAACCCTATTAGACGCATATTAAGCGAGATATTCGCATTTTAAGTTTGAACATGGATTTTTGCCCATAACTTGTTGTAAAATTGGTCTTATTCAAAGATAGGCACAGCAATGGAAAGGGAAGGATTCCTAGATCACAATCCTGTAATTTCAGCCCTCTAGGTGGTCTAGATCGAGAAATAATGGATTTCAAAAATTGCCCTCTAGGTGCCGACTTTTAACGCTATTAGACGCATATTAAGCGAGATATTCGCATTTTAAGTTTGAACATGGATTTTCGCCCATAACTTGTTGTAAAATTGGTCTTATTCAAAGATGGGCACAGCAATAGAAAGGGAAGGATTCCTAGATCACAATCCTGTAATTTCAGCCCTCTAAGTGGTCTAGATCGAGAAGTAATGGAGTTCAAAAATTGCTCTCTAGGTGCCGACCTTTGCCCCTGTAGGACGCATATTAAGCGAGATATTCGCATTTTAAGTTTGAACATGGATTTTTGCCCATAACTTGTTGTAAAATTGGTCTTATTCAAAGATAGGCACAGCAATGGAAAGGGAAGGATTCCTAGATCACAATCCTGTAATTTCAGCCCTCTAGGTGGTGTAGATCGAGAAATAATGGATTTCAAAAATTGCCCTCTAGGTGCCGACTTTTAACCCTATTAGACGCATATTAAGCGAGATATTCGCATTTTAAGTTTGAACATGGATTTTTGCCCATAACTTGTTGTAAAATTGGTCTTATTCAAAGATAGGCACAGCAATGGAAAGGGAAGGATTCCTTGATCACAAACCTAAAATTTCAGCCCTCTAGGTGGTCTAGATCGAGAAATAATGGAGTGCAAAAATTGCCCTCTAGGTGCCGACTTTTAACCCTATTAGACGCATATTAAGCGAGATATTCGCATTTTAAGTTTGAACATGGATTTTTGCCCATAACTTGTTGTAAAATTGGTCTTATTCAAAGATAGGCACAGCAATGGAAAGGGAAGGATTCCTAGATCACAATCCTGAAATTTCAGCTCTCTAGGTGGTCTAGATCGAGAAATAATGGAGTTCAAAAATTGCCCTCTAGGTGCCGACTTTTAACCCTATTAGACGCATATTAAGCGAGATATTCGCATTTTAAGTTTGAACATGGATTTTTGCCCATAACTTGTTGTAAAATTGGTCTTATTTAAAGATAGGCACAGCAATGGAAAGGGAAGGATTTCTAGATCACAAACCTGAAATTTCAGCCCTCTAGGTGGTCTAGATCAAGAAATAATGGAGTTCAAAAATTGCGCTCCAGGTGCCGACTTTTAACCTTATTAGACGCATATTGCAAAATATTCGCATTTTAAGTTTGAACATGGATTTTTGCCCATAACTTGTTGTAAAATTGGTCTTATTCAAAGATAGGCACAGCAATGGAAAGGGAAGGATTCCTAGATCACAAACCTGAAATTTCAGCCCTCTAGGTGGTCTAGATCGAGAAATAATGGAGTTCAAAAATTGCCCTCTAGGTGCCGACTTTTAACCCTATTAGACGCATATTAAGCGAGATATTCGCATTTTAAGTTTGAACATGGATTTTTGCCCATAACTTGTTGTAAAATTGGTCTTATTCAAAGATAGGCACAGCAATGGAAAGGGAAGGATTCCTTGATCACAAACCTAAAATTTTAGCCCTCTAGGTGGTCTAGATCGAGAAATAATGGAGTTCAAAAATTGCCCTCTAGGTGCCGACTTTTAACCCTATTAGACGCATATTAAGCGAGATATTCGCATTTTAAGTTTGAACATGGATTTTTGCCCATAACTTGTTGTAAAATTAGTCTTATTCAAAGATAGGCACAGCAATGGAAAGGGAAGGATTCCTAGATCACAATCCTGTAATTTCAGCCCTCTAGGTGGTCTAGATCGAGAAATAATGGAGTTCAAAAATTGCCCTCTAGGTGCCGACTTTTAACGCTATTAGACGCATATTAAGCGAGATATTCGCATTTTAAGTTTGAACATGGATTTTCGCCCATAACTTGTTGTAAAATTGGTCTTATTCAAAGATGGGCACAGCAATAGAAAGGGAAGGATTCCTAGATCACAATCCTGTAATTTCAGCCCTCTAGGTGGTCTAGATCGAGAAGTAATGGAGTTCAAAAATTGCTCTCTAGGTGCCGACCTTTGCCCCTGTAGGACGCATATTAAGCGAGATATTCGCATTTTAAGTTTGAACATGGATTTTTGCCCATAACTTGTTGTAAAATTGGTCTTATTTAAAGATAGGCACAGCAATGGAAAGGGAAGGATTCCTAGATCACAAACCTGAAATTTCAGCCCTCTAGGTGGTCTAGATCGAGAAATAATGGAGTTCAAAAATTGCGCTCCAGGTGCCGACTTTTAACCCTATTAGACACATATTGCAAAATATTCGCATTTTAAGTTTGAACATGGATTTTTGCCCATAACTTGTTGTAAAATTGGTCTTATTCAAAGATAGGTACAGCAATGGAAAGGGAAGGATTCCTAGATCACAAACCTGAAATTTCAGCCCTCTAGGTGGTCTAGATCGAGAAATAATGGAGTTCAAAAATTGCCCTCTAGGTGCCGACTTTTAAGCCTATTAGACGCATATTAAGCGAGATATTCGCATTTTAAGTTTGAACATGGATTTTTGCCCATAACTTGTTGTAAAATTGGTCTTATTCAAAGATAGGCACAGCAATGGAAAGGGAAGGATATCTTGATCACAAACCTAAAATTTCAGCCCTCTAGGTGGTCTAGATCGAGAAATAATGGAGTTCAAAAATTGCCCTCTAGGTGCCGAATTTTAACCCTATTAGACGCATATTAAGCGAGATATTCGCATTTTAAGTTTGAACATGGATTTTTGCCCATAACTTGTTGTAAAATTGGTCTTATTCAAAGATAGGCACAGCAATGGAAAGGGAAGGATTCCTAGATCACAATCCTGTAATTTCAGCCCTCTAGGTGGTCTAGATCGAGAAATAATGGATTTCAAAAATTGCCCTCTAGGTGCCGACTTTTAACGCTATTAGACGCATATTAAGCGAGATATTCGCATTTTAAGTTTGAACATGGATTTTCGCCCATAACTTGTTGTAAAATTGGTCTTATTCAAAGATGGGCACAGCAATAGAAAGGGAAGGATTCCTAGATCACAATCCTGTAATTTCAGCCCTCTAGGTGGTCTAGATCGAGAAATAATGGAGTTCAAAAATTGCTCTCTAGGTGCCGACCTTTGCCCCTGTAGGACGCATATTAAGCGAGATATTCGCATTTTAAGTTTGAACATGGATTTTTGCCCATAACTTGTTGTAAAATTGGTCTTATTTAAAGATAGGCACAGCAATGGAAAGGGAAGGATTCCTAGATCACAAACCTGAAATTTCAGCCCTCTAGGTGGTCTAGATCGAGAAATAATGGAGTTCAAAAATTGCGCTCCAGGTGCCGACTTTTAACCCTATTAGACGCATATTGCAAAATATTCGCATTTTAAGTTTGAACATGGATTTTTGCCCATAACTTGTTGTAAAATTGGTCTTATTCAAAGATAGGCACAGCAATGGAAAGGGAAGGATTCCTTGATCACAAACCTAAAATTTCAGCCCTCTAGGTGGTCTAGATCGAGAAATAATGGAGTTCAAAAATTGCCCTCTAGGTGCCGACTTTTAACCCTATTAGACGCATATTAAGCGAGATATTCGCATTTTAAGTTTGAACATGGATTTTTGCCCATAACTTGTTGTAAAATTGGTCTTATTCAAAGATAGGCACAGCAATGGAAAGGGAAGGATTCCTAGATCACAAACCTGAAATTTCAGCCCTCTAGGTGGTCTAGATCGAGAAATAATGGAGTTCAAAAATTGCCCTCTAGGTGCCGACTTTTAAGCCATAGGCACAGCAATGGAAAGGGAAGGATTCCTAGATCACAATCCTGTAATTTCAGCCCTCTAGGTGGTCTAGATCGAGAAATAATGGATTTCAAAAATTGCCCTCTAGTGCCGACTTTTAACGCTATTAGACGCATATTAAGCGAGATATTCGCATTTTAAGTTTGAACATGGATTTTCGCCCATAACTTGTTGTAAAATTGGTCTTATTCAAAGATGGGCACAGCAATACAAAGGGAAGGATTCCTAGATCACAATCCTGTAATTTCAGCCCTCTAGGTGGTCTAGATCGAGAAGTAATGGAGTTCAAAAATTGCTCTCTAGGTGCCGACCTTTGCCCCTGTAGGACGCATATTAAGCGAGATATTCGCATTTTAAGTTTGAACATGGATTTTTGCCCATAACTTGTTGTAAAAATGGAGTTCAAAAATTGCCCTCTAGGTGCCGACTTTTAAGCTTATTAGACGCATATTAAGCGAGATAGTCGCATTATAAGTTTGAACATGGATTTTTGCCCATAACTTGTTGTAAAATTGGTCTTATTCAAAGATAGGCACAGCAATGGAAAGGCAAGGATTCCTAGATCACAATCCTGTAATTTCAGCCTTCGAGAAATAATGGATTTCAAAAATTGCCCTCTAGGTGCCGACTTTTAACCCTATTAGATGCATATTAAGCGATGTATTCGCATTTTAAGTTTGAACATGGATTTTCGCCCATAACTTGTTGTAAAATTGGTCTTATTCAAAGATAGGCACAGCAATGGAAAGGCAAGGATTCCTAGATCACAATCCTGTAATTTCAGCCCTCTAGGTGGTCTAGATCGAGAAATAATGGAGTTTAAAAAATTGCCCTCTAGGTGCCGACTTTTAACGCTATTAGACGCATATTAAGCGAGATATTCGCATTTTAAGTTTGAACATGGATTTTCGCCCATAACTTGTTGTAAAATTGGTCTTATTCAAAGATGGGCACAGCAATAGAAAGGGAAGGATTCCTAGATCACAATCCTGTAATTTCAGCCCTCTAGGTGGTCTAGATCGAGAAGTAATGGAGTTCAAAAATTGCTCTCTAGGTGCCAACCTTTGCCCCTGTAGGACGCATATTAAGCGAGATATTCGCATTTTAAGTTTGAACATGGATTTTTGCCCATAACTTGTTGTAAAATTGGTCTTATTTAAAGATAGGCACAGCAATGGAAAGGGAAGGATTCCTAGATCACAATCCTGTAATTTCAGCCCTCTAGGTGGTCTAGATCGAGAAATAATGGATTTCAAAAATTGCCCTCTAGTGCCGACTTTTAACGCTATTAGACGCATATTAAGCGAGATATTCGCATTTTAAGTTTGAACATGGATTTTCGCCCATAACTTGTTGTAAAATTGGTCTTATTCAAAGATGGGCACAGCAATACAAAGGGAAGGATTCCTAGATCACAATCCTGTAATTTCAGCCCTCTAGGTGGTCTAGATCGAGAAGTAATGGAGTTCAAAAATTGCTCTCTAGGTGCCGACCTTTGCCCCTGTAGGACGCATATTAAGCGAGATATTCGCATTTTAAGTTTGAACATGGATTTTTGCCCATAACTTGTTGTAAAAATGGAGTTCAAAAATTGCCCTCTAGGTGCCGACTTTTAAGCCTATTAGACGCATATTAAGCGAGATAGTCGCATTATAAGTTTGAACATGGATTTTTGCCCATAACTTGTTGTAAAATTGGTCTTATTCAAAGATAGGCACAGCAATGGAAAGGCAAGGATTCCTAGATCACAATCCTGTAATTTCAGCCTTCGAGAAATAATGGATTTCAAAAATTGCCCTCTAGGTGCCGACTTTTAACCCTATTAGACGCATATTAAGCGATATATTCGCTTTTTAAGTTTGAACATGGTGTCGACCTTTGCCCCTGTAGGACGCATATTAAGCGAGATATTCGCATTTTAAGTTTGAACATGGATTTTTGCCCATAACTTGTTGTAAAATTGGTCTTATTCAAAGATAGGCACAGCAATGGAAAGGGAAGGATTCCTTGATCACAAACCTAAAATTTAAGCCCTCTAGGTGGTCTAGATCGAGAAATAATGGAGTTCAAAAATTGCCCTCTAGGTGCCGACTTTTAACCCTATTAGACGCATATTAAGCGAGATATTCGCATTTTAAGTTTGAACATGGATTTTTGCCCATAACTTGTTGCAAAATTGGTCTTATTTAAAGATAGGCACAGCAATGGAAAGGGAAGGATTCCTAGATCACAAACCTGAAATTTCAGCCCTCTAGGTGGTCTAGATCAAGAAATAATGGAGTTCAAAAATTGCGCTCCAGGTGCCGACTTTTAGCCCTATTAGACGCATATTGCAAAATATTCGCATTTTAAGTTTGAACATGGATTTTTGCCCATAACTTGTTGTAAAATTGGTCTTATTCAAAGATAGGCACAGCAATGGAAAGGGAAGGATTCCTAGATCACAAACCTGAAATTTCAGCCCTCTAGGTGGTCTAGATCGAGAAATAATGGAGTTCAAAAATTGCCCTCTAGGTGCCGACTTTTAAGCCTATTAGACGCATATTAAGCGAGATATTCGCATTTTAAGTTTGAACATGGATTTTTGCCCATAATGTTGTAAAATTGGTCTTATTCAAAGATAGGCAGTGCAATGGAAAGGGAAGGATTCCTAGATCACAATCCTGAAATTTCAGCCCTCTAGGTGGTCTAGATCGAGAAATAATGGAGTTCAAAAATTGCCCTCTAGGTGCCGACTTTTAACCCTATTAGACGCATATTAAGCGAGATATTCGCATTTTAAGTTTGAACATGGATTTTTGCCCATAACTTGTTGTAAAATTGGTCTTATTCAAAGATAGGCACAGCAATGGAAAGGGAAGGATTCCTTGATCACAAACCTAAAATTTAAGCCCTCTAGGTGGTCTAGATCGAGAAATAATGGAGTTCAAAAATTGCCCTCTAGGTGCCGACTTTTAACCCTATTAGACGCATATTAAGCGAGATATTCGCATTTTAAGTTTGAACATGGATTTTTGCCCATAACTTGTTGTAAAATTGGTCTTATTCAAAGATAGGCACAGCAATGGAAAGGGAAGGATTCCTAGATCACAAACCTGAAATTTCAGCCCTCTAGGTGGTCTAGATCGAGAAATAATGGAGTTCAAAAATTGCCCTCTAGGTGCCGACTTTTAAGCCTATTAGACGCATATTAAGCGAGATATTCGCATTTTAAGTTTGAACATGGATTTTTGCCCATAACTTGTTGTAAAATTGGTCTTATTCAAAGATAGGCACAGCAATGGAAAGGGAAGGATTCCTTGATCACAAACCTAAAATTTCAGCCCTCTAGGTGGTCTAGATCGAGAAATAATGGAGTTCAAAAATTGCCCTCTAGGTGCCGACTTTTAACCCTATTAGACGCATATTAAGCGAGATATTCGCATTTTAAGTTTGAACATGGATTTTTGCCCATAACTTGTTGTAAAATTGGTCTTATTCAAAGATAGGCAAAGCAATGGAAAGGAAAGGATTCCTAGATCACAATCCTGAAATTTCAGCACTCTAGGTGGTCTAGATCGAGAAATAATGGAGTTCAAAAATTGCCCTCTAGGTGCCGACTTTTAACCCTATTGGACGCATATTAAGCGAGATATTCGCATTTTAAGTTTGAACATGGATTTTTGCCCATAACTTGTTGTAAAATTGGTCTTATTCAAAGATAGGCACAGCAATGAAAAGGGAAGGATTCCTAGATCACAATCCTGAAATTTCAGCCCTCTAGGTGATCTAGGTCGAGAAATAATGGAGTTCAAAAATTGCGCTCCAGGTGCCGACTTTTAAGCCTATTAGACGCATATTACGCGAGATATTCGCATTTTAAGTTTGAACATGGATTTTTGCCCATAATGTTGTAAAATTGGTCTTATTCAAAGATAGGCACAGCAATGGAAAGGGAAGGATTCCTTGATCACAGACCTAAAATTTCAGCCCTCTAGGTGGTCTAGATCGAGAAATAATGGAGTTCAAAAATTGCCCTCTAGGTGCCGACTTTTAACCCTATTAGACGCATATTAAGCGAGATATTCGCATTTTAAGTTTGAACATGGATTTTTGCCCATAACTTGTTGTAAAATTGGTCTTATTCAAAGATAGGCACAGCAATGGAAAGGGAAGGATTCCTTGATCACAAACCTAAAATTTCAGCCCTCTAGGTGGTCTAGATCGAGAAATAATGGAGTTCAAAAATTGCCCTCTAGGTGCCGACTTTTAACCCTATTAGACGCATATTAAGCGAGATATTCGCATTTTAAGTTTGAACATGGATTTTTGCCCATAACTTGTTGTAAAGTTGGTCTTATTCAAAGATAGGCACAGCAATGGAAAGGGAAGGATTCCTAGATCACAAACCTGAAATTTCAGCCCTCTAGGTGGTCTAGATCGAGAAATAATGGAGTTAAAAAATTGCCCTCTAGGTGCCGACTTTTAAGCCTATTAGACGCATATTACGCGAGATATTCGCATTTTAAGTTTGAACATGGATTTTTGCCCATAATGTTGTAAAATTGGTCTTATTCAAAGATAGGCACATCAATGGAAAGGGAAGGATTCCTTGATCACAGACCTAAAATTTCAGCCCTCTAGGTGGTCTAGATCGAGAAATAATGGAGTTCAAAAATTGCCCTCTAGGTGCCGACTTTTAACCCTATTAGACGCATATTAAGCGAGATATTCGCATTTTAAGTTTGAACATGGATTTTTGCCCATAACTTGTTGTAAAATTGGTCTTATTCAAAGATAGGCACAGCAATGGAAAGGGAAGGATTCCTTGATCACAAACCTAAAATTTCAGCCCTCTAGGTGGTCTAGATCGAGAAATAATGGAGTTCAAAAATTGCCCTCTAGGTGCCGACTTTTAACCCTATTAGACGCATATTAAGCGAGATATTCGCATTTTAAGTTTGAACATGGATTTTTGCCCATAACTTGTTGTAAAGTTGGTCTTATTCAAAGATAGGCACAGCAATGGAAAGGGAAGGATTCCTAGATCACAAACCTGAAATTTCAGCCCTCTAGGTGGTCTAGATCGAGAAATAATGGAGTTAAAAAATTGCCCTCTAGGTGCCGACTTTTAAGCCTATTAGACGCATATTAAGCGAGATATTCGCATTTTAAGTTTGAACATGGATTTTTGCCCATAACTTGTTGTAAAATTGGTCTTATTCAAAGATAGGCACAGCAATGGAAAGGGAAGGATTCCTTGATCACAAACCTAAAATTTCAGCCCTCTAGGTGGTCTAGATCGAGAAATAATGGAGTTCAAAAATTGCCCTCTAGGTGCCGACTTTTAACCCTATTAGACGCATATTAAGCGAGATATTCGCATTTTAAGTTTGAACATGGATTTTTGCCCATAACTTGTTGTAAAATTGGTCTTATTCAAAGATAGGCACAGCAATGGAAAGGGAAGGATTCCTAGATCACAAACCTGAAATTTCAGCCCTCTAGGTGGTCTAGATCGAGAAATAATGGAGTTCAAAAATTGCCCTCTAGGTGCCGACTTTTAAGCCTATTAGACGCATATTAAGCGAGATATTCGCATTTTAAGTTTGAACATGGATTTATGCCCATAACTTGTTGTAAAATTGGTGTTATTCAAAGATAGGCACAGCAATGGAAAGGGAAGGATTCCTTGATCACAAACCTAAAATTTCAGCCCTCTAGGTGGTCTAGATCGAGAAATAATGGAGTTCAAAAATTGCCCTCTAGGTGCCGACTTTTAACCCTATTAGACGCATATTAAGCGAGATATTCGCATTTTAAGTTTGAACATGGATTTTTGCCCATAACTTGTTGTAAAATTGGTCTTATTCAAAGATAGGCACAGCAATGGAAAGGGAAGGATTCCTAGATCACAATCCTGTAATTTCAGCCCTCTAGGTGGTCTAGATCGAGAAATAATGGATTTCAAAAATTGCCCTCTAGGTGCCGACTTTTAACGCTATTAGACGCATATTAAGCGAGATATTCGCATTTTAAGTTTGAACATGGATTTTCGCCCATAACTTGTTGTAAAATTGGTCTTATTCAAAGATGGGCACAGCAATAGAAAGGGAAGGATTCCTAGATCACAATCCTGTAATTTCAGCCCTCTAGGTGGTCTAGATCGAGAAATAATGGATTTCAAAAATTGCCCTCTAGGTGCCGACTTTTAACGCTATTAGACGCATATTAAGCGAGATATTCGCATTTTAAGTTTGAACATGGATTTTCGCCCATAACTTGTTGTAAAATTGGTCTTATTCAAAGATGGGCACAGCAATAGAAAGGGAAGGATTCCTAGATCACAATCCTGTAATTTCAGCCTCTAGGTGGTCTAGATCGAGAAGTAATGGAGTTCAAAAATTGCTCTCTAGGTGCCGACCTTTGCCCCTGTAGGACGCATATTAAGCGAGATATTCGCATTTTAAGTTTGAACATTTATTTTTGCCCATAACTTGTTGTAAAAATGGAGTTCAAAAATTGCCCTCTAGGTGCCGACTTTTAACCCTATTAGACGCATATTAAGCGAGATATTCGCATTTTAAGTTTGAACATGGATTTTTGCCCATAACTTGTTGTAAAATTGGTCTTATTCAAAGATAGGCACAGCAATGGAAAGGGAAGGATTCCTAGATCACAATCCTGTAATTTCAGCCCTCTAGGTGGTCTAGATCGAGAAATAATGGATTTCAAAAATTGCCCTCTAGGTGCCGACTTTTAACGCTATTAGACGCATATTAAGCGAGATATTCGCATTTTAAGTTTGAACATGGATTTTCGCCCATAACTTGTTGTAAAATTGGTCTTATTCAAAGATGGGCACAGCAATAGAAAGGGAAGGATTCCTAGATCACAATCCTGTAATTTCAGCCCTCTAGGTGGTCTAGATCGAGAAATAATGGATTTCAAAAATTGCCCTCTAGGTGCCGACTTTTAACGCTATTAGACGCATATTAAGCGAGATATTCGCATTTTAAGTTTGAACATGGATTTTCGCCCATAACTTGTTGTAAAATTGGTCTTATTCAAAGATGGGCACAGCAATAGAAAGGGAAGGATTCCTAGATCACAATCCTGTAATTTCAGCCTCTAGGTGGTCTAGATCGAGAAGTAATGGAGTTCAAAAATTGCTCTCTAGGTGCCGACCTTTGCCCCTGTAGGACGCATATTAAGCGAGATATTCGCATTTTAAGTTTGAACATTTATTTTTGCCCATAACTTGTTGTAAAAATGGAGTTCAAAAATTGCCCTCTAGGTGCCGACTTTTAAGCCTATTAGACGCATATTAAGCGAGATATTCGCATTTTAAGTTTGAACATGGATTTTCGCCCATAACTTGTTGTAAAATTGGTCTTATTCAAAAATAGGCACAGAAATGGAAAGGGAAGGATTCCTAGATCACAATCCTGTAATTTCAGCCCTCTAGGTGGTCTAGATCGAGAAGTAATGGAGTTCAAAAATTGCTCTCTAGGTGCCGACCTTTGCCCCTGTAGGACGCATATTAAGCGAGATATTCGCATTTTAAGTTTGAACATGGATTTTTGCCCATAACTTGTTGTAAAATTGGTCTTATTCAAAGATAGTCACAGCAATGGAAAGGGAAGGATTCCTAGATCACAATCATGAAATTTCAGCCCTCTAGGTGGTCTAGATCGAGAAATAATGGAGTTCAAAAATTGCCCTCTAGGTGCCGACTTTTAAGCCTATTAGACGCATATTAAGCAAGATATTCGCATTTTAAGTTTGAACATGGATTTTTGCCCATAACTTGTTGTAAAATTGGTCTTATTCAAAGATAGGCACAGCAATGGAAAGGGAAGGATTCCTAGATCACAATCCTGTAATTTCAGCCCTCTTGGTGGTCTAGATCGAGAAATAATGGATTTCAAAAATTGCCCTCTAAGTGCCGACTTTTAACGCTATTAGACGCATATTAAGCGAGATATTCGCATTTTAAGTTTGAACATGGATTTTCGCCCATAACTTGTTGTAAAATTGGTCTTATTCAAAGATGGGCACAGCAATAGAAAGGGAAGGATTCCTAGATCACAATCCTGTAATTTCAGCCCTCTAGGTGGTCTAGATCGAGAAGTAATGGAGTTCAAAAATTGCTCTCTAGGTGCCGACCTTTGCCCCTGTAGGACGCATATTAAGCGAGATATTCGCATTTTAAGTTTGAACATGGATTTTTGCCCATAACTTGTTGTAGAGTTCAAAAATTTCCCTCTAGGTGCTGACTTTTAACCCTATTAGACGCATATTAAGCGAGATATTCGCATTTTAAGTTTGAACATGGATTTTTGCCCATAACTTGTTGTAAAATTGGTCTTATTCAAAGATAGGCACAGCAATGGAAAGGGAAGGATTCCTAGATCACAATCCTGTAATTTCAGCCCTCTAGGTGGTGTAGATCGAGAAATGATGGATTTCAAAAATTACCCTCTAGGTGCCGATTTTTAACCCTATTAGACGCATATTAAGCGATATATTCGCATTTTAAGTTTGAACATGGATTTTTGCCCATAACTTGTTGTAAAATTGGTCTTATTCAAAAATAGGCACAGAAATGGAAAGGGAAGGATTCCTAGATCACAATCCTGTAATTTCAGCCCTCTAGGTGGTCTAGATCGAGAAGTAATGGAGTTCAAAAATTGCCCTCTAGGTGCCGACTTTTAAGCCTATTAGACGCATATTAAGCGAGATATTCGCATTTTAAGTTTGAACATGGATTTTTGCCCATAACTTGTTGTAAAATTGGTCTTATTCAAAGATAGGCACAGCAATGGAAAGGGAAGGATTCCTAGATCACAATCATGAAATTTCAGCCCTCTAGGTGGTCTAGATCGAGAAATAATGGAGTTCAAAAATTGCCCTCTAGGTGCCGACTTTTAACCCTATTAGACGCATATTAAGCAAGATATTCGCATTTTAAGTTTGAACATGGATTTTTGCCCATAACTTGTTGTAAAATTGGTCTTATTCAAAGATAGGCACAGCAATGGAAAGGGAAGGATTCCTAGATCACAATCCTGTAATTTCAGCCCTCTAGGTGGTCTAGATCGAGAAGTAATGGAGTTCAAAAATTGCTCTCTAGGTGCCGACCTTTGCCCCTGTAGGACGCATATTAAGCGAGATATTCGCATTTTAAGTTTGAACATTTATTTTTGCCCATAACTTGTTGTAAAAATGGAGTTCAAAAATTGCCCTCTAGGTGCCGACTTTTAAGCCTATTAGACGCATATTAAGCGAGATATTCGCATTTTAAGTTTGAACATGGATTTTCGCCCATAACTTGTTGTAAAATTGGTCTTATTCAAAAATAGGCACAGAAATGGAAAGGGAAGGATTCCTAGATCACAATCCTGTAATTTCAGCCCTCTAGGTGGTCTAGATCGAGAAGTAATGGAGTTCAAAAATTGCTCTCTAGGTGCCGACCTTTGCCCCTGTAGGACGCATATTAAGCGAGATATTCGCATTTTAAGTTTGAACATGGATTTTTGCCCATAACTTGTTGTAAAATTGGTCTTATTCAAAGATAGTCACAGCAATGGAAAGGGAAGGATTCCTAGATCACAATCATGAAATTTCAGCCCTCTAGGTGGTCTAGATCGAGAAATAATGGAGTTCAAAAATTGCCCTCTAGGTGCCGACTTTTAAGCCTATTAGACGCATATTAAGCAAGATATTCGCATTTTAAGTTTGAACATGGATTTTTGCCCATAACTTGTTGTAAAATTGGTCTTATTCAAAGATAGGCACAGCAATGGAAAGGGAAGGATTCCTAGATCACAATCCTGTAATTTCAGCCCTCTTGGTGGTCTAGATCGAGAAATAATGGATTTCAAAAATTGCCCTCTAAGTGCCGACTTTTAACGCTATTAGACGCATATTAAGCGAGATATTCGCATTTTAAGTTTGAACATGGATTTTCGCCCATAACTTGTTGTAAAATTGGTCTTATTCAAAGATGGGCACAGCAATAGAAAGGGAAGGATTCCTAGATCACAATCCTGTAATTTCAGCCCTCTAGGTGGTCTAGATCGAGAAGTAATGGAGTTCAAAAATTGCTCTCTAGGTGCCGACCTTTGCCCCTGTAGGACGCATATTAAGCGAGATATTCGCATTTTAAGTTTGAACATGGATTTTTGCCCATAACTTGTTGTAAAAATGGAGTTCAAAAATTGCCCTCTAGGTGCCGACTTTTAAGCCTATTAGACGCATATTAAGCGAGATATTCGCATTTTAAGTTTGAACATGGATTTTTGCCCATAACTTGTTGTAAAATTGGTCTTATTCAAAGATAGGCACAGCAATGGAAAGGGAAGGATTCCTAGATCACAATCCTGTAATTTCAGCCCTCTAGGTGGTGTAGATCGAGAAATGATGGATTTCAAAAATTACCCTCTAGGTGCCGATTTTTAACCCTATTAGACGCATATTAAGCGATATATTCGCATTTTAAGTTTGAACATGGATTTTTGCCCATAACTTGTTGTAAAATTGGTCTTATTCAAAAATAGGCACAGAAATGGAAAGGGAAGGATTCCTAGATCACAATCCTGTAATTTCAGCCCTCTAGGTGGTCTAGATCGAGAAGTAATGGAGTTCAAAAATTGCCCTCTAGGTGCCGACTTTTAAGCCTATTAGACGCATATTAAGCGAGATATTCGCATTTTAAGTTTGAACATGGATTTTTGCCCATAACTTGTTGTAAAATTGGTCTTATTCAAAGATAGGCACAGCAATGGAAAGGGAAGGATTCCTAGATCACAATCATGAAATTTCAGCCCTCTAGGTGGTCTAGATCGAGAAATAATGGAGTTCAAAAATTGCCCTCTAGGTGCCGACTTTTAAGCCTATTAGACGCATATTAAGCAAGATATTCGCATTTTAAGTTTGAACATGGATTTTTGCCCATAACTTGTTGTAAAATTGGTCTTATTCAAAGATAGGCACAGCAATGGAAAGGGAAGGATTCCTAGATCACAATCCTGTAATTTCAGCCCTCTAGGTGGTCTAGATCGAGAAGTAATGGAGTTCAAAAATTGCTCTCTAGGTGCCGACCTTTGCCCCTGTAGGACGCATATTAAGCGAGATATTCGCATTTTAAGTTTGAACATGGATTTTTGCCCATAACTTGTTGTAAAATTGGTCTTATTCAAAGATAGGCACAGCAATGGAAAGGGAAGGATTCCTAGATCACAATCATGAAATTTCAGCCCTCTAGGTGGTCTAGATCGAGAAATAATGGAGTTCAAAAATTGCCCTCTAGGTGCCGACTTTTAAGCCTATTAGACGCATATTAAGCAAGATATTCGCATTTTAAGTTTGAACATGGATTTTTGCCCATAACTTGTTGTAAAATTGGTCTTATTCAAAGATAGGCACAGCAATGGAAAGGGAAGGATTCCTAGATCACAATCCTGTAATTTCAGCCCTCTTGGTGGTCTAGATCGAGAAATAATGGATTTCAAAAATTGCCCTCTAAGTGCCGACTTTTAACGCTATTAGACGCATATTAAGCGAGATATTCGCATTTTAAGTTTGAACATGGATTTTCGCCCATAACTTGTTGTAAAATTGGTCTTATTCAAAGATGGGCACAGCAATAGAAAGGGAAGGATTCCTAGATCACAATCCTGTAATTTCAGCCCTCTAGGTGGTCTAGATCGAGAAGTAATGGAGTTCAAAAATTGCTCTCTAGGTGCCGACCTTTGCCCCTGTAGGACGCATATTAAGCGATATAGTCGCATTTTAAGTTTGAACATGGATTTTTGCCCATAACTTGTTGTAAAAATGGAGTTCAAAAATTGCCCTCTAGGTGCCGACTTTTAAGCCTATTAGACGCATATTAAGCGAGATATTCGCATTTTAAGTTTGAACATGGATTTTTGCCCATAACTTGTTGTAAAATTGGTCTTATTCAAAGATAGGCACAGCAATGGAAAGGGAAGGATTCCTAGATCACAATCCTGTAATTTCAGCCCTCTACGTGGTGTAGATCGAGAAATAATGGATTTCAAAAATTGCCCTCTAGGTGCCGACTTTTAACCCTATTAGACGCATATTAAGCGATGTATTCGCATTTTAAGTTTGAACATGGATTTTTGCCCATAACTTGTTGTAAAATTGGTCTTATTCAAAGATAGGCACAGCAATGGAAAGGGAAGGATTCCTAGATCACAATCCTGTAATTTCAGCCCTCTAGGTGGTCTAGATCGAGAAATAATGGATTTCAAAAATTGCCCTCTAGGTGCCGACTTTTAACGCTATTAGACGCATATTAAGCGAGATATTCGCATTTTAAGTTTGAACATGGATTTTCGCCCATAACTTGTTGTAAAATTGGTCTTATTCAAAGATGGGCATAGCAATAGAAAGGGAAGGATTCCTAGATCACAATCCTGTAATTTCAGCCCTCTAGTTGGTCTAGATCGAGAAGTAATGGAGTTCAAAAATTGCTCTCTAGGTGCCGACCTTTGCCCCTGTAGGACGCATATTAAGCGAGATATTCGCATTTTAAGTTTGAACATGGATTTTTGCCCATAACTTGTTGTAAAAATGGAGTTCAAAAATTGCCCTCTAGGTGCCGACTTTTAAGCCTATTAGACGCATATTAAGCGATATAGTCGCATTATAAGTTTGAACATGGATTTTTGCCCATAACTTGTTGTAAAATTGGTCTTATTCAAAGATAGGCACAGCAATGGAAAGGCAAGGATTCCTAGATCACAATCCTGTAATTTCAGCCCTCTAGGTGGTCTAGATCGAGAAATAATGGATTTCAAAAATTGCCCTCTAGGTTCCGACTTTTAACCCTATTAGATGCATATTAAGCGATGTATTCGCATTTTAAGTTTGAACATGGATTTTCGCCCATAACTTGTTGTAAAATTGGTCTTATTCAAAAATAGGCACAGAAATGGAAAGGGAAGGATTCCTAGATCACAATCCTGTAATTTCAGCCCTCTTGGTGGTCTAGATCGAGAAATAATGGAGTTCAAAAATTGCTCTCTAGGTGCCGACTTTTAAGCCTATTAGACGCATATTAAGCGAGATATTCGCATTTTAAGTTTGAACATGGATTTTTGCCCATAACTTGTTGTAAAATTGGTCTTAGGGAAAGATGGGCACAGCAATGGAAAGGGAAGGATTCCTAGATCACAACCCTGTAATTTCAGCCCTCTAGGTGGTCTAGATCGAAAAATAATAGATTTCAAAAATTGCCCTCTAGGTGCCGACTTTTAACGCTATTAGACGCATATTAAGCGAGATATTCGCATTTTAAGTTTGAACATGGATTTTCGCCCATAACTTGTTGTAAAATTGGTCTTATTCAAAGATGGGCACAGCAATAGAAAGGGAAGGATTCCTAGATCACAATCCTGTAATTTCAGCCCTCTTGGTGGTCTAGATCGAGAAATAATGGATTTCAAAAATTGCCCTCTAGGTGCCGACTTTTAACGCTATTAGACGCATATTAAGCGAGATATTCGCATTTTAAGTTTGAACATGGATTTTCGCCCATAACTTGTTGTAAAATTGGTCTTATTCAAAGATGGGCACAGCAATAGAAAGGGAAGGATTCCTAGATCACAATCCTGTAATTTCAGCCCTCTAGGTGGTCTAGATCGAGAAGTAATGGAGTTCAAAAATTGCTCTCTAGGTGCCGACCTTTGCCCCTGTAGGACGCATATTAAGCGAGATATTCGCAATTTAAGTTTGAACATGGATTTTTGCCCATAACTTGTTGTAAAAATGGAGTTCAAAAATTGCCCTCTAGGTGCCGACTTTTAAGCCTATTAGACGCATATTAAGCGAGATATTCGCATTTTAAGTTTGAACATGTATTTTTGCCCATAACTTGTTGTAAAATTGGTCTTATTCAAAGATAGGCACAGCAATGGAAAGGGAAGGATTCCTAGATCACAATCCTGTAATTTCAGCCCTCTAGGTGGTGTAGATCGAGAAATAATGGATTTCAAAAATTGCCCTCTAGGTGCCGACTTTTAACCCTATTAGACGCATATTAAGCGATATATTCGCATTTTAAGTTTGAACATGGATTTTCGCCCATAACTTGTTGTAAAATTGGTCTTATTCAAAAATAGGCACAGAAATGGAAAGGGAAGGATTCCTAGATCACAATCCTGTAATTTCAGCCCTCTAGGTGGTCTAGATCGAGAAGTAATGGAGTTCAAAAATTGCTCTCTAGGTGCCGACTTTTAAGCCTATTAGACGCATATTAAGCAAGATATTCGCATTTTAAGTTTGAACATGGATTTTTGCCCATAACTTAGTGTAAAATTGGTCTTATTTAAAGATAGGCACAGCAATGGAAAGGGAAGGATTCCTAGATCACAAACCTGAAATTTCAGCCCTTTAGGTGGTCTAGATCGAGAAATAATGGAGTTCAAAAATTGCCCTCTAGGTGCCGACTTTTAAGCCTATTAGACGCATATTAAGCGAGATATTCGCATTTTAAGTTTGAACATGGATTTTTGCCCATAACTTGTTGTAAAATTAATCTTATTCAAAGATAGGCACAGCAATGGAAAGGGAAGGATTCCTAGATCACAATCCTGAAATTTCAGCCCTCTAGGTGGTCTAGATCGAGAAATAATGGTGCAGGGAATTAACTTCACGGGAACTACCTTCACATGGGAACTAACTTCACCACTAGTGGGAATTAATTTAACCTTTTTTTGGTGAAGTTATTTCCCACTGAAGGTGGGAGATAATTTCACTTTTTTGTGGGAATCAATTTCACTTTCATGTGAAGTTAACATAACTTGAAGTTGAAAAATGACAGATACTTGTTGCTCGATTGAAATTTTTGAAATTGGAGCCTAAAATAAGTTTTTTTGAATTGAAAGCACGGCGTACTAACAGCTAGGTATGTAAGGGGGGGCATGGTGCCCCCCTGCAACCCCCCTGCTTGGGATCACTATAGGATTTGGGGTAGGTGCGAGTTTGGGTATATGCAAAGAACACGAATGCGTTGTGATTCTTTCATAACTGTGAGCCATACTTGCTTTTTTTTGTTGGGAATTTCTTTGATTTTAGTGCTCAAATGCAAAAGTTCTTTGCATATACCCAAACTCGCACCCATCCCGAATCCTATAGTGATCCCAAGCAGGGGGGCAGCATGCCCCCCCTTACATACCTAGCTGTTAGTACGCCGTGCTATCAATTCAAAAAAACTTTTTAGCAAATTCTAGACAGTAAATCCACCATTTTTGCGTGTTTTGTATGTAAAAAGGTAAACTTTAAAAATTTGGCGTTGTTTCCATTATTTTTTTGGCCTTATTTCCTTTTATAAATCGAAAAAAAGCCAAATTGGTTTTATTTCGTTTTGAACAACGAAATAAGGCCAAATTTGAAATTTGGTGTTATTTCACATCACCAATTCAACGCTTGATATTTTTTCAGATATTTCAATCGTAGGTGGGAAGTTACTTCACACAATTTTCTGATGAAATTATCTCCCGCCTTCAGTGGGAGATAACTTCACAACAAAAAAAGTGAAATTAATTCCCACTACTGGTGAAGTAAGTTCCCATGTGAAGGTAGTTCCCGTGAAGTTAAATCCCTGCACCGAAATAATGGAGTTCAAAAATTGCCCTCTAGGTGCCGACTTTTAACCCTATTAGACGCATATTAAGCGAGATATTCGCATTTTAAGTTTGAACATGGATGGTTGCCTATAACTAGTTGTAAAATTAGTCTTATTCCAAGATAGGCGCAGAAATGGAAATGGAATGATTCCTAGATCACAATCCTGAAATTTCAGCGTTGGATCAAAATTTGAAGTGTGGTGAATCATTGGTAAGTAAGTAAAGTGAACCATTGGTACGTGTGTGTTGATCTTTTTTGTACACATTTCCATGTCGAAGGATATGTTAAGAAATAAACTTTTTGATATTGGTGCCCCAAGAACCCTAGAGGACGCCATCATAATCGTTTACATAGTTTAAAAACCTAAGTTCGCTGTGCGATTGCAGGGCGTGTGTCGCGTCGATAGAAAGTCTAAGGACACTTTTTTCGAATAAACTGATCAGCAAGCACGGAGCCATTTAATGGCCGCCTGGGTCGCCAGACCTAACACCTTGGGATTTCTTTTTATGGGAACACCTTAAATTTAAGGTTTACAAGAAAATTGCCCTACAATTCAGGCCCTGCAGGAAAATATTTGAAATGAAATTCAAAGTACAACTGCAGCGCTTTGCCCTCGCATAATAACAAACATGTAAGGGTCCGACCGCAAGATTGGATTAAAAACACAGCTATAATGCTGATATCGTTTTAAAAGAAAATCCGCATTCTTAAAATAAATAAAAACAATGTAGTTTTTTCTTAAGTAAAATTTTTTAAAGTTGAAAATATTCCGTGTTGTTTTTACTCCAAAGAAATTTGTAATAAAGACAAGTGAAAGGTAATACTTAAAGTCAACCTTTTGAAAATAACAGGAGTAAAAACAAGCTGACAAAGATATTTTTTATATCTAAAACGTTATGAATAATAACTGAGATTGTTAAATAAAACATTTTAAAATCACACTTTTAAACGAAGATCAAAGATAAATTTGAGGCAAACTTTGAAAATTCGTGAGCAAACTCGATTATGACCTAAGTTTTGAACCGAAAAACAAGGAAATACAGTTTTAAAAGAAAAATATGAGATTATGTAATAAAAACTTATGAAAAATGATTTTCGGAACTTGAATGAAATGAATAGGACACAAAATTAAATGTTCCAAACCACTTTCAAAAATTTGGTAAATTTCTTCAAAATATACAAGATATATAATTAACAGGTTAAGGATAGGTTATAAATAGTAGGTAAAAAACAAACAAAAAAAACTTCAATTCAAATTCATATCATAAAGATTTTGAGTCATACACAAATCAAACAAACAATATTTATATAAATATTTCAAACACTGCAACACGAACTAATCTAAATCACCCCAAATTCTAGAATTTGTATATACATATGCTTAAATTTACGTAGCGTATATCCTCCATAGGTTTACATTAAAATGGGTTTAAGTTTCGAAAGTTAAATAAACAATAATACTAGGAGCTAATTTGTATAGCATCATACAAACAAAACTCAATGTTTATTATAAACAATGATGAACTTCTGATGATTCTTCCAGGCCGTTTAAAATCGGTCAAAGACCCTTTAGTTCTTGCCATCGTCATCATCGACTGGAATCTATTGTATACGCAATTCTGAAATTAAGTAGAGTTGTTAGCGTTCGCTTAGGGGCATTGCTATAAAATTGTGTGTATGATAAATAATTAGGAAATCTGTTATTCACACTTGACGAGATTCCCCTTAGACAAGAATATTAATGAATTGGGTGAAGACAGGGTCGGAATAATGGATGTTAGTTGAGTATAGTTGGAATATTCATTTTGTTACTTTTTAATGGGACATTTCTCTCCTGTGATGAAGAAGTCGCTTCTTTTTCCTCAGGCCATGAAAACGAAAGTTAACGCACATTCAACATGAACTTTTATTTCCAAAAGTTTCCTAAAAGGGTATACAAAAGGATATACCCATTTTAATTATTGTACGATGCGGGCCTGGATGAAGAGTGCATCAACAATCATACGGGCGTTTGTGGTTAACACACACTATCCAATCCACCACCATCCAGTGAATCATTTATAGAGACTTAACAAATCAATAAATAAACAAATGTGCAATCGTTATAAAATAAGACATATTAATAAATTTAATGTGCATCGATTCAAGATCAATTGATGATATTTATTTGAAGAGTAAATAGAAACAATTTGCTCAATTGTAACATTTCATATGGTAATATTATAAATCTATTTATTACTATAATGATTTTTTTTATTCGTCTCAGGAAAATGTTATTTGAATTTATAAAATAAAATTGTCGTATTTTCTAGTGAAGTCATTTCTAGTTTATTAGCATTTTAAATTGATCGGCTAACGAATGACAAAAATAAAAAGTTCTTTTAATACTTTGGCAAGCTGTTGCAGCGATCCTGTTGAAGCTATGTACATCTTTAAAATTAGATGTGATCTTGCTTGGAAAATTAACTTGAAAGGTATAGAGCTTAAAAAATGGGCTTCGTTTTCGGACAACATTTTGCAAGGAGAATTCAAGAGAAATTGATGCTTATTGTTATGAAAAAAGGCATTCCAAATTCCCGCCACGGCTACGGTTACAGTACCATATTCTTTTAATAATTTTATTTTTTTTTTTTTACTTTTGAATTTTAGTTTTGATACATTTAAAAAAAAAACAGTTCACCAAAAGTCTTTATACAATAAAGTTTGTATTAATAAAATCGAATTATGACAATTTAATACGGTTCAAAGATGTCACATTGGTTTGATACTTCTGCAGGTGTCCCTCAGGGATGCATCTTAGGGCCTTTTTTATTTTATTTAACCTGTTCACTGATGATGATGCTAATATTTTCTTGATGGGAGTAAACTTTGCTGGAAATCAAATAAGGGTTCTGCTCTATTACGACTTGATTTTGCAAGCGGACGATCTTTTTACCCTCGATATACAAATAAATAGTCTACAAACGTACGGCGAGACTTTGGATCTTCATCTAATCGTCATGAAAACTAAGATCATGATTCATGATGGAAATTCGAATAAGCGGAAGACTAAGTGAAGAATCGTGGCGACGAAAATCGAAGTTTTAGAAAACACGTACAAAAAACTACCGAAACTAAGTAAGCACTCGACATAATATGCCCAACATTCGCAAATCTTAACAATTATCTTCTTCATGTTATGGAACGCAGACTTTTGGAGTGATTTCTTTTAAAATGCTTTTTCGTTTAATGAATTAAATCAGCTCAACCTATCAAACGATCTTACTTTATCATTGTCGAACGAAACGTAAGTAACTGGCAAGATATATTTTCAACGATATTGACTAAAGTCGATGATAAAAAACTAGAGCATCTACATCCTATATTAGCTTCCAGAGTAAAGGGTCCGCCAAATATCTTTTTTTTTTAAAAGGCTATAGCTTCGGCTGTGCGGGGGTGCTACGTGCTACGTGGGGAAATAGCGGAAAAAACCTATGTTTATCAAAGTAGGATTTTAAAAAATTCAAAAACATTTTCCCAAAGCAAAAAGGATGGAGAATCCGAAAATAGATTAAAAAAAAATTTAGCGGATATTTCCGATTACAGTTGAAAAACAAGGAAATTTGGCAAAAATAAGAGTAGTTTTGAATTGCTTATTTTCTGAAAGTTTTGTACCTTTTAAAATGTTTTTTTGTTTTTTTTTGTAAATATGTTTGAAATAGAACAGGCACACAAAATCATATGTTTTTTTGAAATTTGAAATTGGATAGTATTTTTTTTTACGAAAAACTGTTTTTTTAAAGGTTTTTTAAATTCAAATAATGTTTTGACTGTTAGCGCTGTTGGGCGCTGTAAGCAAATTAATTGCGTTTGAAAGTCCTGGGTCTCAGCTATTTTTTCCAAAAAAAAAATCACACCCGAAGACGTCCGAATTAGAGTAATGTACATACATAAGTACAAATTTTGACCTTGAATTAACATCACTACTTATTTCAAAGTCAAGGTTTTGCCTTTTTACTTAGCTGTTGTAGAAAAAAATTAACCGTTTATTTGAAAAAAAAAAAGAAAAACTTTAAAATTTGTACATTAAAATTATTTGCTACAATCGAATAAAGTTGCTTTGCCACGATGGCTGTTTTGTTTTAAATCTCTCGATCTTTCTTAGTTGACTTGATTTTTTTAAAAACAAAGTATACAAATTTAACAAAAATAGAAACGGACTTAATTTTAAAAAAATATAAACAAAACTTTTTGTCCAAATTTAATACGCGGTATCGTGAATCAACTTTCAATAAAAGTGTTTTCTTTAAAAAAAAAAAACTGATTGGATAGAAGGTAAGCTTGATGTTAAGAACTCTACCGATATTTCTATTGAAGAACCCCGCGTTAATTTTGGTGGAAAGACTTCGAAGAATGCTGCGATCGCAACAAAAGAAGCAAGATATGAAAACTCCAAGATAATGTGCCTCAAGCATTAATTGATGCAGCACCATCATCATCACCGTCAACGTCATCTTTTGGCCCAGATGCTGCTTTAGCCTTAACTTTGCAGGCAAAACTAACTAAAGAACAGTATGAAGTAATCCGGAAAGCATCTAAAGAAATTGGGCACGATATCTACCCTTCGTACAAGAAAGTTACAGAAGCGAAAAAAATGCTACCCAAATAACTCCACAGCTAATGAAACGTCTGCCTATGTCCCACTGCAAGATCTATTAGATCACACCTGCAATAGAATTTAAAAAACTTTCGATGAAAAATTAACCGTCAATCGACACCGACATCTTGTTCTGCAGACCAAATGGGGATGTGATGGAGCAAGTAGGCAAAGCAGATATATGCAGAATTATGCAGTTTCCGAGGAAGGTGTTTCTGATGAACACATATTTTCGACATCTCTTGTGCCTCTTAAGCTCGTCAAAGAAGAAAAAGAAGACATTTTATGGAAAAATCCGCGACCATCTTCAACCCGTTACTGCCGCGCGATTAGATTTTCATTTTGAAACGAGACTCCTGAAAAAGTCAGGAAAGAAAGAGATCGTGTTGATAATGAAATCTTCGAGCCACAGAAATAGAGCATAATGGTTTTCGAACGAAAATAACTCACGTATTATATTTTACAATGATAGATGGAAAAACCGTGCAAATTGTTACAAATACTTCTGCAAGTAGCAATTGCACAATTTGTGGTGCAAGGCCATCGGAAATGAACAACATTTCAAGTTTGCAGTTGAAGCCGACAAATAATGATTCGCTAAAGTTTGGAATGTCGACCTTGCATGCAAGAATGCGCTTTATGGAGTATATCCTGCACCTTTCCCATAATCGTCCGTTTAAAACTCGGAAAACAACCCCACAAACTGCAGAATTAAAAAAAAAATACAAAAACTTGTATACAGAACGAATTTCGGCAAAAATTGGGACTGCTTGTTGATGTTGTTAAACAAGGGTGTGGAACAACAAACTCCGGTAATACATCTAGACGTTTTTTTGATAACCCATCTCTCACATCTGAAATTACCAAAATTGATGAATATTTAATAAGGTGTTTGGTGACTATTTTGGAGGTTATTATCTGTCGTATAATCACTATATCGATGCAGGAAAGTTTCAAGAATACTCTATTGAAACTGCGGCTACAAACGAAGATGTCCTGCATATGTTAATTATATCGTCAGATCCCTTTATTTCATTTTTAAAGCGTGAGTCGAAGTCCAAAAACTATTTGATAAGTGAAGAAGCTAAACACTTATTAATAAATTATCAACAAAATAGTCATTACAAAAACTCTTAATTGTTTGAGAAAGATTTCTTCAAAAATGGCCCTTTTGAGGGCCATTATTAAATAAAAGATATATAAGGGTGATTATACAAAAGTTGGGTAACTCGATGTCATCAACCAATATATACAAAGTCTGATTATATTTTATTGAGATTGCAATTTATTTTAAAACAATGGAAAGACCTTTATTTAGTCACCCAATTTCAGTTCTTCATTTTGAATACAAGTTATTAAAAAAACACAATTAGTGCTTAAAACGTCAGTCCTCTGGCATGTCACAACCCTTAAAACCAACCATTAAGTGACTATCTATTAAACGTTATCATTGATTTGAGAAAACTTATTAAATTAATACAATCTGCGATGTATATAGTTTAATATATACTACGACTTTCATAATGCAGTATTCTCCACTTTATTAAAAAAAAAAATAAGAAATTTTGAGTTCAGTTTTATTCGTCAGTTTCTTGTGTGTTATTTAAATTTAAAATTCGTGCGAAATATCGCCGACTCAACGTCAAATCCCACTTTGAATTTTAATGTTGGTAATAAAGTTAGTTGCGGGTCGCACAATTTGACGGCCACCATAACTGTACCAGAGTTTGGGTTATGTTTGTTGTCTATACAAGTGCTTAGCCAGTCAACACGTCAGTTTTATGGTGAGTCGTTATTTTTTTTGTTAATCTAAAGTTTATTTTTATTTATTCGTATTAGACTTTGATTTGTTAAAATGTAGTTTGTTGATATTTGAAATTACAAAAAAAAACATTAGTCCAGATTATAATCTCAAATTTCGTCTTTTTCGTCAGTAGTGTGGCGTCAGTTCTGTGCCAGGTAAATTGTTATTGTTCTTCATTTCTTGATCATTAGTAGATACTTTTAAGATGAATATTGTTAGATTTTGTTTATATTATTTGTTGATTACTTTGAAATATTTAGTAAAACTATGTGAAAGTAGTAAAAATATAAGTGAATAACGTTACGTTAAATGTCAAAAGTCTGTTTTGAAAACTGATGTAGTATTTTCTCCTAGTATTACATATTAATAATTATTTTAAGGGGAGAGTACGATAACTTAGGCGACAAAGTTTAATGACGGATTTGTATGGAACAGTTAAAAACAAGCATTTTTTACTATGGGAAGGGGGGGTCTATCTCCCCCCGTTTAGGCGGTAGGGGCAGTTAAAAAAAATATGTACATTAAATGGAAAAAAAAATAATTAAAAAATAACGGTAATACCCTCAATTAAGTGTTATACCTTTTTTTAAAGCCAACACTTTTGTCTATTAGCTTGCTTTTAAATCAAGTCAAAACTATGCATAGTTTTTGAAAAAAATTGTTTTAAAGTCAAAATTTGTGCAAAAAAAAGTTAAAAAAAAGGTTTAAAGTGTAATTTTTCAAAACTTTCAAATTATTTACTGTTTTTTTTTTTAGAATTCATTGATCTTATTTGTTTTTTATCAAAAACTGAAAACTAGATGACTTTATGTCTTCTAGTTCTTCAGAAAATTGAAAATTACCAAAATAAATATTTTAATTAAATTACTTTTTCCTTGCTTAAGTATTAACGTAGTCTTATTTTGATAGTAATATTCGAATATGGATTACGATACACCTAGGGTAAATTAATTTTTCTTAAATCCAGCTTATTTAAATGCAAAAGAAACTTTGCATGCACCCCATCTTGCACCCTCCCCACCTTGCACACACTCCAACTTGCACCCACCCCAAATCCTATAGTGTGCCCAAGTAGGGGGGTTGCAGGGGGGCAGCATGCCCCCCCTTACAGATGCCACTGTTGCATACACCCAAACTCGCGCACACCTTACTGTTGCATACACCCAAACACGCATTACGCATACGGAAATACCATTATTATTTATTACTATTAAAATAAGACCACTCAAGCAAGAATTAAATTAAAATAGTAGTTGTGGTTATTTTCAATTTTCTCAAAAACCAAAAGACATAAAATCATCTAGTTTTCAGTTTTTGATCAAAAACAAATAAGAGTAATTAATTCTGAAATAAAAACAATGGTAGATAATCTTGAAGTATTGAAAAAGTTACACTTTAAACCTTTTTTTAACTTTTTTACTCAAATTTTGAGTTTAAAATTAAATTTTTATTTTCAATTTTCTCAAAAACTAAAAGACATAAAATCATCTAGTTTTCAGTTTTTGATCAAAAACAAATAAGAGTAATAAATTCTGAAATAAAAACAATGGAAGATAATCTTGAAGTATTGAAAAAGTTACACTTTAAACCTTTTTTTAACTTTTTTTACTCAAATTTTGAGTTTAAAATTAAATTTTTCAAAAACTACGCATAGTTTTGACTTGATTTAAAAACTGGCTAATAGAACAGAATGTTGGCTTTAAAAAAATGTATACAACTTAATTGTAAGTATCACCGTTATTTTTTAAGAATTTTTTTCCATTTTAAGTAATAATTTATTTAAATTGCCCTCCTGCCTAAACGGGGGGAGATAGACCCCCCCTCCCATAGTAAAAAATGCTTATTTTTAACTGTTCTAAAAAATTCCGTTATAATATCTTGTCGCCTAAGTTATCGTACTCTTGCCAAAGAATGTATCTAGGTATACATCTACTTAAATAATAAAGGTTAGTTTTAATAAAACAACAAAAAAACAACATGTTAATAATTAATAAACATCTTTCGATTTATCCCCTTGTTATTATTGCCTTCCCCCCTCTAATAGCAATGAAAAACGGACTTCGGAGCATATTAGTATTTTCTCTGCAATACTAATTTAACAATATCAAAATATTCATAACACCCTTCATGATAAATTGTTCCCATTTCAGATTCTATCAACGATCATAAAATCTTCCGCAACCACACCCTCCATAAGATTCTATAATGTCTAGCTGACACGCCACCATAACAACTTCCAAGATAAAAAGATTAACATTCGATTCCCGATCCCGCGATCAACCAGCCGCCACTACCAACCACCACCACCATCATCGCATAAACATAAGTTGAGTCATTTAAATTTCCAAGCGGACGGGATGGAAACTCACATTGACTCGACTTGCGTGCGTCGCTCGTTGACGCGACGACGGTCTACACCATGGATCTCTTAGAAGAATATATATTTAGTTTTCAATTTATTGTTAATATACTCTTTGATTGAAGAGTGAAGAGCGTCACGCCGACCGACGAAGAAGACTCTTTATAAACAAAACCTTTAGTTGAATTTCTATTACGTTCTCTCTCGGTGCCGCTGTCGGTTCTCCTTCTATGCGCTATGCTCTGCTTGCTTCATCTTTTCAATTTCGATCCGTTTCGTTTCAAAAACTCGGAGCAACCGGCTTCGGTTTCGGACTTTGTAAAGTATCAGACAATGGTTTTGGCTTCAGTAATAAATGTTACGTCTTCGTGCGGGCTGACGCAGAATCGAACCGGGACGTGTGAACGATATCGCTGTCGGAATATTTGTTTATATCTTGATCGCTCAATCGAAAATTCCAATTTGAACTAAATAAAGGAAGCAGAAATACAAGAAAACTATCATAATCTTTCTTCCTATATATCATATCTTCAGGTCTTGAGAAATAATAAATGTTTTTCTCTGTGGTCGTAAGCAAAGCATAATTTCTTTAAACGTCATCGTGATCGTCTTGATTGTGCGTTGGTACCGCCCCGCCGCGACCGGTGCGGTGATCGACAAGTGCAATTATCCGTGCTGAATAAAATAAATAAACAAAATCATTACGATACGACAAAAATGCAAGATAACTTTCTTGTTTGTTTTTATAATAAATGAAATTAATAATTAGAGAAATGCCTGTGAAGAAATTTTAAATAAGTTAAATAAACAAGGTGTGTCTATTGTGTTGTTTGTTTTACTGATTTAATAAAACTTCAGATCGAAAGTTTATGTTTCTATAGTCTTGGTGAATTTAATTTCGCTGCGTGAATGGATATGGGAATAAAATATCAAGTTATTCAAAAATGAAGAACGCAATTCCTTCTAAAGATGAAGATCTCTTGTTCAGTGAAGATCCCTTTTGTTATCCTCCTTTAAATGTGCGTGACAAATTTGTAAGATCGTTTTTTTTCTGATTTCAAAATAAATACAAATTTGCTGAAACTATTTTGTGTATAAATGTAAATCAAGACACAAAATTGAGAACGTGTATACGGAAAGATATTTCGTCTTACCTACCTATAGACTGCAAAAGTGGAACAAGCACCCAATAGAACAGTGTGCAATTTTGCGGATTAGGCAGATACAAATTAATAATATTGCAAAATTTAAGCGATATCAAAAGAAACTTGTGCAAAGTTTGCTTAATATTTTTAGAACGCATACAATTTTAGTCGAAAGAAAAACAAAACAAAAATATCTAATTTTAAAGTTCAGAAATTAAGGTATCGAATTAAAATTTATGAAATTAAAAAGGGCTTTTCTTTCGAAAAAAAGTAAGTCATAGGTACCATGTTAAGCTTGGCAGCGATTCAATGATTGCTTGGAATCTTCAAACAGTCTTTAATTATTTCCTCAAAAGGTTAGAATGACATCGTTGATACGGTCTTAGACCCAGGCTTTATTGTTGAAACTAATATAGCAATATATTAGGCAACTTCTGCTTGAGATGACATAGGCACATACTTTTCCGCTTAAATTAAACATTTTGGACTGATATAAAAAAACGACAGAAATCGGAGAAATCTCTGAAACTAAATAAATTAGACAAGCACAATGCTTCTCTTCAATGGCTGCGTTCAATCTTGTGTTGGACAGGCTATCCTGGATAGGTAAATCATGAGCTATAAGATAGCTCATTGAATAAGTGGGACAACTAATTTGAGATAGCTGTCAAAAAGTAAAAACAAGATTCGCAAAAGTCCAGCTATTTTAAATCAGCTGTCATTTACACGTAAAACACTAACAAACAAAGGTATCTGAATACCCTTTCTATCAGAGATTGAACGCGGCCAATGGGTATTCGTAGGGTAGTTGGAGTCTAGGGAAAAAGTTCGAGTTTAGGGAAAAAGTTCGAGTATAGGGAAAAAGTTCGAGTATAGGGCTTTGAAGTATTAGATTCCTTACCAAAAAAGGAAGTGAAGGCTTTATGGCTGAAACACAAACACGCTTCGGCTTCGTCTGGGTTACGATGGGCCTGCTTCGACATTTCTAAAATGGTACTTCTGTCATTAGCAGCTGTTATTTTTCTCAAAAGTTTGTTTTGATTTTTCGTGCAGTAAAAAATATGAATTTTGAAATCGAAAAAAATAAATTTATCGCTGAAGTAGCTTACACAGCCTATAATAACGAATGGGAATCCCTCTAAGACCAAATGTATTTTGTTTGTTGACATTTTTTTTACAGCTGTTGAGCTGTCAGACAAAGCAAATGTTCATCAAACTCGACCTAGAGCTTGCGTTTAGAATCACATTACGTTCTTTTTCTTATGATTGTCAAACGAAACGTGAGGTCAAAGCTTCATTGTGATAGCATGCATTGAATTACTATGGCTGAACTCGTAAGCTGAAGCGTGCCGAAGCTGAAGCGTGTTTGTGTTTCAGCCATTAGAGTAGGAGGCAAAAAGATCAAAACTTTGGAACTCTCCAGGCTAAGTCAAAGACAGGCTTAACTACTACTTGGGAATTATAACCAAATAGATTTGTATGGCTGAATCACAAACACGCTTCAGCTTCGGCTTCGTCTGCGTTACGGTGGGCCTGCTTCGAGGTTGCTTTGAATGACATTTCTATTACTTCATCCCTCCAAAGCGCAAATATTTTGTTTGTTGACATTTTTTTTACAGCTGTTGAGCTGTCAGACAAAGCAAATGTTCATCAAATTTGAAATAGAGCTTCCGTTTAGAGCCACATTACGTAACATTACGTTCTTTTCCTTACGATTGTCAAACGAAACTTGAGGTCAAAGCTTCATTGTGATAGCATGTATTGAATTCCTATGGCTGAACTCGTAAACGTCATGAGAAGCCGAAGCTGAAGGGTGTTTGTGATTCAGCCATTATCCTGTAACACTCTAAGTAGAAATAATCTACAAGAATAATAAAAGCTCTCTGCATTGGAATGCAACTGTAGTAGACAGTTCAACACCATTATCTACCTATTAGAAAATAATAAGGCGATATCCTCTTTAAAATACCCTAAATACTTAAGTTCCTCAAAGGAACTAATTTAAAAGGCATAATGTGAAATGAGTACTCTCATTGATACCTTCAGAGGGGCACAATAGATCTCTACTTAGCAGTGTAACAATACCTCCTATTAATCTGTCAGGTGACATATGAAATGAATGTCAGCGTCCTCATTGCAAATCTATAAATTTGGTTATTTCTATGAATATCGCTTTTACCTTGAGTTTCTTGTCTTTCACTAAACGACAAAATACTAAATTGGAATAAAAATGTTCAAACTTTAAAAACGCAATTTGAGAATTTTATCGGGTGGTCGGGTAAATATTTCAGAAGCCGGATAATAATCTTCAAACAAGCTTTAAAAGTACAAGAACGTGTTTGAATCTCCTTTTTCCAAGAAATTAAGAAAGACCATGAATGATTTTCAATAAACTTTCGACAAAATCTGAAAAATAACAAACTTTATTCATATATATGTACATAACAACTTAACTAATGGATTTTGGACGTGTTTTTAATCTGGTAATACTTTCTTGAAGTTTTTGACAGCTGTCACTTGATTAACTTTTAGTTTAGTTTGGCATTTCATAATGAATAGACTTACTCTTGACCAACGTTTGCAAAATGTGCAAAGTTATTACCAAAATAATGGTTCGGTTCGCATCGAAACATTCAATTTATTGCAGGAAACTTCAATTAACAAACCATTATTTTTATAATAAAAATAAATTCTGACAATAACATTTAATAATGTGCGTTTTATTTCTTCTTAAAAAACCGTCACACGTCTTAAAAAACACCGTTTATAATGATCATACTTTTGTTTACCTACAATACGATTTCATAAATCTAATAAAAATAATGGTGCAAAAGTGTAAACGATTTAGTAAAATGTTAAAAAAAATTAAAAGCTTAAAAGACGATTTAATCTGTTCAGTTAATCTTATAAGAACAGTGGATGCAATGGTCCAGTCTAAAATGATTGGAGTTCTAATTAGTAGTTTCGTTTAAGTGCGTTTGCTTTGTTTATTTTCACGAACTGTCACTATTTAGACATGTTCGAATGCCAGTTTTTTAATAAAATGGAATTAGTAGTTTACTAGTTAGAAAAAGGAAAAGAAAGGTTTAAATTTTAGGAGTCACTTAGTAAATTGGTAAATATTTAGAAAGTTGATGTTTAGTAGAATGTTGACTCGTTTACAATAGGTTCTAGTTGTGCGTATACAGAAAACAACCACCTACCATGGGACTACGAAAATATAGGAATTTCAGCCCAGTTTTTTACTATTTTTATATTACTCTTGTATTTTATACTTGCATATCGACAACTTTCTATATGAATGTATTTAGCGATAATAAACAAATTTTAAATAAAGTAATGATGAGCTCAACATCTCTCTTCCTAAGGTTTTGAAAGATGACTTATACCTTTTAACTTAATTTATATACCAACAGATGGTGCTCTTAGGCGGATATTACTTTTCTTATATTACGAGTATAAACAGAAAATTACCATTCAATTTATTTACCTAAGGTTCAAAAATATTTGAGTAATGTTTTTAAGAATATTAAACTTCTAATAAACTAGCTGCGCCCCACGGCTGTGTTACTCCCATACTTTTTTTTAGAGCAAATTTGGTTAGCATGAAAAATATTAAGGTGAGCCAACTTTAAAAGATAGACAAATTGTGTGGCGATCTTTTTTTAAGAACTATTGAAGTTGAAAAATTCTGTCATACATTATGTTAGCAAAACTTTAACCGTTTCCGTAGCGCATGAACTAAATTATTCTAAGTGGGCTATCTAACACTGAAAGAATTGTTTAAATCGGACCTAAAATTAGCGTGTTCAAACAAACAAACAAATTATTCAGCTTTATAATCTTAGTATAGATAAATGGTGTTGAGACTTATGTAAATGTAAGAAAAAGGATTCCATTGTATCATCAACACTATAACAACCAATGGATTACGACGCTTTCAATTTTTTCCCAATCATGGTCGTAAAATTTCACACTGTTCATTTTGAAATACTATAGATATTTTTACTTTACCGGTCTTTATTTTTAATTAAACGCAAATACATAATATATTTTACTCTTACTCACTGCAAGTGAAATTTAATTATCTTTCAGTTTGTGAATAAATTATGTATAGTAAAGTGATTTCCTTTATATACAAAAAAAGTACCTATATTTTAGAAAAATATGCAAACATATCATAAATGAAAAAAAAGAAGAAAATCGCCTTCAGTGAATTTTTCTGCATCTTCATTTCTGCACAAAAGCAAAAGATATAAACAAAAGTTCAGTGTAAATAACACCGCATCATAAAACATCTTAATTCCCCCCCCCCGGTGTTCCATTCTTGCAGATTGTTATTTTCTACCTTGAATTATATTTATAATCAACTGGAAAATATAATAATCGTACTTGAAAAGAAAAGATACAAAAATAATTAAAGAGGAAGTGCGAGTACCAAGTCCAAGTACAAAAAGAAAACAAAAGATTTCAGTTTTAATTGTTTACCCTGCACGTCATAATAATAAAGTTAAGCAAGAAAAATAATAACAACAAAATGAGGCAATCATATCTCTTACACGATTCTTGATAATGAGTGTATTTCTATGAGTTTATGTATATATTTAAGAAAATAAAATAAAATAAAATTCATAAAGTGATAAAAATTATATTCGACTTCGTCACTTTTTCTGTTCCAGTTTCTTCAAGGTGAATATTGTTTTTCAAAAAGAGTGATGAGTATTTGTCGATTGTGTATTACTTTGGATTGTTGCCAAAGTCAATGTTTTTATATTTTGTGTAATTTTTAAACAGAGTAAAAGTTTGTAAGCGAAGAAATTAATAGAAACAAAATAAACAACAATTCAATAAATATTTGAATTGTAAAGTGTGTGGGTGGTGTATTAATAAATAAACAAGTGGAAATAGTTTGGAGAAAGTATTAAATTATAAATAAATGGTTGGCACTACATTCAACAGAGGCATATAAATTATAAATAGTTAATTGGATACTTCAAAATATACAAACGCGTTTTTGGTAAGCAATTTTAATTATTTATATTGTTTTAATAGTGGGAAACAACACTATTTTTTGATAGGGTTTATCCAGAGCTTAGTTATATCTATAGCTAAGTTGATATTTTAAAGCTAAAAACAATTTAAAATTAAACAGATTTTTAGATGCATTAACAGGAGCGTAGGTACAAAAAGTGACATTTACATTACCCGTGTTTTGTTGGGAAATCTATCCATAGTATAGTAGGATTTTACACGAATAACAAAAACAATATCCGCAGTATGATTACTACCGATAAAAGTTAAAGTAGAATCTCACTACGGATAGCTTTTTGATATTTATACGAGTCTCGAATGCATCTTATGTGATTTCGTTTTTAAATGTTGGTACGATTGATATCGCATTTATATCTCGATGGCTGTGTTCGTTGAGTAGTTGTGCATTTGCAATCATGTGTTTTCCATTTTTCCAATCTGTTACTGTGGATATTATTTAGTTTTGTTAATGAAAATGGACTAACTGGCCCTTTTTTGCAAGAGAAAACAATAGAAAAGATAATTGAGTTTTGCTATGTTTCCACCAAAGGTTTATTTCACTTTAGATTAAATAAATCTTTTTGATGTTTCCACCGCACAAGAAGATTTAAAAATGATTAAGTTTGACAGCACTTTCTATAATACAAATGGTGTTTCGATGTTTCTTATGAAGTGCAAGTGATAGTGATAGTTTGATTCGTGTTAAACAATGAAAAACTGAATAGTTCAACACCATATAAGAATATGCTACCTACTCCATGTGCATTTTGTTTTGTAATTTTTTAATTAAAACAAAACTATATTTTTTGTACACAAACATGCAAATAAACAGACCATAACGCATTATCTGTAAAACCAACTCCTCCACACAAGTTTTTGTTCACAAATTTTGACTCGACTCCGATTCTCGACCAAAATCGAGGCGAATCAAGCTCATTTCAACTCGATTCAGGTATATAAAGAATTTAGGCGAGCTTCAAGCTCGCTTCAACACAACATGTTAATGTAGTAGTCTACGAACAAACCCCCTTCTTGAAGTTTTTATTTTATGTCAAATTGTTTGGTTAAAACTTTTAAATCGACTATCACCTTACACAGACGTATTTTCTTGATTTTGATAGTCAACTATCAAAAATCAGCTTACACAATTTCAACCCTGGTCTGAATTTCGCTATTTTTTTGGAATTTTATGATAAATTATTCTGGCAAATATTCAATTGTATCAACTTTCAAATATAAAAACCGGACTACTGCGGATCGTTCTTTTGGCAATTTACTGTACTATATATGGATTACCAAAAAACACGGCTATTAACAGGAACTTAGGTACAAAAAGTGACATTTACAATTTTTTTGGATATAAGTGTGTATTCTAAGGGAAGTATGATTTTATACGTATTACAAATACAAGCTCTTACTGCAGATAAACGTAGAAGTCGGATCAAACTGCGGATATAATTTTGACGTTTAATCGAGTCTCGAATAAAGTCAAAGTCATGTTCGTAGAGTATGATAAGTATATTGTTGTTTAGATTTTTTTTTTATTTTTCAGTAAGAGCTTACACTAACGGGACAAAAATGCATGTTTTGAATTTTTGTATACCTAGTCCTACAAAATTGTGTGGCAGCAACGTATCAACTGTAGTATGACTTCCCTTCAAACAATAACCTATAAAGTATCTTGGCAAATATTCAAGAAAATGATGAGATATGAGCATTCAAATCTTACTTTTCATTCTGGTTTTCAATGTTGCTTAACATAGAATCGATCTTTGTGTTCTCTGCATGTAGTTGTTATCGTTTTTTCTGACGCTGAGGCATAAATTAGGTTTATTTTTAATTTAGTTAATGTGTCGAATTTTCTCATCCTTTACCTCTTGCATTGCTGGCTTATCGAAGTACGCCTTTTTTTCAAATAACCCCAAAGAAAGAAATGCACGGTGTCAAATCACGTGATCTTGGTGGCCAATTAATATAGCCATTGAATTTATCGCGCAAAAGAGCCATTGTTTCGTTTGCTGTGTGTCAAGTGGCAAGTGGCATCGTCCTGTTAAAACCACATATCGTCCACCAGCCCATAAACCCTACCAAACAGTAACTTTTTGTGGGTGCATTGGTTTTTCGACAATCACTCTTGAATTATCATTAGCACAAATGCTGCAATTCTGCTTATATTGACGAATCCACTCAGATGAAAATTAACCTCATCACTGAAGATGATTTTCTTCAAAAATTGATAACATATTGTTGAGGTGCAATTGTTGTGCACGACAACGAACGAAGCGGACTGCTCTTCGACGACACTATCGTGAACAGCAGCAATATTTTCAAGCTGTACGAGCATGCCCTGGTGTTTTTACATCTCCTACAGGATCACGAAGTTCACGATATGCATTTTGATTTGAATACCCATTTCCATAAGCCTGAATAAGTTTAACGCGTTGCTGGCTCAAAATCACCAAGGTTGCAAATTTCAAAATTGGTTTTGCGACAAAAAAATTGCAAGCTATAATGATGACTTTTAGTTTATACTGTTGCAAAATTTGTATATTAATAAACTTTGACAGGGCAGCGCACAGAATTCTATACATTTTTAGTAATATTGCTTAGTAGTAAATATCTTACAGAAACCATCAATTCGGGAATGTTTTTCTAAGTTTGATAAAATCAACAAGAACAAAACAAAGCACATAATTTAAGCTTTGTTTAATAACATGGGTATATTATGTATCTATATTAAATAAGCAATAGTGAAAAATCATGTCCGGGAACGTTCCCGAAATGACCGTTCACGAAATGACGATTTCAAATAAAGGTTAGGTTGGAGTGGCTGTCCAGATGTCATTGACTCACTTAGACCTCAAGGGTCCATTGTGATACCACTAACGAGGTTACTCATGGGAGAGTAATGAACTTAAACAAACCATTTTGTACTTTTAATAAAGTTAGAGAGACATTTTGTGTCAATCGTTGCCAGTTCACTGGTATTATCGAAGAAGGGATTACCGAGGAAGTTATTCCTTCTAATGGAGAGTGCTGGACATGTACATAGAAGGTGTTGGACTGTTTCCTCCTCCTCCTCGTCCATGCAGCTTCTACAGAAGTCATTTGTGTAGACCCCTAGCCTCAGAGCATGTCTTCCTATGAGGCAGTGTCCTGTTATTACTCCAATTGTAGAGCTTATATTTTGTCTGCTCAGGGATATCAAGCCTTTTGACCGTTTTAAGTCTATGCTTGGTTGCTAGGCAGGTGGTACCCTGTGACCATCTAGCATTTGTTGATTCTAGAGCATATTGTTTTAGAAGATATTTGCATGTAGCAAGTGGTATTCCTATGTTATGTTTTTGTCTAACATTAGGCAGAAATGTTCCGTTTTTGGCGAGCTCATCGGCTTTGCAATTTCCCGGAATGTATCTGTGGCCCGGTACCCAAATGAGGTGAATATTAAACTGTTCCGTCATCTCATTCAGAGATGATTGACAGTCGTGGACTATTAGAGAGTTTGTGGAGACAGACGCGAGAGATTTAAGAGCGGCTTGGCTGTCCGAGAAGATTCGTATATCCTTGCAGGATATAACGTTTTCTTTGAGCCATGATAATGCCTCTTTAATCGCCATTACTTCTGCCTGGAATACACTACATTGATTGGGAATACTGTATGATAGACTGAGATTCAGTTGTTCCGAATAGATACCACTTCCAACTCCGTAATTGGTCTTTGAACCGTCTGTATAGAAGTGTACCGCATTGTCTTCCAGGGGTCTCTCTTCTTCCCAGGAGGATCTTGAAGGGATGGACACATGGAAGTTTTTACCGAATACCATTTTTGGGGTGGTATAGTCTAAGCGATCTAGGATAGATCTGAAGTTGTCTAGAATAGTAGCATGTCCAGTATTGTTACTGTTCCATTGAGAGGTGGCTCTAAGCCTCACACATGAGTTGGCTGCCACCATTTTGGAGAAGATGTCAAGAGGTGTTAGGTTTAAAAGCACTTCCAGTGCTGCGGTTGGTGTTGAGCGAAGTGCTCCTGTGATTCACATACCTGCTGACCACTGGACTTTGATGAGCTTATTTAGATTTACCATCTTGTCAGGTGCGGTCCACCATACGACAACTCCATAAATGAGTATCGGTCTGATTACTGAAAAGTAAAGCCAGTGGGTTATTTTTGGTGAGAAACCGCATTTTGATCCTATGGCCTTTTTACAAGTAAAAAGCGCTACAGTAGCCTTTTTTACTCTTTCATCAATATTTGCCTTCCAATTTAGTTTTTTGTCTAAAATGAGGCCTAAATATTTAGCTTGGTCGGAAAAGCTTAATGGTATTCCTTTAATCTTGGGTGGGCTAATCTGAGGAATTTTGTACCTTCTCGAAAAGAGTACTAGTTCAGTTTTATGTGGATTGACGTCCAAGCCATATTGCTTAGCCCATTTAATTAGCCTATTTAAGGCATTTTGTAGGAGTTCCGATAGAACTTGGGGGTGTTTCCCAGACACAGATATTGCAACGTCGTCAGCATAGGCAATAACCCTGAAACCCTCTGCTTCCAATGATGTTAGTAGGTCGTTTACTACCATGTTCCATAAAAGAGGCGAAAGGACCCCACCTTGGGGGGTACCTCGGTTCACTGATCTGGTGGTAGTAAAACTTCTCATGCTAGAAGTTATTGTCCTGCTTTTGAGCATGAGACTTATAAGATCTATGAGTGGTTTCTCTAATTTCAGCTTATCCATTGCTGTTGTGATCGCCTGGTAACTGACGTTGTTGAAAGCTCCTTCAATATCTAGGAAAGCTACTAGGTTATATTCTTTGTATTCGAGGGAATATTCAATACTACGTACCAGCGAATAAAGTGCTGTTTCTACTGATTTTCCCTTAGAGTAAGCATGTTGAGCTGTGGAAATGAGACATGGTTTTAAGTTATGTCTGATGTAAATTTCAATCAATCTTTCCAAGGTTTTAAGAAGGAAGGATGATAGGCTGATTGGTCGTAGATCTTTATGGTTAACGTGGGAGGGTTTCCCTGCTTTAGGAATGAAGACCACTTTTGACATTCTCCAGGCTTTGGGAATATATCTTAACCTTAAACAGCTTGTCAGAATGATTTCCAAAGGTGGAATGATCATGTCTGAGCATTTTTGTAGTTCGGCCGGAATGATTCCGTCCGGTCCTGGAGATTTATATGGATCAAAGCTATCTATGGCCCATTGCAGTTTTTCCCGCGTTATTAGATCAACTAAATCGCTTGTAGAAGCTTGAGACTCTGATGTTAAGTCGTTAAGTATGTTTTAGCTACCTGGAAAGTAGGTGTCTAATAACAGATTAAGAGATTCTTCATCTGTGATAGTCCACGTGCCTGCTTCTGTCTTAAAAGCACTAGGTATTGTTGGACTTTTTGAGAGAATTTTCCTGAGTCTTGAGGCTTCTGAAGTATTTTCTATTTTACCAAGAAGACCTCTTACTCTTCCTTAATTCTTTTTTATATTGCTTTAGAGCTTGTTTGTTTAAGTCCCAGTCAGAAGGAGATCTAGTGTACTTAGATCTATTGAAGAAGTTCTTTACGCCACCAATGAGGTTTCTTTTTACCCTTTAAAATGGTTACAGGGCATGAAGTTCTCATTGATTCATTGAAGACTTCGGTGAGATGATTCACAGAAAGGTCTAGTTCATCTTTACTGGAGGAGCTTTTAAAAAGGTTGTGATCAAGCAGTTGTGCTAGTACCTCCCTATATCGTTCCCAGTTTGTATTACATTAATGGGTTTTTAATGGGTATTAATGGGTTCATTACCAATATTACTTATGAGTAGGTTATTGCTTAGTAAGTAATCAAATAAGGACTCACCTCTCTCATTTATATCAGAGCTACCCCATACCGTGTGATGGGCGTTAGCGTCCGAACCAATTAGGAGACCAACTTGTTTCGATTGTGCGTCCGCAATTGCCTTCCTCAAGGTGTCTCCTGGAATTGGGCTGTCGTGGCCAAGATAAGAGGATATGAGCCAGTAGGTGGCTTTATCCGTTGTTAAGACAGCTGTGGTGGTGTCCTTGTCGCTGTAATTGGGGAGTAAAAATACATTTAAGTCATTTTTTACTAACATGCATGACCTTGGTTCACCTTTCTCCGATGCATACAATAGTTTATAGCCAGGAGTACTTAGGCCTCTGCTCTGATGATGGAGTTTGAGACCCACGGCTCCTGTATCAAGACGATGTCTTCCTTGTTCCTATGCAATCGGAGTACAAGGTTGTTTGCGGCCATGATGGCGTGATGGAGATTAATCTGTACTAATCGCAGCATTGCTACTTTTAGTCAGATCAACCTCCACCACTGTTTTGTCGGCGTTTTCATCGTCTGAGGAAGAATGAAGTAGGTCTTCCTCACTCAGAGTGATGCCTAAGGTGGCGTCTTCAGTGTCCATGTCGGAGTTGCTGTCGACTATAGGTTTAGCCTCCACGTCGGATGGCTTGTTTGGGGCTGTGGAGGTCGATGGTTCCACTTGTGGTGTTGCATCGACTTCCATTATTGGTGGTAGAGAAGCGTTTACTTCCGCTGAAGGGGCTTCTGTGGGGGGCGTGTTGAGCGAATCTTCGTCTTTTTTATAGATGCGCATCACGATTTCATCGAAACCATACCTAATCACGCCTTTGGTCGCGGCCAGTGGAGCCAGTGATTCCCTATTGATCAACACGAGAGCTGATCTATAGTGACCCACTGACGGGTAATTCCTTCAAGTAAAGGTTGCGACTAGTAGAGGGAGAAAGACTCCCGCTATTAGTGACCACAGGGTTGACAACACGTTCACACCCCTGAGTTGGCTCGACAACCTTTTCAGGAGATGTGACCGCATTGGCAGCCATGGCGCGATTTTTTTGTTTAATTATTTTTCTGTTTGAAATTGTTTTTTTTTTCATTTTATTCCCACGAGTAATGCGGAAAGACGGTCGGCCCCGGCAGAGCCGCTTGCCGGGGTAAGGCAGAAATATGACGGACCTTGCCACAGCGTCCGAAAGAGCTCGTTAGTGGCTGGTTTATCCCCCAGCCTTTCATTCTTCGGCACGGTTTTCGTACAAGGTACGCTTAAACCACCACTGAAATTAGGAACCTCTAAACTATGATTGAATTGGGTTTCCGAACGTTGCACTATTGAGGAGTTACAACAATTCGGCGACCCAACCTAACCTTAGCTAATCACCATCCTGCCAAAAACGCACAGGACTACTGTGGTGATCATTGCCCGCCTGGCACCCACTTGGAGGGTTTGAATTAGGATTTTGCCAAGCATTTCAAATAAAAGCGCCTTTGAACATACGGCGGCGGCAGCCATCTTAAATGCGATCTGACTTTGTCAATTGGAACATATTTGAGGTTTCTTTGTTATTTCGAGTCGTAAAAAAGAATTTCATCAATAATTAAATGTAACGTTCACGAATTGACAAACACGAATTGACAAACTATTGATGTACACTTTACGAATAATGAATAGAAAGGTACTTAACATTTAGATATATGTACATATGTAATTTATTTGACGAAAAATACTCTGACAGCCGGCTTTGTTATTGTTCTCTTCCTCTACTGACGTTTGACACCGAATGGCCGCATTTACTTAAAATTATTTTTTATCGATTATCGATATGTTCACTGAAATGACTTGTGCGGTATTGGACAAACTATTTTTGCATTTTTATAGCTAAAAATAAATAATAATCTTTTAGTATCCTTTCTAAAACTAGATTTTTTATAAAATATACGGTGTATTAATGTTAAATACCTTAAATTTTTCAATTATATTTTGGACTTGTTGTTGAAGATTGTAAATTAGGACGCGTTCCCAAAATGATTTTCTATGCGTGTATATTGATTTCATTTAAAACTCACCTTATTAATAAACTATATTGTTTGATAGACACACAAAACAGGTTAGTTTTAGTAGGTATTGTATTCATTTTTGTTCTCAATTAAGTCAAGATTTAAGACATTAAATTGCTAGCAAAGCCAATTCTGCACCTTGATGATTTTAGGCCTGCTAGATTGTGTATCTTTCTATGGTTCAAATTGAATTAGTCTGAAATTGAGAAATTTCAAATGAAATTAAAAAAAAAAAACTTGACGTTTAGGTGTGGTTCACATCAACATTAGCCCTTAAAATTTAACCACCCTTTATCAACTTTGAAATGTAAAAGCCGGACTACTGCTTATAGTTTTTTTTTGACAATTTCTGATTGTATGGCATCCCAAAAAATCAACCCTTATGATAAAGCTTTGTAAGAAATAGCACACACATTTCTTGGTAAATGTTGCTTTTGACCCTTTGTCTTAAAAAAAAAATATGAACTTATGACCCATTTATTTCTTGACTTTTAATGCATTTATGGACTTTAACCCACCTATCCATAATGGACTTTTGTCTCTATGCCTGCATAAAGGGTGATCCAAACACAGTTTTATTTAAACAAAAATTAATAACATTCCCATTATTTTTGGAACACAATATTGTTTAAATGGCTGTCACTGCAGTGGCAAAAATGAATGAAACTTAACAAAACTTAACGATAGAGGTGCATACACGTATACGAATGAGCAATTCCTCGGCCATTAAGCTAAGAAGATTAAGAAAAAGAAGAAAATATACCTTGTATTTGATGTGCTTCACAAAGCTTTGTTATAGGTTCAATTTCTTTTCATAGCTTAAATGGGAATAAATACAATTTAAAAATTTCAAACTATCCGTTAAAGTTTATTTCATGAAAACGCGTTACGCTCTAGTGAAAGAAAAATTCAAACACAAATACACTATCTCTTGTATAAGTGTAAATTCTCATCACGTTTTCAAAGTTTATGCTACGAGTATTTAATTTAAAAAAAAAAAAAAAAAAAACATATTTATAAATGAATTAATTAAGGCTCAGCATAAGGAAGGAAAATAAATTCCATAAAAATACTTAACCCGTAAATACGAGTACGTAGAATCGTAAACGTTATATAAAAAGACAGGTTTTCACTTTGCTCAGGAGACGGGAGCTGGAGCAATACTGCATTTTTGCACAGTCTAATGACACTTTACCATTATGTGCCATTTCTCAACTACACACAACTCAAGAGCTTAAAAAAAGACCAAGTGATTAGTGTCCACTTGAATAGAGGACAGACAAGCAGAAGCAGACATGTAGACGAAACGGATGCGTCGAAGAAACCACTTGCCAAGACAATAATCCAGTGTGCTGGATTAGTCGGTCGAATATGTGTTCCGTTCCGTTTGACCGTACATACTTCATTCGATCAAATACGCACTTTTATTGTTGCTATTGTTGACTTCGTTTTGTTTTGAACTATTCTTGGTCCCATGTTTCCATGGGCCTGAGGGTTCTATAAAGCCTCTTGGGGGGGAATTTCTGGACATAATGCTAATATCCCACGTATTTAATTTATCTGGTGAATTTGTTTATGTTCGTCTTTTGTTTTATTCACTTGTGGCTTGGAAAGGCTTCCCATAGACAAGAAAGAGTTGTTGTTGTTGATGATGATGACGGCGATATGGTGGCCAGTGAAGCGCTTCTATAGGTCTTTGGTTTTCCATGATGTCAGTCGGTCGGTCGTCAACGAAGCGGCGGCGGCGCGGCGGCGATGTGGCGTTGGTTTGGTGCTTGTTGCGTATAGTATAGGGTGCAATGACTTCAAAGAGTTAACTCAATTGATGGGAAAATGAGTCTAAGTGCTGAAGTTGAAAGTTAAGTTTTTCTTTTTCATCCAATGTTTTTTTTTCTTCTATTTGATTGAATTAAAGAAAGATTTTTTTTAATCCATTTAATTTGTAATCTGGATGTAATGGCTTAATGAAATTAAAATTTATTGCCAAATATGTATATCTACTGAATTTCATAGAGTGAGCCATGATATAAATACACAACTCACCACAAAGAAGCTAGTTATTGAGTGTGTTTTTTTTTGTAAATTTATAAGAGGTCAGACAATGTCATTGCTTGTCTTTTTGAAAGCTATAGCCACGAGAATTGTAAACACATATTATAGATTTGGAGACAATATGCACGAATGTACAGCTTTGGCCAAAATATTAGGAGCACATCTTACTTTTGAGTTTAAATGTTTTTTTTTTTCACTAAAATACAACGTTCAACTTAATATGTGAACGCCCGATTTCAAAAATCTTGGAACTTTCACTGTCAATTTATTAATTAAACTTAATATTTAGTAAAGTACTTGAATAAGGAACACCTTCAAAAATTTTCTACCGAAATTCGGAGTCGGTGACCACACTTTAAGAGCTTTAACTTCAATTTTCGGTCTTAATTCTCGTAATTAATAATAGATAGGAAATAACAATTTTAGTGTAGGTAAATGTATTGTTTATGAAAAGTAAATTTTTGTAACTATATTGCGTTAAAGTTTTAAAAAAAATGTAATAAGATGGACCGTCGCGTGATGGTTAGAGTGGTCTTGGTCTTGGGTTCAATCCCTTCCTATGCCATCTAAAGGTTTTTTAACTGATCATTTAAGAGCTGTCGGTCCATCTTATTTATTTATTTTAACTTGAAAAAAAACCTCGTAAAATAGTTTTGCTTGGTTAAAAAAAAAATGTTGGTAGGATTTTTAGTTTGGATTTAATTTCGAAATAAAAAATGCATTAAAACATCTTGAAGTCATTTAAGCACCGCTTAATAGAAAAATATGAGATTGAGAAAGTACATTGAAGTAACACCCTCTATATACTCATTAACATAACAAAAGGTTTTTCGCTTTTATTAAAAACGGGTATCTGAACAGGTGCAGGGAATTAACTTCACGGGAACTACCTTCACATGGGAACTAACTTCACCACTAGTGGGAATTAATTTCACTTTTTTTTTGTGAAGTTATCTCCCACTGAAGGCGGGAGATAATTTCATCAGAAAATTGTGTGAAGTAACTGCCCACCTACGATTGAATTATCTGAAAAAATATCAAGCGTTGAATTGGTGACGTGAAATAAATGAAATAACACCAAATTTGGCCTTATTTCGTTGTTCAAAACGAAATAAAACCAATTTGGCTTTATTTTGATTTATAAAAAGAAATAATGCCAAAAAATAATGGAAACAACGCCGAATTTTTAAAGTTCACTTTTTTACGTACAAAACACGCAAAAATGGTTGATTTATTGTCTAGAATAGCTACTTTTGCTAAATAGTTTTTTTGAATTGATAGCACGGCGCACAGTGGGGAAAATGCGGACAAAACCTATTTTTCTGAAAGTAGGATTTTTTTTAAACTGAAAGTGTTTCTTATAGTTAATTGGTTGTAGAATCAGAAAATGAAAACCGTTTTTGAAAAAAAAAATTGTAGACCAGTAGATTTTCGCTCAAAGTTCAAATATCGTGAAAACTGATAAAATATTGGTATTCCTTAAATGATCAGTATATTGTGAAATTTGAAAGTTTTAAACAATTTTGTATGCTTACATGATTGAAATAAATAGATAAACAATACAGTATGTTATTTTATTGAAAAAAAATTGGATAAGGTATTTTTTGACGAAGAAACACTCTATTTATGTGATTTTTTTAGTTCGCATAAGGTTTTAACTACTGCCTCTGTTTGCCTCTGTTAGCAAACTATTCCCAATAGGTAGTGTAGGGTCTCAGCAACATTTTGCATTAAAAATCTCATCCGGATACGTCCGGATGCGGTTTTTAGAGCAATTTTAAGTTGGGAAGTCATATAAAAAAAATCGATATTTTTGCCTTTTAACCAGTTCGGCACGAGTACGATAACTTTGGCGCCAAGATATAATAACGGTTTTTGGTAGAGGGGCTTAATACAAGCATTTTTTACTATGGCAGGGGGGGTCTATCTCCCCCCGTTTAGGCGGTAGGGGTAATTTAAAAAAAATAGTATTTAAAATGGAAACAAATAATTAAAAAATAACGGTGATACTTACAATTAAGTTTTATACATTTTTTTAAAGCCAACATTCTATTTTATTAGCCAGTTTTTAATTCAAGTCAAAACTATGCGTAGTTTTTGAAAAAAATAATTTTAAACTCAAAATTTGAGTAAAAAAGTTAAAAAAAAGGTTTAAAGTATAATTTTTCAATACTTCAAGATTATCTACCATTGTTTTTATTTCAGAATTTATTTCTCTTATTTGTTTTTGATCAAAAACTGAAAACTAGATGATTTTATGTCTTTTAGTTTTTGAGAAAACTAATTTAAATACTAATTTTTTTAAATTGCCCCTACCGCCTAAACGGGTGGAGATAGACCCCCCATAGTAAAAAATGCTTGTTTTTAACTGTTCTATACAAATCCGTCATTAAACTTTGTCGCCAAAGTTATCGTACTCTCCCCACCAGTTCTGACGATCTTATATGGTAAACAGTAAAAGACGCTTATGTGAAAAAAATCTTAATTAACCCAGCACTTAGTATATCAACAAGTTTCCTAGAAAGTACTCCGATTTTCTGAAATTGAAAATGAAAGTGCCTCGTAATAGGAGATTCAAAATTTCAGCTTCTACACGGTCTTTTTCTTTTCTAACTTCTTGCAGAGTTTCTTTCGAAAAGAAAAATTGAAGAGCTGGTGAACAAGTTTTAATAATACCAGGGATGTAAGAATTAAATGTCCATCAGAAATGCCTTAAATTGAAACTTCATAGATTTGCATATATCAAATTAAGTTTATTTGAATTATTTTGAATAAGCTTATTAAGATTAAATGATTTTTTTTTTATTTACTTGAATTATTTTTTTTTTTATTTACCTACTTGAATTATTTTTTTATTTATTATTTAAATTTATTTTATATTACATTTAAGCAAATCAAACGGTAAGCTTTGAAAACACCAACTATCTATGTCATTATAAATCCAATGTGTTATCCTTACAACTGCAAACAAAATAAACCTAAAGATGTTTTTTACTCACAACCATTCACCTTTAAGCATATTAAAACTGAATTTTTAATAATTTACAATGCTTTTAAAATTCTTTTTTCGCTATTTATTATTATATTCGCAATATACCTTAAATTCGGTAAACAAATCTTTGTTTTCAGATATGTTTTCCGAAAAAAGCCATTTTCTCTTTTAGTGGGCGTGGAAATGGGCGGAATTTTCTGGTGTAGATTTGTCTTGCTATTGGCTATGATTCCTGAAAATTTCATTCAAATCGGTTCATTAGTTTAGATTTTATAGAGTTTTGTCCGCTCCCCCATACAAGATGCCCCACTGTGCGGCGGCGTACTAACAGCTAGGTATGTAAGGGGGGGCATGCTGCCAACCTGCAACCCCCCTGCTTGGGATCACTATAGGATTTGGGGTGGGTGCGAGTTTGGGTATATGCAAAGAACTTTTGCATTTGAGCACTAAAATCAAAGAAATTCCCAACAAAAAAAAAGCAAGTGTGGCTCACAGTTATGAAAGAATCACAACGCATTCGTGTTCTTTGCATATACCCAAACTCGCACCCACCCCAAATCCTATAGTGATCCCAAGCAGGGGGGTTGCAGGGGGGCAGCATGCCCCCTTACATACCTAGCTGTTAGTACAATTCAAAAAAACTTGTTTTAGGCTCCAATTTCAAAAATTTCAATCGAGCAACAAGTATCTGTTATTTTTCAACTTCAACTTATCTTAACTTCACATGAAAGTGAAATTGATTCCCACAAAAAAGTGAAAGTATCTCCCACCTTCAGTGGGAAATAACTTCACCAAAAAAAGGTGAAATTAATTCCCACTAGTGGTGAAGTTAGTTCCCATGTGAAGGTAGTTCCCGTGAAGTTAGTCCCTGCACCATCTGAACATATCTAATAATAATAAACGTTTCACTTTCCAAAATCCGTTTGTTTACATTACCCGTGTTGTATTGGCAAATATATCCATAGTCTGAATAACACCGATAAAAGTTAGAGTAGAATCTCACTATGGATAGGTTTTTGACATTTATACGAGCCTCGAATGGATCTTATGTGATTTCGTTCTCAAATGTTGGTACGATTGATATTGCATTTGTATCTCCATGGCTGTGTTCGTTGAGTAGTTGTGCATTTGAAATCATGTGTGTTTTCTATTGGGGAAAAAAATCAATCTATTACTGTTGATATTATTTAGTTTTGTTAGTGAAAATGAACTAACTGGTCTTATTTTGCAAGAGAAAACAGTAGAAAAGATATTTATGTTTTGCTATGTTTCCACCAAAGGTTTATCTCAGTTTAGATTAAATAAATCTTTTTTGGTGTTTCCACCGCACAAGAAGATTTAAAAATTAATAAGTTTGACAGCACTTTCTAAAATGCAAATGGTGTTTCGATGTTTCCTATGAAGTGCAAGTGAGATAGTTTGATTCGTGTTAAACAAAGAAAAACTGAATAGTTCAGCACCATATAGGAATATGCTACCTACTCAATGTGCATTTTTTTTTTTTTTTAATTTGATTAAAACAAAACTATATTTTTTGTACACAAACATGCAAATAAACAGACCATAACGAATTATCTGTAAAACCAACTCCTCCACATAGGTTTTTCTTCACAAATTACCGATCCCCGACCGGAATCGAGCGAATCAAACTCATTTCAACTCGATTCAGGTATATAAAGAATTGAGGCGAGCTTCAAGCTCGCTTCAACACAACATGTTAATGTAGTAGTCTACGAACAAACCCCCTTCTTGAAGTTTTTATTTTATGTCAAATTGTTTGGTTAAAACTTTGAAATCGACTTTTACATTACAAAGACGTATTTTCTTAATTTTGATAGTCAACTATCAAAAATCAGCTTTCACGATTTCACCCCTGGTCTGAATTTCGCTATTTTTTTTTGGAATTTTTTGATAAATTATTCTGGCAAATATTCAGTTGTATCAACTTTCAAATATAAGAACCGGACTACTGCGGATCGTTTTGTTGGCAATTTCTCACTTTACTATATATGGAATACGAAAAAACGCACTTATTGTTGTATTTGTAATTTTGACAAATAGTCCATGAATAGATGTGAAAAAAAAAAAAAAAAAAAAAAAAAAAAACAGTGCCGTACGCTAGCGGCACTTTGCAAAGCAAAAACAAAATGGGGAGGTTAATAAGTTTTTTTTTCAGGTTTTCTTTTTACTTTTTTCGATGAAAAAGTCAGTTTTAAGATTTAATTTTGCAGTCATTTTGTTGATTGCGAACCAATGTACATTTTTGTCTTGAAAAAAGAATGTTCAACATCAGTTAATTATAATTAATTCACTAATTTACAATAACCACTACGAAATTCTTTAAATTTCATAATTTACCTCGGATTATTGTATCAAAGATGCGTTCGAAGAACCATCAAGTTAAGGGTGCGAGCGCAATTTATTGAATTCTAATAAATTTTCGTTAATGAACGTCCCAATTTTTTTTTTTTTTTTGCAAGTAATTAAATTCTGTATCAATTTAATTAATCCAAATATATTTATAGTTTGTTTTTAATGGTTTAAGCTTGCAACTATTTTTCAATTCCATTTTGATTAATAAATATTAAATTTAAAAAAAAAGTTATAATCGAAAAATACCTCATCCATAACATTCTTGATTGATGGAAGCATACATGTATTTGCTATCAAAAAAAATTATGCATTAAAGGAACACCAATATTTAAAAAAATAATCAGAACGATTATAGCGAACTTTTTGAATAAATGCAGAGCAAATAAAATGCAAATTTTGACGTTTATCACAAAATGAAAACGTCAAAAAATCGTTCTGAATTCATGCACAACTCATTGAATAGATCATGTAATCGACATGAATGTTTATTGTTGACGTACAGAACTTTCTTTTAGTGAATTGCCACAGTTTAACGCAAAATACAAATTTCATTCATTCCTTAAAAATGTTTAGTTACCAAAGTTCAAGTTTACTTATTATTGTTTGAAGGGTATGTTTAGTAAAATTGTTGCTAAAATGTCTAGAAATTTTAATATGCTACGAAATTCGTAATTTTATGCGTAAACATAGAACATAACATTATTTAGTCAAGAAGTATGGATTTTGGCGAGTTTAAGGGTTTTTTTCTATTGGGTGTTCGGTTTTCCCATACTGGAATAAAAAAAGTTACTTAAATCTATTTATTGCACTCATTTAGTTGGTATTGTGTGTAACCATATTGCCTATTTCTATTCCTTAAAGATGCTTTACACAAAGCAACTTATTTTTAAAACATGGATCCCTTAAATTTGTATTCCAAAATCTTACTACAAACAAAATTCTAACTCTAACATAGTCCCTCAAAAAGAAATTTCAGGAATATTTCTGCAACAAACAAAACTAAAATTTGGTCTTGCAATTATCGAACTGCTTAAATGATGAAAATACTAATCTAATTGTGGAATCTGAACTAGTTAAAGTCGGCAATAAAACTTCACAAGTTGTTTCTCGTAGATTTGTCTGTACAAAAAAAAATACGGAGACACCCGCCTATTGTTTCCACCTGAACTTCTAACACCGCCAAAAAAAATGCTCTAAGCAAACTACAGCTGAACTGAACAAATTGTCTGTTTTGTTGTTTTACAAAGTATTGAGTTACACTTTTGTCCATTTCCAATTATACTTAACCAGTTGCAGCGCTTATTGCGTTGGCAAATAATTTAAGTACCTAAACAAAATACAGCACTAATAAACCATTAAATATGTATTTGGTCAATTTTATTTTATTTAAAATACATTTACAACATTTATTTGGATTGAAATTAAAAAGCTATAGGTACAAATCTTCCAATCTAAGACCATGTCTGTCAGCACTTCAGATTCTGTTGGTTAGTATTGTTTCGTTTTTGAACGAAGGCCATGAAACATTCAAAATGGAGCATTTAGATGAGCCTGAGGACTAAAATGAAGCATTTTGATGGCCTGAAGACTAAATGTAAGAATGTGTTTGGTTTTTGCTGTATTTCACGCACACTTTCTCACATTTAGTCCTCAGTAGCTTGTAGGCAAACCGAAATGTCAATCTGAGATTCCCATCTTGTTAAATCGAGTATTTTTGGTTTTAGTCATTTTTAGTCCGAAGTCGTTCCACATTTCAAAAGTTGTGCCAATTCTTACAAAAGAGAAAACCCGCGAGGAATTTTTTCTGGCGATTTCTGGACTGGCTGTCAAATTGGATTTGACGTTCACGGCAAGTAATAACAAAAGAAAAAAAACGTGAGTGGCCTACTAACTAAGGGTTGCCCAAGTAATTCTTGGGCAACCCTTTTCATTCTACTTTTGGTAAATGTGAATATTGTTCATATTTCCTATTTCCTTTAATCAATCAAATAATTTTCATAACATTTATATCTTTTTATAAAACTGTTACTGAAGAAAAAAATTACAGTACAAAAAATATATATAATTATCAATATTTATTGAAAATTGTAGTGATTTTTTGAGAAAGAAAAAACTCATTTAAGTTTCATAATACGAGTATCTTCGGTAACTCTGCTCTAGTATATTTTTTGACGTTAAATAAGAAGTCCAAACTCGTGCAAATTGGCGCGTTTCAGACATTTTGACAGTTTGAGATCAATATCCCCCCTACGATTTGTAAATCGGTCTTATTAACTTCCCATAGGAAGTTATTGTAATGGGTCCGATTTGACAAATTGAAAATTTTGACATTTCTCGACGTTTCAAGGTCCCTAGAGTCGAAATAAAAGATTTTTAGAAAGATGTCTGTGCGTGCGTGTGTACGTACGTCCGTACGTTCGCGACGTTTTTTTCGTCGTCCATAGCTCAAGAACCAGAAGAGATATCGACTTCAAATAAATTTTGTTATACAGATAATAAGGCAGAAAGATGCAGAAAGGGCTCTCAAGAAAATTGCGTGGGTGGTTTTTTTACCATAGCAGTTTAAAAAAAAGGTGAAAATTTTGGTTAACCCTAAATATCTCATGAACCAATGACGCTAGAGACTTGAATTAAATTTTGTATTATATATTGTAACGTGATACAAAACAATTATATTTTTGGAAAAAAATTCAATTAACGGTTTTTTTTATAAATCAAAAAAACTGAAAAAAAAAAAATTGTCACTTCGAAAATTTTACGACTAAAATATGATTTCATCTCCAAAACAATTTTGTGCAACGAAGAATAATGTTTTTGACATCTGATAAAATTTTGAGAAAAATCGAATTGACAGTTTTTTTTACAAAAAATAATAACCTAAAAAAAAATAAAAAAAATTGGTAAAAATTGAGTTTTGACTCAAATATCTTTTCAAGACTTTGAGATATTGGCTTTAAACTACTTTTATCTTTCAAAAAATATTGTTTTCAACATTCAGTAATATTTTGAAAAAAATAGAATTGACAGTTTTTTTACAAAAAATTAAAAACCGAAAAAAAAAATTAACAAAAGTTGGTAAAAATTGATTTTCGACTTAAATATCTTTTCAAAAATTTGAGATTATGGCTTCTAACTAATTTTAGCTTGTAAGAAATATTGTTTTCAACATTAGGACAAATTTTGAGAAAAATCGAATTGACAGTTTTTTTACAAAAAATAAAAACCTAAACAAAAAAATTAATAAAAGTTGGTAAAAATTGATTTTCGGCTCAAAAAGCTTTTCAAAAATTAAAAATATTGGCTTCAAACTTATTTTATTTCACAGAAAATATTGTTTTTTATATTCAATAATTTTTTTATAAAAATCCAACAGTCCGTTTTTTCATAAAAAAAATAAAATTTACAAAAAATAGAACTCAAATTTGGTAAGAATTGATACATTTAGACAAACTTTTAAGCAAGACAAATCGATAGACGGGATGGGAAGTTATCAGTGTGGGTCGCATCCCAGCCTCTTTTTTATTTAAGTTTTCAACCAACCGAACTGTTGTCTTGTCAAACGTATACCTAAAGTAAAATTCTTCAGCATCTAGAACTTCGAAGGGACTTACTCGGGACTTAAAATATCGCACTTTTGTGTACAAAGCTGAGACATCAAATTTTATGAAATTTTTGTCTTCTGAAAACACTTTATTAATTTAAAAAAAAAATAAAACAATAATTCTAGCTCTAAAATAATGACCAATGCCAAATGGATTTAGAAAATTGGTAAAAGTTTAAGATTTTAACTTTAGCAAAATGTTAAGTGATAGTAAGATGTTGAAATCGTTTAACATTAGCAAAACCATCTTTTTAGCGTAGTAAATTGCTAACAATAATATTTTATTATACATTGCGTAAAATTGTGTACCATTGTTTATTAGGAAATGCACTTCCAAATCTTGGCTTACAATATTACTTTTTAAAACTCATAAATTAAGAAACATTAAGTCGTCGGTGACATGAGAAATTTAGTATAACCAAACATAGATAAACTCGTATATTAAATTTAGTGGTATTGTTTTCTTGAAATTTTAACAACTTTTTTTTCGAAAATTTGTATTATTTGTCAACAAAACTCAAAATTAAAACGAATGAATGAACAAAATAATGATTAATAATAATAAAAATAGGACTTACACTTTTTTCTAAACTGCAATTCACTTTTAATAAATTTGGAAACTTGCAAACTTAAAATAGTTAAAATTAAGATTTGTTGCCTAAAAACATAATTACCAAAAATCAATAGTTGTCCCTATTTTTTTAGCCATAGCTGTATGCATTGTACTTATTCGAATGTGAAAACCACTTTATGAATAAACGAAAACTTCGGATTTTATCTAAATAAATCGTTTTGGCAATTTGGTTTATATCTTTATTAGTTGATAATAATGTACATATGTATATCCACAACGGAAGCCGCAGTGAATACAACAATGCATAAAGAAATGTAAACAAGCGTTCCCGACAAAACTAGAAAAAAATTGTATTTAGGTGCTTAAGTCAACTATATATTGTGTGTTTATCACTATGGCTCCTTCAATAATTTGTCGAAAGAAAACGGACATAATTTAGGAAACTTAGAGGAAAGACCTAATTTAAAAAATTAATGGACACTCACTTTCAGGATGGAGAGACTTCTCAGCAATCATTCTTGGATTTTCCGAGCCCCAAAAGTTACAATTGTGCTTATTAACGTAGTTTCCTAAATCTAAAATAGACTTCATCCCTGGAAATGTTTTTTCGATGAAAATCCGGATCATTTTGATGCATTTCAATTACATAATCAATGAAGATAGGGAATGTCATCTGTGGAATGTCTTTTTTACTATTGACTGTCGAGAAGGTGCTTTTTAACGATCCAAAAGTGTTTTAGTTTTGCCCATTATTTTAGTCATTTTTAACAATTTCGATGAGCATGCATTATTTAATTATCAAAAAACAAAAGTGACAGCTTGCTTGTTTTATTTCACAATCGATGGTGTTTCTGATCTATTTTAAACTAATATACATATTATGTACGTAAATTTTAACCAAATCAACTAATAAGTTTTTCAATTGTCATAAAATTCAAACTCGGAACTTTACTTCTCAAACCTCTAACTTTAATTGAACGTTCAAAATCTGCCCAAAATATAATTGTCTACTACTTATATTTTGTATTTTAAAGAAATATTAAATATTACTTATTCCTTTTCCAATTTGACAAGGAACCCTTTTTCATAAAACATCAAATCGAATTGTACAGAAAATAAATGAATCGCATACTAATAAAGTTAAGCTTTCATTTAAATGAATAATTATGATAAGCCGTCATTTTGGCAAAAGTGGAATTGACTTGATAGTCAGGGAGATTTTGCTTCACTTACTTTCCAGTTCCTGCAATTACTCGCACACAGAAATGGTTGAAAGTTGTAAGTCACTAGGCCCTGGTTCTTTACGGACTGTTGCGCCACCTAGTTTATTTTATTTTTTACTTTCCAGTCAACTTTCCAATAAAGTTGCCTTAGCAGCTGGCAATCAGATCCTAGAAACATGCCTTACTTCAAGTCCCTTGTGTCGTCTGAACCTGCCCATTTTCTGTTCAATCAATAACAACAAAAAAATTTCATTTGTCACTTGAAAATATTATATTTCTTTAGAAAATTTAATAAGCTTTAATTTTGTAGAAGATTATTTTTTTATACGACAAACAGTTTTCAAGATAAACCCGAAAAACCGAAAAAACCGTATGTTTCTCTTCACTGCCGCTAGAGTTATTTTATAATATAAACTATAAAAGATAGGAAAAAAAATCATGAAAGCTTTTTTTTATAAAATTTAATGAGCTTTAATTTTGTGGAACAAAATTTTTTGATACGAGATAAACGTAAAAAACTGAAACAAACACGGATTTTTGGCGACTTTTATTTTGGGTCATCACCAGACATCCCTTAGTAGGCGTGCCAAGTTTCAAAACTGTTGGATTTTTTTTTTGAGGTGAAGGCAATTAATTAATTATTTTTTTTCGTTCATTGACTGGACATCAGTTCAAAAGTAAAATTGATCAAAAAACCTGAAGACAGCAGAGTAAATACTTACGAATTTCTCGTGACAGCGCTTTGGTTCAATACATGGATCGCGTCGTTGAATTTTCCTCAGACATCATTCTTACTAATTTCCCAAGCTTTTTTGTATAAAAAGCACTTTGTATGAGTTGACCTACTTTTATGAAGATTGCCTCGGTTTAATTATGCAAAAAAGAAAAAACGATTCCCATTATCTAATAAACATTATACGAACACGAAGATGGCACTAATATACCTCTTCCGTAATTATGTCTAATTATGTCTTAAGTCAACTCTTAAAATATATGCTTTTACGATCTACCTACATATAAACTACATCCACTCCACAGACCAACGATTTTATATTATATTAGTATGGGAGGCGACGGTAAAAGTACCTACCTCATCGAGTCAATGGAAAATTTGGTCATTAACGAATGGTAAATGACACGAAGATTACAAAACCGCTGGTCGGACAGACTTTTTCCGGGCCTTTTGGCCGCAAAATGGTCACTTCCGGTTGCGTTTTTTGGTGTTGGGTTGTACCATCAGGTCAATGAAAAATTTAAATAGTAGTTGGTAGAGATCTGGTGGTAGATTTAAAATCATTTGGTCAAACAGACACAATCCGGGACCAACCCTTTGTCCGACCATCTCAAAAAACGGTATTTTTGGTGTTGACCTACCTCATCGGGTCAATGGACAAATGGGGTATCAAATGAAAGCTTGGACCATCTACTGGTCGGACAAACTTTTCATGGGCCAAACATACGTCCGACCGCTTTTTCCCCAAAAAAATGCTTTCATCTTTTTTCATCTTTTTTCAACTCAATATCAAACATTTTTAAGTCAAATAAATATAAAATTTGTATCAGATAAAAGTTAACATTGTCACCTAAATAAATTATATAAAAAAGTTTAAAAAAAAATTACAAAAAGTCATAACAAAATCTATTGATCATTTTTTTCTCAGGAAATTAATTTTTTTTTATAAATTAAATAAATGACATACTTACCGACGAACTATCTACTTCCAGCAGGGAAAAGTTAATCCAATTATTAATTAAATGTTACTCATACATATGTCTATATAAAATAAACATAATATCACATATCAATACATAGAATACAAAAATAAACTTTGCATATATCCTAGTAATTATTCAACGACAATTAAAATAATAAAAAATTAAGAAATATCGTCTTCAACAGAATCTTCCTCACTCAAATATTCCAATTCTTTGTCTTTTAAAATAATATCATCAACATTAAGCGGAGTGGGATCCCCTTGAAACCAAAGTTGTATAAACTTTTCATCCTTCAATACCAACCCAAAATCTTCTGCCCTCAGTTTGACGCATTCTGCTTCTGTGGCATTAGCCCACATAGAACTTACACAAATTGTTCTTTTAATTTTTTCATTGAGTGATTTAAAATATGGTGGAATCAAGCTAGGGTCAAAGTTTTTTATATTTTTACAAAAAATACCTACCGACGTTTTTTTAGAAGCATATACATATGTTTTGAAACCTTTGAAATCTAGCTTCATTTACACTTTTGCAGTTCCGTAGACCATACATATGTGAAGTAAAGTTTTGAATATATTCTGTATCTTTTTCCAGTAAAAGATCAGTTTGTTTAATGTTTACTCAATGCTTCAAAGGCAGCTTGATAACAACCACTTTTTTGAAGGATATCTAGAGGATATCTAGCTTTTCCTTTTCTAAAAAAAACTGGTAGCGCATCACATACTAAATTCACTCCCGATGTCGAAGCTAGTTGCGTACAGTTTATGCAATTGAAATAATTTCTTTTCGAGCTGCCACTTGCTAACCAAATCTCTAAGTCCTTGAATTTGTGCATATTCCCCAGTAAAATAACGAGTATGTCTGTGTCAGATGCTCGAACCATAATGTTGGAATTAGGTTTTGATTAGGGGGCATTTCACGTGAAGCGGACAGGGAAAAAAAAGTGACATCTTGGATTTCGCTCATATTTAGGTCAATTACAGTATTTGAGAATATAAAAAAGTAATTTCATTTTTTTTATTCTACGGCACTTAGTTTAGGAATTACGGACTACCAAAAAATTGACCCACTATGAAAAGCCATTATTTTAAATCAGTGCTGTAGGTATTAGATATAAAGTAAAAATATATTGTAGGTATGTTTTAACAAGAAAAAATGTGTATTATTTTTGTGATAAAGTCGGTGCAAAAAAAATTTTTTTTTTCTTGCTCAAAACCGGAAGTAAAGTTTTCAAAGTAAAATTTCAGTAACTTCGACCATTTTTTTTTTAATTTTTATTTCTGCAAAATAAAGATAAAACTATGTAGATATTACATAAAAAGTTTCAAAATGGAGACTTAAGTAAAGTAATAGAAAAAGCCCTCGATCACATATTAACGACCCTCGCCTGCGGCTCGGGCCTTAAAATTCTGTGATCTCGGCCTTTTTCTGTTTTACTACACTAGTATCGTAAATAACTATTTTATCTAAATTACAAAGTAAATGTTATCACGCACAAAAACGTATGTACAATTAAGAATTGAAAGTTAGTTGAAAACGTATCAATGTTTCGAATAAATTGACAAATATAGGAAAGTAAATTTCGTCCAACCGCCCCAACCTGGCTACGCGTGCAATACGCTCTGTGAGACATAATGTTCCATATCTCTAAAACGACTTAAGTCTCCATTTTGAAACTTTTTATGTAATATCTACATAGTTTTATCTTTATTTTGCAGAAATAAAAATTAAAAAAAAAATGGTCGAAGTTACTGAAATTTTACTTTGAAAACTTTACTTCCGGTTTTGAGCAAGAAAAAAAAAATTTTTTTTTGCACCGACTTTATCACAAAAATAATACACATTTTTTCTTGTTAAAACATACCTACAATATATTTTTACTTTATATCTAATACCTACAGCACTGATTTAAAATAATGGCTTTTCATAGTGGGTCAATTTTTTGGTAGTCCGTAATTCCTAAACTAAGTGCCGTAGAATAAAAAAAATGAAATTACTTTTTTATATTCTCAAATACTGTAATTGACCTAAATATGAGCGAAATCCAAGATGTCACTTTTTTTTCCCTGTCCGCTTCACGTGAAATGCCCCCTAATCAAAACCTAATTCCAACATTATGGTTCGAGCATCTGACACAGACATACTCGTTATTTTACTGGGGAATATGCACAAATTCAAGGACTTAGAGATTTGGTTAGCAAGTGGCAGCTCGAAAAGAAATTATTTCAATTGCATAAACTGTACGCAACTAGCTTCGACATCGGGAGTGAATTTAGTATGTGATGCGCTACCAGTTTTTTTTAGAAAAGGAAAAGCTAGATATCCTCTAGATATCCTTCAAAAAAGTGGTTGTTATCAAGCTGCCTTTGAAGCATTGAGTAAACATTAAACAAACTGATCTTTTACTGGAAAAAGATACAGAATATATTCAAAACTTTACTTCACATATGTATGGTCTACGGAACTGCAAAAGTGTAAATGAAGCTAGATTTCAAAGGTTTCAAAACATATGTATATGCTTCTAAAAAAACGTCGGTAGGTATTTTTTGTAAAAATATAAAAAACTTTGACCCTAGCTTGATTCCACCATATTTTAAATCACTCAATGAAAAAATTAAAAGAACAATTTGTGTAAGTTCTATGTGGGCTAATGCCACAGAAGCAGAATGCGTCAAACTGAGGGCAGAAGATTTTGGGTTGGTATTGAAGGATGAAAAGTTTATACAACTTTGGTTTCAAGGGGATCCCACTCCGCTTAATGTTGATGATATTATTTTAAAAGACAAAGAATTGGAATATTTGAGTGAGGAAGATTCTGTTGAAGACGATATTTCTTAATTTTTTATTATTTTAATTGTCGTTGAATAATTACTAGGATATATGCAAAGTTTATTTTTGTATTCTATGTATTGATATGTGATATTATGTTTATTTTATATAGACATATGTATGAGTAACATTTAATTAATAATTGGATTAACTTTTCCCTGCTGGAAGTAGATAGTTCGTCGGTAAGTATGTCATTTATTTAATTTATAAAAAAAAATTAATTTCCTGAGAAAAAAATGATCAATAGATTTTGTTATGACTTTTTGTAATTTTTTTTTAAACTTTTTTATATAATTTATTTAGGTGACAATGTTAACTTTTATCTGATACAAATTTTATATTTATTTGACTTAAAAATGTTTGATATTGAGTTGAAAAAAGATGAAAAAAGATGAAAGCATTTTTTTGGGGAAAAAGCGGTCGGACGTATGTTTGGCCCATGAAAAGTTTGTCCGACCAGTAGATTCTTAAAGTAGATGGTCCAAGCTTTCATTTGATACCCCATTTGTCCATTGACCCGATGAGTTAGGTCAACACCAAAAATACCGTTTTTTGAGATGGTCGGACAAAGGGTTGGTCCCGGATTATGTCTGTCCGACCAAATGATTTTAAATCTACCACCAGATCTCTACCAACTACTATTTAAATTTTTCATTGACCTGATGGTATACCCCAACACCAAAAAACGCAACCGGAAGTGACCATTTTGCGACCAAAAGGCCCGGAAAAAGTCTGTCCGACCAGTGGTTTTGTAATCTTCGTGTCATTTACCATTCGTTAATGACAAAATTTTCCATTGACTCGATGAGGTAGGTACTTTTACCGTCGCCTCCTGGACTATATGCTTCTCATTATGATACATCACGTCCATCTCACACTTTAATTGGAATTTAATTATTTTCTTTGTAATTTATTTGTCAAGAAACGACTGAAATTAGTTGGCAGTGGTAAACTTATGTTATTATACATTTTGCACTGCCATATTTTCAGTCTTCACCACCGACGGATCGGACCAGACCGCCTGCGCCCCCAGAAACCTAAGGCAATGCAATTGGAATCAATTGAATGCTAATTCTACCGCCCGGCCCGCCAGCGAAATAATACTACATGTTATGTAGAAGGTATACCTATTACAAAATACAAAATAATAAAAACAAACTGTCGAAAGTCTAAAGACACCAGGAGCTGGATGAGCCCAGACCAGACGCTGAGACAGCTCGTCGTAAATTGTTATGCAGCGGGTGTTGCGTTTTTAATAAATATTTTTGCTTCTGCTTCTGCTTCCAATGAAAAATGAAATCGAAACACGGATTTCGATTGCCATCCATCAGCGGGTTTGGGAATGCCAGAATGCCGCACTATGAGAATCTGTTTTCCTAGTCGCGCTGCTGTTGGGCTCTGAAGTCTTGTACTAAGTGTGAAGCCTTCAGACGACAATGATGGCAGATGTAGACGCCACACGTCGTTGAAATCGTTCGTCGTCGTCATCGTCATCGATGTCTTTGGTGTTTTTAAATATCATCACCCCCCTGTTCGAGTTCGGGGTTAAAGTTGAAGAAACCTATTTATTATGCATGCGACAACGAACGGCGACGATGACGAAATGCGGGCTTTGAATATTTAGGGAGAGTAACATATTGATGAACATAATATGTACCTTCATATGAGGGGACAGGAATCTCCCATAAATGTAATACGAGTACTATGCTATGCAATTAAATTAATCAAAATTGATTTTTGAGTAGCGTTTCTCGCGTGCCGAATGAGGAAAGTAACACATTGTTGTACGAGTAGTTCTTAGTTATCGACATTAAAAAGGTTATTTTAAATTTATTAGCTAACAAAAGCGTTATTAGTGGGTTTGATTGGTAATGCTTAAGATTGTATGCATATTGGGCAGGTTCAGAGAACATAAGCGACTTCATTTGCAGTCAACTTCATTCCTTGAACGTAAATTTTGCCAAAGGCAACTAGTTAGTTTTTCAAGTGTCAAAAACTTTAGACTCGGTACCTTACTTCACTAACCAATACCTTCAGTTGATCGTTCCAAAACTACCAAAAACATAGCTTATTTGTATTTTGTGTAGAAAAGAAATATTACTATATTATTTATTATTTGTTTTCTCAATTGACAAGGAACCCTTTTACAGAAACCATTAAATGGAGTTGTGCCGAAAATAAATAAATCACAAAGTAATAAAGTTCAACTTTCAAGTTAAATCAACAACTATGGTCAACTGTCTTTTTGACAGAAATATACTTGACTTGATAGTTAGGGAGATTTTTCCAGTCACCTTTCCATTAAAGTTGCCTTAATTGGAAGGCAACTTTAATGGAACTCTTAACTCTTAATTGTTTGGCAGCTGGCCAATCAGATCCTAGAAACTTGCTTGACTTTCAAGTCTCTTAAGTCGTCTGACCATGCCCATTCACATCTTTAAGAATAAAATGTCAATTTTGACATTTCTACCTAAATTAAAATGGGCAGGTTCAGACAACATAAGTGACTTCATTTGCAGTCAACTTCATTCTTTGAACGTAAATTTTGACCAAGGTAACTTGTTAGTTTTTCAAGTCTCATGGATTTCAAATTCAGAACTCTACTTCACAAACCTCTACTTCAAGTTCATAGCACAAAAACAACCAAAATCATTATTTTCTACAAAACACTCCTCAGGCAAGCTACAAGTCCATCACGATTTGTATTTTGTATTGTAAAGAAATATTTATTATTTCTTTTCCAAATTTACAAGGAACCTTTTTACAGAAAGCATTAAATGAAGTTGTGCAGAAAATAAATAAATCATAGAGTAATAAAGTTCAGCTTTTAGTTGAATGAAAAACATGATCAATTGTCATTTTGACATAAGTTGACTCGACTTGATAGTAAGGGAGATTTTGACTAACTTTCCAGTCAACTTTCCAATTAAGTTGCCTTAATTGGAAGGCAATTTTTTGGCAGCTGGCCAATCAGATGCTAGAAACTTGCCTTACTTTCAAGTCCCTTATGTCGTCTGAACCTGCCCAATGCCAACAAATATTTGGGATCCATGCGAAACTCATTGTTAAATCCACGTGAAATGTGTAAGTTAAAGAGGAACAAAAGTAAAAATTCTTTGCAGGTTTATATGAAGGTGAAAGCTCCAATTACATTGGGATGGATTTTCGACCCAGGTTTTTCGTAATTTGAGTTGACAGCTTGAATTTAAGTTGGATTGAAATGACGTTAAAATAACATATGACGTCTTGGGTATAATTTCATTGCATTCATTTCATTATATGTAGTACATAAAAAATAAGACTGATAACCGAAAATATAATGTTCAAACGAAAATGTTAAAAATGAACACATTAAATGTAAATATTGCGAGGGAACCGTTATCCGAATATACAAAAGTTGGTAATTAAATTTGAAGGATTATAAATTCTTCGTTCAGATAAAAAAAAAACAAAAGATTTGGTATTTGTAATTGTTTATCTAACGAGTGTTTTTTGAGACGTTTGGTTTTCAATCTGACACTACCTTTTTCGGAGTTGGAGTTGACACATGTCACTAGATTTATACTCAGTTTAGTTTGCTTTTTCCTAAAAAACGTTTGCAAGTCGTTCTAATTTGTAACAAAAATAATAAGTGCATTTTTTTGGTATTCCGTATACAGTACAGTGAGAAATTGCCAACAAAACGATCCGCAGTAGCCAGATTTTTGTATTTAAAAATTGGTACAATTGAAAGAAGATCTGTCAGAATACTAATCAAAAAACACACAAATAGAAGAAAGTTTAGTGAAAATCAAATGTTAAAATTAACTTAGCAAAAAAAAACTATTTAAAACTAATAAAATGGACAATTTTCAAGAAGAAATGGTAAGAAAACATCTAGAAATTGATATTCTATAAAAAAAAGTTCATTTAACAATTGCTTCAAGGAGGGGATCTGTTCGTAGACTACTACATTAACATGTGGTTTTGAAGCGAGCTTGAAGCTCGCCTAAATTCTTTATATACCTGAATCGAGTTGAAATGAGCTTGATTCGCCTCGATTCCGGTCGAGGATCGGAGTCGAGTCAAAATTTGTGAAGAAAAACCTTTGTGGAGGAGTTGGTTTAACAGATAATGCATTATGGTCTGTTTATTTGCATATGTTTGTGTACAAAAAATATAGTTTTGTTTTAATCAAATTAAAAAAAAAATTGCACATGGAGTAGGTAGCGTATTCTTATATGGTGCTGAACTATTTAGTTTTTAATTGTTTAACACGAATTAAACTATCTCACTTGCACTTCATAAGAAACATAGAAACACCATTTGCATTTCAGAAAGTGCGGTCAAACTTAATCATTTTTAAATCTTTTTGTGCGGTAGAAACACCAAAAAGATTTATTTAATATAAACTGAGATAAATCTTTGGTGGAAACATAGCAAAACTTAATTATCTTTTCTATTGTTTTCTCTTGCAAAATAAGCCCGTTAGTCCATTTTCACTAAAAAAAACTAAATAATATCAACAGTAATAGATTGATTTTTTCCCCAATGGAAAACACACCTTATTTCAAATGCACAACTACTCAACAAACACAGCCATCGAGATACAAATGCAATATCAATCGTACCAACATTTGAGAACGAAATCACATAAGATCCATTCGCGACTCGTAGGTATAAACGTCAAAAAACAATCCATAGTAAGATTCTACTCTAACTTTTATCGGTGTTATTCATACTATGGATATTGTTTATGTTATTCGTGTAAAATCCTACTATACTATGGATAGATTGTTCAACAAAACACGGGCAATGGTTCTGTTGGCGTTACATGCAGTCATACCTACTTATTGTGAGCGCACCGTGAGCGTGTGACGGACTTTGCCTCACAGATCGTGCGATTTAACACCGCTGGACTATTTTTTGTTGGGTTATGTAAAGACACTTGTCTACGCAGATAAGAACGAGACGATTGACGACTTTGAAGAGAATGTTGGGCGCGTTATTTCTGGAATACGGCTCAAAAGTGGCCCCATACAAAAAAATACCCTTTAAAAGCAGATTTTGTGCTCACCACAGCACAGTACATCAAGTTCATCGAATTACCAAACACATTAAAAATAATTTTAGAATGGGTAAAAGTACGGGCATGGTGCTCCTTGACATTGAAAAAGCATTTGATACTGTTTGGCATAATGCATTATTACACAAACTTTTCAGACTCAATTTCCCAATGTACCTTATAAAGACCATTCAATCCTTTCTGTCTGAAAGGAAGTTTAAGGTTTCAATAAATAATTGGTTTTCTGAATCTTACAATATTATGGCAGGTGTACCTCAAGGCTCGGTGCTAGGTCCAATCTTATACACTATCTTTACCTACGACTTCCCATGTTTAACAAACTGTGATAAAGCTATATTCGCTGACGATACTTGTATCTTTTCATCAGATTCAGTTGGTTTCATTATTGAAACAAATCTGCAATCTGCACTTAATGTAGTTCAAGATTATTTGTTTGATTGGAAGATAAAAATAAATGCCTCAAAGACTCAGGCTATCTTTTTCTCAAGAAAAAAAAAGCCTGTTTCTTGCCAAGCAATAATCTTCAAGTTGGTGGAATAAGTATAGAATGGCGTTGAAGTGCTAAGTATCTTGGAGTTCATTTAGATAAAACTTTAACTTTTGGCTTGCATGTACAAGAAGTAATCAAGAAGTTTAATATAACTATCAAAACTCTTTATCCATTTATAAACAGCAAATCTAAACTGAGTAATGATAATAAGCTCCTTATATTTAAGGCAGTTTTTCAAGCAATTATGTTTTATTGTTCACCGTGTTGGGGGATATGTGCAAAAAGCCATATTCGAAGACTTCAAATAGCTCAAAATAAAGTTTTAAAAATGATTCTGAAGCTTTCATGGTCGTTTTCAACAGCTGAACTTCACGCTATGTCAAACATAGAACCAGTATTGCAAAGAATTGACAAAATCAATGTACGCTATAATTTATTTTGTTTATCTTCAGATAACATATTGATTTCAAACCTAGCTTCTTAGTTATATATAATTATTATTGAAAGTACATTTTCGTTCTTTTTTCTTATTTTCCTTTTTCTAAGACTGACTTTGTGATATTAATTTTATAATTTACTTTTTAATTTATTTATTTATTATTATTTTTCTATTTATTTATTCTTTATCTATTAATTTATTTATTTACTTATTTATTATTTATTTATTTATTTATTTATTTATTTATTTATTTATATATTTAATTATTTATTTATTTATTTATTTGATAGCTAATTAATTAATTTATTTATTTATTTATCAATTATTTGTTTAATTTATTTCATTTTTTGTTTATTTATTATTTTTTGTTTATTATTGTTTGTTCATTAATTTATTTACTATTCATTTTTTTTTGTTTTTTTTTGTTTTGGAATTGTCTTATATATATTTTGTTATTTATTTATTTAATTGTTTGTTTATATATTTATTTATTTGTTTGTTTGTTTATCAATTCATTTGTTAACCATTTATCATATAATGAATATATGTAAAACTTTAAGTTGGGTTTGATTTAAATACCTCACCGCCCACCCTTCTCCTCTCTAAATCCTCAAAACAATTTAACGAAGGTTTTTATGTAGCTTTTCCTTCAATATACTGTTATTTGCTTTTCATTACTTACTTACTTTATTATTTGTCAGTAGTAAGGTATTTATACCGTAACTCTGTAAATTGTGCAATATAGTTTAAGAAAAAATGTAAGAATATTCTGCTACAATAAATACAATACAATACAATTTTGCATTTTTCAACAAACCAAAAGAATATCTTGTCACATACAAAATACTTGTAGATTAGTAATGTTTAAATAAATTAAGATATTAACTATTCTACTCTTGCTCTAGGATCGCCTTAGCAAGATGCAAGATGATCATAGAACATTTTTATTTAATTTGGTTCCAATGCAGTGAAATGGAATGACAAATTAAAATTGTGTTGTATATTTTCAACGCATCTGTTTCTTCTTCCCCCTTAATATGAGCAAAAATAATTGAAATTCTAGCAAGTAAATGTCAATGGCATTAACAATTATTATGATGAGGGCTTTATTTACAAAAAATATACTGGCATCATAGTTCATGATCTTAATGTACCCTTTTTTAATTCAAAACAGACCATGTTAATTAATTATCTACTGTGCTGATGCTATGGGAATACAATCGTATGTACAATTTATGCATATTTTTGTATCATTGCTGGATCACCCCTCTCAGGCATGTAAACTTGTCTTAACTTAAGACATTTCACACTTTGATTTTACAATGATATTTTTTTTATTTTATAGCCTTTAATTACAATGTTCGCAACTGGTGAACTTTTTTTTGCAAGAGTGTAAAATGGTCATTAGTCTCCAACGTGCGCCACTTAACACGTTCTTAGCGCAGAAAAAAGTAACTGAGCAAATGGAGTAAAAAGGTTGTTTCGTGTGGCAAATGGAGTAAAAAGCAGGATGGCTGACTTCACGCTTGTTTCGTGTGGTATGTAGATGGAAAATGCTTAAAAGCTATTGACAGTTCATTTTTTCAATGTGTTTCATAAATACATATGTCGGAGAGTACTCGATGTGGTTAGGCTATGCTCAGTGATCTACTATGAGCTTAAAAAGAAAAACGTCTAATTTCAACTTTTCATTAATTCGAACATTTCACTTTTTAAACTTTTAGCCATTAAACTTTTCAACTGAATTTCCATTATTCGACGTTCAAACATTTATAAAATTTTCAACTTGAATTTTCAATTTGAAAAGTATTTAGAAATGTCAGCAATGTTTAACATCATTTCCGGCTTGTGATACCGATTAAAAGATTGAGCGCATTCATAAAGCTGGTGACTACGTAGTCAAAATTCAACTAGCTTTGTGAATCCAAAATTTCACTACAAAGCTATTCAATCCGGAACTGTCACATTATAAGACAATACAAATACATATATAAAATAAGAAACATTTTTGTGTTTTCAGAACTTTAAATAGTTTTTTTTTCTTTTTAAATTTAATAAAACCAAATAGAAGATATAATATGATTGATTTATATTGGTTTTTAAACACCGAAAGATTCATTTCATTTTGAATTCTTGTGAATTCTTACCGAGCAGCTGATTGTGAAACGTCAAAACCAGTGTGCACTAACTTTGTAGCCGAAATTTTAACACTACGTTAGCTTAGTGAATGCCCCCATTTATTGTATCGCTTTGCTTCAGCACTTGTTCTCAAAGAACTCCGTTGGAAAGTCGTAATATACTAAATTCACATTGAATCTAAGCAACACTATTCATTACGCTTCCAGAAGTGGATAATTTTTATATAAATTTTCTCTTTAATAGGTGATGTTCACATCTTGGATAGTCAAGAGTAGACGTGTTTTGTTGGTATTTCATATATATTACAGTGAGAAATTTCAATAGTAAACGTAAATAAAACACATATAAAATATTTTTGTTCATGATATTTATTTTTTATTATAAAGTTTGAACATTTTACATTATGTGTGAAACACTACATCATTTATAAATGACCACCACGCGAATTGTAGTAAGCGTCGATTCTTTTGAGATAATTTTGACGAATATTGGTTTTTAAGTGCTCAAGAGTTAAAGGTTTATCTATATCAACACTGTCTTTCGCGTAGCCCCAAAAAAAAAGTCCAGTGGTGTCAAATCGCATGATCTTGGTGCCCAATTGGTATCGAAACGACGAGAAATTACAGTGGCTTTTTGTGGATGTAATGGCCTCTCTTCATTACTTGAGGACTCTTAGAACCCCAAGTACGACAATGTTTACTATATATGTACATACCCACCAAGTGAGAAATGTGCTTCGTAGCTGAAGAAAATTTTATTTGAAAAATCAACGTCCACCGCCTGTTGTTCAAGCACCCATTCGACGTATCTACTACGTTGTGAATGGTCAGCTGGCTTCAGTTGTTGTGGGAGCTGTAGTTTATACATATGGATATAGGTGTAGTTCCAAAATACGCCATAATGGGCCGTAAGACAATCCTTTTTCCTAAGAACGACTAGGAATTGACACATTCGGGTCTTCGGCAACACTTTCACTTACAGCAGCGATATTTTCAGTGGTACGAGCGAAACGACAATTCACAGGCCTTACAATACCCGTGTTTTGTTGGAAAATCTATCCATAGTATAAAAGGATTTTACACGAATAACAAAAACAATATCCATAGTATGAATAACACCGATAAAAGTTAGAGTAGAATCTTATGGCGTTTTTCTTTTTTAGTTCAGAGCTGAGCACTGAACAGAGTCTGAGCGAACAGAGTAGAGTAGAGTGTTCAGCATTTTACTCCATTACTCTGTTATTTTATTCTGAGCTCACAGAGCGCGCTCTGAACATGTTCAGAACTAAAAAAGAAACACGAATTTGTAGCTCTGAACAATCAAAGCTCAAAAAGAAACACAATTATTTTTTTGACAGTTCGAGCTCTGCTCTAAACTAAAAAAGAAAAACGCCATTACTATGGATGGGATTTTGACATTTATACGAGTCTCGAATGGATTTTATGTGATTTCGTTCTCAAATATTGGTACGATTGATACTGCATTTGTATCTCGATGGCTGTGTTCTTTGTGTAGTTGTGCATTTGAAAATGGAGTAACTGGGCTTATTTTGCAAGAGAAAACAATAGAAAAGATATTTATATTTTGCTATGTTTTCACCAAAGGTTTATCTCTGTTTAGATTAAATAAATCTTTTTGGTGTTTCCACCGCACAAGAAGATTTAAAAAGGATTAAGTTTGACAGCACTTTCTGAAATGCAAATGGTGTTTCGATGTTTCTTATGAAGTGCAAGTGAGATAGTTTGATTCGTGTTAAACAATGAAAAACCATATAAGAATATACCTACTACTCCATGTCTATTTTTTTTAAACAAAACTATATTTTTTGTACACAAACATGCAAATAAATAGACCATAATGCATTATATGTTAAACCAACTCCTCCACACAGATTTTTTTTCTCAAATTTTGACTCGACTCCGATCTCCGACGGGAATCGATTCAAATCAAACTCATTTCAACTCGATTCAGGAATATAAAGAATTCAGGCGAGCTTCAAGCTCGCTTCAACACCACATGTTAATGTAGTAGTCTACGAACAAATCCCCTCCTTGAAGCAATTGTTAAATGAACTTTTTTTTTTATAGAATCTCAATTTCCAGATATTTTCTTACCATTTCCTCTTGAAAATTGTCCATTTTATAAGTTTTAGTTAGTTTTTTTTCTAAGTTAATTTCAACATTTGATTTTCACAAAACTTTCTTCTATTTGTGTGTTTTTTTATTATTATTTTGATTGATCTTCTTTCAGTTGTACCAATTTTTAAATACAAAAATCTGGCTACTGCGTATCTTTTTGTTGGCAATTTCTTACTGTACTATATATACGGTGACCATCCGTTCATTATTATAATGAACAGTTCATTTTTTGAAGAAAATGTTCATTATGAATTATTGTGTGTCGGAAAACATAAAAATGTTCATTATTTTAGAAATTGCTCATTATTTGTTCATTATTTTATGGGTTTTTTTTTAGGAAAGCCTAAGCATGAAAACCATTAAATGTTTAATGAAAACGTACCCTTACATCATAATTCGTTGTCTTTCTATTTCGGAACACTTCCTAATCTCGCAATTACAAAAATCAGATCATATTATACATCTTAGCATACAGGGGAAGTTAAACTAATGCGCTTACACTTGCGCACAGGATGACTTTCACCACTGGAAATTAATTTAACCATTGAGTTTTACTGACCATGACAATGGTAAAAATAACTTTCAGTAAATGTGAATGAAACTCATCTTTTTTCCATTTGGACTAGTTATGGCATTTTCCATAAGTAATTTTGAGAGTGCGCTCCGACTGTTGGAATTATTGCATTGTTGAAAAACCCTTCACTCCAAAAATAAATGAAGAGTAAGAATTACACTCCTTCCTGGGACAAAGTGGAGTTGAGTTTAATGTATATTATGAAAAAGAGAAGCAATATATATTTGAATTAATGACACTGATGTTTTCGACGAGTTTTCGTGTGCACAAAATTAAGTGTCTTCAGAAAAAATTTTTGAATGGAAGGAGAGCCAAATGACATTTTCAAGTTTTTCAATGAAAAAATGATACAGTATGAAAACATTTCAAAAATCGTAGAGTTTTGTTTATGGCTTCCTGGGTCTAATGCCCCTATAGAGAGAGTTTTCTCAATTTTAAACAATGTATGGACAAACGAAAAAAACAATATGAAAATTAAAACAATCCGGTCCATTTTAATTTGCAATAATAATAATAACAATACTAATTAATTATAATTCGATGTCAAAGTTGTTTGACTAGCCAATATGATATAAAAGAGTTTAAGGTTTTGTTTATTATTTTTTGTGAATAAGTTAGATACTAAAAGAATCTGTGTTATTTTTATGTTTGTTTTGTTTATTATCGATGAAAGTTCCTTTTTTGGGGGAGAGTACGATAACTTAGGCGACAAAGTTTAATGACGGATTTGTATGGAACAGTTAAAAACAAGCATTTTTTACTATGGGAGGGGGGTCTATCTCCCCCCGTTTAGGCGGTAGGGGCAGTTAAAAAAAATATGTACATTAAATGAAAAAAAAATAATTAAAAAATAACGGTAATACCCTGAATTAAGTGTTATACCTTTTTTTAAAGCCAACACTTTTGTCTATTAGATTGTTTTTAAATCAAGTCAAAACTATGCATAGTTTTTGAAAAAAATTGTTTTAAAGTCAAAATTTGTGCAAAAAAAAGTTAAAAAAAAGGTTTAAAGTGTAATTTTTCAAAACTTTCAAATTATTTACTGTTTTTTTTCAGAATTCATTGCTCTTATTTGTTTTTTATCAAAAACTGAAAACTAGATGACTTTATGTCTTCTAGTTCTTGAGAAAATTGAAAATTACCAAAATAAATATTTTAATTAAATTACTTTTTCCTTGCTTAAGTATTAACGTAGTCTTATTTTGATAGTAATAATCGAATATGGATTAAGATATACCTAGGGTAAATTAATTTTTCTTAAATCCAGCTTATTTAAATGCAAAAGAAACTTTGCATGCACCCCATCTTGCACCCTCCCCACCTTGCACACACTCCAACTTGCACCCACCCCAAATCCTATAGTGTGCCCAAGCAGGGGGGTTGCAGGGGGGCAGCATGCCCCCCCTTACAGATACCACTGTTGCATACACCCAAACTCGCGCACACCTTACTGTTGCATACACCCAAACACGCATTACGCATACGCAAATACCATTATTACTATCAAAATAAGACCACTCAAGCAAAAAAAAAAGAATTAAATTAAAATAGTAGTTGTGGTTATTTTCAATTTTCTCAAAAACTAAAAGACATAAAATCATCTAGTTTTCAGTCTTTGATCAAAAACAAATAAGAGCAATAAATTCTGAAATAAAAACAATGGTAGATAATCTTGAAGTATTGAAAAAGTTACACTTTAAACCTTTTTTTAACTTTTTTTACTCAAATTTTGAGTTTAAAATTAAATTTTTATTTTCAATTTTCTCAAAAACTAAAAGACATAAAATCATCTAGTTTTCAGTTTTTGATCAAAAACAAATAAGAGCAATAAATTCTGAAATAAAAACTATGGTAGAAAATCTTGAAGTATTGAAAAAGTTACACTTTAATCCTTTATTTAACTTTTTTTACTCAAATTTTGAGTTTAAAATTAAATTTTTCAAAAACTACGCATAGTTTTGACTTTATTTAAAAACTGGCTAATAGAACAGAATGTTGGCTTTAAAAAAATGTATACAACTTAATTGTAAGTATCACCGTTATTTTTTAAGAATTTTTTTCCATTTTAAGTAATAATTTTTTTAAATTGCCCCTCCTGCCTTAACGGGGGGAGATAGACCCCCCTCCCATAGTAAAAAATGCTTATTTTTAACTGTTCTAAAAAATTCCGTTATAATATCTTGTCGCCTAAGTTATCGTACTCTTGCCCTTTTGTGTTTAGTTTATAAATACATATATATAATATAATATATATAATATACATACCTAATTATACTATATTTATTTATTAATTTAATACAAAAAAAAATCTTGAAAACTGGTCAACATTTTTCATTTTTTTGAGTACTGCTCATTATTTTGTCTCGGAAAATATGGTCACCGTAACTATATATGGAATACCAAAAAAACGCACTTATTATCTGTTACAAATCCAGTCTCTTCAAATTTTCTTCACAATTTTGTCAATTGCTTGCGTAGTTGTACAATTATGTAAAGCATAATCCCCTCTTGAAGCACGATATGTGGCTGTGGTAGAATCACCATTTTTGTAGTAGGTTTTAACAATTTGTATAAGTTCTGCGATAGTTAAGCGATCCATTTTCGTAAATGTCAGACTTTCAACTGAAAAAAAAACTGGTTTAACAACTTAGTTTGACAGATGTCGAATTCCAGCCCTATACTTTTGAAAACGCAAAATGGATAACCCCTTAGAACTCAACAAGAATGACATTCGCACCCGTCGCTTTTCCATCTTTAAGAGATCCTAGAGATAATTCAACGTCTTGTAGATTAATTTCCGTACCCAGAAGATATATTTTAATGAACAAAAAAGTCTATCATTACAAAGGAATACATTTAAAAAATACCTAATCACAGTATTTCTCAACACATCCCAACGCATCGCAGTCTCTATTTACCTAAATAAAAATCCTTCTTCTCATTCTGTTCTTCTACCTTGTAGAATTTTTGTTTTCTATCTAATCTAAGTATTCTTTGGCTTTGTTGTTTGTTTTCTTTTTCTCACTTTTATATTTTCATTTGAATATTGTGATCAGAGATGGCAGACTAGATTACGTCAGGTAATTTACTCGGTAAACTACGTGTAGTTATTTGGATAAACTACACGTTTGATTTGTTTCATTTACTACCCTACATTTGTTACGTGTGCTACCTTCACAAAAAACGTTAAATTTCAAAAAGAATTTAAAAAAAAACGAGTGAATAAGTAACGACTAACGAGTGAAAAACACTGAACTATACATAAGAACCAAATCTGTTGCGTAAATGAACTAAATCAAGGAATTCGAAGTTTTATGAAAGAAAAATGCAAATTTAATAATCATCTGTTTTATTTTTGTCGTTCATTTTAAGAGTATAGTGTGAAAGTGATTAGCTGCAAACTGCGACCGGCGCCGACGACGAGAGTTAGTTTTTCACACTTTCACAGTTGTTATTGTTATCTTTTCGATGCAATTTGTCAATTTGGTGGTTGAATGGACATTTCAAACTACGTTTTGACGTCTACCGCTACGTCTGCTACATTTAACTACGTTAACTACATTTAACTACATTAACTACCTCATTTATGTAGCAGACGTAACAAATGTAGTAAATCAAAAAAATCGCATTTCTGCCATCTCTGATTGTGATAGATTTGAACAGTTTAATTTTAAATTTTGTTTAATAATAATCTAATAAGTTTTCTGTGCGTGGTTTAAGGCGAATAGTCCTTCCTTAAAACATAAATTTATGCTACGAATCGAAGCAAATATGCACATTATGTATGCATGCGGTACATTGTTTGCATTTTCTAAATAATGCACAGCACAGCACATCCATAAACGTTTTGTTCTATTTTTATTAAAGAAAAGCCACGTTAAATTGTATTTGCATATCTGTGAGTGTTTAATTTTCTAATCAATTGCATTAATATTTGCATTCCAATTGTATTAACAATTTTATTAAATTTTATTTTCAGAAATCATTGCTGCCATCGTCGCCAACGGTACTCTGGAAAAACTCATCTTAATCTTAACTCTCCTGAAAGTATGCAACTATATTAATCGCCACCGCAGACATGACATCAGACGAAGTGATTTTACGGTAAGCCCTTTAAAAAAAACAGCATTTCTTTTACAAATTTGTACCTAAAAATAATTATTGAAATCCTAAAAACCCTTTTCCATTCAATTGAATTTATTTTGAAACAAAATAAAACCAAAAATAAAAGCACAAACGACTGGAACACAGCTTGATATTAATTCCTTCTGTGAGAACGGTAACGATAAGCTCTAGAATGCATCACTAGTTTCTCATCCAGTTCCCTTTTCTTTCGCTTACCAATGCCGGACACCGTTCCGAGTTGTAATAGAAGTGGATTACTGGCGAGAGCAGCCGCTATACCTAGAATTGCAGCACTTGCTAGTGGGATTAAAAAACTCTTAGCCAGGAGCGCCTTGTCATAGCCATGCTTTCCATGCGAAGGGCCAACATCAACGTGTCCCCCATGCGCCTCCACTCCACCAGCAGCGTGGTGGCTAGGGTGTACGGCATAGGTGGCGTATTCGCCGGCATGTCCATAGCCACCGTATCCTCTGTTGTAAAGCTCTACTGGAATTCCTTCACCTGCTTCGGAATATCCATGGCTATTGCCAGTTGGAGTATAATATTCATATTCAATAGCTTGGGGTGGTCCGTAGGGGTGTGCACCTGAGTTGCTGCTATACCCATGATTTGAGCCTTCTCCATACCCCGAATGACCTGAAGCTGTTCCATAATGCTCTACAAAAGATATAGCCACCAATTAAGTGTTCAAAAACATGTAGCATCCACTTTTCTTAGCTTACCCACACTTATCCTGTCATGTTGTCCTCCTTTGCGTTCGTGTTGACCAATGTTGGACCAACTCCCACTGCTGCTGCCTTTGAATCCATAATTTTCTTGCGGGAATGCAACTGGTCGGGATGAATACTCAGCTACAACATTGTCTCTTTCGTTGTTGTTGTTGTTGCTGTTGTAGTAAGTAGACGGCCTAGAGGATGATGCAGGTCCCCTGAAAAAAGTAATCATTGTGGGATTATATCAAAATTATCCTTACACCGTTGGTTGAGCTTTGATTATAATCAGAGACAAAAAACGGACAGGTACTTCTTGTATTTGAGAAAAGGATTATCATTCCCGAGAGAGACAGGATAAAAGAACATAAATTGATAACCCACAAGGATTCACAAATATTTTTATTGCGACCTCATCATTGTTTTGCTGCTCGTTCCTGTTCTAACTCTCTTGAGCATGAGCACCCATTTGGACTAAGGAAAATTGCATGATTGCGTTGGTCATATAATAAAATATGTTATGTGTTTTTCGTCCTTTTGGATTTTGCTCTGCTTCATTGTCGGTCGTCGTAGTTGTGATCCTGCAGTATATGTCGTCAGTATGTGTTCTCGGCTCACCACCCAACTTAATGGGTATTAAGGTGAATTTGTTCGTTGGATTAAGACTATTTTTTTCGTTATTGTTGACGTCTTTCGGAATGGACATTCCAATGAACATTTTTCTTTTTTGCTTTCGTCGTCGTCGTTGTCGTCCTTTCTGCTTGAGATATAATTTTTTTGGATTATTTTTCATGCGGAATGGAATGTAAATTGATGTGTGGATAAGTGTGGGTCATGCGACTTCTATTATTATGGTTATGCCATATGATAAGGGAGGAAGGAAGGAAGGATACTGGGGTTTGATGTCATGAATTAAGAGTTTGTTTGTTGGTTGGATATTAAGTATTCTGTGCGTATTTTGTACGTTATATTTGGTTGAATAGCCTTAATTTTTCACTTGAATCGTTTATTAGTTTTTGAAAATTTATTGATGTATTTTTTTTGTTTATTGGAAACTAATGAATAAATTTAAGTTTAATATTTTGGGTTTCTGAATAAATTAAAATAAAATTTTCCAATTTGTATGTCTTACAAAGCAAAGTTCATGAAGTCGGGAGTTAATGTCTTCAGACACTACTTTAATAGTGAGCGAATTTTTGGAATTACAATGGGCAGGTTCAGGCGACATAAGGGACTTGAAAGTAAGTCAAGTTTCTAGTATCTGATTGGCCAACTGCCAAAATATTGCCTTCCATTTAAGGCAAATTTATTGGACAGTTGACTGGAAAGTTAATTAAGAAAAATCTCCCTAACTATCAAGTCAAGTCTACTTATGTCAAGGTGACAGTTGATCATGTTTTTCCATTCAACTGAAAGCTGAACTTTATTACTTTGTGATTTATTTATATTCTGCGCAGTTCCATTTTATGTTTTATGTAAACATTTTCATTATCAGATTGGTAAAGTGATAAGTAATATTTATTTAAAATACAAAATACAAGTCAAGATGGACTTGTACCTTGCCTGAGAAGTTTTCTTTTGTAGACAATTATGTTTTTAGTAGTTTCTGCTCGATCAACTGAATGTAGAGGTTGCTGAAGTCAAGTTCCGAATTTGAAGTTTATGACACATTACCAACTAATTAGTTGCCTTTGTAAAATATAGGTTCAAAGAAAGCAGTTGATTGCAAATGAAGTCCCTTATGTTATCTGAAACTGCCCAATTTAAGGTTATATTTGAAGTAAATGGGTGAACGTCAATTAATATACAGTTAGTTAGTTAGTTGTCATATTTCTTATAGGGCAGGTTCAGACAACATAAGGGACTTCATTTGCAGTCAACTTCATTCTTTGAACGTAAATTATGGCCAAGGCAACTAGTTAGTTTTTCAAGTGTCATAAATTTCAAATTCAGAACTTTACTTCACAAACCTCTACTTCAAGTTCATAGTACAAAAATTACCAAAATCATTATTTTCTACAAAACACTCCTCAGGCAAGCTACAAGTCCATCATGATTTGTATTTTTTATTGTAAAGAAATATTACTTATTTCTTTTCCAAATTGACAAGGAACCCTTATACAGAAAGCATTAAATGAAGTTGTGCAGAAAATAAATAAATCATTGAGTAATAAAGTTCAGCTTTTAGTTGAATTAAAAAATACGATCAATTGTCATTTTGACATAAGTTGACTTGACTTGATAATAAGGGAGATTTTTCTTGCCTAACTTTCCAGTAAACTTTCCAATAAAGTTGCCTTAATTGGAAGGCAATTTTTTGGCAGCTGGCCAATCAGATGCAAGAAACTTGCCTTACTTTCAAGTCCCTTATGTCGGCTGAACCTGCCCATAATTATCGACACACATCCAGGAAACTTTAAAAAGTTGAAATCATATAATAGTGAGAAATTAGATGTTTGATAAATATTTCAGTATTTCATTTTAATCATGATGAGCTTACATTAAAATAATATCTTATTTATAACAAAGTATTGAAATGCAAAAAAGATACGTAAATGATTTACAAAATTTTTTTTTTTTTATAGAAGTAAAAATACTACAATAAAATTCTTTTAATGTTGTTACAAGTGAGTGACTCAAATATTTTTTTATTCCTATACTTTTTCATACAAATTCGTATAGCGCTTGCAATAAACTGACTTTCGCATTGTCGCAAAATTAAAGCGCGGAATCAGAACGTTTAAGGAACGTTTAAAATAAAAAAAGGTTTCAATATAAAGATCCACAGGTTTGCGGGTTTTGAGTATTTCAAAGTAACACTTTACTGAACAATATTTCAAAAAGTTTAAAGAGGTCATACCCAGAAATTGCGAAGCATATTGCGAGATTTTATCAAAATGACGAAACCCATAGATATAACGCACTGCACTGTTGTATAAGACAGTTTGCTAACTTTTGCTCTCATAACTCAATTTACAAAATATTTCAAAACCATATGTTAGGAAAGGAAGGAACAACGTTTTAATTAAAAGCTTTCTAAGCTTTCATTGGAAGGACCTAGACCTATAGAGACGGGTTGAAGTGAATGTGTAGATATACGCATCATTATATCAAATTCAACCGTCTCAGTTTTTTTTTCAGCCTTGGTCGGGGGTAAGCGCTCGAAAATGGTAATTTTTCTGATTTTGGGGACGAAATGATAACCACATGAGTGATACATTAACAAATCGGAAAAAATCTCCTGATTACAAAAATGTGTGTCTTTTACTTTAATAGTTTTTCAAATGCGTTTTTCAACATAAAACCACAAACACTTATTTGCTATATCAGAAAACTTTTCCTGATTAGAATGTGCATCTTAGACAATCTGAGGGATGCATCTTTAATTTTAAGCATAACCAATAAATACAAAAATCACATAACATCTTCAAATTGAATGAAAATCAAACATTTTATTTGCAAATTGATTTTATAGAAAAAAATCATTCATCATCAGATTCATAGAACGAAAGATTCAAAGTAATGTCTTCACTATCAATGTCTTCAATTTAATATTCATTTACAAAGAAATGGGTCTCAATTACGATAAACCATTTCATTTTTACAATGTTATCCTCCATTGTGAAATGGGGAAAGCTTTATGCCTGTATTAATCATTATTCCAAATTTATAGTTGAAACGATTTATTTGTTGCAATAAAACGCTTCATGTGGCATGAGGGTTAGTACGTTGGACTGTCATGCCAGAAGTCTTGGGTTCAATCCCTGCCTGTCTCATCTAAAGTTTTTTCACGGGTACTGCCTCTTGCGAGGAATTAACAAATTCTCCAAGAGTAATTCTTGTCATGAAAAGTGCTTTCTCAAATAAGCCGTTCGGATTCGGGATAAAGCTGTAGGTCCCCTCCATCACTGAAAACATTACTCGCACACAGAAATGGTTGAGAGTTGTAAGTCACTAGGCCCTAGTTCTCAACGGACGGTTGCGCCACCTAATTTATAATAAAACGCTTCTACTTGGCGGCAATAAACTTCCTTCAAAAAATGCAGATACAATTTTTAAGCATATAATTTACTTAAGGTTTTACAGAAATATTTAAAACTCTTAACTAATTTTAAATGTTCTTAAAAATTTTGTATCGTAGTTGGGTTCCAAGTTTTGTAAAACAGCTCATATCATTTTATATAATGTGAAAACAAATTCTTGATGTTTTCGTGTATCCTTTTATGAAAAAACTTTTCGGGGTTTTAGGTTAAAAAATGCATTTGAAAAAGCTTAAAATGAGACTGGCAAGCAGAAGGCTGAATGAAAGTAAAACGTCTTGGACACAAATTTGTGTGTGTACAGTGAAAGTTTTCTGATATTTTGGATTACCATTCTAATGGTTTTATGTTATAGGAAAAAAGTTATCCTGGTTTTAAGTTGAAAAATGCAAATGGCTGGGTATAGACCCTTGTGGTACACCACTATTTATACCGGCAGAAATTCTGACCTTTGTTTTTTCAACAGCTTGTTCTCGATTTATTGGATATGAGGACAATAGTTTGAATGCAGAAAAGTTAAATTGATGTTAAAACTTTTGGAGTGGTTTACTATAAAGGCATTCGATCAAGAAGTAGATACTAAAAAGTTATTTTGTCTAAAACAATTTTCTTCTTATGTCCTCTGAAACACTTAATCGTGCAGTCAAGTAGCTATTTTTCTTTCAAAATTATGATTGTTTGGGTGCCAGTAATTCGCAGCGAGTAAGAAATACGTTAATTTGTTTTTGAATTACTCTCGAAAAAAACTTTGGACAAAAATCGTTCCATTGAAATTGGGACAAATTCATCTTCTTTCGATGTTTTTGGTATATAAATTTCCTTTTCACTCCTACAATTGCAAAGGGAATTCACATGTCTTCACAATAGAGTTGAAAATATGTGTTATAAATGCCAAAATTCTGGGAAAATGATTTTCAGAAAAGAAGGGTGCGTGTTATCAATTCACATAGCATTCGATTTGATGGAAAGCAAGTCTGAATTTGAGCTTTGGATTGCAGAAAGACTATTTAAAAGAGTTCGTGTGGTCTGGTGAATTTGTGGTAGGTAATTGTAAAGTTTGGAACGAAAGTTTTATTCAGGGCGTTTATATCTAATTCGTTAAGTACTGCAATCTACAATGTTTAAACAATGTCTGAGCAGTAAATATAAAACAATATATTTTGATTGTTTCCTCCTTTGGTTTAGTTACTAAAAACAATGTATTCCATATTTCTCAAAATAGTTTTATTTTTAAATATTTAACTTAAATATCTAATAAGCTCAACAAACTCATTTGGTACACTATCGTGGGTACTTGGCCAAAAATTGAAACCTGATTTTAATTGAAATGGTTATGGAGTTGAAGTCAGTATAATATTAACTTTAAATCAAAAAAAGGAGATAATAAATAAATAAGGTGGTGTAATAATAATGGGGATGCGACCCACACTGATAACTTCCTATCCCGTCTGTCGATTTGTCTTGCTTAAAAGTTTGTAGGTTTTTGTGTTGTGTTAAAAAAGTCAGTTGAATTATTCTTAAAAAATTAAAAATTGCCAACAATATTTTGCATATAATGAAACAGTTTGATTTCAAAATCTAATTTCGTTAACGAGGTTTTTAGTCGAAAACCAATTTTTAGCTATTTTAGTAGTATTTCTTAAAAGTTTTTATTTTTTATATAAACAAATACAACGAGATATCGAGAACCAATCATCACTTTTTACCAAATTTACGTACTATTTCTTGTAGATTTTATTTTTTTTATGAAAAAAAACGGACTGTTGGAAACAATACTTTCTGTGAGATAAAATTAGTTTGAAGCCAATGTTTTAGTTTTTGAAGAGATATTTGAGTCGAAAGTAAATTTTTACCACGTTTTTTAGTATTGTTTTTTTTTAGGTTTTTATTTTTTGTAAAAAAAACTGTTAATTCGATTTTTCTAAAACAATATTTCTTATAAGATAAAAGTTTTGAAAAAATATTTAAACCGAAAATCAAATTTTACCAACTTTTGTTAATTTTTTTTAGGTTTTTAATTTTTTGTAAAAAAACTGTCGATTCGATTTTTCTCAAAATATGACCAGATGCTGAAAACGTTATTTATTTGTTGCACAAAATTGTTTTGAAGATAAAATCATTTTTTGATCGTAAAATTTTCGAGGTGACAAACTTTTTTTCAGTTTTTTTGATTTATAAAAAAACCGTTAATTGGAATTGGTTCCAAAAATATATTGGTTTGGTATCGCGTTACAATATATAATATAAAATTTAATTCAAGTCTCTAGCCTTATTGGTTCGTGAGATATTTAGAGTTGACCAAATGCCTATGGTAAAAAACCACGCAATTTTCTTGAGAGCCCTTTCTGCATTATTATCTGTATAACAAAATTTATTTGAAGTCGATATCTCTACTGATTCTTGAGCTATGGACGACGAAAAAACGTACGAACGTACGAACGTACGAACGTACGTACACACGCACGCACAGATATCTCTCTAAAAATCTTTTATTTCGACTCTAGGGACCTTGAAACGTCGAGAAATGTCAAAATTTTCAATTCAATAAATCGGACCGATTACTATAACTTCCTATGGGAAGTTAATAAGAATCCTCAACCATTCCTGTTCACGCGTAATGTTGTCAGGGGTGGAAGGGACCTACAGTTTTAAGCCGAATTGAAACGGCTAATTTGAGAAAGCACTTTTTGTGACAAGAATTACTCTTTAAAGATTTGTCAATTCCTCGCAAGAGGCAGTGAAAAAAACTTTAGATGGCACAGGTAGGGTTTGAACCCAAGACCTCTGGCATGACAGTCCTACGCACTTACCATCACGCCACGGGTACTACAAACAAAATGTAGATATTCAACCGAATTATGGACGAAGTATAGTAACGATACATCAGCAATGGCTGAAAAGCATTTTAAACTCGGAAAACTGTAGATTCATTGGATTAGGATAAGTGGATGTTAAGGGAAGGTTGAATGTAGGCTAACAAATTTGGTAGCAGGTTATTATTTTTGGGATTCATTCTTTAGCATCTGAATCCGGAAAAGTACTCATATGAGTAAGGGGTTAGTCTTTTTTAATATTAAATTTTGTATTGATTGTTTAAATGATATAAACACATGTCACATTTTGTTCACTTTGTTGTAGATTTTTTTTTAAAGTTGGCCTACATTTCATGAAGTTGAAAAGGATTCAAATAAAATAGTGTTTAATTCACTTAACTGAAAGAAATCTTTTTTTAAATAAAAAAACTTTCACTTTTCACTGTTACCTGTAATACTCCGGTGGGGGATCATAGCTTTTTCTGGACAAATTTTCCACCTGTATTCCTCTTTTTGTTAATCCATCTTTTGTATTGTTCTTCGAATATCCTTGTAATCCTAATGAATTTGGTGATTCTGTACTGTGTTCCGAGCCGAAACTTATGTCTAAGCAGCAAATTAAAAAAAATCCCACAAATCCTATCATTTTAACGCGCGTTTAATGTGTTTAATGTTTATCGACCGAAATGAAACTGACTTTTCCTTCAGCTATGTAAGATAGTTTTATTAAAAAATGGAAAGTCAAGAAGGAAAAACAAAACCTTTCTTGAGGGGATAATTTCACATCTCGATGGTTATCATATCTATATTCATTTGAGCTCATTGTTAAACTAGACTTAGTACGTACGTATGTCGCACTGGAGTCACCCTCGCTGTGTTGCATATATACAACACATTACCTGTGTTTTTGTAATGTGAAGTAAATTTCAAATTGTCAATTATCGTCTTCAACTGAGCATCAGATTTGGGATTCTTGTCTTTGCGTTTCACTTTTTTTTTGTGCTGTTGTTGTTGTATTCCTTAACTTCGTGCATGATATAAAATTGATGTATTTATTATAAGGCAATCTATGAATTAAAGATTCGAGAAATAAAATACATTTTTTAGTTTATTAAAAGGTTTAAACCTCTTCTTACTATCACTTCAAGTATCTAAGTCCAGAATAGTTTAAAATAACTTTATGAATTCTTACAAAACTTTACACCTTTTCCCTCAAAGTTCTGAGCTTATAACTCGGGATGAATGTTACAAACGATTATATTTCTTTGCTGAACAAGTTTGTACGACCAAACTGGTGCATTTTATTTTAGGTTTACGAAAACTGATTTATTTTTTAAGATTTAATATTTTTTTTAAAAACTATTGTCAAATCGGTGTCGACGTTCGCTGATAATTTATTGGTGACAATTATATCAAAATGTCGTAACAATAAAAATGAAATAGCGAAACTTTATGAGCGTCTAACATATTTATGTAATACGGATAATATATGATTTAAATGGAATTTATGGGTATATAATTATGATGTAAGTGACAATAAACACACACTCGAGAAATGATTACGTTATTAAAGAAGAGTTCAGTTTTTGATTATTTATACTTGCTCATGTCTCTTAAAATTATCCCATCATATTTAACGCAAGATGTAGGATGTTTAGGTTCAATGCCAACATAATATTAGTTGCTTTAATTTATGACCTTGGAGTTTTAGGAATAACAAAAAAGGTACATTTTAGATTGCTAAAATTATTTTTCTTAGATTTGATTGTTGAGAAATTCACTTGAATTAGTGGAGTCTTAAATAAGCATGTAAGACTAATTAATACTTAATAGAGATTATTATGAAAGTCGTTTTTATGTAAGAATTGAAAATTTATTTAAAATAACAAACAATCCTTTCAAAAACGTTTTTAATTTAATAAATTTTCTATATAAACTGTCAAAAAATCCTTCAAGAAAACGTTCCCTAACCTACAAATTTCAAACTTCGATATGCTTCTATCTCTTGTGAAACTCGCGATTCTTTCCTAGTTTAACACCACTAGCACTATCAACATATAACATAGGTACCATTTTCTATTCTATAAGTTCATCTTATAAGAATTTTGGGCACTTGGCTTCTTTGAAAACTTTACTTGCAGCCATTATTTGAGCTTTAGTTGTTGATTAAATTCTGTAAGTTTTGAATTTTCTTCTTATCAGCTCAATTGAGTCGTCACTGGATATGGATTACAATCATCCATTTTAAAAAGCGCTAAGATTTAATTTTTATACTTTTTTGACTTAGTTTAATTGAACCATCATTTTCAATTTGATTCGAAAGTACCTTATAAAAATGTTTCAAATTGTTGAATGTTCAGTCTCTTGGATGCAGCCATAGTAAATACCATACAAACAATTTCGTAAAATGACTTCAGGACTAAATGTTTCACCGTAATGAATACCTTTTGGTGGAGGACCTCTTGCAATAAGTCTTACTTTATATCGTAAAGTCTCATCTTTCCTTAAATTATTTCCACAAAAAACCCATCGATTTCGTACAACTTTTTGATTTTCTGGTCGTTTGGTTTTCGTCAAGACTTCATAGCTTCTGAGTATGATTTTGGCTCCTGACATGACTTTCTTGCACTAACAGATATTTCCCCTTGTCATTCAATTGGGCTTCTTTCATTCTCTTGTCAAACTTAAAATTGACATCTTTTTCAGAACCAGATATTTCTTAACGTCTGTTTAACTGAATCTTCCTTCTCAGCTTCAAAAATAACAATGGTACCAGCAATTCTTTCAGTGAATTAATTGCACTGATACTTGTGACTAAAATTTCAACATTTTCTTTCGAAAATTCATCTTTATTTATAAATTTTTCTAAAAATGCATCTGGTTTTGCAGTTCAAACTACTTCAGGGGTGGAATCGGCTTAGGTGATAATTGACTATCATATCTTTGATACTTAAATTTGACTATCATTTTCATTCCGTGTAAGATGATTCAACTCAATTCAATTCGATTGAACAATTTTAGATTAGAATTGTCACAATTCACTGTTGCTATGGTGAAATTTTTAAATGATTTCTATAAAATATTCAAATAAAAGTATCAAATTGACTGTGTTTGACTAACATTCTTACTTTTCTTGTGTTTTTTGAAATGTCGTAAGCTTTGTCCGTCACAAGAATGTATTTTTGTACCTAAAAAAGGCAAAGGACAAAATTTTAAATTCGACTGTCAAATTTTTCTAGTGACAGCTTTTTAGGTATTAATTTGACTATCACCTTACATAGATAAAATTCGATTATTTTGACTGTCATTTATCAACAATCACCTTAGCCGATTCCACCCCAGGCTTAAAAACCACATCAGATAATTTTCTTTTGCTTTGGAATCCAGAGTCGATATTCATCTTTATCTTTTACTTAACCAACCATTGTTCCTTATATTGCTTTGCCATCAAATTTCTTTCGAAATTCCTTCGGTATAGAACAAAACATGCAGTTCCAAAAATTTACGCAAATGTGAAAGATTTCCAACGTTGTTTTCGGCCCGTGCGATTTAAGAAATATGTATACCTACTTACTACTGTATTATACATATGTTCATAAGAATTTTGGTAACTTACTGGAAATTCTCATACTTCTCGCTGCTTCCACAACTGTCCCGTTTTTTCTTTCTGCGGTCCATTATTTCGTGGCATATAATTAGGTCCAATAACTTGTTTCGTTCCAAATTTTGACAATACTCTTACACTAGTAAGTTCTTTCTTGTCAAACTCTCTACCGCCAACACACATCAACTTTTTCATTACGTGTCCAGTGGTTTTTGGTTCATTCAAGAACACTTCACGATATTTTCATAAACCACTTTTGTTCTTCAAAAAGAAAAAAAAGATGCTTATAGCATCTTTAAAACAAACGTAATATCTTGATTATCCTAGCGAAGCTGTATCAATTGACTCAAGAACATCTGCATAGATAAGCTCACTAGCTGCAACTGTTCGATCAAATATTTCCTTGAGGGAAGCCGATGCATTTTACCATCAGCACATCTATCGCAAAATTCTTCTCCGCTTTCAGAAATATTGAGCTTATTCCAGAATCTTCTTGACATGGCGTTATTATGATGAGTAATTCTTCTAAAAATTTTCATAAAAGAATTGAAAATTTATTCAAAATAGCAAAGAATCCTAGATGTCTTTAGTTGCGCACTCCAAGTTAGGTAAGGTCACTTTTCCCTTGTGCCCGCCACCTGATCCGCAGTCTTCCTCTATTGCTCTGTCCTTTGGGTGTGTATTTGAAGACATTCCGGGTCGGGGCATTGGTTTCCATGCGCTCTACGTGGACCAGTCATCTCAGTCGTTGGACTTTTAGCCTTCTGGCTAAGTCTACGTCGATGTGCAGATCGTACGAATCGCCGTTCCATCTTCTCCCCCACTCACCTTCTATGCATATGGGACCGGTCACGCGAAGAATTTTTCTCTCGAACCGACCCAATGTGCTGGCATCCGCTTTTGTCATGCTTCATCGCGACACTTTGGTCCCTCGCAAGAGGGCTTTGCTACTCAATTACTTTCTTAGCCCAAAGAAACATCGGTTAGCAAGAGTTATTCTTCGTTTGATCTCAGCGCTGGTGTTGTTTTCCGCTTTCAGACGAAGTCCTTAACTACCTCAAAGATCAAAGTTAGTCTGTCGATGGTGAAATTTTGACCGAGAGGTCGGTGTTGTGGACCTTTCCTTGATGACAGCATGTACTTTGTTTTGCCCTCATGAACCGTTAAACCCATTTTTACCCCTTCTGCCTCAATACTCAAAAAAGCCCTATTGACATCACGCTGAGTTCTTCCGATTATGTCAATGTCATCAGCATAATTATGTGGTTCAAATTCACCGTCCAAAGGCACATCATTCACACGTGTTTTATTTATCGCAGCCCAAGCCTGGATAGCAATTCGACTTCTAACGAATTCGATGCGCTGTCCGACTCTATCCAGAGAATTGTATCCCATTTTCCGCACAGTGAGATCGTTGTTACGGGTGATTTCAATGTACACAATTCTTCGTGGCTGCGCTATTCTGGTCAGACAACATCCGAAGGAAGGTATGTCGAGATTTTTGCTGAGTTAAACCACCTGACTCAGTTAGTTGACGAGCCAACTCGGATTCCTGACGTTATTAGGACCAAAAATGTAAGTTTTCGGAATTACAAAGCCAACCCAACTGAGGAGAACCGGAATAAGTTCAAACAAGCTAGAAAGACCTGTAACGGACATATACGACGCATTAAATTTTTACATGATCAGAAATTACGGCAAAAAATACTACAATGTCCCAATAGTAGTAAAAATTTCTGGTCATTTGTAAAAAATGTGCGCAACACTACGTTATCGTCAGTTCCTACGCTCGTTTCCAATGACACTCCCTACGTAAGCTCGATTGATAAAGCCAATTTGCTTGCAGCACAGTTTGCTGTTAATTCGATGCTGCCAATGAGTGACATGACTCCGCCTGTACTTGAAAGCGTAAACGATTCTATGGGACAAATCTTCTTTCGCACTCGTTCAGTTACTAGAGTCCTTAAAAATCTTGACATTCACAAATCCGCTGGCCCGGATAGTATCCCCGCTATTGTTGTGAAGAGGTGTTCTTCAACGCTGGCAAAACCACTGCGTAAGCTTTTCCATCTGTCCTATTCTACAGGTCTCTTTCCGAGTGGATGGAAAACTGCATTTGTCCAGCCTGTCCCTAAAAAAGGCCAATCCTCCTCACCATCTAACTATCGTCCAATTGCACTTACGTCCCTTCTTTTCAAGGTCATGGAAACGCTGATCAATTTTAAGCTTAAGAAATATCTTGAAGAACGGAAGCTTCTTAATGACCGGCAGTATGGCTTTCGTTGCAATAGATCCACTGGTGATCTTATGGTTTATCTCACCGAACACTGGAACAAATCTTTACATCGTTTTGGAGAAAGTAAGATTATTGCACTTGATATTTCAAAGGCATTTGATAGAGTTTGGCACCAAGCTCTCTTATCGAAAATGCGTGCATTTGGTATTGACGAATCTCTTCTTCGTTGGGTTAGAAATTAACTTTCGGACCGTTCAATTCAAGTAGTATTGGACGGGTTCAAATCTGATATCCACAAAATAAACGTTGGTGTGCCCCAGGGCTCCGTTTTGTCTATGACACTTTTCCTTATTTTTATAAATGATCTTTTGTCTGAAACTTCTAACCCACTTAATTGTTTCGCTGATGACAGTACCCTCAGCTTCTCATATTCGTTTTTAGATTCTCATCCTTGTTCTTCGGATGTGGAACTTAAACGGCAGCGTATGATAAGCACATTAAATTCTGATCTTGACAGCATTGTCCAATGGGGAATCAAAAACCGTGTAGAATTTAATGCTTCGAAAACTCAATGCTGTCTACTGTCACAAAAGCGTAACCTTCCCCCAATGCCACTATCCATGAGTGGTACTTGCATCGAGGAGACTGAACAGCTATCAGTCCTAGGTATGTGCATTACAAACCACTTGTGGAGTGATCATATATTTGACATCGCCAAAAATGCTGCTAAGTGTTTAGGTTTGCTCCGAAGATGCAAGAAGTTTTTTACCCCTTCTGATCTGGCTATAATCTATAAAGCCTATATTCGTCCGAAACTCGAGTACAATTCCCATATATGGGCATGTGCTCCTATAACCTACTTGAGTCTCCTAGACAGAATTCAAAAGAGAGCTCTAAAAATGATAGGTGATCGTTGTCTAACTGAAACTTTTGTATCTCTCGAGCACCGTCGTAAGGTTTCATGCCTGTCATTATTTTATCGCTACTTTCATAACAATGCTCTAATGAAATAGCCAGTTGCATTCCTCCCCTCAAACAATTCAACCGTAATACCCGTTCTTCTAGGAATGCTCATCAGTTTACCCTTGAGCCCAATTTCGGACGTACTGTAAAGTACAGAGATTCTTTCTTTAGTCGCACTACACGAATGTGGAATGCTTTACCAGACTCAATGTTTCCCACTCATTACAATGTGCAGACATTCATAACCAATGTGCATCGGTATCTCCTTTCTAATCCTATCCTCCCTTCCTAATTGGTCGCACTGTGATTAATCATCATAAGGGTATTCATATGCCCTTGAGTGCGCGTATAATATATAAAAAAAAAAAAATATGTCCCATCAACATAGAGCAGGGCTAGTGAAGTTGAAAACACTCCATGTTTGTTTTGTAATGGTTTTTATTTGGAGTTGAATGAGGGCTGCGCTGGTATAGATGATGAAGATGAAGATGCAACGTTTACTTGCGAATTTTGTCAGCAAAAATAAATTCGATTGTTTTCAACCCCATCTTGCCCCTCAGGGTACTTCATCTTACCCGACGGTGGGGGCGTGATTGAGAGATCTGACCTTGTCTACTTTTTGTCAATTTTCGATGTAATTATTTAACATACGTTCAAAGATAATTACTGAAATAAAAAAAAATTAAGACACAAAAATGTTAGTTTTATAGAGATTCAAACGTTAAGTACCCCGTCTTACCCCCCTCTCCCCTATATAAGAAACAAATACTTTTAAGAAATGCTACTAAAATTGGTAAACATTGGGTTTCGACTAAAAATCTCGTTTACAAAAATAGGTTAAGAAATCAAACTATTTCATCAAATGCAAAATATTTTTGGTAATTTTTAAATCTTTTAGAATAATTCAATTGACAACTTTTTTACAAAACACGAAAATCTACAAACCTTTTACTTACTTACTTAAGGTGGCGCTACAGTCCTGTGTGAACCCAACAAACTTCTCCATCTAGCTCCGAGTTGGGTGAGGTCACCTTCCACTTGTGCGCGCCACCTGACTCGCGGTCTTCCTCTACTTCGCTGTCCTGTGGGTGTGGATTCGAAGACTTTCCGGGCCGGAGCATTGGTTTCCATGCGCTCTACGTGACCCAGCCGTCTTAGTCGTTGGACTTTTACCCTTCTGGCTAAGTCTACGTCGCTGTACAGCCCGTACAGCTCGTCGTTCCATCTTCTCCTCCACTCCCCTTCGATGCATACGGGACCGTAGATAACACGAAGAATCTTTCTTTCGAAACGACCCAAGCTGCTTTCATCCGCTTTTGTCATAGTCCATGCTTCTGCACCGTATAGCAGGACGGGGATGATAAGGGTCTCATATAGCGACACTTTGGTCCTTCGAGAGAGGATTTTTCCACTCAATTGCTTTCTTAACCCAAAGAAACAGCGGTTAGCAAGAGTTATTCTTCGTTTGATCTCAGCGCTGTTGTTGTTTTCTGCGGTTACAGCGGAGCCTAGGTAGACGAAGTCCTTGACTACCTCAAAATTACGTCTGTCGATGGTGACGTTTTGACCAAGACGTCGGTGTTGTAGGTCCTTTCTTGATGACAGCATGTACTTTGTTTTGCCCTCATGAACCGTTAAACCCATTTTTACCCCTTCTGCCTCAATACTCAAAAAAGCCCTATTGACATCACGCTGAGTTCTTCCGATTATGTCAATGTCATCAGCATATGCTAGTAATTGGACAGACTTTTGAAAGATAGTGCCTCTGGTGTTGATGTGTGAGCTTTGCACTATTCTTTCAAGTACGATGTTAAAAAAATCACATGGAAGCGCATCACCTTGTCTAAAACCTTTTTTGACATCGAAAGGTTCTGTTAAGTTGTTTCCAAGCTTTATGGAGCAGCGTGAATTCTCCATGGTCATCCTGCACAAACAGACGAGTTTGGCAGGGATGCTAAAACTAGACATGGCTCTATACAAGCCGCTCAGCAACCAAACCTGTTTTAATTTTCTGAGCGGCAAGAAGTAAATATGGTCAAAGTAAACATTGAGTTGTTAATTTCGTGTGTGCAATCTCGACTTTAACTACTTATCGCTCAAAAGCAGTCGCTCAGTGTCTGGCCATACGTCGCTTAGAGTTGCCTCTCAGCCGCTAGCCGCTCAGCCGCTTAGCCGCTCAGCCGCTTACTGCGTGGCCGAGGCCTTACGGCAGAGAAGATTTTATAAGCGATGTTAAGTACACTGATTCCTCTATAATTAATTCAGTTTAGAGGGTCTCCTTTTTTCAGGATCGGGCAAACAATACTGAGGTTCCATTCATCGGGCATGCTTTCTTCCGACCATATCTTAAAGATAAGTTGGTGCATGCTCCTAACCAACTTGTCTCCAGCTGCTTTAAAGAGCTCGGCATTCAAGCCATCCGCTCCAGCGGCTTTGTTAGACTTCAGCTTAGAAATAGCAAACTTTACTTCGTCTAAGTCGGGAGAACGGGATTGTTGGCTTTCGTCGTCTATGTTGAATGGATCATCCTGCCTGACAGCGGAATTCGGTTCGTCGTCGCCGAACCGAAACCGAAGTTATCAATGTGGGTCGCATCCCAGCCTTGTTTTGGGAGTCAAATTGGAAACAATTTAAAATGGACTTATTCTTTATAAAGCACTTTTAATAAACATTGTAAAGTATGAGTGATATTTAGCTTTCCACTACTGTGTAGAAAACATAAACAAAGTATAACAAAGTCTTATTAGGCGATTTATCATTTTATTCTTCAACAATACTTAAGGGAAGGTTAACTTAATATAAAGGAAATAACCAAAAATACAGATAAAGTAACAAATATAGCGAACAATATTTGTCTATTCCTTTTCTTTTGGGGTAAAATTTCGTCTGTTGTAAACGAAAATACTATACATACATACATTTGAGAAACCAACAACCATCATCACCTTGATTATGTGTGATTATATCCTCGCAATAGTTTTCATTCAATTTCCTTAAATAATTGCCCAGCAATTTGCAAGTGATTCTCTTTTTCATCGTTCTATCGATTAATATGCATTGTAGCTTCCTTACCGAAGATATAAGTTGGAAGGATCCAACAAAAGGACATCAACTTCTTCCAACTAAGTGCTAAATGGAGTGATTATCTCATATGTATCGTATATCCGCATTTCCATTCTTTTTCACAACTTCCATCAATACTGAAATAGAAGGAATAAAGTAATAAATTCCTCTACTTCTTCCTCATCATCATCATCGATGTGCTGTTAGTATTTTTATTTTCTTCCTTGTCAAATAAATGCTCAGCTCATATTCTCGTTTATCCACCAAAGGATTCATCCTGTGCCACTGGCACTGGTAGGGAATTCTTTTGTTCTTTGAAATCGTTCTTCGATACCTATTACTACGATATTGATTGCCCCCCGTTGTTGTGAAGTTCAAGCTCCTTGCTACTCAGTATCCACATCACGATGAAACAAATCGAAGCAAATTTACCACTAAAGCCGCACGAACAATTCCGACCAACAACAGCAGCAGAAGCAGCAGCGACAGGAAGGAAGGATCTATAATGTTTCGAGATTTTGTGTGGATGGCGGTTTGAGGAAACATCCAATCCATAGATTCCAGAGCAAGACCAGACTGTAGGATTTATTCTTCTTGCATTTGCGTTTGTTTGGTGGGACCTTTTTCTTGTCTCTTTGTCTGTTTGTTGTAGTTTCTATAAGTTTGCGAATGCTTTTCTTTTCGTTTTAAATTTTTTGGAAGGAATGTGATTTTGTTTGTTTCTTGATCTATGCGAGGACTTTGATTCTCATTCTAGTCCTGGATCGTTGATGTACGGAATAGGATTTGCAAATTGCTGCAATTTGTATGGCTGATGACAATGCGGTAAGCAATGTGCGTTGGCGTTACCATTCAAATATAACTATATATATGTACAAAGAATATGATGATGGGCGTGGTTCCCACAAATAAGGATTCTTTTCAATTACAACTGTTTTGTGGAATCCGAAGAAGACACCATTGACATAATGCTGACAGCTTGATGTATTATAGAAATTAATTTTGTTCGAGTTGCATTGATATATGCTCTTGTATGGAAATACAAGAAGAAACTCCTTGCAACGCTTTAGGAAACCCAGATACAAAGCAAATACGAGGTTTTTCAGTCTCTTTTTTGCAAGTGCCACTTATAGACATTGGCAAAGGTGGTCAATTATGTTTTAAAGACAGTAGGCAGCATTGCGTCGTCGATACATTCAATTCTACTCGATTTTTGATTCAATGCTGTTGAAGGTCAAAATTTAATGAACTTATCAAACAATGGCGTTGAAAATCTACGTTATAAAAACTGAAATTAAAAACGAAAAGCTGAGGGTACGGTAGCGAAGCAGGTAAGGGAATCAGAAGCTTCAGATAGTAAAACATTTATAAAAATGAGAAAGAATGTCGGAGACAGAACAGAGTCCTGGGGCACGCCAGCATTGATTTTGTATTTGCATTTAACGACCCGAAAAGTAATTTCTAATCAATTCGATAAAAGAACCTGATACCAATGTCTATCAAATACTTTTGAAATTTTCAAAACCTACAATAAACTATATTTTATTGCAAAGTTAATTATGGGTGAAAAAGGAACTCGTGTTTTTAAAAACACAACAACAAAAAAACACACCTTGCAAAAGTATCATAATGGTGATGGAAGACTTGAATGCTAATGTTGGTAATAACAACGAAGGGCTCACGCATATTATGGGAAAGCATCGTGTTGACAGTTGCAACGACTACGGTGAAACTTTTATGGACATCTGCAAAGCTATCTTGTGATTGGTGGCACCATGTTTGAACAGGGATAGACAAGCTTCTTAAAACCAAATTGATCACTTGAATGTCAGAAACACGTACAGCTGCAGTTCAAGGATCGAATTTGAACGTTAGAATGCACAAGTTTAACACGGACTGGCTAAATGATTTTACCACTCGCCAACAACTCAGGGACCACTTTTCGCATCATATCAGAACTATTAGCAGAACGGGACCCGTTGCCATGGAAAACCATATGAGTGCGTGGAAAAATGTTTTCACATCAGATGCTTAAAAAACAGTTAATCAAGTTAAAAAAAAGTCAAACAAAGATCTGTGATATGAGGCAATTAAAAGGTGAACAAAGAAATGAGCTAGAATTCACATACCCCATATTAGTCCAGTCAAATTAGGCTTTCAGCTCGGAAAAATTCCCACCTAGCTGAATTTTGGTACACATCTTTTTTATATTGTTGTTAACAATCAGCCCTATCATGAATTCCATCGTAATCGGAAATTTTTACGAATCCCGAAAAACTGTATCATGAAATCCGTTCGTAATGCAAAATTGTATGAGATTTTCCACTACGAACGGATTTCATGATACAGTTTTTCGGGATTCGTAAAAATTTCCGATTACGATGGAATTCATGATAGGGCTGAATGTGTAAAAAGTCGACCTCGATATCATGTACGCGTCAAAGGTTATTCGAGGTCAAAGGTCACGGAATTAGCCTTTTTTTTAATACCTCGTTTCTTATTGGTCGTACAAAAAAAAGTTTTAGACACAAATTGTAGAGGAGGTAATTATCTACAAAAATGGTCTTTTAACATTTTCACGTCAAGTTGATAGTTTTTCCGTTATAAGGACAACAAAGTGTACACTTTTAATGAAATATGATTTTTTCGCTAAAAACAAGTAGCCTTTGCGTTAATATCTCGCTTCATACTGTTTGTACAATAAAAAGTCTCGAACAAAAATTGTAGAGGACAAAATTATCTACAAAATGGTTATATACATACATATGTATATATATCCAATCGCACTTGCGCTATACAAATTTTAATGTTTACCATACAAAATTACAATAATATATAATATTACATCATATTATAATAACGATAATAAGAATGCATTCGTTTTATGCAAGATGTATTGTATATGTAGGTACATAGTACATATTACTGTCGTCTCGATGCCAGACGGCGAACTGGGTGGTTGGGGGGTAACAGGTTGTACAATGTACATATACATATATAGTATTTGTAAGGACTAGGTCGACCTTTTTTAGTAACAATAGACGCAGCTGTTTTCGACATTCATATGCCGGACCGGCCCGCTGCAGTAGATGAGTATTTAATTGTGTTCGGTCCGTACGAACGTTGTCACGTGTATATTGTGTCTTTTGTGAGTTCTGAATTTTTTTACAAGTACTGCTTATATTACATAACCAACTAAATGGCGGGTAATTGTTTTATATGTGAAAACTCGCTATCGGTCGGTGAAACTGTAAATGTCGAGCGTGGATTACTTACTTACTTAAGGTGGCGCTACAGTCCTGTGTGAACTAGGGCCTTACCCAACAAACTTCTTCATCTAGCTCGGTCCCTAGCTAGATGTCTCCAGTTTCGCGCTCCAAGTTGGGTGAGGCCACATTCCACTTGTGCGCGCCACCAGATCCGCGGTCTTCTCCTACTGCGCTGTCCTGTGGGTGTGGACTCGAAGACTTTCCGGGCCCGAGCATTGGTTTCCGTTAAACCCATTTTTGCCGCCTCTGCCTCAATACTCATAAAAGCCCCATTGACATCACGCTGAGTTCTTCCGATTATGTTAATGGCATCAGCATATGCTAGTAATTGGACAGACTTTTAAAAGATAGTGCCTCTAGTGTTGACGTGTGAGCTTTGCACTATTCTTTCAAGTACGATGTTAAAAAAATCACATGTGATGGAACGAGATTAATATTTCCTGTTGACTTTATTAAATAAAAGATAAAAAGATTAAATGCAAATAAATTCAGTGTGGTTTATTGAAAAGATAAAAAGGAAGTAAGGAAAAATGAAAAAGTAATTAAAAAGAATTATGACAAAATGACATAATGCAAATGGTATAAATTCATTAGCTTTGTTAGCTTTAACTATTTATTATAGTTCTAATATTAGTGATGGGTAACTTTTATTATCGTTTAGCATTTATTCCCATCAACATGACAGCACATCACCTTGTCTAAAACCTTTTTTGACATCGAAAGGTTCTGTTAAGTTGTTTCCAACATTTATGGAGCAGCGTGAATTCTCCGTGGTCATCCTGCACAAACGGACAGGGATGCCAAAACTAGACATGGCTCTATACAGCTCGTCCCTGTAGATGCTGTCATATGCGGCCTTGAAATCGATGAAAAGATGGTGGGTGTCGATTTGGTGTTCTTGAGGTTTTTCCAGGATCAGCCGTAATGTGAATATTATATTATTATTAATATCAGGTTGTTGACGATGGGCTTTAGACGTTCACGTATTACGGCAGAGAAGATTTTGTAGGCGATGTTAAGTAGACTGATTCCTCTTTAGTTGGTGCAGTTTAGAGGGTCTCCTTTTTTCAGGATCGGGCAAACAATACTGAGGTTCCATTCATTGGGCATGCTTTCTTCCGACCATATCTTACAGATAAGTTGGTGCATGCTCCTAACCAACTTATCTCCAGCTGCTTTAAAGAGCTCGGCATTCAAGCCATCTGCTCCAGCGGCTTTATTAGACCTCAGCTTAGATATGGCAATCTTTACTTCGTCTAAGTCGGGAGGACGGGATTGTTGGCTTTCGTCGTCTATGTTGAATGGATCATACTGCCTGACAGCGGAATTCGGTTCGTCGTTGTTATACAGTCTGCAGAAGTGGATTACAAACATTAAAAAATTATAGCAATGATAGAAACAATGGACATGTACCTACATATACATCTTGCATAAAACGAATGCATTCTTATTATCGTTATTATAATATGATGTAATATTATATATTATTGTAATTTTGTATGGTAAACATTAAAATTTGTATAGCGCAAGTGCGATTGGATATATATACATATGTATGTATATAACCATTTTGTAGATAATTTTGTCCTCTACAATTTTTGTTCGAGACTTTTTATTGTACAAACAGTATGAAGCGAGATATTAACGCAAAGGCTACTTGTTTTTAGCGAAAAAATCATATTTCATTAAAAGTGTACACTTTGTTGTCCTTATAACGGAAAAACTATCAACTTGACGTGAAAATGTTAAAAGACCATTTTTGTAGATAATTACCTCCTCTACAATTTGTGTCTAAAACTTTTTTTTGTACGACCAATAAGAAACGAGGTATTAAAAAAAAGGCTAATTCCGTGACCTTTGACCTCGAATAACCTTTGACGCGTACATGATATCGAGGTCGACTTTTTACACATTGTTAACAACAATATAAAAAAGATGTGTACCAAAATTCAGCTAGGTGGGAATTTTTCCGAGCTGAACCCCTTTTTTCGTCTAATTTGACTGGACTAATATGAAGATAAACGAGGTTCAATACGTGGCGTAAGGCATGATAAGCGCAACTACATTAAGGCTTTGATTTAAGGAGCAAAAGAAGAAACCGCATATATGTGTTACAACAGAACACTCTATAGTATAACCAATGAGCTCGCTGGTGTTCATAGTTTAAAACAACAAACAGTGAAAAATATGGATGGTTCCCTGCTGATCTCGCATGAGGACTAGCTTAGAAGGTGGAAGTAATATTTTGCTTGGGTTCTTAACCAAGAATACGAAAGGAATGTGCAACTGAGTTGGTCTATGCAACAGATTCCCGATTACACACCGCATCCCCAGTAAGAAAAAGATGGGTTGGGTTCGATATCCCCGTTTTTATATTCCCGTTTTTTAAAATTCCGGTTTTAAAATCACGTTTTTTATAATCCTGCTTTTTGTAATCCCGATTTTTTATAATCCCGCTTTTTGTAATCCCGTTTCTATTATCCTGATTTTGCAATTGGATTGTTTGGATTTGACGGAATTTTAAAAAATGGGATTGTAATTGATCGGGATTTTGAATAAGCGGGATTTTAAAAGACGGGATTTCACAAAATCGGTATTTTAGAAGACGGGGTTTTAAAACTTTTTTTTCGGGATTTTTTAAAAACGGGATTTTAAAGGCGGGATTCCGATACGCTTCCGAAAAAGATATGTACGGCGATCCGATCAAAGCACTGAAGAATAACAAAGCGGTAGAGCATTCCCGCAGAATTGTTGCAACCATCGCCAAGTTCATTGAGCGAATTGCTGCAAACGCTCATAGAATTAGCAAGGGTCTTTGAACGCTTTCTCCCGGAGAGCGAAAAAAGCGAATGATTTTCAAGCTCCTAAAAAATAGAGACCTTATGAAGTGCAAAATTGTAGAAGCGTTTTCGTTAGTAGTAGTAACAGTAGAAGATTACGTAAAAAAACAACTCGAAGCAACACTTGGCGCTAAATTGATCCCATCAACGCTTTATGGATCGTCATCGATTTTAAAAAGGCTTTTGAAAGAATCAGCAGAGAGTTTATCTGGCTTACTTTGCGAAGTAGTGGTATCTCGGATAAGCTTATCTCTATTATGAAGCTGACTTATGAGGGTTCCAAATGTCTCGTCTTACACGGAGTTAGGTTGCCAGAAGAGTTTAAAGTATAAAGTGGAGTCAGTAGGGGCTAAATACTATCACCAATTCTATTCTTATTGATGATGAGTGATGTGATGAGGGTAGCCTTGACAGAAAACGGAGGAATAAGATGAACTCTGGCATCATACTTAGACTACGCAGACGATGTATGCTTGTTATCTCAAGGGATTATGGATCTCCGTCAAATGACAACAAGTGTGGAGAGAGAAGCAGAAATCGTGGGGCTAAAACCAACAGGGAAAAAACTAAGATTTTCGGCCTCAAAAGCTTCCAGTTATTTCCTCTGATAAACATTGTTCAACAACCGTACCTGGTAAATGTAAGGCTGAGTTCTGGATATTGTCCAATTTTTGGAGGAACAACTCTTTTAGCTTCAAGACAAAACTACGACTGTTCCGCTCAAACTTCGATGCAGCAATCGGAAAATAACATCAAAGATTACCAGGAAACTGAAGACCTTCGTTAATAGTTGTCTACGAAACATCTTATAGGTTTTCTGGCCCAATAGTATATCCAATGAAGAACTATATAGGATATCGGGTTAGGAACCAATTGGCACTACTATATAAGAAGGCTCAAGTGGCATTGGATTGGACATAAGCTTCAAAAATGTAATGAAAAATACACTTACTCAAGAAGGCAGAAGAGTCGAAAGACCGTTAAGCAAGTGGAAAAGAACAGTCGAGGAGGAATCATCGTTTGTTTGGGTAAGAGCTGGATGGAGCTCAAACACATAGCGCCTAGAGGTATGAGGCCCTTTTTCCCGCTAGGGATCACCCACATGTTTTATATGTAGGTCTGAAGACCTTGGTTATTAAGGGACCACCCACATGTTTTATATGGAGGTCTGAAGACCTTGGTTATTAAGTAACTTTTAATCGGAAAATGTCGATTAATTTAACGTTGATTAATGCTTTTATTTATCTTTATAGTCTTTTGAAGTTGTTATGTTTGTTTAAGTCTGATCGGGCGGAACTTAAACAAAAAATTTGTTATGCTATCCACCCCACATCTTGTTCACAAGATAAAAACCATGTCCTCGACATGTCCACATAAAAACTCTCAACAAAAGTCTCTAATTAACTTTTATTTCAAAACTTGCGGTTGCAATAAATCTTTACTAGGTATGTGTACTCATAGTGCCCAAATTCCTCCCCTTTTCAATGATACTATACCGAAGCCAAAAACTATCTCAACAACTGGCAACAACTCTAATTCGACCCCAGGAACTCATAAAGAATTTTAACGAGCCAACCTTTCTGTTTATATGAACATTGTATATATAAAAACAATTTTTGCCTTGGTGGTACGAGTATTTTTATCTCTTAGCCGCCACCAAAAACTCATTATGGTCACATTTATCTTGGACCATCAAATGGCGCTATATATAAATGTATAAAATAGATGGACAATGGACACTAAAATAAAACAAAAACGAAATTCCACAAGTGTTTTGCCATTGTGGGTTTGAGCTTTTAAGGAATGGGATTTGAGATCAAACCTAAATGAGAATCTTTGAGGAACATGAAACAAGAGAAAAAAAAAACTCAGCACTCCTGTCATGATGTCCTTTTTCATTTGGCAAATCTTTTTGAGAATCCTTACTCTCTTATCACGGCAACAACAACGACAAACTAGTACACATTTGCTTCTTCTTGTTTTCTACAAACCAGGGATTTTTTTAAATTAAAAGGACGAACATCAGACATCATCGTCGTCGTTGTCGTCGTCTTCGTTGTCGTTGTCGTCCTCTTCGTAGAAATTGGGGCCAACTTGAGAATCCTGGAATTATGATATACTGCAGGTTCCTTATGGACAATCCCGCATTGCCTTTAGCACAAGAATACCTAAGGACATTCTTTTTCATTGCAATTGTTCTCGTTTTATTTTTATTTTTATATTTACCTCCTGTCGGACTTTTATTCTCATTTCATTTCTGTTTATTGGTATTCGGATTTCATTCCATGGTTAGGGGAAGGGGATTATACTGATTAAAATTTGAACGTCTGTCATTGAGTATGTGTATAAAAACTTATATCCTTTGCAATATCAATATCCTCAAAGAATAATTGGATTTCCGCTTCCGCTTTTCAAAATCAGTTTAAGGACTAAATTTGTTATTCCCTTTTTTATTTTTGTTTCTTTCAGTCGCCAGAGGTCAATAGATGAAAATGGCTATGAAACAACAGAACCTCCCCCGCCACCGAGATTACGTGGTCAGAGCACCTATTTAGCGGTAAGTCTAGACAACGATATTCTTTTAAGATTGTTTTTTTTTTCTTTTGTATATTATATATTTTGTTTTATGAAAACTGAAAGAGGATGAGGTGGGTGGCTTTTAGCTCTCACCATTCATGTGGAGGATAAAAGCAATTTTCAGCATCATTGTCTAATTTTATGTAAGGGGATGTGGGGAAGTAGTTATCGTAAGAATCATGGTCCTTTTAACTTAACCTTGCCATTTTGCATTGTCCTGAGGGTGAAGACCGGCAAAAAGATAACGACTATTTAGTGAATTTTCCGCGTGTTGTTAAGTATTCATATATTTTCTTTTTTATAAGTCAGAATGGAAAATGATGGACAAAAAAAAACTAAAGCGTTTTTGAGCTCTCATTTTCCACGGCGCGCGGTGTTATTTTTCGAAGTGTTCCAAGACATTGTATGCTAATTCAATTACCTGATGGCAACAATGAAAGGGTGAAATTTAGATTGTTGAAATTATAATAGCAGCAATTTTTAATTGCAGTTATGGAGTTTTTGTTAAAAGATCGTCGTGAATGTTGGTATTTGTAAACGGTGTTTAATATTTGGAAAAAATTTCGAAATTTAATACAGTTTATTGAGCTCATTTAAATGCACAATGAAAAGCTAGGCGATACGACACACGATATGATGTATTATTTTTCAAGGATTCTTAAAACATTAAGGTTATTAATTCAAAGAACATTAAAGAAATAAATTACATAATCAGAATTTCATATGAAGCTTTTGCATATAGTATGTTTCAAAAACTATAATTTCGAGGGCAAGATATTTTGTTACTACAACATTTTAAAGTTTTTGAAGAATTTTTGAAAATGGATTTATGAAATTTACCATTTTTACTTGCTGCTTTTTAGATTTGACTCTTTTTTGCTTAAAGTCCTCAGCTGGGTCGGACAAACCTTCTCGTGTATCAGGATTTGTTCTTTATGAACCAAAGGTAGTCCAAATGCATGCCTTCAATGTAGGTGTAAAAATGGTCTTTTACATGACTCTATAACGCCCATCCTTGACCAAAACGTTATTCCCATTTAACAATCTGCATTAAACTATGACTCCCATTGGCTTCTTGATGATATCGTGAGGGCTTTCAAAATCTTAGATGCGGCAATTTTATTCATAAACACGTAGCCACAGAGACGAAAACTCTCCTCTTTAGGATGATTTTCGTTAAAATTCGAAGCGATAACGAAGCGGAGGGTCGTGTCTATAATTGACTCTGCAATTACAGGCGAGATGCTGGCGCAGATCTGTCCTCAGGCCCGTCAGTATTTCGAATGTTGTTAGATCGATGACAAATTGCTGTTTGTAGAAGAGCCTTATACTCGTACTCTACTACATCAGCAACATTCTCGTTTGTGGACATCGTACTACGATGGGGATCATGAGTGTTGTCCAATAGCTAGGATACTAGTTTCACAAACTTGTTGCACAAACTTGCGTACATCAGGTCCGGTGGATGCTTCATTTCGATAAAAAATTGTTGGGATACACAGTTATGTTATTCAAGAGCTAAGTAATGCATTTTGTTTCGCGTGGCTTGACATTGAATTTCTGCCAAGATTTCGACCGGGAAACAGCTATCAGTTTCAAAATAACCCATGATTTAAAAAGAAACCAGTTGATGGTCCACTCTTTAGAGTATAATTAAGCCCGAATTGCGTAAAAAAAACTCAGATAAGAAAAATATTTTGTTCCATTGATAACACGTTGTCCTTTCTTTTTTTTCGAAGAAGTTGTTCTTTATAGTGTATGGTCACGTAAAAAGTTTGTACACTTACCTTACTTACTTAAGGGGACGCTGGCATTCCTGTGTGAACTAAGGCCTGGTCCGCGGGCTTCTGTAATGAGCTGTCCTTTGGGGGTTGATTCGAATCCTTTGCGGACTGAAGCATTGGTTTCTATGCGCAGCACGAGACCCAGCTATCTCAGGCGTTTCATTTTCTCCTCCACTCACCTTCTCGCATATTAGACGAAACGACCCACGGTTCTTTGATCCCCTTTTGACATGTTCCATGTTTATGCACCGTACAGCAGAGTGGGGATGATGAGGGTCTTATATAGCGATAAAGGGCCTTGCTACTCAATTTCTTTCTTAGCCCAAAGAAACGGCGATGTTCTTGGGTTTTTCCTCTTTTTTTCTTTCGTAACTTTCCTAGTCTAAAGTCACACTGATAAAAACCTATCAGGTTGTTGGCTTTAGACCCTCACATATTACATCAGAAAAGGAGACTGCTTCCTCTGTAGTTTAGCAGTTTAGGGAGTCTCCCTTTTTCAGTATCGGGCAAACAATACTGAGGTTCCATTCATCGGGTATGTTTTCTTCCGACCATATCTTTCAGATAAGTTGGTGCATGCTCTTAGCAAAATTATTTCCAGCTTTGAAAAGCTTGGGAATTAAGTTATCTATTAAAGCGGCTTTGTTAGGGTCCGGCCAAGCAATGAGCGACGAGCGACTGAGCGACGAGTCGCTGAGCGACCAATCTGAGCGATGGGTGGCCATTTACTAAACGACACGTCGCTGAGCGATTAGTTGGAAAAAATAGATCTGTAATAAGATCGAGGTTCCGTAGATTTGGTGTACACCCCATAAATCGTGAAAGGGAAAATTATGGTGAATTTCATCATTTATTTCTGAATTTTCGCAGATTTCCAGATCGATTTTGCAATATTGTCGTGTGTCAGTACCATATTTTGAACAAAAAACACTATTTGTAATTAAAGATTAAATAAATAAAAACTTAACAAAACAATTACAAATTTGTCCAACTTTTTCCCACCCTTTATCGGTGACATTTTTATATTCCCATAGAAAGTAATCGGTCCGATTTGTCGAATTAAAATTTTTGACATTTCTCGACGTTTCAAGGTCCCTAGAGTCTAAATAAAAGATTTTAAGAAAAATGTCTGTGTGTGTACGTGCGTTTGTACGTCCGTAGGTTCGCGACGTTTTTTTCGTCGTCCATAGCTCAAGAAATAGTAGAGATATCGACTTCAAATAAATTTTGTTATACAGATAATAATGCAGAAATAGGCTCTCAAGAAAATTGCGTGGGTGGTTTTCTTACCATAGCAATTTAAAAAAAGGTGAAAGGGTTAACCCTCGAAATCAATTTTGTATTATTTATTGTAACGTGATACCAAACCAATACATTTTTGGAAAATATTTCAATAAACGGTTTTTTTTTTTAAATAAAAAAAAAAACTGAAAAAAAAATGTGTCACCTCGAAAATCTTACGAACAAAAAATGATTTTATATCCAAAACATTTTTGTATAACGAAGAATAACGTTTTCAACATCTGGTAAAATTTTGAGAAAAATCGAACAGCTTTTGGACAGCTGAAATTAAACTTTCAGTGTTTATTGTACACATCTTTTTTCTACGTCGCTCAGCGATCGATTGAAAAATTAAAACAGATTTGATTACAGAGCGACGTCGCTCTGTCGCTTAATAAATCGCTCAGTCGCTTAGGGTTTATGTAGTCGCCTCCATACGATCTCATGTGTTCTAATTTTTTTACGTCGCTCAGCGACTCGTCGCTCGGTCGCTCAGTCGCTCGTCGCTCATTGCGTGGCCGGACCCTTAGACTTCAGCTAAAATATACTTCGTCTAAGTTGGACGGGATTGTTGGCTTTCCTCGTCTATACTGCTTGATGGTAGAAATCTATTAGTCATCAGTCATGTTATACAGTGTGCAGAAGTAGTCCTTCCATATCCTCAGCATTGACTGCGGTTCTACTATGATGTTTCCTCTTTTGTCTTTGCAGCCTTCGGGTCGAGGTTTATGTACTTGTGAATTTCGTTTCACCTACACATAAAACTTTTGAATTCCATTTATGCTTTTGAACCTCTCAACATCTTCGAATGCACGCTTTTCATGCTCTCTCTTTTTCTTCTGAGAAATCGGTGTTCCTCTCTCCTCTTCTGGTCATAGAGAAGCGCGCCCGCCGCCGCCTTGCGTGCTTAGTGTTTGGCTGCATTTGCATGCCGATATTCCTCATCAAACTAGGGGTTTATTGCTGGTGGCTGTTTGACACCCAGCACGTCAGAGACGGCTTCTCTGACTGCATCTTAAAAATGTTGCCATTGATTCTCAATACATTGTGTTGGCGGCAGATAACTTTGAAAGAGGTTACTTGTGAATCGGTCGGAAAAAGATTTGGCGATCTTTTGCTATTGTTGCCTTTCGACGTTGTATCTTCTCCCAGCATCTCCTTAGCTCTGGAAACCCGAAGTGCTATCTTGGCTACAACGAGGAAGTGGTCCGAGTCGATGTTAGCTGCTCGGAAAGTTCGGACATCATCTATAATGCTGGAAGTGTACCTTGCGTCCTTCGCAATACCTGGTCAATCTGGTTGGCAGTAGTTAATCTAGAGAACTCCAAGTTCCTTTGTAGATGTTGAGGTGTAAAATGCGTACTGGCTACTCCGCAGCAAAATCTTGACTCCGTTAAGAAAAGTGTTGTGTAGGCTGTTTTTATCGATTATTCCTTCCTAATATTATTGGTACTAAAATCTACCAAGACAATTTTAGTGTCGTAGCTATAGGGCATTTCTCATATGCTTTGTTCAAGAGCTCGAAAGACAAACATATCTTTGGTGTTGTTATACTTCTCTTATGTGGGGTCGTGGGCAAATATTAGGTTAATCTTGCCGGATTCAGCCTTGACGCATATGGTCATGAGTTGCTCTTACATGCAATTACATATAGTTCAAGACTTGTTGCCTAATTTTGGCTCCAATGACAAAGCTGCTTCCGAATAGGCGTTGTTGGTAGCAGGAACCATAGTATACATATGGGTGATTATACAAAAGTTGGGTAACTTTTGAGGATATTTTGTTTACGATAGTTTTTAACTCAAACTTATATAAATTCGGGTATATATGATAGGTAATCTAATTAATATATTGTTCCCAATCGGACCAGTCACTTTTTTGAGTACATTGTAAGATATTTAAAAATTTCAAAATTTGACTGCCAGAGGACTGACGAGTATACACAGTTTTGAAAGTATTATAATGAAATTAAATCAAATTAGTAAAAATTTAATAATGATCACTTAAAATCACCTAGAAACAATTAAAAATTATTATTAATATGTAATACTAGGAGAAAATACTACATCAGTTTTCAAAACAGACTTTTGACATTTATTTATTTCTTTATTTATTATATTTTATTTCACATAGTTTTACTAAATATTTCAAAGTAATCAACAAACAAAATCTAACAATATTCATCTTAAAAGTACTAATGATCAAGAAATGAAGAACAATAACAATTTACCTGACACAGAACTGACGCCACACTACTGACGAAAAAGACGAAATTTGAGATTATAATCTGGACTAATGTTTTTTTTTGTAATTTCAAATATCAACAAACTACATTTTAACAAATCAAAGTCTAATACGAATAAATAAAAATAAACTTTAGATTAACAAAAAAATAACGACTCACCATAAAACTGACGTGTTGACTGGCTAAGCACGTGTATAGACAACAAACATAACCCAAACTCTGGTACTGTTATGGTGGCCGTCAAATTGTGCGACCCGCAACTAACTTTAGTTTTAGTTTTAGTTTTATTTCATCAATCAGATTACAATCTTTATAGACTAGATACTAAATAATATAATTGTTGGGGGCTGTATGCTTATATAAATAAAAAAATTAAATAAATATTACTATAAGTTATACATTATTATTCGTAATTTTACAATTAATAAAAATACGTTTATGAAAAAAAAAAGATTAATTCTTTAAATTTATTAGGAAATTACAGTTTAATATTATTTAACAAAATTTTTTAAATAAATCTCTCGAAACATCAATATTAAAATCAATCCTATTGCAAATTAAATTTACTTCTCTAGTGCAACGCGCGATTGGTTCATTACGGCCATAATTTGTACGATGAAACTGCTCATAAAATTGAAACCGATAGCGTGTAGTTCTAGAGGGAACGTTAACACAATTAACTAATGTTAATAAAGGAGGGCAATTTATATGAAATGTAACTACATATATCTCTCATAAACATAACTGAAAAATAAACCCGACGATCATAAAGAGAATGCATACCAAACAATAAACACCTACTATAATAAGAAGGCCTTGCAATCCTCCAATTAAGCTTATAAAACGCATATCTTGTAAAGTTCTTTTGAACTTTTTAAATTCTGTCAATTGAATTATTATAATAAGGGTTCCAAACAATGCTACAACATTCAAGAACTGATCTTACTAAAGAATTGTAAAGGGATTTTAAAGTATATGAATCTGAGAATTCTTTTGTGTTTCTTTTAAGAAAACCAAGCATTTGATTTGCTTTGTTTATAATAAAATCATAATGCGGTACAAAAGAAAGGTTTGTATCTAGAATTACCCCTTGATCTTTCTTCCTAGTTACACGTTCTAAATTTGTGTAGTTGATATTATAGTCAAACACTATAGGATTAGAATTTCGGAAACACGACAAAACTTGACACTTCGAAACATTTAAGAGAAGGTGATTTTGCTTACACCAATTGTCAAGCTTCGACAGATCTTCCAAAAGAAGAAAACAATCAGTTTGACAAGAAATCTTACGGTATAGTTTGAGGTCATCTGCGAAAAGAAGGCAGTTTGAATTTTGAAATAGATCAGGTATATCGTTTACAAATAACAAAAAAAGTAATGGACCCAAATGGCTTCCTTGCGGAACACCAGATGGAACAGAAACAAATTTTGAGAGCGAATTATCAACTTCTACTATTTGAACTCTACCAGCTAAATATGACTCAACCCATTTTAATAGAAAAGAGTTAATACCTAGAGAAGTTAATTTATTTAACAAGATTTGGTGGTTGACTCTGTCAAATGCCTTAGCAAAATCAGTAAAAATAACATCAGTTTGGAAACCATTTTCCATATTTGTTATGATGTTATTGCTTAATAATGCTAAGTTTGTTGCCGTTTTTTATTACCAACATTAAAATTCAAAGTGGGATTTGACGTTGAGTCGGCGATATTTCGCACGAATTTTAAATTTAAATAACACACAAGAAACTGACGAATAAAACTGAACACAAAATTTTTTATTTTTTTAAATAAAGTGGAGAACACTGCATTATGAAAGTTGTAGTATATGTATATTAAACTATATACATCGCAGATTGTATTAATTTAATAAGTTTTCTCAAATCAATGATAATGTTTAATAGACAGTCACTTAATGGTTGGTTTTCAGGGTTGTTACATGCCAGAGGACTGACGTTTTACGAACTAATTTTGTTTTTTTTAATAACTTGTATTCAAAATGAAGAACTGAAATTGGGTGACTAAATAAAGGTCTTTCCATTGTTTTAAAATAAATTGCAATCTCAATAAAATATAATCAGACTTTGTATATATTGGTTGATGACATCGAGTTACCCAACTTTTGTATAATCACCCATATGTATATCGAAGATTTAAATCCTATTTTTGACCGGCTTATCCCATCGCATTTTCTGGGTGGCGGTAATACTCGTATGTGGGTTATAGTAGTCTAAGGCTTCTGCAAATTGGTCCGCAATTGTTCACATGCCTGAGCTCCAAATATACCGTAGAAGCTCTTTAAGGCATTCACTAAGTAGTTGAACCTAACTGGAACTGCAGGCGTTATCTAATAATAGTAAATAAGCTATTATGCGACTATTCAAACCTCCTCCTTTCTTTTGCACCTAGCTACGTTACAACTTCCTTAATCTTCCATTTATATTCTTAAATTTTAAATTGCTCTTTTATTTAAGGAAAGTATTTTTCTTTGAATATTTCCCCTATAATAATCGTAAAGAATATAATATACAACAATAGAACAAAGTCCTACCCACTGATGAGGGTTTCTTCTCTTAATGTTTTTACTTTTTTAATTTTTTTTCTTGGTAATTATTTTATACTGCGAAGACTTGTTTTGGCTCCCAAGGATGTTGTATGTCTTTTTTGTAGCTATTTTTGTCTAACAATATTTTTTGTAAGTTCTTGTGAAAGTGAAAACCCCATAATACTTTTTATGATGTACTACCTACACCTAGCGCAGCACAGGAAGCTCTTAATGCGTTTTCACTTAAAGGATACATCCAAACGTGTATATCTTACCTACTATATAGACGTTACGTCGCTCGTCGTAGCGTAGGTATAGGTAGGTACTTCTTTTATACGGATGGCTTTTATCCATTTTTCTATTTTTCTATGAAATGTTTTGTCCGTGTCTCGTATTTTCAACAGAAAACATAATAAAACTTTCCCACAGGAGCCTGATGATTTCCAAAGAGCTAAAGAGCGCAGGTGGTTATGATGGGTGATGATGTTTGGTTTGGTCGTCCTACTCGTACTCCTGCTCCTGAGCCCGACCCCGACCCCAGCTCCTCATCCTATACTGCACAGGTGAATGAATAGAAATATAGAGTGAGTAAAACCTAAGTAAATGTGTTCCATTTGAAGGGTATAGAGGGTAGTTGTCTTAAATACCCTCTGTCTATCAGCAGACAAAAGTCCATTTCAATGGATTATTATCATAAACTCCTGATTGGGGGGAAGTGGGCTGTGGGGTTTTTGCTTTTTGAGGATGTATAGAGCTTAACTCGAAACTCCCAAACCAAAATGCAACATCATCATTATTGAGATTACGTTGATGTACTTTGATGAGTTCATACTTAATGCGTGTGCCAGACGATTAGTTGCGATTAAGCAGGTGCTTTCAATGATGTTTCCGCAGGATTAGTTCTTGTTGTTGTTGTGGGGTGAGTTTCGAGATCTCATCATCAGCATCAGCATCAAGCATCAAGCAAGCCAACGAAACATGAACATCGCGCACTTTAAAACGTTTTCAATGCTTTTGGGGATGACGCGTTTTATGTTCTTATAGAATATAAAATGGCTGCGAATTAAAATTTTAAAAGCTCTTAAAGGTGCGATGGGGCAGAGGGTTCTTTTAAGTGACATGATGTCGAGAGGAGAACAGAGACAATTTCTTGTTTTGTGCATTTGTTGTGGGAAGTTTAAAGGTATAAACAACGGTGAGAGATATGTAGATGGGAAATTAGCTATACCTACAGGGTTTTGTAGTTAAGTAATGGAAATTTTAAGCTAGGGGTGTGCTTGAGGGTAAAATTCTGAAATGGTAAATAAACCTATAAAGATTAAAAGATAAAACGAATCTTTGTTTCTTGTTAAATCTTGTCATTTTATATTCATACCTATGTTAAATAATACAAAGTATGTCCATTTGTTAGACTTGTATAAAACTACGAATAAGTTGCAATAAATATAAGGTCTTACAGTAGGTTTCAGAAATACTATTTTTACTTTTAGTATAAGATGAGGTTTGCAGTATTTCCCTTTTACAAACTTCATTGTCCCGTGTATTGTCGTTTTTCGAGTCGTGTCGTTTTACTGGCGTATCGTTAGTCGTATTTCGAAACTAAAACGCCAGCATTTCTCTCGCTCTTACATTCCACAATATGATCCTGGAAAACAGCTGACATTTAACATAAAAGTTGATCAAATGCAATTTAAAAAAATGCGTTTGAATTTTTGGTTTTGTTTGAGTTTTGAGTAAAATAACGTGTAGCAAACTATTTTTCATGGAGCAACGAAGCAGAGGAAAATAGAAAGAAAGAAAGAAAGAAAGAAAGAAAGAAAGAAGAGATGGATTTGATTTGAAGCAAATCCATAAGGGTACGGCCACGCAATGAGCGACGAGTGAATGAGCGACCGAGCGACGCAAAAAAATTAGAACACATGAAATCGTATGGAGATGGCCATATAAATCCTAAGCGACTGAGCGATTTTTTAAGCGACAGAGCGACGTCGCTCTGCAATAAAATCTGTTTTAATTTTTCAGTCGATCGCTGAGCGACGCACGTAGAAAAAAGATGTATACAATACATACTGAAAGTTTTATGTCAGCTGCCCAAAGCCCCAGAGCTATGGCAGGACACCCACAAAGACTTCAAAAATAAAAATGTCACCCATAAAAAGTGGGAAAAAGTTGGACAAATTTGTAATTGTTCTGGTTAGTTTTTATTTATATTTAATCTTTAATTACAAATAATGTTTTTTGTTCAATTGCTTTCTTTTGTCTTGTTAATTTTGGTCGAACTTTTTCCAACAGCAGATCCAAAGATGGTACTGACATACCACAATATTGCCAAAATCGATCTGGAAATTTGCGAAGATTTAGATATATGTAAATGATGAAATTCACCATAATTTTTCCTTTCACGATTTATGGGGTGTACAGTGTACACCAAATCTACGGATTCTCGATCTATTACAGATCTATAAATATGAACGCGACTTTCAACTAGTAAGCTATGACGAACCGCAATTGACGATGGCATTTTTCCAACTAATTGCTCAGCGACGTGTCGTTTAGTAAATGGCCACCCATCGCTCAGATTGGTCGCTCAGCGATTCGTCGTTAAGTAGCTCAATGCGTGGCAGAAGCCTTAGATTTACCGAACCCAAAGTACAGTAATCCCCGCTTAGTTGCACCTCGCTTAATTGAACATCCCGCTTAATTGATCGAAAAAATTGGCTTCAAAAATTTCCCGTATTAGTAGCAAAGCTTTTTAGACGGTTAATTGAACCCCGCTTAGTTGAATTACTCGCTTAATTGATCTTAAAAATATGCAGCAGAAAAACTAAATACATGGACATTTTTCGGCTAATTGGACGGACAAAAAAATGATTGTGATTGGAAAAACCAAAACGCCAAGGTGTTTTAAAAATAAGGTTGTACCTTTGCAATATTTCTCCAACAAAAAGGCATGGATGACCCAACATTTATGGGCCCAAATTTTATATAAATTTGACGAAGAAATGAGACAAATAATTCTTTTTGTCGACAATGCTGCCTGTCATAAGAAGTTGGACGATTTAAAAAATATAAACGTGCAGTTTGTACCCACAAATACAACGTCCATCATTCAGCCGCCCCTGACCAAGGCATTATTCATTATTTCCAAGCTTACTATCAGCAAAATATAATAAGGAAACAAATTACAGCAATCGAACGTGGCAAGACTATTGAAGAATTTTCGAAGTCGATCACATCTTTGCAAGCAATGCACATAAGCGAAAATTGTTTGTGGCTTATAACACCTTCTACTATTGGAAATATTTTGCTACTAAATCTACATTTGCAAGTTCTTTTTTTAAAGTTAGGCTTCATCCAAGAAGAAGAGCAGCCGGAAAATGATCTCTTGGTCATAGATAACGTTCTTGAGGACAACGCAGCTTTCAATGCTTATTTGGCATGTGATGACATAACATGTCATATTATGGCGAACTAACAAACGCCGAAAATAAGTTGACACTGAAATGTTTGTAGAGTAAATTTCTTTGATGAATATTTTATTTTTTAGTTGACCTACTCGTGCAATTATACGGGTTTCGCTTAATTGAACAGATATGTCAATTAAGCGGGGTTTCGCTAATTGAACCACCCGGATAATTGACCGAAAAATCTGACAAAATGGTCAGTGCAATTAAGCGGGGAATACTGTACATTATAATTATTTGACCAATTAACATTCTAGTTTAAAATTAGATTTAAAATGTTGTTTTGTCTGAACAAAGAAGCCTTCAAGTATATCGTAAGTTTGATAGAAAGTGACATTCATCACCAACGTTCTGTCGTAGTTCCAAAGATCCTGAAGCCACCCTTAGAAGAAAGGATGCTTTATTTTAAGCTCTTCGATATCAGCTGCCTCTTTCCGATTTCTAAATCTAATAATTCCGAATTATTTAAATGCAACCTTCGGAGTTCCTCTTGTTTCATTTGCAATTTTCGCATCTTTAGCTGCTACTGTTGGACGTCGAAGTTCTTTTTTTTTTAATACCAACAACTTTCTTTGAGATGTCCAGAAACAGTTATCAAAAAGTTTGTGATGTCATTAATCGCATTGGCGTCTTCTTTAAGTTTTTTTTTTGAGTTTCCTTTAAAGATTCATCAATGTTATAAATAAATAAATTGGGTGGCGCAACAATCCGTTGAGAACTAGGGCCTAGTGACTTACAACTCTCAACCATTCCTGTGTGCGAGTACTGTTGTCAGGGATGGAGGCGACCTACATTTTTAAGCCGAATCCGAACGGATAATTGCAGAAAGCACTTTTCATGAAAGAATTACTATTGGAGAATTTGGCAATGCCTCGCAAGAGGCAGTACTTTAGATGGCACAGGCAGGGATCGAAACCAAGACCTCTGGCATGACAGTCCAACGCACTAACCATCATGCCACGGATACTACTTCAATCAATGCTATAGAATGGAATAATTTTTCCTGAACTTGAGTTATCTTTTCTTTTTTTCTTTTTTTTTTCTTTTCTTCATCTATTGTTGGCAGTGGGAGCTTTATCGGGTCGACGAATGTTGGTTTCGGATCTTCAAGACATTTTCCGTAAAGTATTTCCTTACTTACCACTGATATAGGATGAGTCAATCCATTTTTTTTATCCATTTTTATACAGATGGGTCAAAAACAAAAGAAGGGGTTGGTGGAGGTGTGTACTCTGAACGACTGAAATTAAGTCTCTCATTCCGCCTTCCCAATCATTGTAGCGTGTTCCAGGCGGAACATTTGGCGATAAAAGAAGTCTTGTCCTGGCTTAAAAAAAACGTGATATCACCATCTGATATCACCATCTGATATCCCTATTTTCTCAGACAGTCAGGCCGCTATCAAATCTCTGGACTCTGTCTCTACAAACTCTATAACAGTCCATAACTGTCGATGATCTCTAATGGAGATGGCACAACAGTTTAATATTCTGTAAGGCAGATGAACTCGCCAGGAACGGTACAGTACAGCCCATCCTACCACGTTTGGCACGTACTGGCATACCAATCGCTACTTGTAAACTTTTGCTAATGCAAGACGCTGTGAGGAGGGCAGGCACCAGGTGGAACAACATCACCACGTGTCAAGCCACAAAAAACATCTGGCCAACACTGGATTTAAAACGTTCAAGGTGCTTACTCTCTCTAAGCAGATCGCATATAAGCTCCATAATAGGTGTCATAACCGGACACTGTCTAATAGGAAAGCACGCCACGAGATTAGGCGTATTCTCAAATGACTTTTGCAGAATCTGTATGGACGAGGAAGAGGAAGAAACAGTTCTTCATCTTCTCTGCACAGTGCACATGCCCTGCTTTGGCTCGAAAACGCAAGAATTACCTAGGAGAATTCTTCTTTAACGATCTAAACGATCTAAATCATATCAGCATAATCAGCCTCTCACGTTTCGTAAGGGACTCAAACTGGTTCCATTGAGCTTAGGAGGAAGCTTCAAGATTCATGTGGTATCACAATGGGCCATTAAACTGGCCTAAGTGTGTCCGTTTCCATCTTGGGCAGCCACTATAACCTAACCTAACCTACCACTGATATATGTAGTATGACATTGATGATGAGTTTTGTGGCATTGATGAAGGGACTGCAATGAGTTTTCGAAATTCATTATGAGAGATGCATTATATGGACTAACGACTTCATTCAACGACAAAAGTCTGAATATTGCATCGTCGACATTTTTAAAATACTTCTGCTTGAAAGTTCCTCCTTCTGTGGTCTGGACTTCTTTTTTGTTAAACAAAAGTGTTTGCTTTTGTGTTTTGCTAAACAACAAACATTATGTTCTTGTTATAAACTACGAAAATTCCTCACTTTCTTCCATTATTTCCATTTCTTAACGGTGGTCCAAGAGAATTCAAATCCTTCTCCAAAGCCTCCAAACCTGCATTCCTACTTCTGATTGAAGATACATCTCTCTTGAAATTTTTGGCAATATGCTCATCTTGCTCCATGAGCTCAATAAGTCTTTTTATCTTTCGTTGACTTAATATTTAAACCCTAAATAATGATTTTTAAAATTACTAAATCAAAAACTAGAGAAAAAGTCTTACATTTTGTTTCGTTATTAAATTTTTCGAGGACAAGAATTGGCGTAAATGAAAAATTTGTTGTTATAAAAACGACAGACGGAAAATCAAAATAAATCCATGCGTCCCACAAGAGAGAAACGACAAATTAACGTTGAAAACCTCCAATAATGCCAAATCTGCTTTGTCATTTTTCGATGTGGCGTTCACCGCCTTACTTAATTGCTTAAAAACTTAATTTCCATATAAACGGTATTTTGGCATATTTTACCAAACTTAAAAAAAATGGGGGAGAGTACGATAACTCAGGCGACAAAGTTTAATGACGGATTTGTTTATAGAACAGTTAAAAACAAGCATTTTTTACTGTGGGAGGGGGGTCTATCTCCCCCCTTTTATATTTAAAAAAATATATGTACGTTAAATAAAAAAAAAATAATTAAAAAATATTGGTAATACTTACATCTAAGTGTTATACATTTTTTTTTTAAAGCCAACACTTTTTCCCATTAGCTTGTTTTTAAATCTAAATTATGCATAGTTTTAAAATAAATTGTTTTAAACTCAAAATCTGGGCAAAAAAGTTAAAAAAGGTTTAAAATGTAATTTTTTAAAACTAAGATTATCTACTATTGTTTTTTTTTTTAGAATTCATTGCTCTTATTTGTTTTTAATCAAAAACTGAAAACTAGATGATTTTATGTCTTCTAGTTCTTGAGTAAAAAATGCTTGTTTTTAACTGTTCTTAAAAAACCCGTTATAATATCCTGTCGCCTGAGTTATCGTACTCTTGCCAAAAAATGGAAAAATGTTCAAGAAAATAAACTTTTTTCACGAATTAATCCTTAGTTTTTTTTTGAAAATATGTATAAAGCATAATTTTAATAATTTGTATAAGTGCATATCTTAACATAAATAACATATTAATATAATTTAACAATATTTATTGAGATTTGTGTATTCGTCCTTTTAATGTAAATTAAAGCATTTCAAGCAAAATGCTTTGCTGCATTGTTTGCACTCTGTTAAAACTTGAAACGCTTGAAGTTTCTGTAACACGAAAAACAAAACTGTCTTATAATTCTACCACTTTGACATGGTACATTTGTAAAGAAGTGTGTCATACTAGGGTGCAACTGGAGGAAATCTTGAAAAATTTGTAGCTAATGCACTTGACCCCAGCATCTACCCCAAGAGCATTTCTTGTACTTGCAACATCCAGATTGGGGCTCATACATAGTTTGTTATAATGCATCTTTCATTAATGACTGTAACATTTTTAACTTCCCATAGGAAGTTATTGTAATGGGTCCGATTTGTCAAATTGAAAATTTTGACATTTCTCGACGTTTCAAGGTCCCTAGAGTCGAAATAAAAGATTTTTAGAAAGATGTCTGTGCGTGCGTGTGTACGTACGTCCGTACGTCCGTACGTTCGCGACGTTTTTTTCGTCGTCCATAGCTCAAGAACCAGAAGAGATATCGACTTCAAATAAATTTTGTTATACAGATAATAAGGCAGAAAGATGCAGAAAGGGCTCTCAAGAAAATTGCGTGGGTGGTTTTTTACCATAGCAGTTTAAAAAAAGGTTAACCCTAAATATCTCATGAACCAATGACGCTAGAGACTTGAATTAAAATAATATAAATTTTATGTTATATATTGTAACGTGATACAAAACAATTATATTTTTGGAAAAAAATCCAATTAACGGTTTTTTTTATAAATCAAAAAAACTGAAAAAAAAATTTGTCACTTCGAAAATTTTACGACTAAAATATGATTTCATCTCCAAAACAATTTTGTGCAACGAAGAATAATGTTTTTGACATCTGATAAAATTTTGAGAAAAATCGAATTGACAGTTTTTTTACAAAAAATAATAACCTAAAAAAAAATAAAAAAAAAGTTGGTAAAAATTGAGTTTTGACTCAAATATCTTTTCAAGACTTTGAGATATTGGCTTTAAACTACTTTTGTCTTTCAAAAAATATTGTTGTCAACATTCAGTAAAATTTTGAAAAAAATAGAATTGACAGTTTTTAAAAAAAAAATTAAAAACCGAAAAAAAATTTAACAAAAGTTGGTAAAAATTGATTTTCGACTTAAATATCTATTCAAAAATTTGAGATTATGGCTTCTAACTAATTTTAACTTATAAGAAATATTGTTTTCAACATCAGGAAAAATTTTGAGAAAAATCGAATTGACAGTTTTTTTACAAAAAATAAAAACCTAAACAAAAAAATTAATAAAAGTTGGTAAAAATTGATTTTCGGTTCAAATAGCTTTTCAAAAATTAAAAATATTGGCTTCAAACTTATTTTATTTCACAGAAAATATTGTTTTTTATATTCAGTAATTTTTTTATAAAAATCCAACAGTCCGTTTTTTCATAAAAAAAATAAAATCTACAAAAAATAGAACGCAAATTTGGTAAGAATTGATACATTTAGACAAACTTTTAAGCAAGACAAATCGTTAGACGGGATGGGAAGTTATCAGTGTGGATCGCATCCCAGCCTCTTTTTTTAATGTAGCATTAGTGACGTGTAATGGTTGATCGACTCGAGTTGTACGCATCGTTCCACATAAGTCTGTGCTTCGATTTGCCAAATAAATTCCGGTGTAAACCAGAGATGCCAGTAAGTTGTTCTCGATCCATTTGAAAAATTTCATAACGCCAAAGCGCCAAACTTTTTCTTGCAATAGCTCTGACATATTCCGTGGGATCAATTTTGAGGCTGCATTTGAAAGGAGCGATACTGCTCCTTCATCTTTAATTTCTGTAAGGTCATACAATTTCGAGTCAATTTCATTTAACTGATATACACTTCCGGAACTGAAATCTTCAGTATTACACTACTAAGTTTTTGCAGTTAACGAATTAAAAAACGGATATTTATTTCTTTCGTTTTTAATTTTTTTAAGAAATGCAAAAAAAAAATCAAAGAAAAACTGAACTGTTGAAAAAAAAACAAATAATTTTTGCATTGGAATTCGTTAACTTCACTGTCCTCAAACTGTCCCCCCATGTATCAAAAATGACCACAAAAATAAAGTTTTATTTTTTTTAATAGCAGTGACCAATTATTACAGCTTATTTGACCCACCCTTTATTCAAACCTTTACAAGAGAACATTTCTTTAAGAAAATAATAACAACCAATTAAAATAAATATTTCAGTGTAACAGCTTATGTGACCAATTTTAAAAATCGAGTAACATTATTATTATTTATTAATAAAAAGACATTTTGCATAATTTTAGTATTTGATATGTCCTCCCTTTTAATCTATAACTGCCTCAAGCCGATTTTGATAAGAATCCACCAGTTTTTTTTTAATCGTTTCCACAGGTATTCTTGCCCATTCTTCAAGTTAAGCTGTCTTTAGATCATTTTTATTAGAAATATGGCGCCTGCGATTTTTTGTGCCAAAATGGACCAAAGGATTTCGATGACATTTAAATCTGGAATCTGTGCTGGCGTTTTCCTGAGGGAAAGTGAAAAGAAAAGTGAGGGCAGTTATAAATTAGCCAAATTTGACCAATTCCCGATGTATGCTTCGGATCATTGTCTTGATAAAAGCAAAATGTATTCTTTCTGCATAATTGTTCTGAGCTTTTGAGCAAATTTTCTTTGACAATATTGAGGTACACTAATTTGTCCATGGTAATCTAATCTCAATAAATTGCAGCTTGTCGACTCCAGCTGCAGACATACAGGGCCCATACCATAACATGCCCTCCTCCATGTTTCACTGTTGCTCTTAAGTTTTATCTTGAAGCTCTGTATTCAGTTTCCGCCACATAATATAGTAATAGTTTTGACCGTGTTATCTAAGTGTTTCGGTTTTTTTTTTCGCTGAGAAAGTCCTTTTTTATTACGATGAAGCAAGCACTATTTCACGCTGTTCAACTGTTGTTTGTTTTCCCATCTTCGTAACGCGTATTACTTTAGCGAAAACTAATCAAAATTAATAATTCTATTTAAATATAAAACAAATAAGATAAAGAAGCAAAAATCACTGTTATCTTGATATTATTTCTAAGGCAGGTGATCTCTCGAAATTCTTCCTTTTAATTAAAGAAACTCACATACCATTTTAGAACTTTCAGAAGCTCAAATAATACTTCAAAACTACACTGAGTTACAAAAAAAGTGGAAAATAGGCAAAAACTTCATAACTTGACATTTTACATTTTTTTTAACTGTCCTTGTTTCTTCAATAGTGGGTATTGCCTCCATGAACATCTAATAGAGCTTTAATTCACCTGGGTATACCTTGGATAAGGTTTGTTACGATGGTAACGTCCAAATTTTCCCATTCCTCCACTAGGGCAGATCTCAGCCCATTGAGTGTTTCTGGAAGGGCGGGTCGCCTCCTTATCATTTTTCCCAGTAGATCCCAAACGTGTTCGATGGGATTCATATCCGGGCTCATCGCAGGCCAAGCCATTACATCGATATCCACTCCTTGTAAGTAGTCAGTATCTTTTGACTGACTTTCTCCAAACTCTGCTACGTCCATCTGGTGAGCGCAGACAAAACCTGGACTCATCAGTGAAAAGAACTCTACCCCAGTCGGCCTCAGTCCAATCTCGTTAAAGTTGAGCAAATTCCATCCGACGTCGCTTGTGCTGTAACGTGAGTCTTGGTACACGAGCAGGTCTCCTTGCTCTCAGGCCTCTCTCCACTAATCGTCTTCTCACCGTTTGAGCATTCACAGCTCTCCCCCTAACAGATCGAAGTCTGTGAGACAGCTCAACCGCCTGTTTGGTGACGATCTCGAAGGCTTTGAAGCACCAAATATCGATCATCCCTTGCAGATGTTGGACTGGGGTGACCTGAGCCTTTCCGCCAGTTACAGGAGTTGGTTTCCCTGTACCTTTGAATGGCTCTTCTTACCGTCGTCTCCGGTTTTCCGATCATAACAGCTGCATACCGCGCACTTCGTCCATCCTTGACTAAAGCCAGCGCCCTGGCGACTTCTTCTGGTGTAATTTGCATTTTTTTCACAAAAATCACTAAAAACTAATAAAGAATCAAATTAAAATAAACCCATTACAATAAACTAATTAAAACATTTACGGGATCAAAAATGATAAAGTTGCGGCTTAATATAGTGTACTTAATGCACTAATGTGATAAGGAAAATCGAAAAAGAATATGCAAACATACACACAAATATACAGTTAAACGAAAAAAAAATAATATCTGCAAAAACATAGCGGTATATTATCAAAATAATAACAACACATCAAAAAGTATGACTGCGCCACTTTTTTTGTAATTCAGTGTACATAAATCGTAATCCTCAATTTCAATTTCCATATCTTTCCTTTGAATTGGTTTTATTTTTATTCTTATAGATTGCTAAAATAGAAACATAGATTTATAAAAATAATTAATAATAATAATTTCATTAGTTTAATCTTCTTTATTTTTGTTCGCCATTGTTTTATTCATCTGCCACTAAATTTAAAGGTTAATATTTTATCTCAATAGAAAAATATTTAAAATATTTAAATAAAATATTCTTACATTTTGTGTCGAGTTTTATCCTATGGAATAAAACATTTTTCGGAACTAAACACAAACAATATATTAACGCTATTACTCCTGATTTCCTAAAACTTTTTCGTAATGATTTTCTTTGAAGTTGAATCGGCGCGGCGTAATGTAGAAAATTCATGAATGCCAAGAAAACTAAACAAAATTAAGTTCATCTAAATTTTGTTTAGTTCATCTGTCATTGACTGTCATGCCAGAGGTCTTGGGTAAAATTCCTGAACCATCTAAAGTTTTTTTTACGGGACATCCTCCAAGAGTAATTCTTGTCAAGAGAAGTGCTTTCTCAAAATAGCCTTTCGAATTAGGCAAACAACATTCCTGACAATATACTCGCACACAAGAATGGTTGAGACTTGAGAGTTATAGTTATAAGGGAGCGTTTAAGTAATACGTAACGCAAATTGGGGGGAGGGGGGTCTCGTAAAACGTTACGATGCGTTACAGGGGCGGAGAGGGTCTTTCTTACAACACGTTACGTAACATTGTTTTTTTTTAACAAAAAATTAGGGAATTAAAACTCCAAAATTGGCAAACCTTTTTGTTTATATTTCACGGGGAATCCCTAGATTGTATTGTACGTCATTTATTGTTGTTCTCGTTGTCAGTATTCGTTAGTGTTTATGCAGAAGCACAGTGCTATAGTCGGTGTTATTAAAGTGAGTTCATAGTGTTCATACTGTAATTTCCTCAAAAGGGGGAGATTTGTATAATCAGCTGTTCTTGGCCTATAAAGGCTCTCATGCTGACTTGCCAGCGCAACTGTGTCAAAAAAATTCCAATCCAGCAGATCCAAATCTGGCGTGGTATAGCGTTCACGTCCGTGAATCGCAATATTTCTTACAGGTTATAAACCACCGAGAAGTGCATTGAAATATGTGCTTGCGGATACATTCATGCCAATATTTCAAACTCCAAGCAAGCTCGTAGTACCCAGTTAACTAGACAAAGGAACATCCAAGTTTTCGCCACTTCTTGTTAGGTTGTCCGTTGATCTGTCACCTCCTCTAGAAGGGTTTTAGCAGATGCCTTACGATTTCTTTTGTCCATCTGTACAATCCAACCTGAAGAAAAAAGTATGTCCAACCTGTGGAATCTATTTCACATCTCACAAGAGTGTTCAAATGCACTGTCGTTACGTGCATGGCAAGACAGTTTCAGACCATTGTGAAACTAGAGTACGGCCACAGCGCCTTGCTGCCAGAAGGGCGAATGAGCTTCTCTGCATTGTGCGTCGTTATAAAACATCGTCTGAGGATGCTGACTGGCTCGACAAAGACGAAGTTAATGCAAGTGGCTTTTTTGCGACTTTATGGTAAAAATGGTCACTTGAGTGTTACGTAACGTTTAGGGAGGGAGAGTACAAAAAAAACGTTACGGTGCGTTACAAGGGGAGGAGGGGGGGTCAAAAATCTTCAAAAACTGCGTTACGTAATACTTGAACGCTCCCTAAGTCACTAGGCCCTAGTTCTCAACGCACTATTACTTCACCTAATTTATTTATTTTAACCGAAATTTAGAGATGGTCACTTGATGCAAATGTCAAGTGTTAGATGTCAAAAGTGACAATTGTTAAAAGTGACTAATGTTGAAATAATTAATTTTAAATGAATTATGTAAAAAACGACAGAAGCCAAAAGTGATAGATATCAAAAGTAACGTATGTCAAAAGTTACGTAACGTAACTGTTAAACTAAACTTAAAGTTTAATTTGGTGTCGAGAAAAACTCACAGACGTATTTGAAATAAATTTAAGATTTAATTTAATTCGTCCCTAAAAAGTTTTGGCCATATACAATTTTTTTTTTCAATTCTTTGTTACTGTATATGTATACAATGTTTAAATCCGAAATCTGTCAAATTTTAACTAACATTTATATGTACCTCGCTTATTATCTACCATAACGTCCTCCCTGTTTATAGCTTTATTTAGTATTCAATAAAAAGTAGGTATAAACATGACGCTTCGTTGACCATGAATCCTTACCAACAAATACCCATTTGCATACACGTACACCCGAGATCACAGCAGCTGTTACGAAAATTACTAACATTTCAGGATTAGCATACTTTCTATATCACTTCACTGACCAAATATATAAAATGATGCCAATCCCAATTCTCTCTTTCTCTTCAATGCAGCAATATATTGTTTGCCTACACTTAATTTACAAAATTATTCAAAAAAGAATGAAACGAAACGAAAATCATAACCTCCTTCGCACATTTGAATTCATCACAACTCTTAATGAAAAATGAAATTCAAATCTGCTAAAAAGTCACTGAACAAACGAAACGTGGCCAAAGTTATTCATTTGTATTCAGTAAATTGTCAGGAACGTAGCTGGAAATTTGTATGCAAGGAATTGTTTATATTTCTGTAAGTTGAAGAATGCACTTTTTATTCAACACGAAGGATTTTGCAGTAGCAATGGGTGTTTTGAAAGATGTGTGGTTACCAATATGGCAATACTTTTTTCGACATTTGTCTTTGACAGCTGTCACTTTATTCTCAGTTTGATTTGATATTTTATAATGAAAATCGTGCAAATTTTCATCAAGTTCATTCGAGTAATTATGGTTTGTTTTCGCACCATGTTTACTCTAGTGGATAACGCACATCTTGAGAGACGCTGCTGTGGAGCAGAGCAGAGAAGATCCGAATCAGTCCATCCGCCATCGAGCGCAATACTTGTAGCTGTTCCCATCCACTTTATGTAAGATTTTTCAGAAGGATCTTGCTCTGCAGGCTTACAAAATCAAACTCGTGCAAGAATTCTAGCCGATCGACCATCAAGCGCGTCACACGTTCGGTGAATGGGCCAAAACGAGATGGACACGGATCCCGATTTTCAGAAGAAGATTTTTTTAAGCGATAAAGCTCATTTTGAGTTCTATTGGTGCGTTATAATAAGCAAAATTAGTTAGGCGCCGAGCCGCCGCAGAGCATTACATTCTCAAAAAGTCACTGTTTGGTGTGCTCTATGGGCAGAGGGACTCCTTGGTCCATATTTATCCAAAAATGAAGCCGGCCATAATGTTGCCGTCAATGTTGAACGCTGTAGAGCTATAGGAATTAACGACTTTTTCGTGCCTGAATTAGAGGATGTTGATGTGGACGACCTTCGTTTAAAACAATACGCCCGGCGCTCATGCCATACAGCCAACGAATCAATAAATTTATTGAAAGAAACTTTTGTGGGGCACATTATCTCGCGTCGTAGTCCCGTGGCCATGGCATGGCTTCCAAGATCGTGCGAATTAACGCCACTGAAGTATTGTTTTTTTGACATAAGCCCAGATAAGCCCGAGACGATTGGGGCCTTGGAAGAGAATATTCCGAGCGTTATTGCTGACGAATTGGGCCCTTGGCTGGAATCTATTCGAGCCAGACGCCACGCTGCCGCGCCGCACAGTGGTTCGGTTTGTATGGGAGAGCGGAAAAAAATCTGTAAAATCTGAACGGTTCAACGGATTAAAATGAAATTTGGCAAACATGTTTAGATTAGTTTTTTACATATTTGGTCAAAATTTGGTTTAAAAAAAAATTATAAACAAAGTTATTGACGTTTTTCTAAAATTTGAGGGTTTTTGATTTTTGTATGGAAGAGCGGAAAAAAATTTGTAAAATCTGAACTATTGAACGAATTTTAATGAAATTGGAAACACAAGTTAAGATTAGTCTTATAAATGCTTGGCCAAAATTTGGTCAAGAAAAAATCATTAGAAAAAAAGTTATTGACATTTTTCTAAAATTTGAGGCTTTTGATGTTATATTTAAATAAAAGTTTTTTTTAGTAAAATCCTAACTTTTTATTTTGAACAAAATAATAAAGGGTGATTTTTTTGAGGTTAGGATTTTCATGCATTAATATTTGACAGATCACGCGAGATTTCAGACATGGTGTCAAAGAGAAAGATGCTCAGTATGCTTTGACATTTCATCATGAATAGACTTACTAACGAGCAACGCTTGCAAATCATTGAATTTTATTACCAAAATCAGTGTTCGGTTCGAAATGTGTTTCGCGCTTTACGCAAATTTTATGCGTTTTTTTTAAAAAAAAGCTCTTAAAAAATCACTTTTAGCGCCTGCGCTGATTGGAAGTATTTTCTTCTTAAAAACCTTGCACTAATGCTCAATAACTCAATACTGACTTTTTTTTAATTAATCCTTTATATATATAGATTTAAGTAAGAGATTTTATTCTAATAAGTCAGGTAATAAAAAATTACGCAATAAACAACAAAAACAAAGCAATAAAACTTTAAAAATAACACCTTTTTTATTTCTACCTGCCCTACTTTTAGCGAAAAATTAAAAAAATAAAGGATTATCTCTAATCCTTTTCTTTTTTTTTATTAAGCTCTATCATATAATTTAAAATATCATAAAACTATATTGCTTTTCGTGTGTTGTTTCCAAGAAAATTGAGTTCAAAGTTGAAACAATTTTCCAGGCAGAAATAAATGGTTTCGCAAAAATGGAAATTCTCAGACCTGTGTCAATGTATTAATTTTGTTTTATTTTTAAAATAAAGTTTGACATTTTTTCTTAAAATAATGGGCTTAACCAGTTCATTCTGATAATTAATAACGAAGAATTCAAACTTTTTGGTAAACACCTCCGTCATAACGCAGTTTTTTGAAATCCGATTCAGTGAAACATTTTTGATCATAACTTCCACATCTGCAAGTATCTGCAGCTGATTTTTTCTGTGCTTTAACATGAATGTATGGGGCATTTGCTGGCATACTTACTTTCTTGGTATCTTTTGGAGTTTTTTTTTAAATCAAAAAGTTTAAAAAAACGCATTTTTTCCTAGTACTAAAGCTTCAGACTACTTATAGAAGGTATCTTTTATAAAAAATCAAATTTAAATTTTTTTTAGATAATCGAAAATAGACCAATTCAATTATTTAAGAAGCTAGAGAATTTATTTAAAGGAACTTCGGAAAAAAAACATCTCAAAATTTGTTGAAAATACGGTTCGCGATTTGAGTAAAATTATTTTTCAACTTTGAGGGCTTGTAAATCAGAACATACAATATACATATACAGTTCTGTTCACTTGATTAGAAGCACACATTTTTTTTTACATAAATGTGATTTTTTTATAAGTGTGTGCAAGAATTATCAAGCAATTGCATTTTTTAGAAAGCTTATTAAGTTCTCAACAAAAAAAAACCAACAAATGGTATGTGAGTGGAAGATAACGGATATTTTTTTCTCTTTCTTGTCTATGCTGTAAGAAAAAGTGCAGTTTTTTTTTGTTCACATGATTAGACGCACCTGTAAAATGGTAGTAAAAATGAGACACAGACTTTTTGATTTACTTTTTTCTCGTTTATTTTTTTTTTGTATGTTTCTTTTAAATTTTTAGTACTTTGTAGAACCACCATGTGTTAAAATCACATCAAAAATTCTATTTTTTAGTGAATCGTACAATTTTTCTAAATACTTTAATGAAATCTTCTTCCAGGCTTCTTTGATGGCGACAATTAGCTCTTCACAGGTCTCATACTGCCGACCTCCTTCGTAAATTTGACGCGTGAGCCATCCCCAAACATTTTCAATTATATTGAGGTCAGGTGAATAAGGTGGCCATGACAACAATTCCACATTTTGGGCGGCAAGAAAGGTTTTGATAACACGAGCGTTGTGGATTGGCGCATTATCTTGTTGAAAAATCCAAGGTATAGGTCCAAACAGTTCTTTCATAGCGGGGAAGGCTGATTCCAAAAGAGCTTTGTAGGAAAGTCCCGTCATTTTGTTGGAAACGAACACCAAATCGAACGCCCCATAGTACGAAATGGCTCCCCAAACCATTACTCCTCCTTGCCTCGAATGGTGACGTGTCAGAAACTTTTCCTCTTTTCTTACGTCATGGAAATAGTAGTTGTACCCATCAGGGCCATCCAAATTAAATTTTTTTTCATCTGAAAAAAACGACATTTCGCCAATTCAGCACTCTTCCAAGCTCGGTATCCCACGTCATGTGAAGGCGTGCGAATTCTAACCGCTTTTCTTTTCGTACGGCATTTAGTGCGGGTTTTTTTTTAGGTTTTTTAATTTCAGATGGTCTGCGCTCAAAATAGCTCGCCGAACAGTGGATATGCTCCCAGTTATCCCCGCTTTTTCCTTTATTTTGCTGGTGGAGGCAGCTGAATTTGACGCTATCCTTATAAGTTTTCTTTTGTCCTGAGGAGTTAAAGCGGTTTTTGTGCGTCCCTTATAATTCGTTCCATATGAAGCACTGTTTTTTATGTAATTTCCTATAACATGGTCACTTCGGTCTATTTTTTTGACAATACTTCTCATGGCAAACCCTTCGGAATAGAACGCGTCAATTTTTCCCTTTTCTTCCGTGGTTAAAACTTTTTTTTTCCCAATTTTTGATTACAAATAATATTAAATGCTCTTAAATGCTTAAACTTTAAAGCGAACTCAAATCCACGTACTAGATCGCGACCAAATAAATAATTTAAAGTGTGCGTCTAATCAAGTGAACAAAAAAAAAACTGCACTTTTTCTTACAGCATATACAAGAATGAGAAAAAATATCCGTTATCTACCACTCACCTACCATTTGTTGGTGTTTTTTTGTTGAGAACTTAATAAGCTTTCTAAAAAATGCAATTGCTTGATAATTCTTGCACACACTTATAAAAAAATCAAATTTTTGTAAAAAAAAATGTGTGCGTCTAATCAAGTGAACAGAACTGTATTTTAAAAAATACTTTTGAATCATACGCTCGGGTTATCTAAGAGTACTTAAACATAAAGTTTAAAAGGATAAATATGACTTTTTAAAAAGACTTTTTTCCGCTCTCGCACCACTGTGCGCCGCGCCGTGGCCACCTTCCCGAAATCATTTTTAAAACAAGATGTCAAATACTTCTTAAAATAAAGCTAAATTCTTCGCCATAACATTGATTTATATGCGTTTTATATTTTGACAATTGGGATAGGTACAAACTTTGTAGAACCTCCCTAACAACGCCTTTGCATTCTCCCACCCTCATAATCGGGGTGAACCGAAAAAATCAAACCATATTCCACTTCAATCCCACATTCAAATATGCTCTTAAAAATATGCCTCAACATTTTAAACTCTTCTCCATCTCATCCTCCTCCATTTCTCCACTTGCAGTCGGTCGACGATTAAGTCGCTCGACTCGTTTTACTCATCAATTTCTGGCAGGGAGTTTTAGGCGAAGATCCATGGTACAAGAAAATTATTTACACACCAAAAACTATGCAAAATAATTTGAAAGCACTGCGTTCCCGTTTTGTGTGTTGTTTTCTATGAAGTCGAACTTTAGGAGTAAAACGTCGACGGAGACGCGACGACACGACGACGGCTGACGCATAGAATCTGTGAATTTTCTAAAAAGAGGATTACAAATGGATAGCCGCCTGGCTAACTACACCCATTTCTTTATTCAGCCGAAACAAAAACAAAAAGAAAACGTCAACTTGGGTGTTTGTGCACCGGAAGGCGTTAGGAAATGAAAATTCAAACAAATGACGATGAGCGGGTTACGATGGATATGGATATATGGAATAGAACAGCAGCGTGTGCTGGTTGCCGGGTCTGGTTGCCTGATGTTGGTTTTGTGCAGGTTTGGGATAGAATTGTGGTTTGGTATATCAGAAGAGAGACTATTGCTTTGAATTTCAGGATATGTGATTTTGCGAGTTCCTGGTGGTTTTTACCTTTTTGTTGTCCTCACATGTAATCTAAATGCACAATAGACGTTGATTTAAGCTTTGCTACCACATTCGAGAGTTGCTAAGGGAGGGAGGCACTAGCTGTTCTTTTTTTGTTGCGTCGTCAGTTGGTGGCGGTGATGGTCGTTAGGTAGCACGAAAGTAAAAAAGGTTAAAAACCCCAAACTATTCATCCGGAAGTGCAACGGTCTTTGACTTTCAAAAAAGTTTTGGTACCTTATACATGCAAACATAATGTACATAAGTGTACATAGTACCTTTATGACTTCCATGAGTATGTATGATTTCTAATTACTGATCACTTGAGTGGACTAGAGGGAAGAAACAATGGGAGAACCCTGACAGGAAATTGACCTTTTGTTCTTTAAACAATGAATAGGTAATGATGAATGGTGTTAGAAGCTCTTGGTATAAGTACCCTATTCGAAATTAGCGAAGGTGCTTTACCCTTTTGCAGAACATTGCGGTTTTCGATGGTTTCAAAAGTGATTCTAGAGTTGATGGCATTGTGCAAAAAAGATGAATACGAGTATTTTTATTTTAAATCCTCCTCCTTGAATTCAACAATAAAAAAAACTTCATGAGTAGTAAAAGTTTTCGATTACGATGGATTTTAGGATAAGGATATTTTTCTTGAACTCATTATGACCAAATTCCAAGTCGGTCCAGAACAGAAAGTAGAAAGCCACGAAAGAATGCTATATTATTGTTTTTAAATACAAAGCGATTTAGTAAAAGTACTAAGGTGAATGAATATTAATATCTTACAGGAAAAAGGAAGACGTTTGATTCCAAACCCTCATCATCATCATCACTTTAAAATTCTAAAGTAAAGCCCAAAACCATAATGCATTATCTTGTCTGAATTAAATGTCATAAGCTTAGTAGGGTCTAGAAACTACTTTGGAAAATTGGAACTGTCAATAGTTTTTTGCCATCTGTCTCTTTCATACCACACGAAACAAACTCAAAGTTAGCCAAGCTCAACTTTTTACTTCATTAGGTCGAACAATTTATTCAGAGCATGTCTTGAGCGGACCCTAATTAATAGAAGAAATAGAGTGCTTTTATATGTCTGACCTAAAAAAGAAACACAGATCTTTTTGTGACAGCTCAGTTTTCTGCTCTGAGCTTAAAAAAAGCTTTTCGATTATCGGACCTACAAAGTGCGTGGGTGTTCCCTAGTGGGGCATAGCACCCTAAACTATAGTGGTTCGCACTATCGTAAGTTCCTTGCAGGTTCTCTCAAGCCTCGACGATCCCTCCCCAATTGTTCTTATCTATTCTGACTTGTTGAGTGCTAGAATTTTACAACATAACAGGTCTTGCAATGCATTCATTACCTTTTCGAAACCTTTATCCAATCTAATGCCGCTTGCGTCTTCTTATAAAAGTTTCGATAAGTTCATGACCCGTTTTCCTATAAAATTCATAATTGGGCTACACAACTTTGAAGATGTGTCGTACATATCACTGTCAATCAAGGTTTACAATCCATATATGTATAACATAACTGTTTCAAGTTTTGAGTGGAACAGGCATAGCTTTGCGGTCAAGCTGATAGAGTTATTCTTCCAAACATAGAACCACATACCGAATGCAGTCTTTGATTTTTTGATACTACCGGTGGCGATTTCTTGTTGGGTTCTGTTCTGCGCTCAATCGAGACAATACTTCCAAGGTGTTAGAATCATTTTTCTTTTACAACTTATTGTTAAGCAAAACTTACAAGAGATGATAACTAGGAGTAAAATGTTCCGATACCGAACAGATTCTTTTTTCCCGCATTGATTTTGGCCCACGATTTGTTTTTTATCCACCACTTATTGCCATTCGATGGAGATCCATGATCTTATGAGAAAACAAGCACATGTACTCGTACATCATCTGCGTAATCTAGATATTTAATTTAAGTTGCCAGAATCCATCTGACGTCTCTGTTTTCTGTCAAAGTACATCAGCAATAAATACACAATAATTGGGGACAGTATGCAGCCCTGTCTAACTCCACTCTTTTGATAATCTACCACCGTGTAAAAAGTGATATAAAATATCATCAGAAATAGAATCTTTAATAGCAGTGAGCTTATCCACGACAACCCTCCTCTGCTAAGCAAGCCAATTAAACTTCTTGCTTTAACTTTAACTTCATGTGGTTAAAATTCACGGTAAATAAGCACATCATCCACGCATGTTTTTCTGGACAGAAATTCAACTTTTAACGAATTTGATGCTCTGTCCGACTCCATCCAAAGAACTGTTGCCCATTGTCCTCACACTGAAATCATCATTGCAGGCGATTTCAATACACACAATTCTTCTTGGCTTCTATATTCTGGCCAGTCAATACCCGAAGAAAGGTATTTTGAGGTCTTTGCTGAGCTAAATCAATGAACTCAGCTTGTCGACGAGCCAAATCGAATCCTTGACGTTGCAGGTCAATCCGCAAAATTCTCATGTCTAAAAAACCCAGTTAAAGAAAAAACTCCTATGTCCTATGAGAACCGTTTGGAAATATGAGAAAGCCAACTGGGACGGTCTCAATGAATTCTTCAGGAACTTTAACTAGTCACTATGCTTCCTCGATAGTGAAGTGGATTTCAGCGCAGATATGGTTACAAATTTAATTCTTTCTGGAATAAGAAATTTTATCCCGAATATGATTAAATCGTGGTTTGATTCAAGCTGTAAAGAGGTTATTAGGTTCAGAGATGTAAGTTTCCGTTGTTATAAAGCCAACCCGACTGAGGAAAACCGGAATAAGTTCAAACAAGCTAGAAAGACCTGTAATGGTCATATTCGACGAACCAAATTTTTGCATGATCAGAAATTAAGGCAAAAAATACTACAATGTCCCAAAGGTAGTAAAAATGTCTGGTCATTTGTAAAAAAAACGTACGAAACACCACCTCATCCTCGGTTCCCACGTTTGTCCATAATAACGCTCCCTGTGTAAGCTCGATCGATAAAGCCAATTTGCTTGCAGCACACTTTGCTGTTAATTCGACGCTACCGGAAAGTGTCATGAGTCCTCCTGTTCTTGAGAGCCTAAACGATTCTATGGGACGAATTTTCTTTCGCACTAGTGCAGTTGCAAGAGTACTGAAAGACCTTGACATGCACAAATCCGCTGGCCTGAATAGTATCTCCCTAATTGTTCTAAAGAGGTGTTCTTCAACGCTGGCAAAACCACTGCGTAAACTTTTCAATTTTTCCTACTCTACAGGTCTCTTTCCGAGCGGATAGAAAATAGCATTTCTCCAGCCTGTCCCTAAAAATGGCGAATCCTCCTCTCCCTCTAACTATCGTCCAATAGCACTCACGTCCTTCTTTCCAAGGTCATGGAAACGCTGATTAATTATCAGCTCAAGAAATATCTTGAAGAACGGAAGCTTCTTAATGACCGTCAGTATGGCTTTAGTAGCAATAGTTCCACTGGTGATCTCATGGTTTATCTCACCGAACAGTGGAAAAAATCTTTACATCGTTTTGGAGAAAGTAAGATTGTCGCACTTGATATTTCAAAAGCATTTGATAGAGTTTGGCATCAAGATCTCTTATCGAAAATGCGTGGTTTTGGTATTGATGAATCTCTTCTTCGTTGGATTAGAAATTACCTTTCTAACCGTTCAATACAAGTTGTATTGGATGGTTTCAAGTCTGAAAATCATAAAATAAATGCTGGTGTCCCCCAGGGCTCCGTTTTGTCTCCAATTCTCTTCTTTATATTCATAAATGATCTTTTGTCTGCCACTTCTAATCCATTAAACTGTTTTGCCGACGACAGTACCCTCAGCTTTTCATATTCATTTCTAGATTCACATCCTTGTCCTTCGGATGTGGAACTTCAACGGCAGCGTATGATAAGCTCATTAAATTCTGATCTTGACAGCATTGTTCAATGGGGAATCAAAAACCGTGTGGAATTTAATGCTTCGAAAACTCAATGTTATCTCCTGTCGTTAAAGCGTAACACACCCTCGATGCCGCTATCTATGATTGGCACTTGCATCCAGGAAACTTATAAACTGTCAGTACTCGGTATGTGTATCACAGATCACCTGTTATGGAATGATCACATATTTGATATGGCCAAAAATGCTGCCAGGTGCTTAGGATTTCTCCGACGGTGTAAGAAATTTGTCACCCCTTCTGATCTGGCTGTAATTCACAAAGCCTTTATCCGTCCAAAGCTTGAATATAATTCGTATATCTGGGCAGGTGCCCCTAAAACAAGTTTAAATCTTTTGGATAGAATTCAAAAAAGGGCTTTAAAAATTATAGGCGATAGAACTATAATCGAAACATTTACATCGCTAGAACATCTCCGCAATGTTGCATGCCTTTCGTTGTTTTATCGATATTTTTACAAACAATGTTCTGTTGAATTAGCCAGTTGCATTCCACCCCTTAAACGATTCAGCCGTAATACTCGCACTTCCAGGAATGCTCATCAGTTTACCCTTCAGCTCAATTTCGGGCGTACTGTCAAGTATAGAGCTTATTTCTTAAATCTCACATCGAAAATGTGGAATGCTTTGACCAACTCTGTTTTTCTCTCCCATTTTGATGTTCAGATCTTTAAGACCAATGTGCACCGGAATCTCCTCTTAAATCCTTCCCTATTTTCCTAATGCTCGCATATAAGTACTAATAACCCCTTGAGTGCCTGTAAATTATAAAAAAATTAAAAAAATTACCGATATTCTTTAACAAAAGAACAATTTATAATTCTTGCTTTTTTATTTCATGCTTAGCAATTGATTTTAAAAGCATCCTGACGCAACGTGAGTTGTAATCTATAATAGACGCATATGATTCTTATGGATCCTGCTTGTTCAGCGTCCAAGTCAAGTGTTGCTTTGAGATTGAGATGTTCTCTTAGGGAATTCAAAACAACAAACGTCGTCGCTTCTTTTTGGCAACTACAGCTGAATCACAATCCCCTTTTCAGTTTTCGCGCTTTATTATTTAGATGTAGGATCTTTCTATTTAACATTATCCTGATGCAATTCCTTAAGATTGTACCCATTGATTTTTTTTTTTTTTTATAATAAGCACACACTCAAGGGGATATTACTACCCTTATTATGCAGAGGCACAGTATGAGCACTAGGAAGAGGAGAGAGGGTTTAAAAGGAGATGTCAGTGCACATTGGTTTTGAATTCCTGAATATTGAAATGACTAGGAAAGACAGAGTGTGGTCAGGCATTCGCGTAGTACGGCTAAAGAACGAATCTCTGTATTTGACAGTACGGCCGAAGTTGTATACTGATGAGCATTCCTAGAAGCACGAGTATTGCGGTTGAACTGTTTAATGGGAGGAATGCACCTGGCTATTTCACTAGAGCATAAGCCGTTAAAATAACGGTAAAAAGGGTCAGGCAAGAGACCTTACGACGATGTTCAAGCGAAGTAAATGAACTTATAATGATATTATCATCTATCAATTTAAATGCTCTACGTTCAATACTATCCAAGAGGCTTAAGTAAGTTGCAGGAGCACCAGCCCAGAGATGGAAGTTATACTCAAGCTTTGGACGTATGTAAGTCTTGTAGATAACAGTCAGATCAGAAGGGGTGGAATATTTCTTGCATCGCCTAAGGAAACCCAAACACCTTGCGGCATTTTTGGCGACATCGCGTATGTGATCGTTCCACAAGAGGTGGTTGGTGACACACATACCGAGAATATCGAGGTGTTCAGTCTCATTGATGCAAGTGTCATCCATGGATAATGGCAAGGGGGGTATATCTCGCTTTAACGATACAAAACAGCATTGGGTTTTCGAAGCATTAAATTCCACGCGGTTTTTTAATCCCCATTGAACAATGCTGTTTAGGTCGGAATTTAATGAGCTTATCATATTTTGTCGTTGCAGTTCCACATCCGAAGAAGAGGGATGTGAGTCTAAAAACGAATATGAAAAGCTGAGAGTACTATCGTCAGCGAAACAATGTATTGGATTAGAAGTTGCAGACAGGAGATCATTAATAAACATGAGAAAGAGTGTTGGAGATAGAACAGAGCCCTGGGGCACACCAGCATTTATTATGTGGTTTTCAGACTTGAACCCATCCAATACTACTTATATTGAACGATCCGAAAGGTAATTACTAATCCAATGAAGCAGGGATTCGTGAAAACCAAAATCATACAAAATTCGCCTATTAATAGAAACAAAATCGAGCTCTTAACGTCTTTGTGTTTTAAAATGTTCACCAAGTTTTGAAGTTCCTGGTTTTGGAATTGATTTAACCATATCGGCACTTCACTTTCTCAAAACTCAGTCATGGTAAGAAATAGTAGAGACGCTCGCCGCGTTCACTCGCTTTTCTTTTGGTTTCTTTAAATATATAACGTCAATATAGTCCGTAAGAAGTTAATCTTCCATTAAAGTCTCGTTTAAATGCAAATTTAATTAAAATTTCCACTCAACTCGCGTGTGATCGCTTAATAGTTACTCTTACTCGCAAATGCATAACATAAATCTTCTTCACAAAAATCAAGGTATATTCCCACTGCTTTTGGCCATTATCAGAGAAAGGATTTGTTGCTCAGCTATTGATTCACAGTTCTCGTATATTTAACCCTGAATCTTATGCTACATTTTGTTATTGGTCGACTTATTTCATAAAAAAAAAGAAATAAATAAATTAAATTTAAATAACTTATACGAATAAGTAGGTAACTTTATTTTATTGCATCAACTTTATTTTGGTAACTAAGATCTTATAAGACTTGATCGCCAACGCAAAAGAAATTCCGCTCGAAAGACGAGAATAAGTTAAGTCCCCTTTAATAAGTCGCATGTGGTTGTTTCTTTTTATATTTTTCTAAATGATTTCTTTGCACTTTTTGTTTTAAAGAAAAACTAAATGTTTTACATTTATGATCGCTCTAATAACTTGCGTATTCAGAAGCTCATTCAGCCTAGACGAGGTATCAACAGTCGACTTTATAATTTCTTTTAAACCAATCCATTACTTGGCCTTACATTATACCTGTGTCAATCCCAGAAAGAAAAGAAAAATATGCAAGTACGAAAAATCAGCGTTAACGAACAATATTGAGACGCAGACGACCGACGCGACGACGACGCGAACGAATGGACCCACACGCCCCAGCATCATTTCTAAGAAGAAAAAATCTTGTAATCCAAACCTTTCGCTTTTGGCGTTTCAGTATTCAGTGTTTGGCGGTTTGGCTCTTTAAAGCCAATGCCTCTGCTGCAGCTTTATTTTATCCTCCATTATACGACCGTTTACCGTGCGATCATCAGATTCAGATGCCCGGATGCCTTTCATTATTGTACTACTCTGCGATACTGCGATCATAGTGATTTTCGGGGGATAGCTCGCGATGATTGTTGGGCCAGGGAGTGTAATGGAACGATTTGTTTACTAGATATACTCTGAGATGAGGTAATCATTTTGAAATATCACACGCCTTGAGATAGGCGTTATATAGGTATGTATATATGATGGGCTAGGAGTCTCTTATACCATCACTGATCACCGTATATTCACCGTCTTACCATATTGGTATCGGTATCGGTATTGCCACCGCAAACTTCGCCGCCGCCGCTGCTGCCATCATCCGTCAATAGAGGGAGCAGTCATATCGTTACTAATGGCTTATCTTATGTCTAGCTTGAAGCACTACAGATACAGCATCATTGAGAGCCCGTGAATAGATTTGTTGATGTGTGGTTTGGTTGGTTGTATATTCTGGACTTGAGTCGATTGGTGATTCTGGTATTTAGATGTCAGAAATGAAATGGTTATTCAAATAGCCGCGGGTAGAAGAATTTAAATTACTTCAAATTTGCATGAGTCGGGGGTGAATGTTACTTACTGCATCTATATATTTATATCTCTGCGTCAATCTATCCGCGCATGAAAGGCAGAATATTTATACGGGTATCTTTGGGTTTGATGATGAGTTATTGCAAATTGAATTTAGAGCAGATAATTGCGGGTTTGATTGTTTTTAAAGTTTTATTTTTAAGTAATCTTCCCTAGAATTGTCTATTGACCTTATAAGCTTGGAAGTCCTTTTGTTGCTGATTTGAATAGGCATAACGTAAAATTTAAGTACCACACCTGTAATGAGTTAAAGTTGTTTTATCTTTAAAGTTGATGAAATCGGAATAATTTCAAAGTAGCTCAGAAAAACGTAAAATTTTTGCATGACCAACAAAATTACAGTGTCACAACCAAAGGAAGAACAATGGCGATCATTTGAAAACGTACGTAACATCATTTTAGGTTCCAACGCCTGTTTTCAATGGTTTCAAGTTTCAGGCAACATAAGGGACTTCATTAGCAGTCAACTGCATTCCTTGAAGGCAAAATTCGACTAAGGTAGCTAGTTAATTTTTCAGTCGTCATTAATTCCCAAACTTTACTTCGCACTAACCTCTACCTTTAGTTGAGTGTGCAAAAAGTATCAAAAACATTATTGTCTACAAAAAAAAAAAACTCCTCAGGCAAGGTATAACTCTGTCATAAGATATTTTGTATTTTAACGTAATATTACTTATTCCTTTTTTAATTTGATAAGAAACGCTTTTACACAAAACATTAAATTGAATTGAGCAGAAAACAGATAAATCACAGAGCAAATAGCAAAATATGATCAGCTGATATTTTGACATAAGTAGACTTGATTTGATTCCAGTCAACTTTCCAATAAAAATGCCTTAATTGGTAGGCAAGTTTTTGGCAGCTTTCCAATCAGATAAAGAAACTTGCCTTGCTTTTGAGTTCCTTATGTGTTGTCTGAACCTGCCCAATGTCACTCTGTTTTTAAGCTCTAAGATAAAACACAGTTTGCCGTTAATTCGAAGGCTGCCAGAGAGTGCCATGACATCTTCTCTAATTAAGAGCCTAAACGATCTTACTTACTTTACTTTAGTTGGCGCTACAGCGCATTGTGATCCTGGGCCTCAAGTAATAACTTTCGCCAGCTTACTCTATCTCTAGCTTGCTGCCTCCAAATTCGAATACCAAGTTGACGTGCGTCGGCCTCAATTTGATCACTCCACCGGAGATAAGGCCTGCCTTTGCTTCTTGTTCCCTCAGGCTTAACGTTGAATACCCTACGGGCTGGAACTTCGATGTCCATTCGCTCGACATGTCCTAGCCATCTTAAGCGTTGAACACGCAGTTTTTTGACCAGTGGCAAGTCGCTGTACCGCTCGTATAACTCATGATTATATCTTCTCCGCCAGATGTTACTTTTCCTGTCGATACAAACCGGACCATATATCGTACGCAGAACCTTCCTCTCGAAGATACCAAGAGGTCCTTCATCCGCCTGGGAGAGGGTCCATGCTTCTGTACCATACAGCAAGTTTGGGATGATTAAGGTTTTGTACAGTGTCTCTTTGGTACTTCGCGATAGGGCCTTATTCCTCAACTGCTTGCTTAGGCCAAAGAAACGGCGATCAGCAAGGGTAATTCTACGTTTGATCTCCGCTCTGATGTCATTTGCAGAATTAAAAGCAGTGCCCATATAAACAAATTCGTTAACACCTCGAAGTTATACCTGTGAATTGTCACGTTTTGACCAAGTCTACGGTGTGAATCGACTCTATTCGACGACAGTAAATACTTCGTTTTGTCCTTGTTAATGTCAAGACCCATTTTCTTCGCCTCAGACTCGATATTAGAGGCACCCGTCACTGCTCGTTTGGTTCTTTCCATAATATCGATGTCATCTGCATATCTTTCAAGAACAATATTGAAGCAGCTACATGACAGCGCATCGCCTTGTCGAAGTCCTCTGTTGGTTTCGAAGGTTTCGGTCGAGTCTCTTCCAATTTTGACGCAGCAACGAGCATTTTCCAACGTCATCCTGATAAGTCGTATCAGTTTGGTAGGGATACCAAAACTCAACATGGTACGGTATAGTTCGTTCCTGTCTACACTGTCATAAGCTGCTTTAAAATCGATGAAAAGATGGTGTGTTTCGATGCTTCTTGGGTCTTTTCCAGGATTTGGCGTAGAGTAAACATTTGGTCGATGGTAGATTTTTTAAACCTGAAGCCACACTGGTAAGGGCCAATTAGTTCGTCAGTAAATGGCTTCAGGCGTTCACATAATACGCTTGATAGGATCTTGTATGCGATGGTTAAAAGGCTAATGCCTCTGTAGTTGGCACAGAGAAGGCGGTCACCTTTTTTATGGATCGGGCAGATGGTGCTTAAGTTCCACTCGTCGGGCATGCTTTCTTCCGACCAAATTTCAGTGACTAACTGGTGCATGCTCCTTAGCAGATCTGCTCCAGCGTACTTAAAAAGCTCCGCGCGCAGACCGTCAAGTTTGCTTTTTTTCGAATTCAGCCTAAAGATGGCTAGTTTGATCTCACTCTGGTCGGGTGGGTGGAACTCTAGATCTTCAACCAAATGGATTTGACGTGGCTGCTCGCTGGCGGAATCGTTGACTTCATCACCATTAAACCGATCCTAAACGATCTTATGCGCTAGCAGAAAAAACACTGAGTAGGCTTTTCCATCAGGTCTATTTCCAAGTAGATGGAAAAAAGCGTTTTTCCAGCCTGTCCCTTAAAAAGACGGATCCTTCTCCCACTCAACCAACTACAGTTCAATTGCATTTACGTCTCTTAATTCATAGGTCATGAAAGTGCTGATAAATTTTAATCTAATGAAACACCTTGAAGAACGAAACCTTTTAAATGACTTAAGTCCACTATTACATTACATTACATTACATTACATTACATTACATTACATTACATTACATTACATTACATTACATTACATTACATTACATTACATTACATTACATTACATTACATTACATTACATTACATTACATTACATTACATTACATTACATTACATTACATTACATTACATTACATTACATTACATTACATTACATTACATTACATTACATTACATTACATTACATTACATTACATTACATTACATTACATTACATTACATTACATTACATTACATTACATTACATTACATTACATTACATTACATTACATTACATTACATTACATTACATTACATTACATTACATTACATTACATTACATTACATTACATTACATTACATTGCATTGCATTACATTACATTACATTACATTACATTACATTACATTACATTACAGTACATTACTTTACATTACATTACATTACATTACATTACATTACATTACATTACATTACATTACATTACATTACATTACATTACATTACATTACATTACATTACATTACATTACATTACATTACATTACATTACATTACATTACATTACATTACATTACATTACATTACATTACATTACATTACATTACATTACATTACATTACATTACATTACATTACATTACATTACATTACATTACATTACATTACATTACATTACATTACATTACATTACATTACATTACATTACATTACATTACATTACATTACATTACATTACATTACATTACATTACATTACATTACATTACATTACATTACATTACATTACATTACATTACATTACATTACATTACATTACATTACATTACATTACATTACATTACATTACATTACATTACATTACATTACATTACATTACATTACATTACATTACATTACATTACATTACATTACATTACATTACATTACATTACATTACATTACATTACATTACATTACATTACATTACATTACATTACATTACATTACATTACATTACATTACATTACATTACATTACATTACATTACATTACATTACATTACATTACATTACATTACACAGCACCTTGAGCGACTGGACTATAAAAGGTGATAACAACGCAATACATTAATACAAGGCAGAAGGACAGAAGAGAAAGAACAACAGACAGAAAGAACACATGACAACAGCCCGCGGTAGGTTTCGAAACGGTCCCCCACCTGTCTACTAACCACGCTCACTGATGCTTGATTTCGGTGATCGATGGGAACATAAGCTTTATCAGTGACTAGGCCGTTGCCTTAGTCCGCTATTAGTTTTATGGTTTATCTCATTTACTCTTATCTAAGAAAAAGTAAGATTATTCGTATTTTAAAATTATTTAATAGAGTTTGGTTTACTATAGCAAGTATTGGGGGGTTTAAAATCTGATATCCAAAAACATTGGTATGCCACAGGGTTCCGTTTTGTCTCCGAAACTGTTTTTTTTTATTTTTCAATTATGATCTTTTGTCTGAATTTTTCCCGCTGAAGTAGTATCCTCGCCTTGTGCAGTGATCACAAAATTTAAGCTTTAATCTTTCTCCGACGATTCAAGAAGTTTGTCACGCCTTTCCATATGTAACCTATACAGGACTTATTGGTCCTTAACTCGAGGTGCAATTCACATATTTTAAGAATAAACACTGTCTCTTGAAGACTGCCACCATATGTTTTATGTTTAAAGTTTTTTTCATGGGTACTGCCTCCTGCGGGGAATTGACAAATTACTACTTTTGAAGATTCCGTGAAGACATATTTTCCGAGCCATCATTTCGTAATGAATAATGAACAACGTTTGCAAATCGCGTGCATTTATTACTAAATATTAGTTGTTTCTTCAATATTTGTATTAACAATATTTTTTCAAATTAGAAAGTTTTATTCCCCCCTTAAACAATTCTGCGGTAATACCCTAACTTTCACGAGCTTGAGATCAATTTCGTCCGTACTATCAAGTATAGCGATTCCTTTTTCAGCCGCACTTCAAGAATGAGGAATGTTTTAACCAGCTTTGTTTTTCCCCTCCCAATTTAATATTGATCTCTTGAAGCTCAAAGTACATCGGTGTCTCCCATTAAATCTATGATTAAATTCCTATATACCCATTGTATTCGAGAATCCAGCCTTAACTTTAGCTGTACAAAGTACTGTTTTGAAGGTTCGTCCATACTTAAGATAACATCGCTAAAATTATTTCTAACACTTTCGGATTTCAAAAAATAGTAAAAGGTGTTCTTTTTCGAGGTATAGAACTTTCAAATGGAATAAAAAAGACATTTTTGTAAATTGACATAAAATTCACTTTATTGGAAAGATAATCTTCTGGCATTTAAATATGATTTCTGGAGGTCCGATTTTCGATGACTTTTTTTAACATTTGTGGCCGTATATCGGCAATAACGCTGCGAATGTTGTCCTCTAAGTAGTTAATCGTTTATGCCTTATCGGCGTAAACTAACGACTTCACATATCCGTACAAAAAATAGTCAAGAGGTGACGTTAAATCGCACGGTATAAGGGCCAATTCAAGGCTTACAAAAATCGCCTATGACAATTTGGGATACGTATTTCGAACAAAACCATGATTTATCAAAATAAATCATTAGAAGTGTTGTTCACGAGTCAGTCTATTCGTATTAAAATGTCAAACCAAGCTAAAAATAAATCACTTGACAGCTGACAAAATGGCCGCAAATTAAGTTCTATACCTCTATAAAAACACCCGTTACCTACTAAATAATGTAGGGCATATGTTTTCTCCATGAAGATGAGAATCAATACTGTTAATATTTTTTAATCATCCATGGTGTTATCACGTCAAATTATGATGACAATCTAATAGCTATGCGACAATCCGACGACAGCGACGATGCTGGACGTCTCGATGTATTAAATTATTTAGAACGAGTGCTGAATATACGCCCATTGCTTGCAATGATAAAAATGGCCCCAAAAGATTCAGTTGGTTAACGTATTCATTCTAAATTCCATTGCCTATTACATAAATTCAAATTGTAGTCAATGGCCTAGTCTACTAGTATTCCCATCGAAGAACTCCAATTTAAAGACACTTCTTTGCGTTTCTGGTTCCTCGCGCTGTGGCTGTAATGACTCTCAGTTCTCATGTGTTGCTGTTTAGTGTTTATGCAAAATGTTGTTGGTGTATTTTTCATTTATTTAAATTGACAATCCAGTCGCAAAGTGTTTTTATTAGATACAAGAATAGGGTTACCATGTTCAAACCACTTAAGCATACTAATTTTCCAAGAAAAAATAATTCAGAAAAACAGTAACTTTTGAAAAATGTGGAATTAGGTCGAAAAATCATCCGTAGTACAGTAGAAATGTATATATGAATTACAAATACAACATCAGCAGTAGAATTACTGCCGATAAAACGTAAAGTGAAATCCTACTGCGGATAGAGATTTGACTTTTATTCGAGTATTGAAATCAATTTTCAAATTCTTCATTTTTGTACGTTGATACTTTTGATTCCTCCATGAGGCTCGATGGATGTGTTCGAAGAGTAGTGTCCAACATATAAAACAATGTCATTTTAAAACTCAAGTTCGACAGAATTGTTGCATGCGAAGATGTACCCACAATTAATGTCAACAAATATAGCGCCACGCGAAGATCTACCCACAATTAGATTTTACTCTACGAACGGAGCCCTGTTATAGAAAGATGCAGAAAGGACTCTCAAAAAAATTGCGTGGGTGGTTTTTTTTACCATAGGAATTTGAAAAAGGTGAAAATGTTGGTTTACCCCAAATATCTCATGAACCAATAACGCTAGAGACTTTAATTAAATTTTATATTATATATTGTAACGTGATACTTAAGTAGTATATTTTTGGAAAAAATCCAATTAACGGTTTTTTTTTTTAATCAAAAAAACTGAAAAAAAAATATTTGTGACCTCGAATATTTTACGAACAAAAAATGAATTTATCTTCAAAATAATTAAACTTTTGAGAAAAATCAAATTGACAGTTTTCTTACAAAAAATAAAAAAGCTAAAACAAAATCAATAAAAGTTGGTAAAGTATGGCTTTAAATTAATTGTGTCTTACAAGAAACACTGTTTTCAGCATTCGGTAAAATTTTGAGAAAAATCGAATTGACAGTTTTTTTTTCTAAAAAATGAAAACCTAAAAAAAACAATACTAAAACTTAGAAAAAAACTTACTTTCGACTCAAATATCTTTTAAAAAACTAAAAATATTCTCTTCAAACTATTTTTGTCTAAAAGTCCGTTATTTTGATAAAAAATTAAAATCTACAAAAAAGTACGCAAAATTGTTAAAAATTGATGTTCGGTTCTCGATATCTCGAGAACAATAGAAGAATATTGACTTCAAATTAGTTTCGTTCATCCCATTTGTATTTGTTTATATAAGAAATACACATTTTTAAGAAATGCTACTAAAATTGGTAAAAATTGGTTTTCAACTAAAAATCTCGTTTACAAAAATAGATTTTGAAATCAAACTATTTCATCATACGAGTATGCAAAATATTGTTGGTAATTTAAAATTTTTTTAGAATAATTCAACTGACAACTTTTTTTAACAAAACACGATAACCTACAAACCTTTTAAGCAACACAAATCCAGAGACGGGATGGGAAGTTATCAGTGTGGGTCGCATCCCAGCCTCTTTTATTAAAAGTAGATTTAGTCTGAATTTCGATAATTAACTTTCATAGGAAGTTATTGTAATGGGTCCGATTTGTCAAATTGAAAATTTTGACATTTCTCGACGTTTCAAGGTCCCTAGAGTCGAAATAAAAGATTTTTAGAAAGATGTCTGTGCGTGCGTGTGTACGTACGTCCGTACGTTTGCGACGTTTTTTTCGTCGTCCATAGCTCAAGAACCAGAAGAGATATCGACTTCAAATAAATTTTGTTATACATATAATAAGGCAGAAAGATGCAGAAAGGGAAAAAATAGAATAAATATTGTAACGTGATACAAAACAATTATATTTTTGGAAACAAATCCAATTAACGGGTTTTTTTATAAATCAAAAAAACTGAAAAAAAAACGTGTCACTTCGAAAATTTTACGACTATAATATGATTTCATCTCCAAAACAATTTTGTGCAACGAAGAATAATGTTTTTAACATCTGATAAAATTTTGAGAAAAATCGCATTGACAGTTTTTTTACAAAAAATAAAAACCTAAAAAAAAATTAATAAAAGTTGGTAAAAATTGATTTTTGACTCAAATATCTTTTCATGACTTTGAGATGTTGGCTTTAATCTACTTTTATCTTTCAAAAAATATTGATTTCAACATTCAGTAAAATTTTGAAAAAAAAAAAGAACTGAGTTTTTTTTTACCAAAAATTAAAAACCGAAAAAAAAATTTAACAAAAGTTGGTAAGGATTGATTTTCGACTCAAATATCTTTTCAAAAATTTGAGATTATGGCTTCTAACTAATTTTAACTTATAAGAAATATTGTTTTCAACATAAGGAAAAATTTTGAGAAAAATCAAATTGACAGTTTTTTTATAAAAAATAAAAACAATAAAAAAACATTACTCAAAGTTGGTAAAAATTGATTTTCGACTCAAATATCTTTTCAAGACTTTGAGATATTGGCTTTAAACTACTTTTATCTTTCAAAAACATTGTTTTTAACATTCAGTAAAATTTCAAGAAAAATCGAATTGACAGTTTTTTTACAAAAAATTAAAAACTGAAAAAATAAAGCTAACAAAAGTTGGTAAAAATTGGTTTTCGACTCAAATATATTTTCAAAAATTTGTGATTATGGCTTCCAACTAATTTTAACCTATAAGAAATATTGTTTCCAACTTTAGGAAAAATTTTGAGAAAAATCGAATTGACAGTTTTTTTTACAAAAAATAAAACCTTAACAAAAAAATTAATAAAAGTTGATACAAATTGATTTTCGGCTCAGATATCTTTTCAAAACTTTGAGATATTGGCTTCAAACTAATTTTATATTATAAATAATATTGTTTTTAACATTCGGTAAATTTGAGAAATGTTGGATTGACAGTTTTTTTTACAAAAAATAAAAACCTAAAAAAAAAAACAATACTTAAACTTGGTAAAAATTTACTTTCGACTCAAATAGCTTTTCAAAAATTAAAAATATTGGCTTCAAACTTATTTTATTTCACAGAAAATATTGTTTTTGATATTCATTAATTTTTTTATAAAAATCCAACAGTCCGTTTTTTCATAAAAAAATAAAATCTACAAAAAATAGAACGCAAATTTGGTAAGAATTGATACTTTTAGACAAACTTTTAAGCAAGACAAATCGTTAGACGCGATGGGAAGTTATCAGTGTGGGTCGCATCCCAGCCTCTTTTTTTGTTATGAACTATTCTGACAATTGTTTAGTTGTATCAACTTTCAAATGTCTGGTAATGTCTCACTGTACTACATATGGAATTCCAAAAAAACACGCTTATTAAGTGAGTTCAATGTTAACCTTCATAATATAAAAACTTGTTTGATATATTGACTACAATATTGAAATCATTTTATCAATATACATATGTATTAAAATTTGTACCCAAATAAAAAATATTTAAATGGCAACTCTCAACAAATTGGAGTCATCTGTAAGTTGGACATTTATTTCAGCATTGCATCGCTGCTGCCGTTCGCAATATTATTGCGTGATCTTCCCGGAGGCATTTTTCTTCAATTGCAATCAACGATCAATGTGCATGATGCGTGGTTGTGGTGGCCTTCATTGGATGTGACGTCATCGTCGTATGAATTTTAATAAAAATTAAAAAAAGAAAAAAAACACCAACCAACAAAAATAATAATAAACTTGGAGGATATTATTATGACATATGGGATGGGAATAGAAGAAGAACCATGAAAGATGCAAATTCCTTTCAATTTATTGAGTTTGCAAGAGGAGTGTGTTTAGTGTAGAAAAGATGAAAAACGAAGCTCAGGGTGAGGTTATATAGAAAAGTAACTATAGGAGTGTCAATGCTCTTAAAATAGAGGATGGATTTGAAAAAAAAAAAGAAAGACTTGTACTTCTATAAAACTTGATATCATAGTTAGTGGGTTTGTTCTTTGATTTTTAATAAAGCCTTAAAAGAGGTGGTTATTACTCTGTTTATATGGGGAAAGATTTATTGAGATGGTCCTGACGAAAGTAATAAATGGCACTTATGTACAATCCAATATTGTTATATGAGCTCGAAAAATGTACCACGTTTTATTAAGCAGATAATTAATTCTTTTATAAATATAAGAAAGACTATTAACTTGGAACTTTTTGCTAACTTTGAAGTGAATAAATTCCGCACAATATTTAACTTTTATTTACTTAAAGATTATCCAGCATATTTTCAATTTTCAATAGAATTTTAGCAGTTAGACGTAAAGAAGAATATTAATAAGTAAAGTCATAGATTTTACTATTAGTCATTTTCTTATTTTAATATTCTTTTAACGGAATTCTTTTCACTTTTTATTTGGTATTCATCATAAATCAAACGTTCGGCAGAATTAGTCTTTGATAAACTATCTTGTTAGCATGCAATAATATTATGTGCTTATTTATGCAAGTACACGTACTCATATGTATACATTACCTACTTTTCTTCCTTCAGAACTTACCTTCGTACCTACATACCTTCATACTTGTTAATAAATGCTGATGCGAATTTAATGAGCTGTTTATTTGACGCTACAAGTTGCAAAAAAAAGCGTTTGAGTGTCAATTAAAATAATAAGAAACATTCATCGATCCAAGAGTGGTTAAGTGCAAAGTTTGTCGCTTATTATTTGTTAAATAATTTGTTATTGTTAGTAACAAATAATATCGAATTTTGTATTCATTGTTTTCTATACTTTTTTCCTACTTATTAATAGTATATTATGCGGAAAAATTTAATGATGAAGTCTATGCAAAATATTATGTTAATGTTAATAAAATGATTAAAAACATCGAAAACATTGCAAGTCAATATTTTAATATCACAACACAAATTTACCTTTTTCTGAAATGTATTGGTCTTGTTCAATGTATTTCAATGTATAGTTGATTAAAACTAATAAAAACATAACTAATTTGACATCAGAAACTTAGAAAAAAATGCATAAGAGTTTAAGCAACCCATTATTTAATTGTTACAATTGATTATGAAGTGCAATAACCATTTAATAAAAGATTAGAAAGTTACGTGATAAAATTGTTATTGGTCTATCATATCGACATATTAAGCTTATGTTATGTTCCTGGCAATCAAATAGAAGCGTTTCAATCGGCTTTGACAGCTTTAATTCAAATCCGACTTCAAAACTGCTCTATCGTGTAAGGTTTTTGAGTTGTTTGTTTTTCAAATTAGAGAAAACACATATGTATGTACCTTCATATATCGGGTTTTTTTTAAAAAGAGCGCTACAAAAGTTTTTTTTTTTAAATAAAACAAAACGGTTTTGGATATCAATGAAATTCTTTATTCCTGTGAAAGTACGTTCGATGCCATTATGTATGGAACTCGATTTCTTCTGCATGGCGACCACGGGCACGCTGGCAGAAGTTCAGACGCAGAACCAAATTTTCAACGGTTTTCAAGCATAAATCGGCCGATACTGCTGCAATTCCACGTTCGATATTCGTACGAAGTTCATCAATCGTCGCTGGCCTGTTGGCAAAGACTTGACGAAGCCTCACAGAAAAAAGTCTAACGGCCGCGTCAAAATGCACGACCAAGGCGGCCAAGCGACTGGACCATTTCGTGAGATAACACGTTCTCCAAACTTGGTTTCCAATAAATTGATTGTGACATTCTATGTGTGGCTTGTGGAGCCGCCGCACAGTGGGCCGACTCATATGAAGGAGTCGGAATAAACTCCAAAAAATATTTGAGAGCCATGAATATAAAAAGTTGTTTTTCCGTTAGTAAACATTCCAATGTGTCATTTGCAAAAACAGTTATATTTTTAACTTTTTTTTTTGATCTGCATGGTCTAATTGTAAGTAAGATTTCATTATCTCTTAAAGCAAGTGTGAAGTAAGTAGTGCAATTTTTGAGTCTTGAGCTATAAATAATTTAATAACGTGAAAGCTTAAAATCAATATGGAATCAATTGCTTCAAGTATGTACTTTCTTTTCAAATTTATTTATAAGTTAAAACATTTTTGTTTTAAGATATATATGAATAATAATTAATTTTGTTAAATTAATTTAACATATGCATTAAATTGCTAAGGCAAAAGTTGGTTTCCACATATTTCCACATGGAGATTTTTATACGTAAATATAGTTTAACTTCATGCGTATACTGTGGAAAAAAAATCGGGTGCTCATATGTGCTCCTTTTTGTATTGAGGTTTTCCTTATAGACTACCTCAGCAAATAATGTATGTAAATTTACAATACTTTTTTTTCCGTGTAGGTTCGAATTCAAACTATGTTTTTTATACTAGAATGGAGTTGTTTAAGCTCATATGCAAGATTCAGGGCTCAAAACACTAAACACAAAATTTAAATTTTTGGTGGCACACCTAGAGACATGCCATAAAGTTAATGTAAAGGAACTCCATCATACTATGTCTCAATTTGAGGTTAGATTGAAGGAAAAGTGGCTGAAATCTAAACGAAATGAAATATACGTTTTAGAAAACAAAATGAGGCTTGGCTACAAACATCAATTGGTTTTAAGCTTCTTGATCAGGTAACCCCATCTAAGGGTGGTCGTCCAGAAAATTCGTTTGAAGAAAGCTGCGATCGAAGTAAGCGCATCAAAACGCAAAAAATAAGAAAAGAGTTGTCAACACCACAGTTAGGATTTGCAACAAAAGTAAATTTAAGAGCTGAAGGTTATCCAGCTGCAGCAAAATTAGTAAATGAGTTGGTGCGTTCCCCTAGGAAAGCAATTTACTACCAAAGAACATATCGTAAGGAACAGCAACGTACGCGAAAAATGTCAGGTGAGGAAGCATTATCTGTCGTAGTGGAGGCCAAGTTGACGAGGCACCAATACAATATAATTAGAGCCAAGGACCCTGAAAGATTTCCTTCGTACAAAGTTGTTCAAAATGCTAAAAAAATGTGTTATCCCAAAAAAGAAGAGATGTATGTGACTGACAATTCAGCTGGAGTAACATTGCAAGCTTTGATGGACTATACTGTATAACGTTAGATTATGGCTCAAAAAGAAGTAATGTTAGCTTTGAATGATGAACAACTTCTAAATTTGTGTTTGATCTGCAAATGGGAATTCGATGGGAGATCCGGCCATAGCTCTTATAAACAGAAATCTGTTGGAATGGAAGCTGATGATTCCAGTGTGTTTATAACTTCCGTGGTCCCGATCCAACTTGTTTGCGAATGTTCATTTCAAAAAATTGTGATATGGCAAAATCCAAGATCATCTTCAACTTGATATTGCCGCCCAATTAAATTTGAATATAAGAAGGAATCAGCACAAATTTCAGAAGCTGAGAAGCAAAGAGTAGATGCCGAAATTCGGGGTCTGTGCCGTTCAATTGTGAGCATTGAAGAAAAAGTTATGGAAGTTTCACATAAGCTCGTTTTTACAATGGTTGACGGAAAAGTGTGTAATGCCGCCGCCGCGCCGCCGTCCTGTTGGAACCACATGTCCTCTTAAGCAGAATTCACATGAGCGCGACCAACGAACGACGAATGAATTACAAAATGTGAGTTTATATACGTTTTAAGACATATTTCCACACAAATTCTTAACAAAACGATAGCAATATAGTTTCTATCTGATTTATGATGCATACTTTTACTTTTCAATATCATATATTAATAAATTTAAGAAAACAAATTTATTCGTCGCGAAAAAAATTGTAGTTGATACGAACTGTCAAACTTTATTCGCGTTCCACATTATCCACACTCGCAACGAATAAAATAATCGCGCGTACTTAACCTAAAAAAATCATTCTTGTTTTGGTTTCGGTGGTGAATGGTGTTCGGCTGTCAAATTTCATTCGCGACGAATTAAAAACTCTCATGTGAAAGAAATGTCAAAATCGACGAATATTCGTTCATTCGTTGGTCGTTGGTCGTGCTCATGTGAATATTGCTTTAGTCCATATCATCCAATTGGGGCCAAAAATATTCGGTTATCATTGAACGGTAGCGATCTCTCTTCACAGTAACGTGCCGGTCTTGATCATCATGGAAGAAGTGCGGCCCAAAGACGCCGCCGGTCCATAAACCACACCAAACCGTAATGTTTTTTGGGATGCTCATGGAGTACGTGTGGATTGCTGCCTGACTAATATTATTATTAATCTTATAAGGTGTAGGCCAAGATCTTTTCACAAAATTCGCCACAACGACGTCACCAGAGATGCCCAACGCTTGGGTTGGGCTTTCTGCAACTGAAGCCTTAGCGGCAGCAATATTTTCGACACTACGGGCACTTCTTTGTCTCACTGGCACGGGAACATTTTCTACTGTGCCTGTGGATTCAAATTTTTCCACTAGAAGCTCAATTGTTGATCTGCTAGGACTATTGTGACGACCATAAATTGGACGTAGAGCTCTTAACGGTGAGGCCACTGAGTCCGAATTTCGGTAATAAATTTTAATAATTATGACGCGTTGTTGGCTCGTATATCTTTCCATCACTCACTCCCTCTTCTCACTCCAATTCTCCGTCACCCATAATTAAACCTTCAACCAAAAATAAAGGAATGGTTACAATTAAAGTTTTGGAAGAACAATTGGCCTGCCTTTCAAAATCCCTGCAAAACATTATAGTCGATGAAATTGATAAAATGCAATCTGAATTTGTTATCAAAATTGAAGAAGTTAAGAATAGCTGGGAACAACGATTTGAGTCTATGAACAATTCTCTCTTCAACCTAGCTTCTCGCGTTGATAAAATTGAAAACGATACCAATACTGAAACGCATTTGCATAGTGCTGAGATCTTGGCTCTTCGCAAACAAATAAACTTTTTGGAGAGAAAAGACGTTGCATGTGATGCTGTTCTTTCTTGTGTTCCTGTGCTGCCTGAAGAAAATCTCCCGCAAATCAAACACTCCCGCTTTCTATTACAAAGTGCACTTAGTTTGAAGAGAAAAAAACAACTTTTTTCTGTATATACTAAATCGGGCATCGTATATGCAAAAACGACCGCCAACGGAAAAAGTTTTACTATTGAATGCCCCACTGATCTCCACTCCATTGCTGCTGGTGCTGATATTACTCCTGTTCCTGCTGCAAGTCATAAATAAATTATTCTTGTTTATTAAATAATTGTTATTTTTTCTTCTTCTTCTCTTTCTTTCTCTTTTATTTTCTTTATACTCTCTTTTTATTTCTCTATCCACTCTTAAGTCTGGCATTATTTTTGTTTGTTATTAATATTTGATTTTTGATTAAATATGAGTGTTGAATTTCCTGATTACAGTGTGAATGAAAAATCAACGCGCGCTATGATAAATGTTCTTTCTAATTATCGTGATGGTTTTAAAGTTTGTCATTTAAATGCTAGTAGTCTTAATCAGTATAAATTGGATTATTCAAAATATATATTTGCGGATTCTGGTGTCGACGTAGTTTGTGTTTGTGAGACATGGTTTAAGCATGATATTTCTGACATGCAGTATAATATACATACCTAATTATTTTATTTCTAGAAATGACAAAGTAACAAGTACATGGGGAGGTGGGATAGCAATTTACTGTAGATCTTACCAATTGAATTGGTACTCAAAACAGACATCCTCAGGTAGAATGATAAATTATCACTCGACACAACCCATAAGCCAAAAAATCAATACTGCTCGGAATTTCACCAACAAGATCTTGGATATAAGTGACACACAATTCCACAACGAAAACATTTCAAAAATAAGAAGCATTCTAAAAATGAACAATTAATCAACACACATAATCAATAACCTGATCAACAATAAAACGAAACAAAAATATTGCAACAGTAATGACAAAAATAATAAAAAAACAACAATAGAAAACACAGATGGCAACCCTAAAATTTTCTTCAGAATCCCCTTCATACCTAAGCTAACTCAACAACAACAATTACAGGAGATCATCAATAATAAAGACATATCATTTGCATACAAATCAAACTGCACTTTAAAAAAACTCTTCACAAACACAAAAACACCTATAGACAAAGAACAGCAACACAATGTAGTTTATGAAATTGGTTGTAAGGGAAATGCAACAACAAAATGCAAATGTGTCTATATTGGAACAACAAAAAGAGCTTTAAGTGTGAGAATAGCTGAGCACAAAGCAGACATAAGAAAAAAGAAAACAACAACTGGACTAGCCCAACACATAAACGAAACAAATCACTCAGCTGATTTTGACAACATTAAAATTTTGGACAAAGAGTGTAAAGAGAACACAAGATACACACTAGAAAGTCTACGAATACAGCAAAAATTGACGACAGCGATGAACACGAAAGAGGACAAAGACAACATAAAGAAAAATTACAGTGTGGTCATCAAGAGTCTGTGACATAATTATAAGTTTTTTTTGTGTGCTAAATTTCATATCCTATTTTGTGAGTTTTCAATGTTGTAATTTTTATTAATTTTTATTTATTTATTTATTTTATTAATTTTGTCAATAATTTGTTTTTAATTGTAATAAAATAATAGATGCCCCTGAAGAAGTTGGAAAAAGCCAACGAAACGTCGGGAAAAGGATGAAATAAAGTTTGTTTTATTTGCATTCGGAAACCACTGATCTGTAAGCCTGTCAACAAATGTATTAGTTTTATCCAATCAAATGCTGTAGGTAAAGATGGTATACCACTTCGATTCATCAAACTAATTCTACCTTATATAACATCCAGCTTGACTCACATTATTAACCATTGTATTACAACGTCAACCTTTCCGAAGTCATGGAAAATAGCAAGAGTTGTGCCTGTTGCAAAAAATCCAACCCAATGTCAGCTACTGATTTTAGACCTATAAGTATTTTGAGTGCGTGAAGTTAGCCCCCCTTTTTTCGATTTTCCAATTTTGGTAAGTTGTTCCAGGTTGTTCCCGGTTTGTTCCGCATTGTTCCAAAGTTTTTTTTGAAAAATACCCAAAAATGGGGGTTTTAGACCCCAAAAACTGTTTTTGACCTAGCCCCCCCTTTTTCGAAAATCGATTTTTTGAAAATTGTTCCAGGTTGTTCTAGTTGTTCTGAACATTGTTCCAAATTTTTGGACCTCTATGATCAAAATTTTAAAAGATATGGGCAAAATTTGAAAAAATTCTAGCCCCCCCTTTTTCGAAATTTCAACTTTTTATATTTTTTTTAGATTCTAAAAAGTGTTCTAACCATTGTTCCAAAAAATAAGAGTAGTGAAATGTATATTTTAAAAGATATGGCCCCCGACTTTTTTTTTCAAAAATGCAAAATACGTCTCCCCATTTTTTTTGTTTTTTTTTTTAAAGCATACATTTTAATAAAACATGATTAAACAAATGTACAGCAACCAAAACTTGGCTTATAACCTATTATTTACGCTGATGATCGATCTTAAAAAAAAATCTCGATGTCTTTAAATTTTGTAAAAATTATTTTAGCTCCCCCTTTTCAAAAATCAAAAATTCAAAAAATGTTCCAAGTCAAACCATACTTCCCCCATTTCGTGTCCAAATTTCGTCCAAAACCATAAGCAAATATAGCTAAAGGCGCATATAAACGAAAAAAATAATATTTCCCCTCCCAAGTGCTCCCCCTTGAAAAAATTAAAAATTTTAAGCCAAAGTTGTATTCTTTCAGCAAAGACCAAAAGGTCTTTAAGATTCCGACTCTATGAAATTAACAATGATTATGCCTAAATTCAAAAAAAAACATCCCCAACCCCCCCTTTACAACCGCCCACATTAAAAAAATATTTTTATATACATAATCACTCAGATCAAATTGTTACAAAGTTTCATTCAAATATGTTCAAAAATAAAGATATTACGTCCAAATAAAAGTTAACAGCGGACCATTCTGTTAACCATATTCTGGCCCCCCTTTTCCGAAATTCAAAATTCCAAAAGTTTTTCCCAATTGTTCCGGGGCTCTTCTAAATTGTTTCAGAGATTCGTTTCTTAAAATTGATTTTTAGTAGGAAAAATTTACAAAAAATGCTCCCCCGCCCCCCCTTTGCCAAAATCGAAAATCTAAAACTTGTTCCCTATCCAAAATCACTCAAATCAAATTGTTCCAAAGATTCATTCGAAAATATTCAAAAATGAAGATTTTAAGCCAAAAAAACACTTTAAGTAGAAAAATCATGTTATACTTGTTCTGGCCCCCCTTTTCCGAAATTCAAAATTCCAAAACTTGTTCCCAATTGTTCCGGGGCTCTTCTAAATTGTTCCAGAGATTCGTTTCTTAAAATTGATTTTTAGTACGAAAAGTTTACAAAAAATGCTCCCCCGCCCCCCCTTTGCCAAAATCGAAAATCTAAAACTTGTTCCCCATCGAGAACATTCAAATCAAATTGTTCCAAAGTTTCATTCAAAAATGAAGAGTTTAAGCTGAAAAAATGTTAACAGAAAAATCTTGTTACTTGCTTTGATATTTTATTAACTCCCCATAGGTAGTTATTGTAATTAAAGATTTTAAGAGAGATATGTGTGCGTGCGTGTGTACGTACGTTCGTCGTTCGTACGTCCTTACGTCTGTACGTCCGTACATTCGTGAAGTTTTTTCGTCTTCCATAGCTCAAAAAACAGTAGAGATATCGACTTCAAATAAATTTTGTTATACAGATAATAATGCAGAAAGGGCTCCAAAAAATTGCGTGGGTGGTTTTTTTTAGCATAGCAATTTAAAAAAAAGGTGAACATTTTGGTTTACCCAAAATATCTCGCGAACCAATAACGCTAGCGAGTTGAATTCAATTTTATATTATATACTACGACGTAATACAGAACTAGTATATTTTTAGCAAAAATTCCAACTAACGGGTTTTTTTATAAATCAAAAAAACTAGAACAAATATTTGTCACCTCGAATATTTAACGAACAAAAATTGATTTTATCTCCAAAACAATTTTGTGCAACGAAAAATAACGTTCAAAACATGTGATCAAGTTTTGAGAAAAATCGAGTAAATCGTTTAAAAAAAATAATAAAAACCTAAAAACATCAATACTAAAACTTGTTAAAAATTTACTTTGGGCTCAAATATCTTTTTAATAATTTCAGATTGTGGCTTTCAAATCAATTTTATTTTATAAGAAATATTTTTTTCAACATTCGGAAAAATTTTGAGAAAAATCGAATTGAATATAAAAATATTACTGAATGTCAAAAACAATATTTTCGGTGAGAAAAAATAAGTTTAAAGCCAATATTTTTAATGTTTTAAAAACATATTTGAGCCGAAAGTAAATTTAGTTGGAATTTTTGCTAAAAATATACTAGTTCTGTATTACGTCGTAGTATATAATATAAAATTGAATTCAACTCGCTAGCGTTATTGGTTCGCGAGATATTTTGGGTAAACCAAAATGTTCACCTTTTTTTTTTTAAATTGCTATGCTAAAAAAAACCACCCACGCAATTTTTTGGAGCCCTTTCTGCATTATTATCTGTATAACAAAATTTATTTGAAGTCGATATCTCTACACACGCACGCACACATATCTCTCTTAAAATCTTTAATTACAATAACTACCTATGGGGAGTTAATAAAATATCAAAGCAAGTAACAAGATTTTTCTGTTAACATTTTTTCAGCTTAAACTCTTCATTTTTGAATGAAACTTTGGAACAATTTGATTTGAATGTTCTCGATGGGGAACAAGTTTTAGATTTTCGATTTTGGCAAAGGGGGGCGGGGGAGCATTTTTTGTAAACTTTTCCTACTAAAAATCAATTTTAAGAAACGAATCTCTGGAACAATTTAGAAGAGCCCCGGAACAATTGGGAACAAGTTTTGGAATTTTGAATTTCGGAAAAGGGGGGCCAGAACAAGTATAACATGATTTTTCGACTTAAAGTGTTTTTTTGGCTTAAAATCTTCATTTTTGAATATTTTCGAATGAATCTTTGGAACAATTTGATTTGAGTTATTTTGGATAGGGAACAAGTTTAAGATTTTCGATTTTGGCAAAGGGGGGGCGGGGGAGCATTTTTTGTAAATTTTTCCTACTAAAAATCAATTTTAAGAAACGAATCTCTGGAACAATTTAGAAGAGCCCCGGAACAATTGGGAAAAACTTTTGGAATTTTGAATTTCGGAAAAGGGGGGCCAGAATATGGTTAACAGAATGGTCCGCTGTTAACTTTTATTTGGACGTAATATCTTTATTTTTGAACATATTTGAATGAAACTTTGTAACAATTTGATCTGAGTGATTATGTATATAAAAATATTTTTTTAATGTGGGCGGTTGTAAAGGGGGGGTTGGGGATGTTTTTTTTTGAATTTAGGCATAATCATTGTTAATTTCATAGAGTCGGAATCTTAAAGACCTTTTGGTCTTTGCTGAAAGAATACAACTTTGGCTTAAAATTTTTAATTTTTTCAAGGGGGAGCACTTGGGAGGGGAAATATTATTTTTTTCGTTTATATGCGCCTTTAGCTATATTTGCTTATGGTTTTGGACGAAATTTGGACACGAAATGGGGGAAGTATGGTTTGACTTGGAACATTTTTTGAATTTTTGATTTTTGAAAAGGGGGAGCTAAAATAATTTTTACAAAATTTAAAGACATCGAGATTTTTTTTTAAGATCGATCATCAGCGTAAATAATAGGTTATAAGCCAAGTTTTGGTTGCTGTACATTTGTTTAATCATGTTTTATTAAAATGTATGCTTTAAAAAAAAAAACAAAAAAAATGGGGAGACGTATTTTGCATTTTTGAAAAAAAAAGTCGGGGGCCATATCTTTTAAAATATACATTTCACTACTCTTATTTTTTGGAACAATGGTTAGAACACTTTTTAGAATCTAAAAAAAATATAAAAAGTTGAAATTTCGAAAAAAGGGGGGGCTAGATTTTTTTCAAATTTTGCCCATATCTTTTAAAATTTTGATCATAGAGGTCCAAAAATTTGGAACAATGTTCAGAACAACTAGAACAACCTGGAACAATTTTCAAAAAATCGATTTTCGAAAAAGGGGGGGCTAGGTCAAAAACAGTTTTTGGGGTCTAAAACCCCCATTTTTGGGTATTTTTCAAAAAAACTTTGGAACAATGCGGAACAAAGTGGGAACAACCTGGAACAATTTTCCAAAATTGGAAAATCGAAAAAAAGGGGGGCTAACTTCACGCACTCAAGTATTTTACCATGTTTGTCGAAAGTCTTTGAAAGATTAATAGCCAAACAGATCCTTCAACACTTGTCTCATTACAATCTCCTCTATGCTGGACAGTCCGGTTTTAGATCTAATCACAGTTAATCCACAGCCATGGTAAAAATATTGGACGATATAAGACAAGATTATGATAAGGGACATGTTACGCTTCTTTGTCTTCTTGATTTCTCAAAGGCTTTCGACAAAGTGAACCACAAGATTCTGTGTTTGAAATTGAAATATCTTTTTGGTTTCGGGAATTCTGCAGTGGCTCTACTTGAAAGTTATCTCTCTGACAGACTTCAGAGAGTTGTAACTAACGATTCTTGCTCAGATCTTTTACGTGTGAAACAGGGTGTTCCTCAAGGATCAATTCTAGGCCCAATTATCTTCTGTATGTTCATTAATGATTTACCATCTGTCTGCAAACATACTGCAGTTCACCTCTATGCTGATGACGTTCAATTGTATCTAGCTCGGCCAATTGACAGCACAATTGATCTTGTAAGTAAATTAAATGAAGATCTACATGAAGTTTACTCTTGGTCTATAAAAAATGGTTTGTTACTAAATCCCAGAAAATCTCAAGTTATTCCAATTACTAAAAAGAAACTGGATCGTAATACTCTACCTGATGTTTTATTATCTGTAGACAAGCTAAACGTTGTTCAAACTGTGACAAGTCTGGGATTTGTCCTGAATTCAAATCTATCAGGATACGACCACACAAAATCTGTTATAGGTAAAATATATGGATGTCTTCGGAAATTGTGGATGGCTGCAAGTTTTACTCCACAAGATACCAGACAAAGGCTTGTTAAAAGTCTTATCCTACCGCTTATTACTTACTCTGAAGTCGTATACCCTAATTTAGATTCTTTATCCCAACGAAAACTTCAAGTTGCATTTAATAACTCGGTAAGATACATCCATGGGCTTCGTAGATATGACCATATTTCTCACTATGTGAAAATCTTTTTGGGAAGTACTTTAGACAACTATATTGATGCCAGAAATTGTATCTTCTTACATAATCTTATAAGTAGTAAGACTCCATCGTATTTATATGAAAAACTTAATTTTGCTCGTTCCCTTAGAACTTTTATTCTAATTCCCTCACGCTATAACTATCTCAATTCATCCCGTTTATTTTTTATTTATGCCGTTAAATTATGGAATTCTTTACCAATAAGTATAAGATCTATCGCTACTGCCACTCGCTTCAAAAGTGCCATCTTTCTTCACTTCACTTTAACTTAATCTCAAAGCTACTCTTTCTTTTCTTTTTTCTCATTTATAAACTCTTCTTCTTTTCAAACTCTTTTCCTACTGCTTTATTTTCTTTTTCTTCATTTTTAAAATCTCACACTTCTTTGCTTCTATCTCTAAAATAAAAACTCAGAATTTCGTAAATTTAAATTTAGTTCTAAGTTAGTCAATTTAAATTGAATACATAAATAACTAAATTAGTTCCTATTTATCTTATCTCTATGTACTACAAAAGATATTAATCTTAATGTACAAATGTTAATAATATGTATACAATAAATTGAATTGAATTGAATTGAAAAAATGACAAACCTTACTGAAGAAAAATGTCAAAAGAGCGGCAAGAAATATAGCGTCGTTAGCTGTCCCTGTCGCTCTACTTTTGTAGCGTCCCAGTTGAAAAACCCTGTATATGGATTTCAATGTTTTCCTAAGAAATACAAAAATATTAGCCCCTCAATTAACAGCAAATAGTTGCAATGTAGTTGGACGGATATTTCTGAGTGAAGAAGATCAAAAAAGGTTGGTTGTCGATTAATATGAGCCGATAATGGGGTTTGAACTATTTCTGAAACATCGTTGTCATTTAGTAATTGCTATTGTAACTGCGAAATCCTTGTTGAAGACTGACGAAATTATATGGAGAGCGATACTTAACTGCTTTATTGCCAAAAATACAATGAAAATAGCAATTATCAAAGAGTTAGTTAAAGTCATTTCTCCTGCGTTGCTTCGTATTCTAAAAAGATTGGCGAGCATTTGCTGGTTGCGAGCTGGTCTTGACTGGCGAGAATATTTGCGATTGGAAAATGTAACGAAGCGTCACACTCCTACCTACTACCGACCGACACCAATCAACCTCCATCCACCGACCGACACCAATCAACCGCCTTCTGCATAACCACCAAGTGAAATAAGTGACACCAACAAAATACATGCGATATTGTTGTTCATTATAAAGTTCACATTTGGTTCCTGCAGGAGAATTGGCTTATGGACCCAAGAAATCCGAAAAAGAAGAAGCTTGCTCGCCGAAGATTATCAAAGATTTTAGACTTTATATTCTAAAGCGCAAGTTTCCCCCGATATTCCCCTTCTCTATTACGAGTCGATGGGCCTTTGCTCCATAGCGTGCAGTGTAGTAACAACAAATTATTATATTATTCCCCTTCACCCTTCCGGTGTCGACGGGCACTTGCCGTATCATTAAGTAATTCCCCTTCACCCCTCCGGTGTCGACGGGCACTTGCCGTATCATTAAGTAATTCCCCTTCACCCTTCCGGTATCGACGGGCACTTACCGTATCATTAAGTAATTCCCCTTCACCCTTCCGGTGTCGACGGGCACTTGCCGTATCATTAAGTAATTCCCCTTCACCCTTCCGGTGTCGACGGGCACTTGCCGTATTATTAAGTAATTCCCCTTCACCCTTCCGGTGTCGATGGGCTCTTGACCGTAGAATTAAGTTAGTATATACTAGGTATTCTTATCGATAGGTATCCTATTGTTTAAGCCGCTTTATTGGATTAGAAAAAATAAAACCAAAAAATATAAAACCTAATTCTTTTTATTTGGAAAGGAGTAGCTTGGTCAACTCTCTATACTCGAGTTTCGTGCTTTCTCGAGACGACCCTGGAGTCCGGCGAGCTTACCTCAGCCTAAGATAAAGAAGCATCACAAAAAGTATCTTGAAAATTCTGAAATATGATTTGTTATTTCCGGTGAAGAGCAAGAAGCACCTGTATTGGGTTGGTTAGGAAGTGTTAGAGCGTTAAGTTGGCGTAACTCAACATTCCCAATTGCCTTATTGGCGATTTGTGTTTTTTCAGCTGCTGAGTCTTTCAACATAATAACTGCAGTTTGGAAGACGGGTAGTCCACAAATCTAAGAGCACTTGTTCACTTAGAGCCTCTTTTGAAACTTTTACCATCTCATTAAATAGTTGGCTAGGTTTTTTGTCTCTAAGAGGCATTTCATGACGTGTTCGGTTAAGACATTTTTGTTGACTGTCTACAGACTAATTCGTAAATTTGTCTTGAATATACATACAAATATATATTGAATATCGAAACAAAAAATTAAGTAGATAAGACCAGTTATCAACATCTGATTCAATAATTGGAGACATCTGTAAGTCGTGGTAATCAATTTAGATTCCAACATTTCTTCTAAGAGGTGCAAAATATTTTTTTAGAAAATTTTAGAAATTTATTAATGAAACGTGTCTCAGAAAAAAAACAAAGAATAATAATGTTATTAAAAATAAAAAACATGTATTCAAAAAAAGATATTCTAAAATTGAACTAGTAAAAACTTAAAAATGTGTTTTGGTTTACAACTTATACCAGGTGGCCACATACATATACAAGGCTTTTTGAAGCTATGTATCTAAATCTATGAAGTATTTTCTTTCTTTCATGATGTTTTTCAAAATCTTTAATCCCTTTTTTAGATTTTCAGTTTAAATATTTAGAGAATTTCATAAAAGTATGAACAACCTCCATAAGTTTTTAGATTGCAAATGTCTCAAATAAATTTGAAAAGCTGAGCCATTTGTGCTAAAATGGTTTTTAACAGGAAAAGGCAAAACGGATTGAAAGTATTTTTGTTCTTGTAACGAATCTGACATCTATACAATTCTATGACATCAAGTTTTTGAAATATTAAAAAATATAAAAATATGTATTGTTGAAACGGGTATTTTTAAAACTTGGGCACATTGTTTAAATCAAAGTTCGGACTTCAAATAAGCACTCAAAATTAACTCCAAAATGTATTTTTCAAATATATGAAAGTATTATATTCAAGGTTTGCTCAAAACTTCAAAACTTAAATATGGAGTAAAATAAAGACTCATAAGTTATGAGAATTTCTAGAAACTAAGTAAGATACTAAAATGATTTAAAATGTATCTTCGGAATCTTCAAAGATCTTTGTCTGTCAATAAAGACTGCCGAACATTTACATTTAATTGAGACTAAAATGTTTAAGCGGAATTTGTCAAAGTGGGTGTCATTTATTCTTTATGTTTTGTCAAATCACATTGGACGGATCATTACCCACCCATGCATCAAATAAATGGAATATTTTTAGAAACCGGTAAAAGTGATAGTAAGATGTGTTCAATTTGTCTTAATGGAGCTTCTGTTGATAAAAAACACTAAAATAATGTACCTGAAGAAAACATTGAAAATATTAAAAAAAACTGAGCCTCAAATTCTATTTGAATTTTTTTGCTGTCGCTGTCTTCCTAATGTTATTCATAAAATTTACTGGTGTTCCATTGTGAATTTTTGACCGACTTATGCAAGGAAATGTTTTTGAAATCTTAGTATAGGAAAAGTTCTCGCGTAAGATTTTTTCTTGTAAGATTTTTAATACTTGTCAAAGGTGAAATTAAGTTATTTAAATATCCAAAAACTCCGTGAAATAAAGCCAAGTTCATTTAGGCCAACTTTTAAGAATTGGCCTTATTTCACTTTTGTAAAGTGCAATATTGACAATTTCCAAAGGTTTCAACGGTCCTATAGCAAGTGACACACTACCTTACTGTTTATACTAACCGTACAAATAATTTGGTCCTATTTCTCAAAATAATTGAATTTGTATTTGTCAAAATGGAAAATGACACACTGCTGAAAATTGTCTAGTTTTCGAAAATTTAAACAACCTATTGCTGGGTCCTAAGTATTTTAATAGTTAACAATATTTTACAAATTTTGCAATTTACTAGCTATTCCAAAATTTCAATTATGTATCGTTTTGCTAACTAGTTAAAAAGAATTCGTCTAAATAGTAAAGTTCTAGAGAAGAGGAAGCAAAGAAACTTTAATTTAGAAAGACAAATTATATAACTTTGCTATACCAAAAACTGTAAAGTCATGTGCAAAAATGAACCGACCAAAACAACAAAAGCACACACAGACACACACACAGACACACACACACAGACACACACACAGACACACACACAGACACACACACAGACACACACACAGACACACACACAGACACACACACAGACACACACACAGACACACACACAGACACACACACAGACACACACACAGACACACACACAGACACACACACAGACACACACACAGACACACACAAAGACACACACAAAGACACACACAGACACACACACAGACACACACACAGACACACACACAGACACACACACAGACACACACACAGACACACACACATACACACACACATACACACACATACACACACATACACAGACACATACACAGACACATACACAGACACATACACAGACACATACACAGACACATACACAGACACAGACACAGACACAGACACAGACACAGACACAGACACAGACACAGACACATACACAGACACATACACAGACACATACACAGACACATACACAGACACATACACAGACACATACACAGACACATGCACAGACACATACACAGACACATACACATACACAGACACAGACACAGACACAGGCACATACACAGACACATACACAGACACATACACAGACACATACACAGGCACATACACAGACACATACACAGACACATACACATACACAGACACATACACAGACACAGACACAGACACATACACAGACACATACACACACACATACACACACACACATACACACACACATACACACACACACATACACACACACATACACAGACACAGACACAGACACAGACACAGACACAGACACAGACACAGACACATACACAGACACATACACAGACACAGACACAGACACAGACACAGACACATACACAGACACAGACACAGACACAGACACAGACACAGACACAGACACAGACACAGACACAGACACAGACACAGACACAGACGCACAGACACACAGACGTGCAGACGTGCAGACGCACAGACGCACAGACGCACAGACGTGCAGACGCACAGACGCACAGACACACAGACGCACAGACACACATACACACAGACGCACAGACACACAGACGCACAGACGCACAGACGCACATACACACAGACACACAGACATACAGACACACAGACACACAGACGCACAGACGCACAGACGCACATACACACAGACGCACAGACGCACATACGCACAGACGCACAGACGCACAGACGCACAGACGCACAGACACACAGACACACAGACACACATACACACAGACACACAGACACACAGACACACAGACGCAAAGACCCACAGACACACAGACGTGCAGACGCACAGACGCACAGACACACAGACACACAGACGCACAGACGCACAGACGCACATACACACAGACGCGCAGACACACAGACGCGCAGACACACAGACGCACATACACACAGACGCAGAGACGCACATACACACAGACACACAGACGCACAGACGCACAGACACACAGACGCACAGACACACAGACGTGCAGACGCACAGACACACAGACGTGCAGACGCACAGACACACAGACGTGCAGACGCACAGACACACAGACGCACAGACGCACAGACGCACAGACGCACAGACACACAGACGCACAGACGCACAGACACACAGACGCACAGACACACAGACGCACAGACGCACAGACGCGCAGACACACAGACACACAGACGCACAGACACACAGACGCACAGACGCGCAGACGCGCAGACACACATACGCACAGACGCACAGACACGCAAACACACAGACGCACAGACGCGCAGACGCGCAGACGCACAGACGCACAGACGCACAGACACACAGACACACAGACGCACAGACGCACAGACGCACAGACGCACAGACACACAGACGCACATACGCACAGACGCACAGACACACAGACGCACAGACACACAGACGCACAGACGCACAGACGCACAGACGCGCAGACACACAGACGCACAGACACACAGACGCACAGACGCGCAGACGCGCAGACACACATACGCACAGACGCACAGACACGCAGACACACAGACGCACAGACGCGCAGACGCGCAGACACAGACGCACAGACACACAGACGTGCAGACGCACAGACGCACAGACGCACAGACGCACAGACGTGCAGACGCACAGACACACAGACACACAGACGCACAGACACACAGACGCGCAGACACAGACGCACAGACACACAGACGTGCAGACGCACAGACGCACAGACGCACAGACGTGCAGACGCACAGACGCACAGACACACAGACGCACAGACACACAGACGCACAGACACACAGACGCACAGACGCACAGACACACAGACACACAGACACACAGACACACAGACACACAGACACACAGACATACAGACACACAGACACACAGACACACAGACGCACAGACGCACAGACGCACAGACACACAGACGCACAGACGCACAGACGCACAGACGCACAGACGCACAGACACACAGACACACAGACACACAGACGCGCAGACACACAGACGCACAGACACACAGACGCACATACGCACAGACACACAGACACACAGACACACAGACGCACAGGCGCACAGACGCACAGACGCACAGACACACAGACACACAGACGCACAGACGCACAGACACACAGACGCACAGACGCACAGACGCACAGACGCACAGACGCACAGACGCACAGACACATAGACACACAGACACACAGACACACAGACACACAGACACACAGACACACAGACACACATACACACAGACGTGCAGACGCACATACGCACAGACGCACAGACACACATACACACAGACACACAGACTCACAGACGCACAGACGCACAGACGAACAGACACGCATACGCACAGACGCACAGACGCACAGACGCACAGACACACAGACACACAGACACACAGACACACAGACACACAGACACACAGACACACAGCCACACAGCCACACAGCCACACAGCCACACAGACACACAGACACACAGACGCACAGACGCACAGACGCACAGACGCACAGACGCACAGACACACAGGCACACAGACACACAGACGCACAGACTCACAGACGCACAGACGCACAGACGCACAGACGCACAGACACACAGACACACACACACGCACGCACAGACATCTCTTTAAAAATCTTTTATTTCGACTCTAGGGGTCTTGAAACGTCGAGAAATGTCAAAATTTTCAATTCGACAAATCGGATTACAATAACTTCCTATGGGAAGTTAATAATTTAATTTTTTGTTAGAACTTTAGTGAAATTTAATAATTAAGAAGCTAATAATGAAAGCCTTTTCGTTTTATTTGGAGAGCACTGCTATTCATCATCATCATCTTTTTTATAAATCATATTTTTTATAAATCATCTTTTGGGCGTGGTACCTCACTAAATGTACTCAAGTACCCGTATTTCATTTTGACTTTTTAATCTATTAAATTGACGTACCTCAAAAAAAAAAACTCTATTTAAGTTTCTTTTTCGTTTTTGCATCCCCTGATGATTAAATGGCCATTTAGGAAAGTCTTAAAGCCCACGCCTCTAAGGCTTCTCAATCCGAATCCATAAAAGTCAGTTTAATTTCTTCTTCTTTTTTTCTGAAATGTTTGCCAACATGAATATAGGAGCAGAGGGGTTGGAGATATTTGCTTTCGAAACACATAACACGAGTCAAAAAATTAAATTCAGCCAATTCGTTGGAATCGTGGCTTAATACCTGCAAATGAACCTCGTAATTAAACTCAGTTAACGTAGGAAGAGAAGAAGGTATAAGAACGGTTTTTTGTTTTTTGTTTTTTTTTTTTCTTTTTTAATTTCCCTTTAAACTGTCACTGTCAGAAAAAGGAGAACACCTATTCAACTATAACCACCCATGTATGTCGTCCGGGCTTGGACGTTTGGTTTGGTTGGGTTTGGGTTTACACCTTTTCGGTGCTGCTTATACGATATTCATTGTGCAAAGTCAAAATGGTCCTCGAGGTGTCCCATGTTATACATGATGTGAATGTGACACTTGCCACAAGAATTCCATTTCGAGTGGAACTCAGTTGGTCATCGCGAACGCAATCAACCGCAGTAATTAGAGATTTTCAAATTGAATTCTTATCGTTGCGCTTAATCGACGACCTTTCTCTCTTATTTTGTATATACATACGTACATAAGAGTTCTTGTGTTTCTGGAAGGGGGCTTAAATATACGCTAAGTGCCATGCCGATGCCATGGTGGTAGCTGTTAACTGACGACTGGTGGCTAGTGGCTCCATTCATTGCAACTCTCTCATGGATATGAGAATTTCCAATTTTCAGTTTCTTCAACTTCAATTTGCATAAAACATAATTTTCATATTAACCTCTGAACAACAACTGGTGTACGTATATAGTGTGGTGTGGCTGGTTGTAAACGTGTCCGAGTCTTAAAGTGAGGCTTGAATGAGTCGAGTTAAGAGTTCTGCAGTATACATAGTTGCACTTTGCTGATTCTGTGTTCGAAGTAGTTAAGATTGCAAAGATTGGCGCAATCCATAATGTGGGAAAATAGTTAATGGAGTTTCTCTATATAAAGGCTTTAAGTGTCTCTGTAAGGCCAGACGGCGCGGCGTAAGGTATTGTTGAAAACGAAGCCAGAAGGTACGAATGAACTTTTATAAGTATCTAGCTGTTGTTCGATTTGTTGATTTAGTCAAAAGTACAGAGATATCCACCATATCTAGGGATTTTAGTTCCTTTGTTTGCCAACTAAAGTTGGGTGGAGTAATATGCATTTGAGTCATGATTCTTTGGCACTTTGTTTATTTTCAAAGAACAGAAAAATCGGAATAAGCAAAAGTTTTACGAATTTTACAATAAATAAATTTAACAAGCCCTTAAAGTTGTGCCTTTAACCCTAAATGGCATAACGCAGACTACAGGCAATATTGCATTTAGCCCTTCATAATTCTCCAACTATTTATTATTTTAGCTTTTCATGGTTTTTGGGGATGAATTTGATATGGACACATTCATTGTTACTTGGATGAATTCATTCATTTTCCCGAATCATAAGAAATGGAGCTTGGCCGAGGTGTCTAATTATAGAGGAATATCCTTTCTAAATGCTTCATATAAAATATTCACGCTTGTTTTGCAAAAACATTTCAATAAATGGAAAGAAGAGAACAAGCTCTTAAAGGAGTTTAAAGCAGGCTTTAGGACAGGTTATTCGACGGTTGAACAGTATGAACACATTTTTACCCTTGAAAATATCGCAGAAACATTCCTGAATAAAGACAAGAAGCTTTATACGTTTTTCGTTGACTTTAAATCTGCATTTGATATGATCGATACTAGTAGACATGCGCTTATCTACAAGCTGTATAATAACGGAATTCCATGGAAGTTCGGAAGAGTTATTTAGAATCTATATGCAGATACAATTGCTAAGGTATGGAATGGAGAAGAGTTGTCGAGAGGTTTTAAAACACAATCGGGAGTCAGACAAGGCTGGTACATTGAGTCCGAGTTTGTTCGCCTTGTTTATTGAAGATCTTACAGACCTCTTACCAGGTGGCGTAGACTTCGCCGGGCAAATAATAAAAGCATTGATGTTTGCGGACGACATTGTTCTTTTGGCAGCATCACCTAAATCATTGCAGTTAATGATAAACCGCCTGTATCAATATTGTCAGCTTTGGAGTTTGAGTTCTTTATAAGTCCAAAATTTTGATTTTTAAACGGGAAGGAGGCCGCAATTCAGCGGAAGAAAAATGGTTCCATAATGAAGAGGTCATTGAAGTTGTCACGGAATTCAAATACCTTGGAGTTCACTTAACGAAAAATTTGAGCATGGAAATTCATCTAAGAGAGAAACTAGTTAAAGCTAAAGGTGCAATTTGGAAAAGATGTTTTTCTAACAAAAGTATAGAACATAGCAGCAAGTTCAAGATATTTGAAGCGGTATCTGAGTCTGTCATGTTTTACGCGGCACAAACTTGGGAAACGAAACAATACGAAATAGTTGAGAAACTTCTCCGATACTTTATTAAGCGAATTTTTAGACTGCCATCAGATACACCCAACTATGTTATTATGTTGGAATCAGGATTATCACCTATGTTCATACAAACCCTAAAAATGCAAGTCGATTACATCTTGAGAGTTATGAATAAGCAATAATAGGCATCCGAAGATGACACCGCTTCAAGTAATTCAAACCAAAACAAGTTGGTGTGATGATTGGATAAATTTGCCAAGAGAATGTGGAATGGAACTTAACCTTTTATGTAATAATCAGGATGATTTAAAAGCCTCTTTATACCAGCTCATTTCCGCAGTGGACATAAAGCAACGAGAGAAATACTTGAATGACGCCATAGGATCTATATACAGGCAGCTCTACTGTCAACTAAATCACAACTTGGAAGATAGGAATTATTTTAGGGACGATAAAAGCATTATCGAAATTTCAATGATGGTTAAATTGAGAGGTGAAGTTATGCAGCTGAATTTTATACCTCATAGAGATGACTTACCAATTATATGCTCATTTTGTAATTTAAAGGAAAGGGAGGATGTTTTACACTTTGTTGGAAGATGTCCAGTTCTTAAAAAAGTAAGAAGGAATACTTTTGGTAGCGAAATACTGACGCAAAATCAAAAAAATTATATCAATTCTGCAGGCTAGCTCTTCTCTATAGAAGTAGAATAATAAATGAAAGTTTTTAAATATATTATTGAGCTATGTTATTTTTTGTATGATTTGTCAACTAAGCTGACGGCAGTAAAGCCATGCTTTTTGTTTTTGTTTGTAAACTTTATAAAAAAAATTTGTAATCAACGTTATCAAAATAAAAACCAATCTCTATCTCTCTCTATCCCGAGGAAGAACTGACTCCTTCTAGTTCAGGCACCCAAGTTTCGTCAGGTCCCCCTGCAAAACGCCAGAAGCCTGAAAAACTTCATTATTTTGGGAAAAAGAATCTAGAGCTAAATGCGCAGCAGGCAACGAGTCATTGGGATCTTGAAACTCCTATACAGGTTTTTCTTTATTTATTTCCTCCAGAATTTCTAACGAACATTTCTGAAGAAACGAACTTCTATTTAGTACAGAAAAATCCTAACAACACAGTTGCCTAGAGCCAAAAACCATTGGAGTTCCGTCCTTGGTCCTCTCATTTAACAAACCATACCTTCAAATAAGTTTGAAGAAATCATACAGCATCTCCATTTCAAGGACAACACTAAATGTCTTCCTAGAAGTAATCCTGATGCCGATAGGATGTTCAAAATTTGCCTTTATGAGTCCCAAATGATCTCTACAAAGTCAAGGAATATGCTAAAACGGTACAACCTCAACATACCTTATAAATTATAGGTTTTGAGTGGTGTTTCCAGTTTCGTTTATAAGACAGAGGCTGACAGAGAGGAAAACATTCCACTTTCACTTTTACTGGGCAAGGAACAAGAAAAAAGAACTCGAGAAACTTCAAAATACCGCTTCCCAATATTGTGAGCGAGTATAAGAAACATATGAGTGGTGTTGACATCATCGACAGCATAATGGTTATAAACAAAATACCACTTAGGAGCAAATGCTACTGTTCTATAGCTCTCTAATGGCTTCGCTACAAAAGGTTGAGCAAATGTGAAAATCTTCCTGACAAGGCCGTCGAAATTCTGTGCAAGATGGGCTCAAAAACCAGTTTGACAACACGCCAACAAAGGACCTGCCCAGAGAGGTTTTATTTTAAGTAGCTCGCTATTTAGGCAGCTGTCACTTACCTGTTACCTTTTGACATTTGACAAGCAAAAACTTCCCTAATATTAAAAATCTAAATAATTTTTGACAATAAAGGGTCTTGTATTAAAAGATTTATTTCGTGGTTTGAAGTTAGCAACGGTTGCATTTGACACCTGTCAAACTCAGCTGTCATTTGAAGTGTCCTAAAATTGATTGAATATTTGCCATTTATGCTAAAAGATGGCTTAAAAATCCAAGAACGCGTTAAAATTAGTAAAACTTACTATAAAAGTAGTGATATAAACGTAGCCACTTTTCTATCATTAATCATGCTGGGATATTTCCCGAGGCTGTCCTTTAAAGCTTCGTAAGAAATTAAAACTGTCACCAAAAATGTGTTACTGAGTGTGTTTTACTTAGGTTTACTTTCGAAACCGGAAAATGAATGACCTATATTTAACTGATTTTCCAAAGACTGTCGGAACTAATCAATTGATGGTTGATATTGGATGTTGGTCTTTCCGAACTTTATTGTTTCTTCCTTAAAAAAAACTTAATCTTCTTGCCTATTTAGAAAGCACAATGTGAAATCCTTACAACTTCTTGTAACTGAATGATCGCACAACGCTGACACTAATAAGCTAAAGATACTCGTATCTTTATTAAGACTTCATCACCCCCTTCCCTTCACATATCTCTCTCTTTTTCTATACCATTTGCAAATCTCAATCCAATTATGACTCTTAATTGATCGTAAACATCTTTATATAAATTAATCCTTGCGATTTCCGGAAAACATCGTTAAATGTCATTTTAATTCACTACGATCGCATAGCTAGTTTGACTTAAATACCCAGTGGATCGCAATGCAACAGAAACAAAACCGCAATTTAATCCAGCAGCCAGCAGAAGCAGCCGGCCAATGCAGCGGGAAAAAATATCTAAATTGCTAGAAAACCCGTCATGATGATCAAAATCAAAGATATCTTTGGCCAAGAGGTGAAAATCAGATTGATTTTCTCAGTTCAATGCAGATGAAAGATAAACTAAAAGCTGGCAGTTGTTGTTGTTGCAGTGGTCGGTGATTGGAGATGGAGACGGAACGAGGGGAGGACAACCGGCCTGTAGTGGATCCCAAAAATACACGTGGGTGAACAGGATGAAGAAATTTTACTGCAGATGCTGAAGATGAATGCAACGTCTATACTTCTCATCAGACAGAAACCAAAAAGGACTACGACACGGTAAGCGACGTAACCAACCGTGTTAAGTTAACGTTGGAAAATTTGTGTAGGATTTGGGATATTGAAGGCCTTAAGATAACACGATGCTTTAAAATTGGGTAACACTTTAACACCGAGTTATAACAAAAGTGAGACTTTGGTTGAGAATGCTTGTTACCAGAAAATCGGAGACAACGCACGAGAAGAGTCATCTAAAGATACAGGGAAACCAAGTCATGCATCCAGCATCAAGGCTTAGTTCGCTGAGAGCAACATCTGCAAGGGATGATCGATATTCGGTGCTTCAAAGCCTTCGAGATCGTCACCAAGCAGTGGTTGAGCTTTCTCACAGACTTCGATCAGTAAAAGGGACAACTGTGAATGCTCAAACAGTGAGGAGACGTTTAGTGGAGAGTGACCTCAGAGCAAGAAGACCTACGTGTGTACCAAGACCCACGGTACAGCACCAGGGATGTTGGATGATATTTGCTTGCCTTCACTAAAATTGGGTCGAGGCCGACTGGTGTAGAGTTCTCTTCACTGATGAATTCAGGTTTTGATTTCGCTCACCAGATGGACATAGCAGTGCAGAGAAAAATTGGGTAAGAGATATTCTTTGGCAAACAGTAGCTCACCACGAACATTTCTCAGAAGGTTACATAATGGTGTGGGCAGAAATTTCCAAGCACGGAAAAACTGATCTGTGCATCGTGGAAGAATCGGTGAACTCCAATAATTAGATCCCTAACATTCGAGAGGAATTAGTGGTTCCGTTCGCACCATTTGTTTGTAAAACGGACTTCTTGGAAGAATTGGATGTGATGGTTTGGCCTGCTATTATTATACATGAATCCGATTGAACATTTTTGGGATCTGCTAGGAAAAATGAGATGGAAGCAAAGTGCCCTCCACAAGAAACTAAGTGGTCTGGGATCTGCTCTGACCGAGGAGTGGGATAATTTGGACGACGCGATGGTAAAAAACCTCGTTCAAGGTATGCTGAAGAGAACCAATGATTTGATAGACGGTACGAGAGGCAATAACTACTACTAAGTGAATTCCTTTGAAATTATAATAAGAAATTAAAATGTTAGGTTATGAAGTTTTTGCGAAACATTTATAGTCGAGATCATACTCGAGAGCCCCTACAACCAAATTCCTGGATTGCTCTTACGACAATCCAGCCCTGGTTGTTATAGTATCGCTGATGGTGGTGATGATGATGGTGATGATGATGGTGATGGTAATTTCCCGAAATGAATAAAATAAGTGCGCTGCGCATGTGCAAAACCGATGCAAAGTCAACGATGGCGATGTGGATGGGAATGGCGATGACGATGGCGACGGATTCAGCGCCAGCGCGTATGGCAAAAGGTTCGATGGCTGATTAATGAAATGCATACAAAATGAGGATTTCTGCGTAAACGTGGGCTTAAAAAGTGCCTGGTTTTTAAATTCAAACTCGGCTAAAGCATAAGAACAAGAGAGGTGTGATGCATTATGCATCGAGTACATATATTCGCATCTTTTTCCACAACACAGCCTCTATCTGAATCTTGATGATCATCAGTTCTTTCTTCTACTTCAAGATGAAGAAGGCAAAGGTACACACATTTATAGGTATTATGTTTAGTATGCCTTGTTTATATGTCTTTTGGAATATGCTGATGTTAAAGGCGTGATCCCGACCGTGTGTGGACTGAATGACACAGGAAAGCAAGCGCCATCACCTAGTTAAATTATCTTTTTTGAGGATTTTGTTTTGTGATTCTACGGGAATCTAGTTTAAAAGTCAGAATGACGTTGAAACTGGCCCTGTTGACTCTTGAAACCAGACTTTCAGGTTAAACCGAGTCATATTTATTAAAGATGTCATTATACTTAATTGTTTTTTGTAAATTTGCATTTAGCATTAAACTGAAAGTAAAATAGATTTAACTACTACTGCCCTGGTTTATTCATTTATCTTATGATCATTGGAATTATCAAAGAATTTATTTTCTCATTTATCCCACAATAACAAATATGTAGACTTTTCTGTGCAGATTTGTAATACATTTTTAGCCGCTTCGAAATCACTCTTCAGGGTCGATTCCAGTTTTTTGCGTTCTATCTCCTTTTTTCAGGAGTATTTACTTTGAAATGTCCCTGCAAAAGATTACAGTTTTCTTGTTTTAAATACGAGTATAAACAAGTAACGCTGGGAATTGGATGTCACAATAAGTATAATTTGTATTGCAAATCAATCTTTTAACACGTTTTCAGAATGTTTTGCGATCAATATTTTGGAGAAAAGTATTACACAAGGACATTTCTTCCTCAGCAGAAGAAAGCGTTATCTGTTTCAGGATGTCTCTTCAATGGAAAAAACTCCTTATTTCAGTGATTTACAGTGGTTCACAGCTTATTTGATATAGTATTTATTTTTTAATATTAGAATTCCCAAATTAACTTCCAATTCTGACCAAAAAATAACACAGCTTATTTGATACAGCTAACTTAGTGGACCTACGTTCTTAATCTTCAAGCAATTGGTTGTTATTTATTTTTATTTTCTGTCATTAGGTTTGTTCGCGATTAATTTATTTTATAATAATTAATAGTGCAATTTCTAAGCCAAAATAACAAATAAAGTCTTTCGCAGAACAATTGAAGTTCGCGAATTGGTAATTTACCACCATAAAAATGGACGGTCTATTCGGCAAATTGCAAAACGTATAAGTTTGAGTGCCTCAACATTGCAGCATATAATAGAGAGATTTATTCAAGGGAAGAAACGAACCGAACAAGATTTTCAACGTGTCTGATGAAAGATACATTGCTCGAAAATCAAAAAATATTCCAAAGTTATCAGCCCCAAAATTGCTACTGAGATACAACGAGAACTAGGGATACAACAGCACATGCTGTGCTGAAACCATTCGCCGTGTGCTTCGCGAGCATGATATCAATGGGCGAATCGCTCGTAAAATACCCCTGATTAGTAAGAAAAATCAGAGAAGTCGCCTTGCCTTTGCTACGGGTCATATTTTGAAGGACTCCGACTTCTGGGACAGTGTGATTTTGAAGACGAATCTAAATTCAACATTTTTGGGTCCGACGGGATGTCCTACGTCTTGCGAAAACCAAATACGGAACTCAAAACGAAGAACTTTAAAGCTACAGTGAAGCATGGTGGAGAAAGCGTGATTGTATGGGCTCTGCAGCAGGGGATGAAAATTTGGAATTCATTAAAGGGACGATGGACAAAAATATGTATGTACCTAAATATATTAAAAAACAATGGGTATTCGTCAAAATTACCGATTTTATCAAGATAATGACCGGAAGCATAAGTCAGGAATCGTGCAGACATGGCTCATCTGGAATTGTCCTCACTTGATGACTACCCCGGGCGCAGTCACCAGATATAGGTGACAGAAAATTTGTGGGTTTTAATAAATATGATTTAAAATCACGAAAATAAATATAAACCAGAATAAAAGTATTCATATATGCGTTTCGCCCCGATGTAATGGCTGGGCTCATCAGAAGATGACCATTAAACCTTGTCTTGACGCATATTTTCCCGAATAAATCGAGATTCCATATAATCCGATTTCGTGATTTTAAATCATATTTATTAAAATAAACGGTGTTCAAAATAAACAATTCGACTGTTAACAGTCAAATATTTCTTGTGGGTTTTGTTGGACAACAATATACGAACACATGAAATTTCTAACAAAAATGATTTGAAAAAGGCCCTACTAGGAGAATGGCAGAAAATGACAGCTAACTTAACAAAGAAGCTTGTTGATTCCATGCAAAACAGATTACAAGCTCTTGAAAAAGCAAAAGGGTACCACACTTAGTAATGAAATTTTCAGGATTTTAAAAACTCGCAAGTTTTTTCTATAAGACAAATAATCTTGCTGTGGAGTGAAATTTATTGCTGTTTTTAGTTTTTTAGTTGTTATTTTTTTAAATACCAATATTTTAAATATAAACTCTTGTTCTTTGTTGAAGTATATTTGATTTTCTTTGAAACAAAATTGAATTTTTGCAGATAAACCTTCTTGTTTGCATGCTATGGGAACTTAAATTATAAATCTAGCACTGTATCAAATAAGTTGTGAGCCACTGTAGTTTACGAAAGCCTGCATCTGAAAAACAATTCTAAATCAAAACCGAGTGACCTTCTAGCTTAACCCCAGGGAGCTAATTTCAAATGTGTCGCCCTTGAGTGATTTACTGCAGTCTTTTCTTCAAACGGGTCAAAAGGAGTTGCTTTTATTACTTAAAAAGACGTTCTTTTCTTTTTGCAAGGTTTGCAAGGACTTCGCCTGATAATTCCACTGTGCACTGTGCAGCCTCCTTTGTACATCAGTTTCCACATCAGCTTAAACTGCATCTGTCATTTGACAGTTTCAGACAACATATAATGGACTTCTTTTGCAGTTAACTGCATTCTTTGAACGCTAAAATTACACCAAGTTAGCTACTTAATCTTTTACCTTCAGTTCATCGTGCAAAAAATAACAACAACATGATTTTCAACAACAAAAACTATACACAAGGTACAAGTCCAAAATAAGTTGTGTTTTGTAACTATAGTAACGGAAAAGTTCTTATTACTTTTCCAATACGAGAAATAATTCTTTTACACTAAACTTTAAATAAAATTTTGCACTAAATAACTAAATCGCAGAGGTATAAATTTCAGCTTAAGTTGACAGCTTACATTTTGACATATGTATAGACTTGACTTGATAGTAAGGGAGGTTTTTCTCGACTATGGTCGTTTTCACAAACGTCTGCCTAACTAAGACCTGCATTAGACATGTTTATAAAGTCAGATTTAAGATCGAACTAACGCAGATGAATTGCAGAAAATAGTTTATAACCGTTATAAATAACGTTAGTGTCAGGCAGATAGTGCATCCATATTTTTTTGACTGCAGAAACCGCGACAATTTAAAGTAAAATATAAAAAGAGAAACATTTAGTTTTCATTGGTTAAAGCTATCATTGGTTTTCATCATTGAAAACAAACATTGGAATTTGTTTGACAGGTCGTTTATAGCTTTCATTAAAAATGTTTGTCATTGAAAAAAATTTCCTGATTGAAAGCCACCGAAAAAATTTTACTGACAGAAATCTGTCATTGGAATTGTGTGAAATTGGAACATAAATCAGTGGAACGATTCGTTTCACTTTTGAACATAAAAGTATCAGCTGTTCAGGAAAATGAATTTCCGTCCGGAAAATAGAAAAATACATTTTTAGAGAAAAATAAATGCGCAATTACAATTTTGTTTCTCAAAAAAAATTTTGTGTCTGATTTCCGATCGATCAGTACATAATTTTCATTTCTAATCAAATGGAAACACCGTCAAATATCTATTCAATAGTTTTTCCGGATCGATTTCAATGATTGCTATAATTGGCCCCTAAGTCTTGTTTGCAGTTAAATGTATCTTTTTTCTAGGGAAGAAGAAGCTGCGGGGTGGAATTAAGTTCTGGATAAAAGAGAAAGTCTCATTAATTAAAATTATTCTATCCATTTTTAAAAACTTACCCAGATTAAAAAATAACTTTGGTAAAAAAAAACCGTGATTAATATACATATAGACAGGTTAAGAACTAACTATGGTTAAAAAAGTTACAAAATAACCGAGAGTAAGAGAGTAAAAATAACTTATTCAGTAGAAAGATATATTTTTCATATCAAATCTCTGTGTAAACTGAGCGGTAGCAAACCAAATAATATTTTAAGAAAGAAATAAAATAACTATCTATCTATCTAATATACATACATATAGACAGGTTAAGAACTAACTATGGTTAAAAAAAGGTTACAAAATAACCGAGAGTAAGAAAGAACTTAGGTTAAAAAATGCGTGAGGTTTAAAAATAATTGAGATTAAAAATTAACCTAGGTTAAAAAATAATCAACGTAAAAATAAAAGTTTTTTTTTTTTAAATTACCCATCAGGTTAGCAACTAATCTTGGTAAAACATAACCTTGGTTAAAAAAAACCTTGGCTTAAAAACAATCATGGTTTAAGAATAATTTGGGTACACAAATATCAGTGATTACAAAATAATTTACATATGTTATGTTATTTTGGCTATGGCCAAAATAATAAGAACACTCAACACGATTGCCTACTTTTATTTTATGTTACGTTTGTTTTGTTTTGAATAAATATATTTAACTTTTAGAAGATATTAACCCGCCATTGGTGACGCAAATTTGACTTTGATCAATGGTGACGCCGCGCCGGTCTCTTGAACCGGGTTTTTCAATTGAAGATTTTTCGAAATGTGTTACTGATATTTCGTGTTTTTTTTTAAATACATGTGCCTGACAATAAAACAAAGATATTAAATCAACAGAAGATCTTTTATCACAATACACAAATTCACGAAATTGTTTTTTTAGAGCATTAAAAAATAAAAGTTTTTTAATAATACATTTTTTAAAATTAGGTAAAAAATTGAAAATTAGATATTTATAAATGAAAATTAGGTTTTTTGGTCTCTCGACATTAGGAACTTTAGTAAAATGAACAAAAATTAGTATCCTTCCAAACAAAAAATAAAAAAAAATACATCTCAAAAAACTAAATTTCTTCAGGCAAACAGCTACTCCAATATGGCACTACGTGCTCCAAAACCAAATATTGTTTACATTTTTGGCAAAAGTACTTCGTTTTTTTATTTTTTTATCCGCACTCTTAGTACCGGCCAGTTCTTGAAAGACCCGAAGTCCCAGGTCCACCTTCTTCATTTAAAATCTCTGAAATCATTTATTATTTTACTAACATAAAAGGTGCACGGTCTCATGGACCGGGGTAGTCAAAAAAACACACAACGTGTGCTCACTGCAAAGTTTCGACGTCAGCTGATGGTGGGAGACGTGCAATGCGGCAGCTACTCGAAAGGGCAACAAAACACAATAACGGAGAAGAAAGTTATTCGCATTTTTTTGCACACCCGGTCTCACAGACCAGTAGGTCACCATTGGCGGGTTAAGTTAACTTGAAATTCCAACCGTTATTACAGGGTATTATCAATTTATTAGTTATTTTCAACCGAAAACTATTAATTTAATATAAAAATATGAACACTTTGACAAAATAGTAAATAAATAGTGTTTTAATATTTTTTAAAAATGTATTTTCATTTTTTTTTCATTTAATTACTTAGTACTTAGTTTTGAATCCTTCATTTAAACTGACCGAAGTTTTTCGACGACTCCACCAATCTTTGGTATATTTCAGGTGGGATTGAATACCAAACTTCCACAAATCCGATTTGTTTGATGGATACCACTTTTTTATTTCAATTTTGAGGTTGTTCCACAAATTTTCAATCAGATTCAAATCCGGAGACTGTAAGGGCCACTGCAAAACATCAATTCCATTTCCTTCAAACCATCTTTTTGTTACTTGTGCCGAGAGCTTGAGGTCGTTTCGTTATCCTGTTGAAATCGCCACTTTAAGGGCATATTTTCTTCGGCCCATTGTAGCATTGTACTCGTATCTCTTAAAATCCCGATACAAGTTTCTTTGGTCATTATTCCATAAATGAGAAATCCTGGACCTATTCCCCACCAAAAAAGAACAATCCCATATCATCAGACTTCCAACTCCATGTTTCACAGTCGGCTTGGTGTATCGTGGATTGTACGCTTCACCTTTTGAGCGACAGATAAAATGTTTTCCATTCATTCCAAACATTTCGCCATTGTTTTGCCTCTTTCAATGGATCAAAAGGCATGTGAAACATTTTGGCAAAAGCCAGGTGCTTCTTCATATGCCCTGTTTTTAATAAGGGAATCTTTCTTGGCGATCGAGCTGGCAATTTTGACTCAAGCAAAACTCTCCGGATTGTCCTGGAACTTACTGCCACAACAGTCTCATATCTTAGGTCACACAACGACATAAAAGGATTTTCCTTAGCTTTTCTTTTTCTGACAATTTTGATGGGCGACATCCAGTTTCAATAGTTTTTCTTGGTCGTAACGCTTGAAAACCCATTGTAGAGAAGCATTTGACTAGTCTGGCAATGCTCTCGCAACACCAAAATAGCGTAACTGTCGTCGTAACTGTTCTCATTATTTTGACCATAGCTGTAGGTTAACAAATAATCTAGATTATACAAATATCTTAAGGTTAGAAAAGAACCTAGGTTAATAAATATCATATATTATACAAGGAACCTACATAGGTTGCAAAATAAACCAAGTATTCTAGGTAAAACAAAGCTGGGTTTAAAAATAAATTATTTAAAACAATTACCCAAATTTAAAAATAACTCAGGTTACAAAATAATGTAGAATGCAAAATAAATTGGTACAAAAATAATTAAATGGTAGCTAGATACTAGAAACTTGTCTTACCTTCAATCCCCTTATTTCGTTTGAACTTTTCCAATACCATTCCTACTGTAACTGCCACAGCTACTTCCACGTCAGTTTCGACTTTCAATGCAACTTCCACTTAAAGTTCTATTGTAACTTTTAGAGCAACTTCCACTATGACTAAAAAAAAGACCTGGAACAACATTCATCTAAATTAACAAAAAACATATTTTGAATAGTTTTCAAACAAAACACCTTAAAAAAAGTCTAAATAAAGCTGATTTTTAAATTCTCTTAAATATTCTGAAATTCTGACCTTTTGCCGTGTCAACGACGCACGATTTATGAATAAGGTACAGCTTAAAATCTGCATAGTGCATATCGCTAACTTAGAACTACAAACTTAAACGCCATGTAATCGAATAACCACTCTCAACATTAAATTTTGTGGCTTGTGGCGCCATACCTAAGGCTTGTTTATATTTGTGTTACCTATTTTTTTCATTTACAAATATTTGCAGTTTATCATAGTCATCACGATTATTGCACATTTGAACTAAACATAATTTTTTAGTAACCTGTAATTGCCCGATTAGTCAAATTGGCGCAAAACGATTGAAACCAGTAGCTTATAAAAAAATAGCAATGAACATGAACATAAGCTCATAATTTCCAAGTCGTGAGTGTCTAATTTAGTTGTTGAAAAACTTTAGGTAACTTAAATCTTTAAATCAATGTCTTTTAAATCATTTGGCTGATGTTTAAAAATCAAGAACTTAAATTGCAAAATAAAAATAAAAAAATTCTTTTTTTATCGTCTAAATTTTTACAAAACCTCAGCAAAATTTTCCCTCTTTAAATTAGAGGATTAATTATTCCTAAGTGGTTGAGTTCTTCATTTACACAAAAAAAAAAGGAAAAATTGAAGCCTCAGCCAGACAGATGCTGCTGCTTCTGCAAAAAAGAAGAAAACAGAGGAATAATTAACGAAATATTTACTTCCACCTTCACATTCACATAGGATAACCATAACCAACTAAGTTGACACGTTCGCGTTATAGGTTTGTATAGTTGTCGCTCTGATTCCGAGGTTCCGAGTGAATCAACCGCAACTATCTCTCAGATGCTACCACAAAATAAAAATATAAGTTTTTTTTCTGTATATCCTAGCGTTTAGATAGAAGACAGCTTCCATATTCCAAAAGCCATAGAAGATATAATTCAGGAAGAAAGAGTTGCAATTGATAGGCAGACATTTGTCCCAAACTTGAATATTTTCGTGATTTATGCAAAGGAGATATTTGCTTTTGACCTCAGTTGTTTGCTAAGAAAACACACATTCCAATGTGTAAAAAAGATGTTCCGAACTTTTCCAGGCACGAGCAGAGTTTCAATGTGCAAGCTTCCTGGAACACTCAGTGTGACTCAGCGCAACGCGGAGTCAAACCATTGTGCATATAGCCGAAACATTATCGAACGACTTAAACACGTTGGCGCAAAACTATAGACAACCTATTATAGGGTTTTAGGAGCCGGTTATAGCTATCAGTAAAATCCATCAGTAAAATTTGAAACAGGAGGAATCTGAAATGTTTTACTGATGAGCGTTTATAGCAATCAGTAAATTTACGTCATAAAATTAAATGAGGCTTCGCGCCTCAGCCAATTTTTTTACTGTTGCTTTCATCAGTAAAATTTTTAATGATGTGTTCGGAACAGTAAAAAATTGGAACACCAACAGAAAAACGAAATGGAATTCTTTTTGGCTTTGGGCAGTCAGCAGTTCAGTAAAATGAAATTTCATTATTAAAAAAATTAAAATGGATTTATAAATTAAATAAAACTTTAAATGCATTGTTTCTTTTTGAAAAAAATACTTGAATATAGGATTCATCTTATTGCATCAATCTTTTGCTAGAAATAAATCTGTAACATGTTCAAAAACTAAAAACAAACATTTTACTGATGGATTTTACTGATAGCTATAACCGGCCTCTTAGTGTGACACTAACTAACTATCTTTTAATTTTAATGTAGTTGTCTAACTTTTCGCATCATTGTATTAAGAAACTGTTGTTGAAAGCGCCTTAAAAAATGACAGTTCCTTCGAAACATTAAGGGAACAGACCTTCAGCAAAAAATCTAGCTGTCAAATGTTAAATGTATTGTTGTCCTTCTCGTGAAGCCAAAAGGTTTTGCAAGAATTTTTAGAACGCATAATAACGGTTCGTCTACGTCTTATTTGATTTGTTATGCTCATTGAGCCTTTTCATAAAAAAAAATACAGAAATATGTGAATCAGATGCCAGACAAAACGTGATCGTGAGACGAAGTGAGACCGAGCTGAGAAGGAAATGTTGCTGCAATCAGTGGCGATTCCTGGTCTTCAGTTCTGGGTTGGCTACTTTGATCAAAGCTAAACGTAATAAAAACAAACAATTTTATTTATTTTTTCAATTTTTTTTTTTTAATTAAAAACTTATTTATTTATATAAAAAATCAAGTCGTCGCTCTATTTTCAAAAAATTTTCAAGAACTTGCTCATTTTTCTAGTAACTTGCTTTTAACTTTTCCGCTAATATGATTCGTTTAACAAGCATTCACAACAAGTTAAAAAGGTAGACATTTACCCCCCTCTTAGGTACAGTTTCCGGCCCCTGGGGTGAGGACTTTGGGAATGTTATGCATACCTGGAGGTAACGCTTAGCATATACAAAAATAGCCAAGAGAGCATTATTTCTTGCAAGCAAAATTATTTCATTGACTTGACTATCTATGCCGAATATTCTATGAAACCCAGCAAAGATCAAATGACATTTTCTTATTTTAGAGCAGTAATGTACAATGTAAAAGATTGCATAACCCCAAAGAAAAATACAGCCGTACGCTACTAACACATACGCCACCCACACATCATTTTGGATAGATTATTTGTATGAAAATCGCACTGTAGCTATGTACCTATGTAGTGTAGGTAGTCAAAAGTAAAAAAGAATCATCGAAATTAAAATTATGAAATCTATGCTCGGTAGGTACCTAGGTACCTATATAATTTTTTGTTTGTCAATATAAGAACCCTTATTTTGCTGGACTAAATGGTGTATGTTAAAAAACTTACATGAAACACATTGACACCCATTTTTTTGTAACAATTGAATTATGTTTTAAAACACGTTACGTAGGTTTTATCTATACCTACCTTAAAGCTTATTTATTTTAAGAAAAAAGTTTTTGATAATAAATTTAAAAGAAAGTTCAAATTCGCCTATAAAATACTGCCACATGAAATCGCCACGCTAATAAGAACTTTTAAATAACGAACTATCTAAAAAATTGAAAAAAAATAAAATTAAATACATAGATTCATTGACCACTTTTTTTGCCTTTAAAATGCTTGTAAATATTAAGAAATGTACCACTCACGTCGAAAATGTTAATACGTATAATTTAATTTATGATAGTTAAAAGTTTTTTTTTAATTAATTCCGCCACTGAAAAGAAAACTACAATTCAAGTTTCAAGATAAATTCATTCAAACAAAACATTCATTAACTGAAAATTAGGTTTAGGATAAACGACCAAGCAGTAAGCACACACCATCAATTTTTTTCTCGGGTTTTTCTACCCAGGTAGAGAAAACCATATCCCACAGCTACAATCCCAATGCATTTTTTCGCATGTTTTTCTCCACAGGTTCAGGCTTGCCAGATTTTTTTATAAGCCTATATCGCATTAAAAAAAAGGATATATCGCGCAATTTGGCCTCTGGCAATCTGGCAGCATGCCTAGTGTTCATGATTTTCGCACTGAGACTGTCTCGCTACAAACGACCAAGCAGAAACACACATTTTCTTCTCGCATTTTTCTACTTGTTGCGTTGGCGCTTCTTAGTAGCGCCAACTTTCGTGAATATTTTTTCGGTCTGTTCTTAAAGATAGAATGAGATAGCATATCGGCACATCGGGAAAAATAGTAAGTTTTGAATGTCATTTGATGGCGACAAATTTTATCGCCAACTCTAGACTGAAATTAAAAGCATTAAAAAGTAACTTTGTATGGGATTAATATAGCACGCACGGGTTGCAGTATATGGCTCTATTTATATAGGTTTTGCTGGTTTTATAATGATTTAAGCACATTGGGATGTTATGTTTTTTGTTTTATGTATTCAAGCCTTTATAAAAATAATTTGTTTGTCTATTTAAGCTGAAATTTTAGGGTTGGCGCAGCCAACCTAGCCAACTGAGAGGAATCGCCACTGGCTGCAATTGGTGGAATGTAAGCTGCTAAAAGGCAACGATTTGAGAATGATTTCAAAGAAAAAATCAGCTTGGGAAGCTGTAAGAGCAGGTATGATTGCAGCTGTTTACAACTGGACCTTGGTGAAAATAAAGCAGCAATGGTCGCGAATGAAAAATTGCAGCAAAAAAGCTAAGACTTAAAGGAAACGGGCTGTTAAAGTAACTGGCAATATGGTATCAATACCAGTTGCTGATCCATCGGATACCTTAGTCGAAGATATGATAAGCGACCAGCTAGTAGATGATACCATACTTATTGACAACAACACCGTGATCATCCCACAAGTTTATTCTACGTTGGTATATGACCAGTCTTGTAGCAGCAGCTGCAATCAGAAAATTGTGAGGACCACTAACTTCAACATATCATCGGATCCGGAAGGATATATTGATTATGAGGAGATTGAAGAACAGCCAATCATAGCATGTGCTCAAAGTGGAGCATTCCAAGTAGGTATTAATGCTGGACAAGGAGCTCTTGATACAAGCAAAAGAAGTAACCGACCAAGCACATGAAAAACACACTTTACAAATTCAGCTCATGAAATAGTGTTATATGAAAAAAATGGAAGCGAAATAGTTTATGTACTTATAATTAGTTAAATTATTTTTTTATTTTATTCCTGTTTTTTTAAGTAATACATTTTTTAAAAATGTTGATTTACAAAAGCGTTTTGGAGTGCCCTTCCTGTTGTTTCTGTTATTTGTGAGGAATTATTTGATAAGTTTAACGTTTTTGATGACCTCGGTGTTAAACCTTCGGCACTAAGAAATGGGTTACTTCGTTAATTGGATAAATTGTGGAGAACGACTACAGCAACAAAACATTTTTTGGAGTATCCAGGTCAATTCTTAATCGTTCTAAGAGTGACCTAAATTTCAATTTCAATTTTCCATTTAGACATTCGACTCTGCTCCTTCTTTCTGATTGCATAGATTTCTTATTGCGTCACCGAGCAATACACCCTGATGAACATTTTTGCTCGCTTCTTACATATTTTCTTTTGAGAAGGCAATGGTTCCAAATATTAGAATAATGCAGGGAACCGCGGGATCTTGCGACGATATCAATAATTTTGCAACTGACGTCGGACACGATCTAGACATTAAGCCTTGAAAATGTGATACAAAGTAAATTCCTTGTTAAAATATCATTTGGTAAAATTGATATTCCGATTGATATAATGCCCGACCATAGCAGGTCTCACTCTTCTAGTCTTGCTCCTATTACTTTAATGAATTTTGCAATTTTGTGAAAGTGTTGTTTGGCTTCGTCAAAGTCTTCAGTTGATGAGTTAGAATTTATAAAATGAGGTAGTAACGAAGCAATGCGTTTTGAAATGTTTGCAATTATCTTCCCTACAGTTAACTGTCTCCATGCAAGGCTCCTGATATTACAATAATACTTCTGCTCAAAGAGTACCTTTTCCTAAATTACAATTATGCCTTACCAACATAACTTTGATGAACGTTTCTTCCAAAAAATTGAAGAGCCACGAGCACTTTTAGTGATTCAGTAATAGGAGGTCCACGATTTGTTGTAGGTTTCGGGCCATCGATGTTTTCGACCAAAAACTGAGCTGTCGCCTTATCAAATCTATATCTTGAAAAAAAAACTTCATCGTCCAGCTCTGTGAAAGGGTCACTTCGTTTTTATATACTTTAGGCTTCCGAAAAAGCTCAAAATCTTCAAAGAGTTGAAAACCTCATCCTCCGAAAACGTTTTGTGAAATAAATTTGTGAGGACAGATGCCATACCCGCTAATAAAAATAAATAAAATTTTAAATAAATAAAATTTTAAATTTAATGCAAGTGTTAAAATATAAAGATTGTTTTAAATGGATTATAATTTACGATTTCATCTAGTATCACACTAAAATTGTTTTAGTGTCGAGTTAACTCCACTATAACTTTTTAACGGTGTTGACGGTGAGTTGCGCGTTTCGCCATTTTACGTGCCAAAAAAAACAGTAGACGTTTTAAAAACTCTTGAGTGCTAGACAATAAGGGAAAATGTCAGATGACTTCCTCGCCTTAAAGAGATGTTATCTCTTCTAGGAATTTATATGAGTTTATCCTTGAACCTAACTTCGGGCGTTCTATGAAGTACAGACATTTGTTCTTAAGCCGTACTACACGAATGTGGAATGTCTTGGAGAGCTGATATTGTTCTCAGTTGAAAGAAAAATTCTTGGTGGAATATTTGATTTTGTGTGCCAGGAGTCCGAATTGAGGTGAAGATACAACCGCGAATCTATAAGAATCTTCGAATCAAAGCTCACAGGTTCGAGAAGACAAGGGAAGACACAACCTTCGGTTTTAAAATCAAGAACCGTTCTTGGGATCGTAGAAGATTAAATGTCATCTATTCTTCAGGGATCGGAATAGAACACTATTAGTGGAAAAAATATAATCGAAAGAATAGAAGAAATAAAAATAAACGAGCCTTATATATGGCGTCACAAAATTTAAAATTCATAATTATTGTTATTAGCTTACATGGCGTTTAAGTTTGTAGCTGTTAGTTAGAAATATGCACTATGCAGTAAAACACAACACCATATTACGGACTATATGGGATTCAACTTTAAAAGTGTTGCAGTTCGCTTGAGAGTCCTCCTCATTTTGAAAGTTGCATAATTTTAATGGATGTTTGAGCTGACTGTATATGCATAGTTGGAGAGACATAGACACATAAATATGTACATATATCTGAAGATATACCTTAAATTTTCTTTTTTATTTTATAGATTTTTCCTACCACTTTCCATATCCAATGCTACTTCCTTTTGTGGCGACACTTTTGCGTTGATAAATGAGTGTAGAAAAAAATCCACTATAAAGGGTACTCGCATATAGTACGAGTATAAGACGAGTCTTGTGGAGTATAGGTACGATGACGTTATGCATATAGTATAGGGGCTTTTACGCTCTCCATCACACAACTATGACGTTCATGGTGCATTATGATGGTTAAAATGAGGAATTACGGTAGCAGCCGAAGCAGCATCAGAGGAGCGTGTAGAGCGCGTTTGCATCTGTGATATTTTGATGACTCTGAAGTGTGGGAATGAGATAACAACCTGCTATCGGATTTTTCTTTATTATTATTACTTTTTTTTTGTGCAGATGGAAATGTGTGTTTTTCCTGCCTTTTGTTTGTGTGTGATAATTTTTTATTTCAGAGTTAGAAAATAGCATTTAGCGTTTCTAGAAATCTTAACTTGTCAGATTTGACTTGAAGAATATAGATACATTTTCGTATTCAATTCAATTTACGAATTCTTCTTTTGAAAAATGGCAACAATTCCAAAATTGATCATAAAATGATTGAAGCTCGTGAAATCCTGAAAGTAAAACATTCGATTTTCGAGTTCTAAGAAAGTTTTCAAGTTTCATACACTAGTCTGAACAATCATAGCTAAATCCTCTGCTATGTTATACTTTAAAAGTAAATTTTCTCTTTAGCATACTGTTATTTATTCCAGCTTTATTCTAAAAACGTTCAGCAAAAGATTTATAATTAAATTTAGCTCTTCTATCTAGAAATATACCTTCGAAACTTTGAATACTTTATTCTTTTGTAAAATATGAATTCTGTTTTTTGTTGAAATCTTAGCCTTTAATTTGGAGACACGTACTTTAAAAAAAATTCTTAGATATCTTAAAATTACAACATAAATTAAGAATTTCCTGAAATATTAATAGATTTATAAGTACTTTACTTTTTACTTGTTTGTAATCTAAAAAAACCTTAGAACACCTTTATTATATATAAATTATTATTATTTTGATGTTTTCAATTATTATTATTATTCTTGAGCTGAATTTCAACAGACGTTTTAGTTAGTTTAGTTTTATTGACTTCATAAATATATACAAATTTACATTTCAGTGTTTTGATATAACTAAGTCTTTTATGGTTTGGCCAAAGGCCGTCTACCAGAGTGACATTTTAATTTAATTTGTACATTTTCAAAAATAAAAAGCTTAAAACATTAGATTATTATTGTTATTTTTTTTCTGTTTCTTATATAAATACATCTATCATTATTATTTAAAAATTTTCTTGCATAATTTGGTTTCTGTAACGAAAAGCTTTCGTAATATACCCAACTAGAGGGTCCCAACCGCTCTATCCATTCAAAATTTTGATTACTTCGTCTAAGTTTCAACAGACGTTGTTACTTAATTATTATTTAAATAAAGAAGCCTTTATAACATCAGAAGTGGGATTAGTTGCAGTTATAAAAAAAACCAATACCATTTTCCGGATATGTCAAGAATGAATAAAAGCGATCTTCTAGGTGTGAAGCCAATAATGTGGAAGTTCAGCTCAGCTGCGAGACCTTTATACTGAGCTTACAAAACCTGATGAGATGAATTCCGAAAATTCCGTGGTTCCTGAGCTGTCAAAAACTTCCGAACAGGATGAAAGGACAGAAACTAGTGAAATTTCTGGACATTGCGAGCAACAAGGCGTTCAGCCTAATATATTGATTCCGAGTAACACTACTCAATTGGATGACGAAGAAGTTTGTGTTGAGAAGGAAATTCGTTTACTAGAAAAACGAAAAAAAATTACTAACATTACGCAACGAATTAAGATTGTTAGAAGAAGCTAGTTCATCAAATAATGGCAACATTTCACAGCTTTCTTTCAAAGATATAAAATATTCTATTTCAAAATATTCTGGGGATGACACATATGATGCCAAAATGTGGTTGGATGTTTTTGAACGAACTTGTAAATCAGTTCATGGAGATTCTACATTCCGTTTAAAATGTATCCGTCGTCTTATAAAACAAGGTTCCGCTGCAGAATTATTCATTCGTATCGATAACTCCAATACTTATGAAGAATTCCGTGCCAAATTTCTCACAAATTTTGATCATAATTACTCAATTTCCGATGTAATTGACAAAATGTGGAAAACAACGTTCAACTTTTCAAAATCATCCATCATGGGATATATTTTGAAGATGCAAGAACTGGCTTCCCGTGCGAATATCGATGAGCGTCAAACAATTCGATTTATAATAATCGATGGTTTTCGCGATCGTTCAAATAACATATCTGTTTTATATCCTGCTTGCAATCTTGATGAATTAAAACAGTTATCTCACCGTTATTCTCAATTACGTGATATGAATTCCGCTCACGTAAAATTATGTAATATTTGAATTGTTATAAGTAGTTAATGATCGGGCGATCAAATGTCAGGATTGGCCGAGTTATAAGTACTTTACTTTTACTTGTTTGTAATCTAAAAAAACCTTGGAACACCTTTATTTTATATAAATTATTATTTTGATGATTTAAATTATTTTTATTATTCTTGAGCTGAATTTGAACAGACGTTGTTACTTAATTATTATTTAAATAAAGAAGCCTTTACAGATTATTAATATTTTTACGTGGAAAAATTCGTATAACATAAAGTTGGTCAATTAATACAATTTTTTCTCCCGTACTTGTCAATAGTTTCTTGAGTGCAGATAGTTGAAATATTTTAATCTGGGGTGGAATCGGATAAGGTGATTGTTGATTGTTGACAATCAAAATAATCGAATTGAATCTGTATAAGGTGATAATCAAATTCATACCTAAAAAGCTGTCACAAGAAAATGTGATAGTCGTTTTCCTACAAATATGTCGTTTCTGAATAGAGCTACCAGACGCTTACAAAAAACGAATGGAAAATTTTTTCAGTTACCTCTTTAAGGTACAAAAACACATTCTTGTGACCGACAATGCTTACGTAATTCGAATAAACACAAGAAAAGTAAGAATGTTATTTAAACACAGCCAATTTGATACTTTTATTTAGATATTTTATAAGAATCAATTTAAAATTTCACCAAGGCTACAATGAATTTTGACAATTTAAATCTGAACTTGTTCAATCGAATTGAATTGAGTTGAATCATCTTACACAGACGGAATGAAAATGATAGTCAATTTGACTATCAAAAAAATGATAGTCAACTATCACCTTAGCCGATTGCACCCCTGATTTTGAATTCGAATTGGTGTTACACTTTGACACGTACATATATTATTTGAAAAAAGCTTAATGAATGTAGCAATTTTCTGTATTATACGGGCAGGAAAAAATTCTAGAATCTTAAGTTCTATGAATTAGTAATAAGTCTAAGAAATAAGAATAAGTCTATAATAAGCTGTCACTTTTAAAGCTGTCATTGTAAGACATTTGGCCCAGTTTATATTTAAAAAATTTCTCAGACGGATTGACAGAGCAGGAGAATGAAATATGTATAAACAAGCCAAATTCACTATTCATTTTAACCTAGCAATCAAATAAGCTTTGCATTTCTTTCCAACCTTTTTGAATTTTGTAATAGAGAATTCTATTGACAGATTTATGGGAGCAAAAATTAGAAATTGTGTTTATTATGTATTTCTAAGGATACGGAAATCTCTGAGATCTTAGAAATATGAACTTGACAATTAAGACAAAAGTGTTGAAGCTAAATTGGCACTAAATATATTGTGGCCAAAGTTTTTTTCCAACCAAAAAATTGATCATACGTCGAAATATAAAGTATTTAACGCAATTGTAAACTTATGTTTGTAATATGCTGTACAAGATTTCGGATATATAAACCTCGAAGCTTTCGAAACCATGCAAAGACTTTTCTTTTCGTTTGCCGAATTCCACATCAAATTATGCGTTATATGTAGAGTCAAGTACTATCCCCATTTTATTTGAAAAATATGAAGGCTAACGCGGATTTCATCATTGAAGTAATGAAATTTCGTCGATTATATTTCCAGAAAAGCTCTATCTCAATAAAATCTCAATAAAAATCTCAAATGGAGCATTGGGCTGGCTCAGTCTATGTAAATTTTGTCAACTTGATCTTAATTACTGTAACTGTTTCTTCTAATTAAGTAAATTAGCCAATTATTGTAGTCTTAAACTATATCATTTTGTGTTGCAAATCATACAAAATAGTTTTTTCTTTTGTGTTTCTAATAATAAGAATTAAAAAACTCTTTCATTGTGTTTTAACTTTTCAAAATAATTTTTGCAATTTTCAATTTATCTAAAACTTTATTATTTGAAATTATTATGATAAAAAAATAAAGAAACTATCTATGTATGTATCTACCTTTTTTCTTATAAAGAACAGACATTCAAGGGGTTATTAATACCCTTAGCATGTTTACATTTAAACACAGTGCGAGTATAAGGAAAATAAGGAAGGATTTAATAGGAGATACCGGAGCACATTGATCTTGAAATTTTTGAATATTAAAATGGGAGTTCGGTAAAGCATTCCACATTCTCACATTGCAAATGTTAAAGTTCAATACAAAAATCATAATATAATATAATTGAGGTCACAGTTTGCAATATGCAGCCGTGTTGAAACTTTTTCTTGGCCGGCAGAGTAATGTTGACGAAAACCCAGGTTTGTCGATTTCGGGTCATTACACCGTATTTTACATAGACTAAGTTTTTAATGCTTATAAATTTCTGTTAAAACAAGAACTCAAGTCGGTCAGGATTTTTATTGAAAAACCATCTTTAGTGAGGAGGTTAATTTCACCTTGAGGTTACTTCCTCAACTTGGAACTTCATACAGTTCCTTGAGGTTTTTCGGGTGGTATATTATTTGAAAATTACGCTGGTTCACGTTCAACTGTTAAAGCGAATGATACGCTATGACTAATGATTTTTTGTTTGGCTGAAATTGGAACATATTGGAATAGGACTATGTTTATTTTCAACAAGGTGGTGTAAATTCACAAACGCATCACTGCACTGCAGAGATGATTTGCGATCATCCCTGTAGCACGTTCATAAACGCAAATAATTGGCATCACTTAAAATGTCAATTGTTCATTAATGCAAAGTTCGATAAACTGATGCGCAAATATAAAGAAAAAAAGCATCAAGATTCTTGATAAGTTGTTGATGCAGACGTGATTTGGAGCAAAAATGTCGGAAAAAGACAATGAAAAGTATTTAGTCAAATTCCAATTTGTTCTAAACTAATTAATTTGATGAATTTCAGGGAATATTTTACCAGCGCACAAATTAAACTATTAACAGAAACCAGTTTAAAATAAGAAGGTGAATTTATTGCCGGCAGAAAATCAAAGTCAGTATTGTGGAGAAAAGTTTTAGAGCAGATAAAATGTGTGGCTCCAGGTTTTAATTACAATGAGAGTTTTTATTAGTATCACATCCATCACAAAGAAAAAGTTGTTTTTAAACGTAAAACTTTTTATCAATCAGCATCGCATCGTAATCAACGATCAGCATCGCAAAAAAGCAGTGATGCCTAATGACTACCAAAAAATTGGCGTTTGTGAATTTACCCGTGGCTCTAAGTACCACTGTTTAAGGTTTGAAGAGTTGATAGTTGGCTGCTTAGACTAACGTGATACTTTTAAGAACCATTTCTAATGTTGGATCTTTTTACTGCAGGGCCGTATAGTTGCTTATTGTGTTTTTCGTTTATCCAAAATAAACCTGAGCTGATTTCTGTCATAGAAATCATTGATTCGAATGAATGAATAATTAGTTAAATGGTATTCATATCTGATGGTAGTAAGTCAAAAAAGTTCAGTAGCGCCTTAGGTAGTCCTAAATTTTTTTCAAAATTTACCAAATATAACGTAGTTTCCGACACGTTTCGAAATTATTAAAAAAATGATACAAATTTTGTTGTTTATTTCTGTTGCTACACCTGCCGACAAAATTATTACAGTGTTGCAACTTGAAACTGAAGTTATAGTAAGGCATTCATTAACAACATCTTATCATTTATGGAATAAACGTAAAACAATAATTTAATAAAAAAGTTAGTATACTTGAGTAATTTTTTTCGCCACCCATCGAATCGGTGGATGTTCTTTAGGATTGGATAAATTCTGTAAAATCGGAATGATTCAAGGCACGTTTCAGTAATTTTTACACTTAATTAAGGGATACTAGTTATTGACCTCTAAAAAATACCGAAAAGGCTGAACTTAAATGAAGCTTCATTTTGTATTTATGTCCTTAATACTTTCTAAAATACATCCTTAATTTGGTGTGAAAATGTTTACATTACATTTTTAAGGTTTTTAAGAGCACTACGTCAAAAGTTAAAGGCTTTAATCCAAAACACAAATTAAAGATATTTAAGATATCACAACAAATATTCAAGTCTTCCAACCGTTTTTTGGTAGAAAACTTAATTTTAGACCACTTCTAAACTTCTAAACGACCGCATTAACCCTTCATGTACTACTCCAGAACCTGTTATTTTTTAATGGAAAACATTTTTCCATTTGATTAAATCTGCTGCACTTTAATGTGTTCTATAGTTTTTTTTCCAAGACTTTCAAAAGTAGGAGAAAAACTGTTCTAAACTCTTTTGTGTAGAATTTAATGAGCTACAATCTTTAGCTTTATCTGGATAAGACTGCACTTTACCGTATCTTGTCTCCCTTTAATTTTTTGTGTATCTATCACAAATGTAGGTTACTTCAGGCACTGTTAAGGAAGTATAAATGAAGCTATGATCTAAAAATCTGCATTATCGGAAATTTTTCGAAGTGAAGACATTTTTTAATCTAATTTTCCTGGACTTAACAATCAAACAGTCTTAACTTCTATAACATATATTATGAAATTATAGTTCCCTTATTGATCACCATAATCAACAGCCCTAAGATTTTAGAAGAGAGGATTTTCTTCATAATTCCAATTTTGCAATAAATGTATAAGTGGGATCCTAAACTAAACACCTATTTTTAATCTCGCGAAGAGTTTGAAACGTTCTTAAGAAGTTCTATATATATATACAGCCACACCCTGATGCTTGACAACAAGGTTCTTCCATTATCATAAGCTACGTAAATTTATTCTATCATCACTTCTTTATTTGCATGTCTTTTTTTTATGTTGTACCTAACCTACCTCAAAGGTAGGTATAGGCGGTCAAGGATTTACGGATAGCTCAGTTGGGTGGGGTTATCTTCGTTAAGCAGTTGTTGGTATATTAACATGAAATATTTTACGATCCATTGTGATCACAATTTATACAATTTGCAGCCACGCTAATGTGCACACAAATTGTCAGACCTCCTCTTCTATGCGGTACCATCACATAGTTCCACATCTCCAGCATCAAGCTCTACAAACATTTTTACTTATAATATTGCCTGCATATTTTCCATAATTATCAGGTGTCTGCTCGGTGATCTTCATAACCAAGCTAATTATCCTTATGTCACGAAATTCCATCCGACCACGACGACGACAACAACTTGAAAACTCGAAGCAACAACGTCGAACGGCCAACGAACGTCTGCACGATAGAGCACAATAGTACCTAAGTAGCATGAGGCTATGCATGGGAGAGAAGCGAGGTAACGCGTTTATAGGGCCCGCAACTAGAACTAAACCATTATTGTCTGGGACTCTAGAAATGGGATGCATCTTTGTGCGCTCAATGAGGGACACAAGCGAACAATACACAAGCATCACATCTCTTTCGCGATATGATCTGTGTGCAGCAGCGTGCAATGCCTGCTTGCACCTAGAAATGTTGCATGTCCTAAAATTGTAGCTGGTTGGCATTGGCAAGCATCAGGCCGTGCTGGCTGGAAACTGGAGATGTGAAGCAGCATGTGCTTATTTTCAGCAAAACCATGTTCTTTAAGTTTTCACCTTCTTTGGAACGGAAAGTAAAAGGCATCCTATAAATGATCTTTGTGCATCCTTTTGATCCATCAGTCCGTCCAATTCGGGTTTGTATACATATATATTTTAGCGCCGACATTTGTGCAATGGATAGAGCTAGATCAGGGTGAGGTGACATAGGCAGTGTTGGGGCTAGACGCTAGGCTCCATATCCATAAAAAAAATTTACATTATCCCTTGTATGCATCGACAGGGTAGCCATAGTTATACTTACTCACGAAAATTTGTTTTTTAAAAGAAATTTTTCTGGTCTGAAGCTCTAAATTCCGGTCTACGTTTTTGCTTTTCTCAAAATATTTTAAGAGGAAATTCTAAGAGTGATCTTAAAGCTCTTGGAAATTTGGTTAAAAAACGAAATTATCATTTACGTTTTTCTTAAGCAAACCTTGGCAACTCTGTTCAAGACTTCTTGGCGATGTGCTGTGCATCCTTGTCGCTACAAAATTTCGCTTTTCTATTCCATTTTTGGGGTGTGCACGACAATAAATGACAGAATAACCTATACGCGACTTGGTTCTCAGAGATTCTTTTGCGTGACTTTGCCGCGATACGATATGGCGACTACTGTATTCGCTTTTTGCTTGTTTTGAAGAAGAGAAGAACCACAGAAGGCCATCATCGTCATACAACTAGGCAACTATCCAAGAGCGATGCCGCGCTGCTGATTAAGGAAACTCCAGACTAACCATGTATGAGCGCAAAAACAACTTACAAGTCACAACCAAAAACAAAACCTATAACGATGCAAGGTGAAGGCTATTTATAGAAGCTGTGGTGTTGCGCGCCTTAACTAGAATCTAGAATCAAGAACCGTCGCGTCCGTCCCGCATGGATGGTTGCAATCGAGAGTGACAGAGGAGTTTTCGCTGCTGTTGGTGTTTTTTCTGTTTCTGCAACGAAGACAACGACAAAGGCAACGAAGACGAAGAAAGCGAGTACCCTTGCCCAGTTTGGAGATGAGGTTCAGGTTCATTGGCGATATAAAGTTTGTATGAGGAAGGAAGAAGCGATGATGAAGATGGCGGTAATGACGATGACGCTACTAGCCGATTCGATGGTAGGTATGTCCATTTCTACATCTTCGTCGGCATCGTCGTCGTCTTCGTCATCTTCTATGGTGGGAGTTTGACAGTTTTAATTGTTGTTGTTGTTGTTTTCTTTATTGTACTTTGGATTCTCTCGCGTGACACACAAGACGCGACTATTTTGTGATCGTGTTATTCTAAAGGTGCAGCTTAGATCTTTAGATATTATTATGTCGCGCCATCCAGTTCGCATTTCGCAAAAGCAAAGCAAACAAGCAAACACACAAAACAAGAATAAACTTTCTATTTTTATCCCACAGGAACAGGAACATAAGACATCGGGAATCGAGAGAGGTGATGTCGCTGATGAGGCGTCACAGAAAAATTACACCGGCTATTAATTTAGCTCATAATGACAGTTCTTGTTGTTGGTATTGTTTTTTGCTGGTGGTGTTATGTTTGCCCGTGCGCAATATTTTGTGTGTGAAGGCAGGTCGGGATTTGGAAACTGCTTATGATCATCATGTGGAGTAAGACAGAGGAGATCTTTTTGGCAAATATAGGGATGATCATCATTTTCAAAATAAAATAATATAAACAAAATATTCTAAAATTATGCACTTTTGAAGGTGTTTGTAAGGTAATGAGACATGAAGTTCAAGAAGGCAGAAAAGATTTAAAGACAGAAATTTAGTTATTTTAACAACAAGGGCTACATGAAGTTGTTGGTGTAATTCATGTGAGGAATTTACGCTTAACCTTTATAAATCCGTTCGAAAACTCATTGGTTAGGGTCATGCTTAAGTAGATTTTAGAGGCTTTGGAAAAGAGCAAAATAGGATTTAATTGTGTCTTTCATGAAATTGTTTTCCAGGAATGACATTTCTTGTCATATTATCGCTTGCAATTGAACGAAACGTTTTCACATCAGTATCTAAAACAAGGGCTCTGCCAGTTTATTGATTTTTTCAAGATTGTTTTATTTTTCTTGAAATATACTGGGATTTAGTTTTTTCAAAGCCCTCACCTAGCGATAAAGTAGAATTTCTTAACTCCAATGTATCTAGGCTCTTTGAAATATATGTGCCATTAAAAATTAAATGTTGTATTCCGAAAAACAAACCCTGGTTCACCAATGAGATTCTATCATTAATGCGACAACGCGATATCGCCTATAAACGCTGGAAAACTTTTCGCCTTGACAGTTTTCATCAACAATTTTGTGCTCTTCGAAATAGAACTGTATTAGCTATTCGCAATGCAAAGGTTGCCTTATATTCCAGCCGTTTTAATGATACACTAAGTTGTAAACAAACATGGCAAAATGTTAAGAGGATAGGTGTAACCAAATCTCGCAGTGGCTCTACTGTAGATATTAACGTCAATGATCTGAATCAAAATTTCGTATCTTCGAGTAATTTTGTTACCAATAATATAACTCCAGGTCCCGTTGTATCCAATGTTTTCAAGGTGTCCTATCTATTAAATCAAACGCTATTGGGTTGGATGAAATGCATCCATCGTTCTTGAAACTTCTTTTGCCAGTTCTTTTGCCGTATATTACCCACTTATTCAATTCAATCATATCAACAAATGAATTTCCTACGCAATGGAAAAAGGCGAAAATAATACCTGTTCCAAAAACCTCAAGAGGAGACGAGTTTAGACCAATCTCAATACTACCTTTTCTCTCGAAGGTGTTCGAAAAAATTATTCAAAAGCAAATTAGTAGTAAATCACGAAAATATATTAACATCAAAACAATCCCGATTCCGTAAGAAAAATAGCTGCATTACTACCTTAATAAGTGTTTCAGAGGACATAAGAAAATCTATCGATAAGGATTATGTTACTTTTTTGATACTTTTAGACTTTTCGAAAGCATTCGACATGGTGAATCATTCAACACTTTGCCAAAAGCTCTCCCTATTTTATAACTTCTCTTCTGATGCAATCAAGTTGATTTTTTCTTATTTAACTGGAAGAACACAAGCTGTTGAACTTAAAAAAGTCCACTCCAATTTTCTATTAAACAAAAGCGGTGTCCCCCAAGGGTCCATACTTGGACCTCTTTTTTTCTCCCTCTACATTAATGAGCTTCCATTAACTATTAAGCATTGCTCCATTCGGCTATACGCTGATGATGCTCAGTTATATCTTAGTTGTCCGTTGGGATTAATTGAGCACTTTGCTACCTGTATAAATGAAGATTTGTTAGAAATTTTACGTTGATCACACCAAAATAGCTTACTGCGACAAATTTAGGAGTTGTATTCAACCAAACGCTGACTTGGAAAAACCACGTGTCATATATTCTTGGTAAAACATACGGTGTCCTCCGCACCCTTTGGTCTACACAGTATTACACCCCTTTAAAAATCCGTGCATTACTTGTAAAAACACTTACGGTTTTGAAATATTCTGCAAACTTGACTATGAAAGTAAACGAAAGCTCACTGTTGCTTTCAATAGTGCAATACGATGGACTACGACGATTTGACAGAATTTCACAACACGCACACAACTTTTTTGGGATGTCATTTGAAAATCTGCTCAATTTTCGGACCTTAATTTTGTTATCGGATATTCTTCTAACACAACAACCTGCCGATCTCTTCAGAGAAATAACTTTTTTCAGTTCAACTAGATCAAGCCTCTTAGTGAACCCTCGTTTAAGTTGTCTTACTTCTGAACGCCAGTTTTTTTGTCAACGCAACACGTCTTTGGAATACACTACCATGGGAAATTAGAAGTATAGATACGAGTAGTACAGTACTCTATTTAAACAAAAACTTAAACTTCATTTTAAGAATATATAAAAAATAGTTAATATTAAATATTTGGTATCTTTCAAAATAATTTTAAACTTGTCATTTTGTAAACAGTTACGTAGCTTTGGTATGATTTATAATGCTTCACTAAAAATAAGATATTATATCTTACTGTGTAAGCAACTCATAAAAAAATAAATAAATAAATATAATGTTCCTAGGTATTACATCTCCTGAATTTATGCTTTATCTAAACAACTTCTGGTTTGGTGATTATATTTAAATAACGACCAAGATAGTTTTAAAAAGTCCATAGTCGAGTTTTTGTTGTGATGTTAACAAAAGTTTTTAATCTCGCATAGGCATAGGCAACATGAGTTGATCAATGAATTTGTTCGCTTCATGAAATAGACCAAAAGCAGTGTACTTTTGCTCCCGATGTCGTAAATTGACTCCCAACTCCGAAATTCTAATACGTCAAGAAATAAATGTCTTTCTCTGGAGTTTTTTTTGGCAGTTGAGCAATCCAAATAAAGAAGAAATTTGTTGTTGCTGGGTAAGCAAGGACGGATCCAGACTCTTGATCTGGGGGGGGGGGGTCACACACTTAACATATAGACGAGTTTTTAGTCACCACTTAAAAATGTTCTTTAATGTTCTGTAAAGGAGGCTAACAAAATTAAGATAACATAATGTGTTTCTTAACCTTAAATTTACACATTTCAAGGGCTAAAGTTATTAAATTATTTTAAAATACTGTTGTCCAGCAAGGTGTAGTCTTACTATTTAATTTAGACGACTCCCTACATATGAAAGCATTCCAAGATTCCAACAGTTTTCTAAATATGCCATATTTAAGAGCTAAAACACAATAGTTAAGAAGGTTTTTTGAGCATTTCACGCAGAAATGTAATAAATTGTTTTGAAACGTAGCTTTTTTCCAAAAATAATATGTACTTTTCTTGTTTCCATTTCTAATAATGCGAACAACGCTAAAAAAATTCAAAAACCCAGAAAATGAGAGAGGATCTGATATGAAGAATTTTCGGCCTTTTTCTAACGTAGTTTTTTCGAATTCAGTTTTCGGGAGTGTATTTTTTCAATCGCTATCAGTCTACTTACTCGTATTTTGACCTTAAAGGAGTCAACAAAACTTAAAGATTGTATAGAGAAAAATGTTTGGTACTTGACTTTAAGGAAATAGGTGCATTTAAGTACATAATTTCTCTTGAAAATAAATAAAAATTAATAAATAAACAAATAAGTTGGAAAGAAACTTTTGTGTGGCACTCACAAATTACAAATTACACGTTTCAGAATTTCTTTTCACTTATAATTTTAAGAGATTTAAAGCTTTTATATCAATAGATGTAAAACGTTAATTATGTTTTTCAATTAGGCATTAGTTTAACAAAAGTGTAACTTTTGCTGTTTTTGGGACATTTACAAATATTCTTGAAATTCGTGTTTAAATCTTAGTTCTATCTAGAGCATCTAAAGACAATTCACTTCAAAAAGTAGATTTCTTTAATTTTTTAAGATTTTAGAAGTTTTTGTATTCAAGAGAAAATCAATTTTGAAAGAAATATAATGCACGACTGGGTCGCTAGAACTTGTTTATTTCTTCCAAAAAGTCTGTTTCAAAATATTAAATATATTTTAATACCTATTTGAAAATGTACCTGCAAAATAACTTTTTCTCAAAAATTTAAATCCCATTTTATTTCTTAAAAAAACATACATATACTCCTGCTTAATTTTTTTGATCAATTTGATCATGTGATGGTCGACAAAAACTTGCAAAGAAGATTATTGAAATCGGTCCATTAATTCCTGAGAAAATTTAAAATCAAAATAACGGTTTTATAAGGATAAGTAGTACCCTTCTGGAGCAATACCAAAATACGTTTTTCTTTTAGAAAGAAGCTAAATTAAGAACAACAAAATTAGAGAAAGTTTTAAAAAGACTTACATATCTGTTCATTTTTAAAAAAGTTCGAATTTTTGATTTTCAACCAAAAAAATTGTATGGTAAAACTGTTGTTATTATTCGTATTCAAAAATAAAAAAAAATCGCCAGAAAACCTTGCTTTTCAATTGACGCAATGGTTAAGCTGTAGAGTCCAGGGCTGACAGACAGACGGATGGAATCGGGGGACCAACTTTTTTTCTACTTTTCTACTATTGTAATTTCATGTTTGATTAAAATCTCGAGTTCGATTTTTTTAATGAATGCCCTATAGTTCCTATATGTCGCAAGAAAAATTTACTTCAATGTTCATTATTTTTGTGCGTCAAAAAAAAGATATGATATAAAATTGACGATCTCTTTTTTTTTTCTTAAGAACCTGAATATATATTTATTCTAAATTCTAAATTGCGTGAAAACAAAAATGTTGGTAGTTTTTGACAGCAAACCACTTTTTTGTGAATGTCGTTAAATCTTCTATATAAAAATAAGTCTGGTTTTCCTTCCTGACGCTATAACTCCAGAACGCATGAACCGATTTTCACGGTTTTACATTCGTTGGAAAGGACTCGGGCTCCGTGAGGTTTATAGCAGACAAAATTCAGGAAAAATTTCAACAGAAAAGCGGTGAACTCCGTTTAGTTTCCCATAGAAAGCTATTGTAAAAGTTCCAATTTGTGGAATAGAAAATTTTTAAATTTTTTGACGTTTCAAAGGCCCTATATTCTAAACCATCGCTAACCACTAATATGAGAGTTTAACTTCAAAATGATCAAAGTGCTGCCAAATAATTGTTAGCTGTTTGAAATGGAAAAGTGCCAGTTGATGCGACAACTGGATTGATTACTCTTACCAACGACTTTTGCCGATTTGTAGACTCTCAATTAGCTCTTATTGAAAATTTTTTTCCAAACATTAGTGAGAATTATCAAAATTATGCTTGGTTAAGTCAACGAGCAATTCTCGCCGCAAAGAATAATGATGTACAGGTACACGCACTGAATTTCACCATTCAATCAAAAATCGCTGGCGATTTGGTGACATACAAATCCGTTGATTCCATTACAAATCCCGATGATGTAGTAAATTATCCAACGGATTTTTTGAGCTCTCTGGAGTTACCAGGATTTCCACCACATAACTTGCAACTCAAAGTTGGTTCAATTATTATAATATTGCGTAATTTGAATCCACCGTGACTTTGCAACGGTACTCGACATGCGGTGAAAAGACTTATGCCGAATTTGATTGAGGCAACCATTATTAACGGAAGGTACGCAGGTAAAAATGTATGTATTCCTCGAATACCAATGATTCCGACTGATCTTCCGTTTGACTTCAAACGATTGCAATTTCCGGTTCGCCTTTGCGTTCGCAATGACAATTAACAAGTCGCAAGGCCAATCGCTTGGTGTTTGCCTGATAAATTTAGAAAATCATTGTTTTTCACATGGCCGCCTATACGTTGCTTGTTCACGAGTTGGGAAACCATCCGCTTTGTTTGTGTTAACGTCAGAAAATGTGGTTTACCAAAGAGCACTTCAATGAAACGTAAATTTGCAGACAAGTATAACGCTTAGATTTAGTATTTACTTTGGATACACTTTCATTTTTTACTAAGAAAATTTCAACTAAATTACACTTTCATTTTTGTAATCGAAATGAATTCATTATACTGTTGTGAAATGAATTCAAATTTTTCCTTTTCAAATATAAAACAAAAAAAAATAATTTTTCTTCATCTTTTAATCCAAAAACGAAATGTTACAAAAAACGAAGCCATCTGGTGGCGAAACGGAGTTCGCCGGGTTTGCTAGTTACTAACAAATCCTTAGATGAAATCTTTACTGACACAACTTATCTGTATTAGCTTTTTGACCCATATGACCCCTGCCTGGATCTTCAATTTGTCAAAAGTTGATGAATTTGTGATGTGTTTTTGGAATAGGGCTTAATTTCTGATTCATATTTTGTTCTTGGTCCAGTCCTCAGTTAAAAGAAGAACTTTTTACAAACAATTTTAGGGAAGTAAAATACAAATTTTGTTTTCATATAAAAACAATAAATAATTCAAAATATAATGAGGGTCATACCTATTAACGCAATACGATTAGTTTTGAATTGAAGAGAATTCCTAAGAAAAAACAAACAAATTATCTCCCGGGGGGTCATGATCCCTACAAACCCCCCCCCCCCCTTGGATCCGTCATTGTGGGTGAGACGTACCCTTGTCATGTCTACAAGGTGCCAAGGAGTAGATTTTTTTCTAAGGTTTTAGAAGTAAACTTTGACAAGATGATTTGTTCTTAGATTGTTATCTCAAACTAATCGTTCCGTACAACTTGACCTAAGACTACTCAAACAATTTTTGAACCAACATTATTAGATCTTTTTTAGCATCTGGTCTAAAGTAGGTTATTCATTATGATCAACTTTCTGCTGCAGGTTTTTCAAAACATGATTTTATTCTTTTAGTTTTTCACTTTCAAATAACAACTTCTCGACATATTGATAAAATTCATTACAGAGACTTTAAAAATATTAACTATAGTGCTCTGAAAAATTATAGAAACGTTTTTAACATTAACAAATTCTTGTGCACCTAAAAACTATAGAAAATTGTTCTTAGTAACGAAACTATTCGAGAAATACGCATCAACATCTTCCTTGGAAGTAAGCAAATACATATGGTAGAACTTGGAATAAAATTGATGTTTGAAAGGTACGTGGTAAAGCACCTAAAAATGTATACCCCTTTTAATAAATACAAAATAACGGTATCAAAAGACTAACACATATTTTAAATCAGAACTTCTAATAATAAACTTGTGTAAGCCTTAAATGCCATTTGTTAAAAAAAGGATAGCTTGTTTCTCGAATTTTTGCGTATAAGGACCGAATAATTTGTATTTCAAAATATTCGGCAGCAAATTTAGGTAATATTTTAAAATTCAGTGTTGCGCTTTCTAATCGTTTTTTAATTAAAATTCAAAATGCCTAATTTAAATATAATTGAACAAATACATTTTTGAATCGCTGGGAAATTGAGATCGAAACTAGAAAACAAAAATTATAAAGTACGAATCAATCAGTTCCAAGAATTGGACGAACGGTTTTTTTAGATCCAGGTACCGATTCTCAAAAGTAAACATGCTCAAATTGATTGACATATTTAGAGACGACCTCAATGGTGATATTAGGCGTAGGCACATGGCTTCAATAAGATGGCTGATAATGTTTATCTAGTACAATTTTGGTGCTATTCAATGAATAGGTAACATGTGGAAAAATATGTTTAGTAATGAACTAATTTACTAAACAAATAATTTCCCTATCCGTGTGTTAGGTATAACTCGTGTTATCCAGTGGATAACATATACATAGATATTAATGTTCTCAATACAACTTCCGCTTAAAACTCGACAATAACCACAAACTCGCCCGAATACGAACTTTTTCAGAAAATCTTTCTTCAATCCAAAGCTTTTATTCGACATGCCTTAAATTTAGCTATATCACAGATGAGGATGTGATTAAACCCTCCTTTCCATCAAATCAAAAGCCATATGACATAACATGCACCTTTCCCTTCGGAAAATTATTTTTCCCACAATTTTGCTACTTAAAACACATAGTTTCAACTCTTGTGAAAATATGCAAATTTGCTCAGCAATGTAAGAGTGAAAAGGTAATTCCTATACCAAAAACAACGAAAAGAGATACATTAAGACCAATTTCAATAATAAAATATTTGTCAAAAGTTTTCGAAAAAGTAGTTCAAACACAAATTAATGTAAATATTTCTTAATAGCTTCGAACTACTGACACCCAAAGAATCAGCATTTCGATTCAGGGGACATTAGAAAATAAATTAACTTATAGACAAATTACGTTCTCAGTATCACACCATTATTTTCCAAATAAGTTCTGACATCAATTTAACTTTTCGTTCTCTGCAGTCAAACTATTATCCTCATATCTAACAAGTAGAGAAAAAATTGTTGAATTCAACAAACAAAGGCAAGAATTTCCACTGGTTATAGTGGTGTGCCACAAGAGTATATCCTTGGCTCTTTGATATTTTCAATGTACATTAACAATTTGCCTGGGGCCTGATTATAAGGTTCGCGGTGGATCGTTTTCAATTCGACCTTTCAAATTTGACTCGCGTGCGTCGTATTTCGCTATTAACGAATTCTCGGCGAAGCGAAAATAGTTTTTCCCATATTCCAGTGGTTTGACACTTTTGGATGGACAGCTTTCCAAAAAATTTGTTTTGTTTTGACTGAATATGTAAGATTTGCGGTGATTTATTCAATAAACAATATTAAATTTAAAAAATGGAATCAATTCTGAAAAGGAGGAATTTGAAAAATCCCAGGAATCCTCAAGATTACGGGTGTCCAGGAGACTACTAAGAAGCAAATCTTCTCCTCTGGACCTCCCTTCAACTGAATAAATATTTTTTCCTTTTAGTTTAAATCAAATGAATCAATTAATCTACACACTTTTTCTTAATAGGTTTATCAAACTATTTCGACTTTCGAAGGAAGCTTTTGTCTTCATTTTGCAAGAGATCAATGAGGAATTTAAGGAATGGCATTCCTTCAATTTTTCTATATTTCATAACAGATAAGAAATCGAATAAAAGACAACTTGTAAATTAAAAACATTTGTTTTATTAATACAAACAAAAAATTACATTCGATATTTTAAAGAATGTAGGGTATCCTTATTAAAAATACAATAAAAATCAAAACGCTTAAAAAAAAAACTTCCATTTAACAATTGAAACACAAAAATTGTTATGAAAATAAATATGTATGTAGATATTCAGGCTTTGATTTAAAAAGGAACATAATAAAATTATTGGCTCAGATCCCTTTGCAGTCTCTCAAGTTCTTTTTTTTTTAATTTCCAATTGTATAAGTCGTATTTTATTGTTTTCAACAGTCTCTTCCTTTAATATTTCGATTTTTCTCTTTCTTAAAACCAAAGTTTCTTCGTTTATTTTCCTTTGTTTTCTTAGCTCATCAGCTATTTTCCTGAGCTCTTTAGTTTGATTTTGCAAGTGTTCATTGTGGTTCAGTTGTAGTTTCAGCATTTTATCTTGATATTGTTCCTGCTGCCTGCTGCGACACTTGTTTTTCCAGAAATTTCTTGGCTTGTGTTACAGATGTTTTTAAAAAAAGGTTGTGAAATTGGTTTCAAAGGCACGAATGTTTTAAAATTCCGCGATTGCTGAGGTTCTGATGAGTATTCTGTTTATTCATCACCTTTCACATTTTGACAAGAAGTGCTTCGATTAGGACTTGAATTCTCATTGGAGTGATATGGACTCGTGTCCATTTGTTCGGGACGATTTTCCTCCTGGCACCCATATGAAGACACATTCATCCCAGTCTCACATGTCTTCAAATCAAGAAGCTCTATCATGTGTTCTTCTAGGGAAGAAAACTCGTATTGAGTATTTGACCCACCACCTGTTCCACGGATGCATTTGGTTTTGTGATGAAGCCTTTTTCTTATGTTGTATTTGAAATCCCTCCAAACCTTAAAAAAAATCATAGCATGATAGGGTTAAAAGAACAAAATGTATGCATACTTTTATCCAGTTTTCAACATTTTTTCGAATATTATCCCACATTTCACTTGTCTTAGCCCGATATTCCGGACCGACGAGTACTCCCGTTGCAATGCCCTTATTTTTTTCTTCATAAACTCGACGAGAGCCAAAAATTGATGTCAATTTGTTTGCTTGTTTTTATCTTTCCTGGAATGAATTTTAAAATTTTATATTTTACTGTGGATTGTGGATAAATTATAAGAAAATTAAAATAAAGCTAACTCACATTTTTATATAATTACAATCAAGAAAGAATCCACGAAATCGAACAGTGAATAATAATAAACACTTTCGTCTGTGAATCCGCCAAAAAAAAGCTATCGGAATTCAACTTGCCAACAAAAATTATGACATTTTAAATTCGCCTTCGAATTCGTTAATTGGTCGAACTCAAAACGAAAAAGGCGAAATCGAAAGCAATAGTTGAAAAATGGCAAACTCGCTAGCAAAACGATTCGCCGTGTATAACCTTTGTAAGCTTTTTTTGTTCATGTTTTTAAATTCTGATCGTTCGCTTTAATTATATGACATTCGAACGTCAGTTTCTTATAAGCTCTGCAGGAATTTGGAATGCTCTGCCACTCCACTTGAAATGAAAGGTTTAAGTTGCACGAAAAAGATGGAATCGATGGATCTTTATGGCAATTCACTGATTGTCGTTTTGACTATTGCTCTTTTTACATTTCCCTATAAATATCTATGACAGGGACAGCTATTATAAAAACGACAATCACTTCGGATTGATTTCGGAACTAATGGCAAATGGGCCAATGACTTTTTCCACATGTACTGTAACAGTTATTCTTTTTGCGATGTATTCGAGTCGAGTTTTTGATTATCGTTCTCTCCAAAAACATAAATTTTGTTTACATGCCCATATAGCGAGCATTTTGGAAATTAATTTTCAAGTTTTGAAAGCGTTACTTTATTAGTTTGACAGCTAAAGTTTGACAGATATTCCTATCAGAAATTCTATTCCTCTAAAGAAAAATCAAATCGATAAATGCATGTTTCACAAAATGATCTGAGTGGCGTGGTAATAGCTTTGCTTTTAACAATTAAGATAGGCTATTATCAATTTTGTGCTCTGTTATAGCCATTACATTCTCATCCAAGAAATGCAGCTGCATAATAGGATTTGTACTACATGAGTCCATTTCCTTAACTTATAATTCCATTTTGCTATTATAAAGTTTTCTATGCTTATCCCGGAAGAGAATGTAACTTCCATCTTTATAACAATGAAATTTTGCACTCTCGTTCAAAAAATAGAAGGCAAGATGCCTACATAATCGATAATCAGTGTTTAAAAAGCCCCAACAAGTTACTTAACTTGTATTGGAAAAACCTTTTTCTTTCACCTTGGTCATCGTCACGTCGTCCGTAGCGTCGGTCGGTTGCATCGCATCGGCATAGGCATCGTTGTTATCGTCGCGTCGTCGTCTTCTACTTCTATTTCTACTTCACACGATCAACTTCACACACAAAGCCGATCATGCAGATCACTGAAGAATGAGAACAAGCCATTGACAAATGACCATAGCCCCATTGAAATATTTTAATTCTATGCAGAGTCTAATGGGAAAAAGAAAGGGCCCATTTGGCTAGAACCTTTACAAGGTATGAATCATCTTACAACAGTGCAGCACAGCGGTCCACGAAATAAGCAATTCATGTCCAATGTCGGAACACGACGACCATCTGTCAAGTGGTGCTAATGCGATCGTTTGTTCCACCTTTTATATTTGTGGTTTTTTATCTTCTTCAGCTAAGACGCGACGGACGAAAACTAAGACTACGAGACAGAAAGTCACGCAGGAACGTGCACTAGCCTAAGGCTCTTCAGTCCATTCCAATCCATAAACATACTCTACGTCTATACCAGGCCACCTCTATACTGCGGATCGGATCGGCTTAGGTACTAAAAGGAAGTCATCGCTAAATTGTGATGGAGTGAAGGCATTTGCATTGCTATTTATTAGAACAACCATGTCGCGCTGCACTGCACAGGCATAGGCACAGGCACAGTCACACTTGCTGTTTGGAACGATCAGACGACCGACTACCGACGAGGCGATCAGTTTTGGATGGCAAGCGAGCGCTGATCGCTGAGCGAGAGTACGTATTTATTGGTGCTATGACTGGTGATAAGCTCCTTAGCACACAAGTGCAACTGGAAATGGATACTTCTTTGAAAGGAACAACAAATGGCCATTGGACAAAACGGTGTACAACATGCGTGAGGAGATTATGCAAATTAATTGTTGCAAGGCTGCCAATTTCTGGTTCTAGCATCTACCACAAGCAGATCATATGATCTGTGTGAGAGAGGATCACATGGGGATCACATGAGTTCGAGGATTATCGACTGCCTGCCACATATTGCTGGCAGGCTGATAGTCCTCGCTCGGCACCATCAATCATGAGCTTGTTGTGGTTGTGTTGAATGACATCACCAGGTGGCGGTAGAGTCGGGTTTTATTGTGATAGAGAGATCTCCTCGGCACGGTACCGCTTTAGGTCACATTTGGCAATAGAAGCGACTGGACATATTCAATGGGTAGGTTCGACGATCGAAGAAGAGATGAGGTGGTGCTTGCGGGATATTCGATTGAAAACAGTTTTGAATTATGAAGTTGTTTGTGGCATCGTTGTTGGTTGAGTGGTGGCATAGACTGGCACACTTACCGTTGAATCCATCCGGTGTTGGTGCGGAGCGGTACACCACCACCGTGGTGGTGACCGAGCGAGCGATGACGACGCGGACGGTTGATCGGTGTGAATATCATTTGGCTGAATCTGTGCACGCTGCTGGGTTGCTAGAAAAAGTGGTAATTTATGAAGTATGCAACGGATTTATGGCTCGTGGTGTTTTATTGTTTTCGCAGTTAGTTTGGTTATCGACATTTTTCGATCACTTCTGACCAGGTTAAGAGTGTTGTGGCCTTAGAAAAATTCGAAAGGAGGAAACCACCAACACCTTATAGTCTCTATATACGATTTGCTCGATCAGTGCATATAAAGTTGCAGGGGCTTGGCTGTTGCTGCCGCTGCCGCTGCCGCTGCCAATACCACCGCGCCGCCGTTGTCGTAATAAACTTATAGTTGGGTATATGCGGACACTAAGTTTTTCGTTCCTTTTTTGCCTCTATCGACTTTGCAAACATGAGTTTCAGTGCACAGGTGAAGGATGTCGCATAATAAATCAAATGGTGTGTCATATTAGACTCCAGAGTGGTACGTTAATGGCCTGTTAATGGCATTTCGGTAGTTGTCATGAAGCTTTTATGAGTATGAAACATTTATTACAAGGATATTATAGGCATCAAAGAGTTGTGTAAAAACTTGGTATTGTTTTTAAAGACATTTTTACTTTACTTAAGCTCATAAAAATTTGTTGAAAAGTAACTTGTTACCTTAATGTTTATGAAGTTAGCACAATAATTGAACATAAACTTTTTTCTTTTTTTTCAGGTAAGTCGACATATGTACAAGCCTTAGATATCCTTTTGGTTTATATGCATACAACAGGTAAGATCAAAATTGTATTAGTTCTAAATTGGGGGCAACAAAAATTGTCCGTAGCGCTAAGAATAACGTATAAGATGGTAGGCTTGTCAAAGCTTCTGCCAATAAAGAAGGTTGAGATTTTTAAGCCAATATGTCAGAACTTTTGAGCCTCAAAAATTTAACTATAAGCCAACCAGTTTCACAAATAGCGTTAAGTCGCCATAAGCCAGCATAACGTTCGCAAGCAAAAATTAAAGAAAATAAGTTAAACATGAAGTAAAAAAGTACGTATACGCACGAGTGGACCACGCTTATATGAACATTTTAAGAGACTACAAAACTTCAAGAATTTGTTATTTTTGTTGGCAAACATTCATAAAGAATTTAGTAGGAGCATGATTGACATGTTGTAAAAAGAAGATTTAAATCCTTTTCCGAACTATTAGCCTTCCTCACTCAACAGAACATGTTCTCGTTCTTTTAACCCATTGCAACGAAACAAACTTACCATTGGTAAAACCTCATGTTAAGATGCTCTTGATCAATGATATTTATGGATGTTAATTGGAAACAAAAAAATTTCCAACTTATTTGAGTGTCTAATGTATAAAAGGTGGACCAAATACAAGTTCCTTTTTTAAACTGTTTCCATGGCTTTTTTTAGTAAGAGCCATCAATTCCATTATTCATGTAATACAACTTCGTTCAAGAGCCGTACTCGACTTGATTCGCAGTAGTGTGACCATGTGTTGATGGTTTCAGGCTGGAGCTCATGGATTGTTTGAATAATATTATCCTTAAGTGTTTGGACCATTTTTTAAATCTTAGCATTCATAACATCAGTCCGCACAAAAAAAGTCTGAAGGGGTCAAATGCAGCCCGAAACGTTTAATTGAGATCGCCAAGATGGCTGATAACACGATTTGCGAACTAAAATGTGATATCATGCAGAATGCTCCTTAGGCTAGTCTGTGATATGTTGAGCTGTTAAGATTGATAACGTGTTAAAGTTCGTAAATTAAGGCTCCCACACGATGACGGGGATGACGAGTGTTCAGTCTCATGAGTTCTTAAGACTTGCAGGCACTTGTTTTTAAAAGATTCGTTGTTTAAGCTCTGCATCACTCTTTTTCAATGTTTCCCACCGAGATTTAAGAGCAATGGGGCTCATTTCGCTCCACGGGAGAGTGACTCTGACTTTCTGTCAAGATTTTAAGCATTAAATGACAGCTGTCAGAAGCAAGTTACTTATGATTTATAAACCCCTAAATGACCAACCCTGTTGTTGACGTTTTTCAAATTACATATTTTTGATAGATTTTGACGTCCTATTATTGTATTCCCACTTGATGGTTGGGAAGTGAGGCGAGATAATGTGATAAGACGTCAAAATAGTTGTTGTTTCTTCTAGAAAGAGACAGTGCTTTGGAAACTTAATTATTTCTTTTGTAATTTGCTTTCATATGTAGGTATAGCCTTTTTTGCCCCTTTTGAACTTGAAGTTTAAAGTAGCATCCGATGGGTTGAATCTTTATTTGTATCCTCTTACTTCTCTCTCCTTTTCTATTTTCATTCTTCTAATGTTTGAATAGCACAGCTTGATTTTAAATGAAATTTCCCCATTTTTATAGTAATGAGGCGATAGTAAATACCTATTAACGTAATTTAATGGTACATAAGAAATAAATATATACCTGTGTATATAATATACATTTAAAAAAAAAACAGCATTAGGTTTCTGAATTAAATTCCGTAAACTTTTTGTCTACAATATAAAGGTACCTAACCTACCTTCCTACCTACCTACGTTAAGTTGGTTGCCGTCGATAACATTTCCAATTCTTTACAAATGTGAACTAAGCCCACATTGTGGAATATGAATGCCATACAGTGCAGTGCCATGCCGGTGTGCCGCCTTCCAGCCTGCTAGCCTGCCTACATCTGTATGCAAGTGCATGGCATGTGCATTGAACCGTAAGTAACCCAAAACTGTAAAAAAAAAAACAAAATTAAAATAAATTCGCACAAAGTGCAACTCTGAGCAGCACAACCTAACCACCATCATAATGGAACTCTCCATTTCCATGTCAAATCTTAGGTTGGTGGTGTAAATTCGCAAGCTGTAGCCGTATCGTTGAAGTATTGCATGCAAAATGTACTAAGTAGTAAGTAAAATAATATCTGGTCTGTTGGATGGGGTGTCGTCGCTGTCGGTCGGCCGCTAGCGCTGCGCTGTTCTTGCTGTACGACTACGAGTGCAATTTCTTACATCCTATGACTACCAACGACTCGATTATATGAGTGCATAAAAGTCTCCACTCTGTGTCTCTAGTCTCTATCTACTGCACGGTGCACAGTGCACACTATAAACTGACAACTGACTAGGACTACTGCAACGTTATAGGCTTGCCAGATAGTGCTATTTATTGGAAATAGGGCTATCTTTTTTTTTTAATTTCCAACCAAATAATATTTGGGCTTTAAGTAGCCCAGAAACAATCTTGGACTATATTTTTGTTCTCACAAATAAATTATATAAAAGGAACATTTTTTGATCAAACTTTTAAAGGTATGCGTCAGCAACGTAATAGTGAAAAGGCATTTTTTCTTTTATGAGGGTCCGTGGTCAAACAAAACCAATCAATCGATTAACCACATAATTGATTAACCATTACAATTACGCTGCTGGTCAGAAAGGTAGTAATCAAATTATACTTTTTCTGAGGTTTTTATGGCTTTATTTCGAATTCAAATTAAAAGTGCATCTTTCACGTCGTCAGGTTTTTGAGGTACAACTTTTTATATTCGAGAAAACCTTATGAAAATGTACATTTATGAAATATTGTTTTTTTTTCAATAAAACTCATGATTTTCTAAGCCTAGAATCTCTTTATTCAATATTCCGTTTGAAAATAGTCAGTACCTTGTTTATTTTTCAAAAAAAAATCTTATTAGTTGTGAACTCCTACAACTAATAAGGTTTTTTTTTTTTTAAATAAACAAGGTACCTGCGATACATTAACCTTAAAAGAAAAGCTGATGGATTTGTGCTAAATCGGTTTTTAACAGAAAAACGCAAAACGGAATCGAAACAATTTTTCTTCTTATTACGAATTCGTAGTCTTGAGGTTATAACATCAAGTTTTTAGAATATATTCATTAAAATATAAAAATATTGTTAAAAAGGGCTATTTCTGAGTATGAGAAGATTTTGCGAAAGTCAGGATTTAAATTCGGAATCAGCACTTAAAATCAACTCTAAAACGAATTTTTCAAAACTCAAAAGAAATTACATTCAAAACTTTAGTTAGATTCAAATGAAGACCCATTAGTCATCTCATAACTTAAACTAAAGTGATTTAAACTGTATCTACAAGTTAAAGATTTGTGCTTTGCAAAATTATCATACAATATATTGTTAAGGGATATACTGTTTTTTAACTTAAACTTAAAAAAAAACCGTTTGTGCTTGTCTTTAGCACTTTTAAATTAAGTATTTTAAAAACCTGACGAGATAGAAAAATTTAGAGACAAGATCCAAATCCAGGACGTTCTGTGCAACAGAAAAGAAACGTACGTTTTTAGACCAGTGATATTGATTGATTAAAACAAATTTTCACCGTCATTTGAAATGATAATCTAGTCAAGCAATGTACCAATGTGTATACTTTTACGACCACGAGGATGACAGTTACGATAATTCCAATATTTATGTCACAATTTTCCGGTGCCTTTAACAGCTAAAATCATTAATTGTGTTTAGCTGCGTTTATTTGGAAACACTTTTGGTGGTGTTAGAAATACAAACTCTTCACTGCAGATAAAAGCTGAAGTAGGATCCAGGTTAGGTTTTGCTGACGGAAAAGCCAACAGCCTTAGACCAATAGTTGGTCTTTTTTGCTTATGTCAGTGTTGTCAACAGAAATAGAGCTACCTGCAAAGTGTAGGTTGAGCGATTCTTTGCTTAAGTTTTTCCAGGTACCGTCAGTGTTTTTTAAACAACTTGGAAAAACTCGATTTTATGAGAGTATTTTAAGTAACTTTGAAGCCTCGGAGTTGCCTTCTTAATTTCTGAAGAAAGTTATCCAAGACATGGACATCCTTATACACATATGTATGTATATCTTGGAGGAATTTTTATAAGAATAACAAATAACAATATGGAGGTTTTCACTTTATTAAAGAGTTTTCTACAAGCAGTTTTCAGAGATTTGTTGTAAGTCAAGTAAGTAAGGCCCTTGACTTTTATATCAGATCTTCAGTATTGGAGTTTTCAGTTCGTTGACTTTTATGTCAAGATCCTCAGTATTGGAGTGTGTAAAGTATAGTCCAGATTTTATAAATCCTGATAGTGTTTCCCTATGTGTTGGGCAGTATGTTCTTTGAAGGTTACGAAAGGAAGATTAGCTAGAAGGTTCAAGATATGTGTTTGAAATCTATTGATATGAATATTCTCAGAGACAAGAGTTTCTGGTAACGAAAGCTTGTTCAACTTAACATTGGCAACGTATGTAGGTTACTTTTTTTGTTAGTAGGTTACTGTTTAATATTAAGTCGCAAAGAGACCCACTTCTGTCGTTTTCATCAGTACTACACACTACAATGTATGATGGGTGAGGCTGATCGATTTAGATTTAGATTTAGCGATTAGAACCTCCGGGTTTTTTTCTTGGGAAAGGGCTAAAATGGTCATGGCTGAGATAAGTCAATGCCTACATGCATCATCTTCTTCGAGTGATGGGAGCATCATCTTCTTCAAGTGATGGGAAGGTGATAAATGCACATGGTTCTTGGGTGACGGGTTCGATTTCGTTAAGGATAGGGGTTGCACGTACATATTGCCTCGTACTCCTCCAACTGCGATTAAAATTTGGACGTCAGCTAGAGTGTCGAATATAAATGTTGTCTCAACTGATATCTCTTGTGTGTCTCGAAGGCGTGTTAGTAGAGTATGATAAGTAGTTTGTTGTTTAGCATTTTTTTAGTGAGAACTTACGTCTTTAACTGTTTACTGTTTACTGTTTACTGTTTACTGTTTACTGTTTACTGCACTTTTTGATATTTCATGTTTTTTTCAGTAACCAAAACGCTACGGAGTTAAAAATGCTGTTGATATTATTTTTATAAGAAAAACGCTCCATTTTGTGTCGTGTTGGTTTCATAGAATGCTGTGTCATCGTTCCTAAGCCAAAGCGTTTTATTAAGCAGCAACATAAGGTCTCTTAGCCGTCTTATTTTGCTAACCCCTGGTGTCATAAGTGCTCGCATGTTTCCATTTTTTATATTTCTAAAAAAGTTTTGTGTTTTGTTTGGCGGATACATCTTTAAGAATAAAACTTAAAAATTATCTTCGCAGGTCTTCAATAAAAAGATAAACCATGTTCTACGAACGAACCCCCTTTCTTTCGATTCTTTTTTAATTCAGCTATAATTTACAAAATAGAAAATGTGAAAATAAATTAAATTAATATGAATCCTGATATTTTCGTAACATATCCACTTTAAAATTTTCCATTTTTTAGGTTAAAATTATTTGTGGTTTGAATTTTGGTAAATCTTTTACAATTTTGTTTTAAATTATTCTGACAATGTTCAATTTTATCAATTTTCAAATATAAAAACGGGCTACTGTATGAAATTGAGCTATTATTTGCGCTACTTTTTCGGCTCTCAGTTTGGGCTACAGATATTTTTAAATTGCATTATAAGGCTAGTTCAAGATGGCGGCGTGGCAACCCCGCCACCTTAACTCCACATAAATTCTAAGCTTCCAAACATGATGAAAAATGCATCAATGTCTATTGGTATTGGTTATTCATTTCTATGACGATGACGAGCGACGAACGACGACGACGAACGGTGATAAGAAAAAATTAATAAAAAAGAGTAAATAGCAAACAAAAAGAAAAACAAAAACAAAACAACAAACACCGGCTTTTTATTGTTTGCAGATTGTTGTGTGTGGTTGTGGATGTAAAGATGTGGAATTGTGGACGACGACGGACGGAACGACAACGGCAACAGACCAACAGAGTAGTGTTGCCTTTGCCTTCCTTCATGGCTGGTGCCTTTCTTCCGTCCGATTCCGTTACGAGTTCTGCTTTAGTATGACTGCTGCACGCTAGGGTTCGATTACAACGACAACGACGACGAGGTTGGTGTTGGTCGTAGGTATTGTGTATGACGGTTAAGTTTGCTTTTGCTTGATTGACTCGATCGTAGACAACAACAACGAAATACGAGAATCGAAAAGTCTACAACTTTAGGCCGTTGTTGCTTTTGCTTGCTGCTTCGCTCATCGCTGTCTGTTCGTTCTTCGCTCCATGGCGGCATAGCAATGCCGCAACGGCACAACGACAACGACTACGACGACGACGGCAGTCATTGCGTTATTATGAATTTTATGCTGCCGCAGTCTTTCAGTTGCTTTTCAACGGATTTGTTGATGTAACGGAGCCGCGCGCAATTTCGCGAAATTCAAATTCAAATGTGAAAAAGAGGATTGTTCTTGTTGCAAATTCATAAATTCAACAACTGAAACCGAAACAACTTCGAAACGGCTAGAAGTCTCCTTGTATCTTGAAAGTTTTTATTTTATTTTGTGTTTTTGATTCGTTCTTGTGTTCGGTTTAATTTTAGTTTCTTTTTGTTTTTGTTTTATTAAATTCTGTTTCTGTTGTTTTTTTGCTGCAGATACGCGAATTGAATTTCCTTATTGGTTCGCGTTTGGATCGGTTGTGCTGCGCTCGCTGCCGCTGCTGCAGCAAAAAGTTCTGCAATAATTCCTCGTGCGTTTTTTGTTGTTGTTGTGTTGTTGGTTTGCTCTTGGTTGTCCCGGAGATCTTAGCGGTCTGTTTGCTCGTACATAGTTCGAATCGCACCGTACTCGTGCTTCGTATATTCGTATATTGTTTGGTGCGCGCGGGTCCTTATGTCTTAAGTCTTAGTTTCCACTAGCAGCCGTGGAAACGGAAAGAAATCGAATTCTTGTGGTGATTTGCCGGTTCTGGTTTCCAATCGATACTTAGTTTGTTTTTAAAAAGTAGGAAATTCTTTTTATTAAATAACAAATTAACAAATTATTTTGTGAAGTTCAAGGTTTTATATATTTGCTTTTTCTCAAAGAGTGTGCATTCTAAGAAAAAATAATTTATCTACCTGATTAAAGAAAAGAGTCACGGAAAAAAAAGTGTTTTTGTTTTTATTTTTTTTTTTTATTTGAAAAGTGATCCGTCTCTGATTTGAGACAAGATCGAGATTGCGTGTCTTGGTCAAGTTATAAGTGTTACGTCATAATTACCAATTTGCTTTGGATACATTTAAATCTTGAAACCAGAAGCAGCTCTCAAAAAATCAAACACAAACTGACAAAGGATTAAGTCACCACTTCATAGACTGCTTCGTTGACCGCATGGATATTTTATCTATTGGATACATACATACCTACCTTCAATCTAACCTAACTACCTACTCTTTACCATCATCATCATCGATTGTGTTCTTTGTGAGATTTTTGTTTATTTCTAAATACGAGTAGGTATCTATGTATTTAAATGTTTGTTGTGAAGTTTTCTTCTTCTTTTTTTATTTTGGTTAATTCGTTATTTTTTGTTTTTTTTTTTTTGTTTTTAATGATCATTTTTATTCGTTTATTTTTTTTTTGTAAAGTGTGCTAAATTCATGGGATAGTAGTGTAGTGACCTCTACAATGTAATTAAATTGTGATGCTCTTTATTTTTGGGACAAAATTGATTTTATTTAAGTTGGCAGTTGGATTCAAAAAATCTGTAATGAGTTCAGTTTGAACGAACTATTTGTACGCTTCCGGTAGGAAATAGATTAACGTCGTTTTCAATTGGCAATCTGGAAGTGAAAAAAAGCATTCTGAATGCGTTCAATTGGGCAAAAGTGACAGTTCTGATTCTGAAAAGAAGAGAATTTCCCTTCTGGTTTTAAAAACAGAATCAGAAGCAGAATCACTCACACATTCATAAATTTTAAATGTCAGATGTCACACTTGACAAATGACATTTTTTTTTTGTAACACATTTGTTTGCATAAATTATACCAGCAGTGAAGTGATTTCTTGAAATTGATATAAAAATTATAAAAAAATATAATCAAAATGGAAAACAATATTGAAAATATTGTAACAAGTGTCCCTAGTTTGTTAGAAACATTATTGGAGTCGTCTTCCTCATCTTCTTCATCAAGTGATGAAGATATTATTGCAGTTGATTTTCTCCTGCAGGAGTTTGCCAAAAACCCAAAAGTGCAAAACTTTGTGGAGGATGCAGTGGACAAGTATTCGGAGGAACAGCTAAAATAATATCGCAGCAATCCAAATTCACTTCCTCCATGTTTGCAGCACAAAAACAAAATGAAATTTAGCGCGAATACACATATATATGTGACACATGTCATACTCAACCAATACATTCTCACCAAACTTCAGATTCTTCGGAATAAAAAAAAACTGTTCAATTGGGATTCCGAATCGAAGAACAATTCCAGATTGCCAATTGAAAACGACGTTAGACAGATAACAACAATTCCGAATTATAGCATGCGAAATGACATCAAAATTCGCTAATTTGAAACATGAAATTTTTTAGGTTTGTGGTAGCACCATACATTTGTTGTTGCAATATTCAAACCCTACTAAAAACATTGTATTAGCTTCCTCGGTCATGAACATTGAAACTAATGAAATTTTGATGAAAAGAATTTTATATTAAAAATCATCAATTTTGTTGCCAATATTGTGCTTCAGCGCAAAAAAGCTTCATGTTGGACTACGAGTATCTTAAAAGAGTCATTTTGTTCAATTTTTAATCGTTTAATTAATAAATGATCCTTCCTTTTTCCTTCTTTCAAATATGTGTGTATTTGATACGAAAATCTCTTTTAAAAGTGTTTTAACATTTTGGCAATGTTTACCCTACAAATATCCGTTTTCATGCAAACATGATTTGTTATTTAAAAAAAAATGAGTTCTACAAATTAAAAACAATAATAATTAAATACGACCCACACTTAAAACTTCTTGGCCTTGCAAATGATACTTTTTGTAATAAGAAGTAGGTATCCAATTAATGTTGAAGTTTAACCTGTTTTTTTGTAAAGATATTCGAAATGTTTAACCGATTTAGAACCTAGTATTTTTGGATGGACTTCAATTTTTGTAAGAAAGAAATCTATCAATAGAAATTTTTGTTACCAATGTTACCAAATAACAATATTTTGTATAATATGAAATAAATTTAAAGTTCTTTCTTTGTTTTCAAGAAATTCGAGCCAAAATCAATCTATCTACCAATTTTTGGAAATATTTTGTATAGATTTCACTGTGCTAGTTCTTAAAATCAACAGACTGCACATAGATCACATGAAAGATAATTTCACGTTGGGATCATTCATTTCCTTGGGTTAGGTCGTACATGAGAGATATTTGGACTTGAAAGTTTTTCAATATTAGACTTTTTTAAACGCATACAAACCAAATGGCAAATTTGTCTTTCTAATCCAATAACGTTAATATGCATATCGTAAGACAGATCTGTGTGTTATGATTGAAAACTTCTATGACGCTTTATATCAGTTTACTGTTAACTGTTAAGTTATTAAGTTTTCAAGCTAATCGGTATAAATTAATAGAAATGCAAATTATTCTGTAAAGATGTGGCACTAAGTAGACTAATCTAAGTAAATTACTCATATTTTGGAAGCTGGTTTTGATCTATATATAAAAATAAAGACCATGTTTATTGTTTATTCCAAGTTTCGCTAACAGTTTATTTATTCAATGATATTTTTGTCAAATATTACTTAAAGTTCTTTATAAATGTTGAAAAAACACTTTAGATTTCTTACGACCATAAATTGATTAATTAGGCAAATAATTTACGGTTCTTAGCTCACAGCATACCATCAGTCTCTGTTGGGTGCCAGCTCATAGCGGTGTACCTACTTGAGAATGAGAATCAACAAACAAAATCCCGCACCCGTAGCGTGATGGTTAGTACGCTGGACTGTCATGCAAGTGGGTTCAATCCCTGCCTGTGCCACCTTATAATGGGTGATTTTTTTGAGGTTAGGATTTTCATGCATTAGTATTTGACAGATCACGCGGGATTTCAGACATGGTGTCAAAGAGAAAGATGCTCAGTATGCTTTGACATTTCATCATGAATAGACTTACTAACGAGCAACGCTTGCAAATCATTGAATTTTATTACCAAAATCAGTGTTCGGTTCGAAATGTGTTTCGCGCTTTTTTATCGACAAATTTTGTTCAGCGATGAGGCTCATTTCTGGTTGAATGGCTACGTAAATAAGCAAAATTGCCGCATTTGGAGTGAAGAGCAACCAGAAGCCGTTCAAGAACTGCCCATGCATCCCGAAAAATGCACTGTTTGGTGTGGTTTGTACGCTGGTGGAATCATTGGACCGTATTTTTTCAAAGATGCTGTTGGACGCAACGTTACGGTGAATGGCGATCGCTATCGTTCAATGCTAACAAACTTTTTGTTGCCAAAAATGGAAGAACTGAACTTGGTTGACATGTGGTTTCAACAAGATGGCGCTACATGCCACACAGCTCGCGATTCTATGACCATTTTGAGGGAAAACTTCGGAGAACAATTCATCTCAAGGAATGGACCGGTAAGTTGGCCACCAAGATCATGCGATTTGACGCCTTTAGACTATTTTTTGTGGGGCTACGTCAAGTCTAAAGTCTAAACAAATAAGCCAGCAACTATTCCAGCTTTGGAAGACAACATTTCCGAAGAAATTCGGGCTATTCCGGCCGAAATGCTCGAAAAAGTTACCCAAAATTGGACTTTCCGAATGGACCACCTAAGACGCAGCCGCGGTCAACATTTAAATGAAATTATCTTCAAAAAGTAAATGTCATGGACCAATCTAACGTTTCAAATAAAGAATCGATGAGATTTTGCAAATTTTATGCGTTTTTTTAAAAAAAAAAGTTCTCAAGCTCTTAAAAAATCACCCGATATATAAAAAAAAAAATCACGGGTACTGCCTCTTGCGAGAAATTGACAAATCCCCCAAGAGTAATTCTTGTCATGAAAAGTGCTTTCTCAAAATTAGCCGTTCGGATTCGGCATATAAACTGTAGGTCCCTTCCATCTCTGACAACATTACTCGCACACAGGAATGGTTGAGAGTTGTAAGTCACTAGGCCCTGGTTCTTCATGGACTGTTGCGCCACCTAATTTATTTATTTTAAAATCCCGTTTGATTATGCACCTAGACAAAAAAATTTTAGAACTGATTGTAAGCTTGACATTAGTTCACAACCTGCTGGGTTATATAAAAAGAAAATGCACCATACTTAAGATGACATTTGCAGTGGATGCTGTGATGAGGAAGAACAAGAAGACACAGTCCACTTCTTATGCCATTGCACATCACTCTGCCACACTAGAAACAAATTCTTAGGCAGACACTTCTTTAATGATATTGAAGAACTTGAAGATATTTCAAGAAACATCCTATTAGGCTTCGTCTGCTATGTCAGTTCAGATATAGATGTTCTTTGTAGCACAGAGTTATACAAGAAAAACTGATTACCTAAATCGGGTTTTTCTAGATTGTGATAACTTTATTATCGACCGAAAGTACAATCAAAACATTTATAAATGAAACTGAAACGACCGCTATTTCGATATTAATATTGGCTCTAAGCTCTTCCAACAACGCGATGTCAGCTTGTAGACATGTACCATTGTTTAACGTTGCCCTAATAAAGGGTCCGCCAAATAAGTTTTTTTTTTTGAAAATGCTATAAAATCATCGAGTGTAGCTTCGGCTGTGTAGCGCCGCCGCCGTCCTGTTGAAATCAAATGTTGCCAATATCCTCCTCTTCAATTTTTGTGAACAAAAATTCGTTCAACATGACCCGATAACTCCTTGCTCATTTTCGAAGAAAATGTCCCAATCATGCCTCTGGACCAAAATCCGCACCAAACAGTGACTCGTTTTGGGTGTATCGGCTTTTCAATGTATGCGTGCGGGTTTTCTGTGCCCCAAATGCGACAATTTTGCTTGTTTACATACCCGCCAAGATCAAAATGAGCTTCATCTGAAAAGATGATTTTTTTTTGGCAAAATCGGCATCTTTTCTAAGCGTTGTTCCCAGCGTTGTTCAAGCGTATACACAACCATATTCGTTCAGCCGAAGGATAAAACTAATTATCTCTCAAATCAGACATGATCCAAGTGTTCACATTCACGAAATAAGCACTAGTTAAAAAAAAAACGTTAGATGGCGGACCCTATAAAAATATCAGATGCTTTAATCACACAAACAAAAACAAAGCCCATTTCATTGGAGGCAAAAATCGGTAATCATGGACGCAACAGCCCTGATGGCTGTTCACATAAAGTGACGATCATTATCGTCGAAAAAAAAATACGGCCCAATTAAGGCTGCTAGCATGCAAACCGCACCAAACAGTTATTTTTTTGTAGACGAAGTAATTGTTCATAAAGCAGATGTGGATTTTCGATCTTACAATAACGTATAATTTTACTTATTGACAGATCCATTGAGCAAAAATGAGCTCCGAACACAGTACAAAATTTGTCTAATTTGAAAACGTTTGTCGTTGCTGTACTTAACCATGATAGAAATCTTAAGTTTACTGAATAAATTGATCGTAACAGTTCGATGACTAGTTAAAAGGTGAGTTCACAAATCAAAAATTCAAAGTTGTCAATCACCTTCCATTGAAAAACCTTTAAAAAACGAGGGTTTCATTTAGCAGTAGATACTATACGTCTGTCCTAATGGGAAGTGTGCAGGACTATCATGCCAAGGTCTGGGTTAAATCCCTACCTGTGCCCAGTCATCCAAGTGCAATTCTTTTCATGAAAAGTGTTTCTCGAACAAGCCGTTCGGATTCGATATAAAACTTTTTATAAGTCCTCATCATTCGTGATATTAAACGCACACAGGCCTGCTTCTTAACGAAAAATTAGAAAAAGCCCATGAATGTGTCCAGTCCCTTAAATTATTTAAATTTTTTTCCCAGCGTCTGGAGAAAGGAGCCTTTAGTAGAAAATAATCACTTCAAGTTTATGATCCCTTTAAATTTTAGTTGTCTGATATTTATTGACACAATATTGATATTTTCTTTTAATTTAGAAACATTTGTTTTGAAATATGTTAATACATAAAAATGTTATTATGATGCCTGTGTTTCAGCTTCTTGCTTAAACTTAAGCTTTATACATTGAATCTTTTAAAACTCTACTAAAATATTTAAACTATGGCTTAAACTATTATACTACTAATTCAGGTGATTCTAAGTTCAAATTTGTGATATTGGCTAATTATGGAAACTTATCTGAACCACTTTAAATCTTATTGAACCCACTTAAATAGGTTAGGTTATAATGGCTGTCCAAGATGGAAACGGACACACTTAGGACAGTTTAATGGCCCCCACTTAAATACAAAAAAAATACACTTTTTGATGTGCAAATTTCAAATTGAACGACTATTGTACAAACGCCTTAATTTCTCAGAATCAATAAGCATTCAATCACTTTTAAGTTTTCAAATTTTATCGTTGAAAAAATAGAAATTTTCCAATTGGAATCTCATAATAATAAATCGCTATTAGAGCTTATTCGTGCTTAATTCAACTTGTACCCAAATCAACAAATTTGAATGTAAATATGTAAAACTTGCATAAGTCCAGCAATGGAAACTTCCCAGGCTTCAAAAAGTCAAACTTCTTATTGATGTTTTCTTTAAATCAAACTGTCAAATTTCAAAGTATTTAATCGTGGTTTAAGAAAATAGTCTTTGAATTAATGACGAAAGAATGAAACACGACTTATATGAACGCCCTTTGGTCAATTCTCTTTTCTTACCTAAGATACAAATATTAATTTATCTAAACAAGCTTAATTTAAATTATCTTTAAATGATTTACAACTTGTATACACAATATTTTAATATGTATAAGATTATAGTAATGATCACTAATCTGAGTTTAAAATATTTTTCTTGTTGATTATGACCCCATAATTCACTTTTTTAATCCTCGAAACAAAAACGATACGAAGACATAAATCCTCCGATTAACCAAAGTGTCATTTCGATTCGGAATTCTCATTTTTTACAACACCGATGAAGTACAGGTAAAACGCCTTACATTCAGTATCGCAATATTATTCTGGGCGTGTCTATATTAATACAAAAAAAAATAAAACTTTGAGCCTCATTAAGATTCCATTCAACCTTGCCTGTTCTGTTGATGTCGATGGTTTTATATCCCTTGTGTTGCACCGTGTCGGACATCGCGTCGCGTCGCGTCGCTTGTTCAGCTCTGCCTTGCACTGCACTCGCCCGGCTGGCCACAAGTCAGTACTTGAGGTTCGTTCTTTTTTTTTTTTTAAGTCCGAACTGTCACCGCTAACAAAAGTCATTAAAATAACATTTTTTTAATTTAATTTATTACCTGATGTTTGGGCCGGTTCAATTAACTTGCTAAGTAATTTGCAAGCCAACTTGTTGGTGATGTCTTGACTTTAAGCAGGTCATCTGGTCGTGTGGTCGGTCACACTTTTTTCATATCTGTCTGGTTTAATTGGAAGACAGAGAGAAATTAGACCTTGATCCGAATGAAAGATTAACCCAAACAATGATTAACCTGCTTCAAAACAGGTGATGAATGGCGAATGGGAATAAGAGAGTAGGAGTGTTGGCCAAATTAGAAAGTTCGATCTTTCCATAGGCTTTAGGTAGGTATCTGCATATCAAGAGCCGTAAATCACTGCCTGATGATCTTGATTGTTTATTGAGCCAAAACTATATGATCGACCGATGATAGGAAGTCAAAAAGAAAAAACAAATAAATCTGAATTCAAAATAAACGAAAACGTTAAGTGATCGGCAAACATGAGCGCTCGCTCTCAATGAAATCAATTCCCAGAAATCAATGATCACTCGGTACCCCATAATAAATATGACCGATCATTTGGACTCCTCTGAAGCACTGAAGCATTGAAGCTGATGGTTGATGGTTGATGTCCGATCGATCGTTTATGCAAATTTCATTTGTATTTTCGATTTGATCATTTTGTTCGAAAAGCGATTTGATTCGAAGATCATTAAAAGAGGGGGCAACGGAGACGCACGGTGTGGCTTATATAGAAAATGTAAGCTACTTCCATTAAATCATAAACTAGGGTGTAGTGTAGGCGTTTATTGCCTTGTCGCTTACTTTACTAAACAACTCTCGTTGAACGGTTTCCGTTTTTTTGAATAAATTTACAAGAATTGTGAGAAATTTGATATGCAACGCTGGTCATATACTATGATTGAGTTGTCATTGATCTGCCACAGAAACACATTTAACATTTTTAGGTTTCTCAGTCGATCTCGAGAGTTATACAATTCTGTGGTGTTTATTTTACTTAAAAATACATCGAACTTACGAGTATATGAAATTCCGTGATTTGTTCCGCCATATTTTGTGTCTTTTTGCCATGACAAGTGTAATGTTGTGACATAATCTGATGACTAAAAAAAGTCGGGGCTTTGGTATTGATCATGGTTAGGTTATATTTTAGACTTATTGCTTTGGCACACATATGTTTGTTTGTTTTGTTAAACAAAAAAAAGTAAAAATGCAAAACTTGTTTAGTTGAGCTTTGTATTATATTTTTGTTTGGTTTTTAACTTCTCCACCATTTATAGGTCGAATTAACAATATTGTTAAAGGCTGTGGTAAGTTGTGGTGTGAATCGACAACAAAAATGGAAATCAAAAGTGTTTGTTGTGTTGCCACCAAACACAAAATCAGTGAGTTAAATCTTGCATATCTAATGAGAAAAGTGTAATTTCAAAAATTGTATTTTATTTAAATTTGAATATGGAAGAGATGTTTTTTGTTTTTGTTGTTTTGTTTTAAAAGATAAACAATGTTAACGTCGCGGTCGGTTAATCGGAATTCAAAAATTAAAGAATGGAAATAGAAAGTGTTTTTGGGTCGATGCCCACCCACTAAAATATTTATTATGTTTTAATTGAAGGAATTTAAATAATATGAAATGAGGTATCACAAGTAGACAAAGGTGTTCTTTTGTTCTCTAGATAAGAAACAAAAGATCACAATCTTTAGTGTAGGTTCGTAATTCCTATTATTAAGCATGATTCAACAATCTGCATAATTCAACTATTACGCACCCAAAAAAAAGCTTGGGTAGTGATATTTTCAATAATATTTGTAACATCAAGGGAAATTTAATCTTCTCAAACAATATCAATAGATTTAAAATCATGACAATCATGAAAATAAAATAAATATGATCCAGCAAGTGTTCATATATGCGTTTCGCACCGGTGCAATGGTTGGGCTCATCAGAAGATATTTATTTTATTTTCATGATTTTCATGATTTTAAATCATTTTATTAAAAATAAACAGTGTTCAGAAAAAAATACTATTTGGCTTTTAACAGTCAAATATTTCTTTTTCATATCAATAGGTTCAGAAAAGTTTATTTTGTTGAATATCATTTGGCCTTATGTTATTTGAAATTTTGGTCTCTAAGACGAAGAAGAGAAAGAAAAAGTCATAAGATCAACTTAAAGCTACTACCTAGATTTAAAAATCAATACTAGTGTTTTTTGGGATTAAATACAAAGTGCCGTGACAAATTTCTATGAACGATCGACATAATTTTTCTTTCTTAATGTACAATTTACTTTAGGGTAAGTTTATAGTTGTAATACTTTCTCATAGCGTGTAGACGATTAGCTCGTGAGGTTTGGGTGTTCTTAATTTTTGTAAACACTGTCTTGTGCATTTAAGATGGTTTCCTTTTTGGAGTTGTTATGACTTTGAAGTCGCTGATTATGTGATACACCGTGCTTTTTAACGACTTTTGTAACAATTTAAAATTGAAGATCAATTGTGCTACAATTAGAAATTCAAATAACTTTTAATCAGTGTATTTTATTTATTCTTTTTTTATTGGATAGAAAATTAAATTTTATTTTAATTGGTTAATTCTTTGTAAGGATGATAGACCACAAATGACCTCAACGCTCACACCTGATCAAAAAATTGTTCATTGCGCGGCATGAAGAGTTGAAGTTGGGATCGCCTCAATAATTGTCATTGTGGACTGCTTCAATTTAGTCAAATTCCTGGGTTTTGTTATGTACACCTCCTGCTTGACATAACCCCAAAAAAAAAAAAGTCTGGTGCAGTCAGGTTACCTTGGGGCGACCTTGCGGCGAGAGAAAAGTGGAGTTCCTGGAAATAAATTTGTTTAACAATTTTCTTTAGAGGTCCGCCATAATTTGTCTGGCTATATGTGCAGTTGCTTCATCTTGTTGGAACCAAATGCTGTTCAATGGGATACGTCTTCGGCAACAACTCTGGGTAAAAAAAACTCATTCAACATTTTGACATAACGGTTCCCAATGACAGTTACTGTTGTACCGTTTTTTTTTTTTTTTAAGAAATGCACCTTGATAAAACTGCGCACCACACATTTACTCGTTCTGGGTGCAGTTCCGTCTCATGGAGCATTTCTGGATTCGATTAATTCCAAATACGGCAATTTTGCTTGTTTACATTGCCGTTTAGGTCAAAATGGGCCTCATCAGACATGAACAAACAATTATTCAATGTGTAGCCTTCTTCGGCCATTGCAATCATTTTTCGGCAAAATGAACTTGCTTGTAATTTGGACTGTGTACGGAAACAAGTTTAAGTCATATTTAAAGTGCCTTGCACATGAGAGCGAACAACGAATGAACGAATGGACGAACAAACGTGATTTTACATATTTCAAAAAGTCAATTCCAAACAAAAACACATTTAAATTATAAGAAACCAATTGACAATAATGTTAGGATAATAAAATTTGCATTTTGTTTTTTAAAACAAGACAATTTTGTAAAAATAATTTGTTAGTAACGAATTGCAGTGTGGTTGCTACGAAATGTCAAACTCTATTCGCGTTCCACATACCATCCCCACTGCAACGAATAAATTGTTCGCGCTCAACTTAACCTCAAAATTATACCACTCTTGTTTTGTTCTTGTGTGAAAGATCATGGCTGAGGAAAATATGGAGAAAAGGGTTGACAATTCGTCGCTGTCTGCGAATAGAAATAAAGCTCATGTGAAAGAAAAGTCAAAATATGCGAACATCCACAGTTCGCAGTTCGCAGTTCGTAGCTTATGTGCAAGATGCTTAAGTATCCACTGTAATGACCGTCTGCTAACTCCAATTTGTCCCGACAAATTTCGAGTAGAAACGCTTGGATTTGCATGGATTGCCGATGCTACAGCGGTGATTGTATCCTGAAACGAACATTATGATCTTGATGGTACGGTCTTCGTGCGATGCTTCCAGATTCGTTCACATGTTCACAAGCCTCATAATTGTCCATCTACTCGGGGAGTACCGCCAAACTCCAGCCTGATTTCCCTTTGAACGAAAATGACGGACTGCAAAGCATGGTACCGTTCGTTGCACTATATCCAAATTCTTTCTTCAATTCAATTTTGGTCGTACCATGCACTAAAGTGTAAGTTCGGAGCATAAGATTTTAGTATTTCTACCTGGCGAAGGTCTTTATGCAGTTTGTACTCAAGTCCCAGGTGCCAAAACTTATCAAAGGCTTGAGCAACATCTTAGAATCTAGCCCAGCATACTTGTTTTTCTTTAAGTGCCTTTTCAACCACATCCATAATTCGATGTAATTGGTCTATCGCGGTATGTTTGGTTCTAAATTCAAACTGATGGTTCTTAATTAGTCTTATTTCTTCTATTATTTTGTTGAGCCTTTTCAGTAGCAATTTTTCGAAAACTGTTGCCGTAATTGATATAAGCGATATTGGTCTGTAAGATCTTACTTCTGTTGGTAAGTTACCTTGTTTAAGTATGAAAATGACCGCAATTTTCCAATGATGTGGTCTATATCTTAGCTTAAGGCATGCGTTTGTTAACTTCCCATAGAAAGTTATTGTAATCTGTCTGATTTGTCAAATTCAAAACCTTGACATTTCTAAAATAAAAACATTCTTACAGAATGCGTATGTACTTAGGTTCGTACGTTTCGTACGTTAGGGAAACTTTTTTTGTCGTCCATATTTCAAGAACTGTCAGAAATATCAGCTTAAAATAAATTTTATTTTCAAGATGCTTGCACCAAAAGATGCAGAAAAGACTTTTACAAACATTGAGAGGGAGTTTTTGTTTGAAACCAAATATCTCTCGAACCAATAACGCCAATAATATCTTGAGAATAAATGACTTCAAAATCTTTCTATGCTTAATTTTGTTGTTAACGTAAGATAATTTTCTTAGAAAAACTCAATCTTCATTTTTTGTATAAAAAAAAACTTTCAAAAAATGCTATTTAAATTGGTAAAAATTGGTTTTGGACTGAAAATCTCACTAGGAAGAAAGAATATAAAAATCAAAAATAATGTATCATATGCAAAGTATTGTCAGTTAGTTAATTTTTTTTTCTAGAAAAATGTAATTAACAACTTTTTTTTACAAAACACGAAAACACGAACAAAGAATGAAATATTTCAAATGTCCTCCTCCCGCGCCTCACCACTTTAAATTTATTATTTAAATTTTAAATTTTAAAATTATTATTTGTGGAACTTGGGGGGAGCCACAGTTTCCGTCTTAAGGTTGAGTGCTTGAGGCACGTGGCGCGCGAAGCCCGCGTTAATATACGTGTATGATAAGTTTAACATGTTCGACAACTTATTTCATAAGGGTTGGGCATGCGTTGTTTTCCCGTAATATCAATTTTATCCAAATATGTATTATTCAAATCTTTGGTAATTTAGGAGTGAAAGCGATCAGATTCCCGGAAAGTAATTTTTCCCATGGGAATGCGTTGTTTTCCCGAGGTCAAAAGTAACTCATGTCCTTTCTTACGTCTCAAACTATCAGTTCAGTAGTTTAGGCGTGAAAGCGATCGGCCCACCTGAATTTTCAAATGGAAATGCGTTATTTTCCCAGGGTAAAAAGTTGCCTATGTCCTTTCTCGGGTATCAAAATATCTCCATACCAAATTTCATGCAAATTGGTTCAGTAGTTTAGGCGTGATTGAGTAACAGACAGACAGACAGAGTTACTTTCACATTTATAATATTATATATAATATATAATATATAATATATAATATATATATATAATATATATAATATATAATATATAATATATAATATATAATATATAATATATATATATATAAAGTATAGATATAGAAGTATAGATTACTTCGAACTTGAATATTCTCTTTGTGCTAAATTCATTGAGTTATCATTTCTTTGGCGATTGTTTAAAGGTCTTAAGTCAAAAAATTGCATTTTAGGTTTTGGATTTGATGTAACGGCACTCTTTTGTTTCTTTCGTTTAATACTAACAACTTGAGCCTAGAACAACTTCTAAATACCGATTAATTTATTCTTTCAATAATAAGATAAAACATTTCGCATTTGATTTAATACTAACGTTCTATGTTCATTAAGTCCTTGGGACCAGTTTCTCAATTAAGTCCTTTTTGCCTAACATCAAAGATTAATTTTCATATATTTAGAGTGAATTTGGTACACATCATCACATCACATAAATGGAAAGCCTTTTCTGATAGAGTAGTCTCTAATTTCACAAAAGTTTATGTTAGGTTTTAATTAAAATGGAAAAAGTCGAAGAAAGTAAAATATTTCATCGACTTTTGAAACTTGTGCAATGTGAATTACGTCAACGAATTCTAAACGATACAAATTCGGTAAAAAAGCTATATTTTAGTTTATCAGTAATTTGTTCAAAAGGGGAAATTAATATGATAAAACTGTCTTAATTAGAAAATTACTCGTACAAACCAATCTTATTCCAAGTATTCTCTTATAATCTTGCGTCAACCTTCGTCTTCGTTTGGGTGCAATATCAAAATGTAGTTGTTACTTTTGTTATTCATTGTTTTCCATGAAATTACGTCTTGACTAACCTCTGATAACATTGTACCTATTGTTATCAATTGTCAGGGTTCCTCTTTTTATTTTTGTTCGCTCAATATAAACCTACCTCAATTTAAAAAATGTTTACTTTAAGGCCTTCTGAATGCACTGATAAGGTTTTTTTCGTTCACAAAGGTATACTACGAGTATATGCAATTAGCTACAGCGGATAGTGAAACACCTTCTTAAATAAAATAACTTATCAAGTATAGAAAGAAAATCATATACCTATAGAAACACGCACATATGAATTCATAAGATGATAAACGTCGGTCTTAAGTAAACATGAAGATGATAAGAAATAAAAATAAAACAAAGTCGTAAAGAGGAGGATTTGTTAATGCTTTGCGTACCAGCAGAATCGTAACCAGCACCCGCGGTAGAATATTTTTACTGACGACGACGTTTTTATCGCTGTCATATGGTTGATGGCCGCACGATGACGCATTAAGTGATATGATTGTTCTTTAAAAATAGTATTATGGTCAATACTGCAGAATGTGCATCTAGATATAAAAGGTATAGGCTTACCTTCACACTGGGTCCCTAACTTGGACTGCGTGCTTATGTACATAGCATAGGTTAGGTATATGCAATAAATGTTATAGTTGTGTACGAGTATAACCGAAAAATTTGATAGAAAAATGTTTTTTGATGATCTCGATTTTCGATTTGCAGTCATTCAATAAATTACTCAAGCCATAAATCTTCTATTTTAATAAAAATTCAAAATCACCTTTATTGCGTGTGTCTGACTATCAATTGATAATTGATAAATATCAAAGTAAAAATGTAAGAATTTTGATGATTGAAAATGTTCTAGATTGTTTTAAATATCAATGAAATGAGTAATAATCAATTAAAAGTTGGTCAGTTTCTTGTTAAATGTAGTTCTAAAAAAAAAAAACAAATTTCAATATCTATAAACTATTAAGTATTGATAGTTGACACTCGCGGTAGGGGTGAATATATTTTTTAAAAGCTATAGTCGTCTATTTAAAATTGAATTACTACGTGATTTCAGTTAAAGATGTCGATTTAAAGAAATGTGTGCTCGGATTCGTTCTTTCCTATTAACTCTTTTTCTTTAACCTAAAATTGGGTGGGTTCGAGAATTAAGTTTTATATAGATTGATTTGCAGTCCGATCATAGATTACGATTATACGATCAATGCAAAAGTTCCACTTGTTGACTCTCTGACTTTAAGCAAACCGTTAAAGCGTTGGCTTTTGCTTTGATACGAATCTTCGAGTAATTTCAAGTTTATTTCGAAATATTTAGAATATTTCTCCCCGATATCATCTTAAAGCCATAAAATTGCTGTTTTTCTAAACAAATGTTTGTGAAAAAAATCAAATTTTTTAGAGGTTTCTTAATCGTTCGAAATTAAGGAAATTCGATAGTTTTAAGATTGACAGGTATGAAATAAACTATATTTTGCTATAGAATTTACTATAGAATTTTAAATAGTTCAAAAGTTTTTCAATCCGTGGAGGTTTGAGCATTAATGAACTTGTGTACGTCTTTTAATAATAAAAAAATAACTTAGATAAACATGAAGTTTAAGCTGTTTTGATGTTGGGTTCGTGGCTACATGGAGCAAATAGTTCAATTTTTGACAATGTGCGAAGTTTTTCTCAAACTATTTTTCAAGAAATCGCGTGGTATTGAAAGTGTCGTTTCAAACACTATTTCTTCCGGGGTAGCATGAAATTCGTATTAAAAAAGTGGAGCGCATTCCTAGTATAGTATTGTACAATTATTCTTATAAGAGCATTGGATGGAATGGTCCAGTCAACGGAGGGGAATTCTAATTAATAGGTTCTTTTAAGCGTATTTGCTTTGTTTATTTTAACAAACTGTCATTTTTTAGACATGTTTGAATTCTAGTTTTTTAATAAAAGACAATTAGCAATTTAATAGTTACCAAAACAAAAAGAAAGGGTTAAAATGTTTGTGTTCCCTTAGTAAATTGCTAAATATTTAGCAATTGCTAACTGGTAAATTGTTAAACCCGTAACAATAGGTTACTTAAAATATTGCGCCATTGGTTTTAAAGTTAAAAAGGCCGAAAATCGGCTAAGTTTTTTTCCAGAACTTGGTTGGGCTTTATATATTATTATTAGCTATTTAACTTCCTTAAAATCCTCTAGAAACAACTACTACAAGTTGTATATTTTTGTTGGTCAAAAGATAATACATAGTTCAGTAGTGCTTCCTCGAATTCCACTGACATATTCGACATCAGAAGCATCTTTGTAGTTTGGACCTACATATCTTACTTACTTACGGTGGCGCTACAGTCCGGGGCGGACCTGGGCCTCAACCAACATGCGTCTCCAGCCAGCTCGGTCCCTAGCTAGCTGTCTCCAGTTTCGCACGCCACGTTGGTTGAGGTCCTCACCCACCTGAGTGCGCCACCTGAGTCGCGGTCTTCCTCTACTGCGCCGTCCCTCGGGATTGGATTCGAAGACCTTCCGGGCTGGAGCGTTTATGTCCATTCCTTCTATATGACCCAGCTATCTAAGCCGTTGGACTTTTATTCTGCTAACTAGGTCAGTGTCGCTGTACAGCCCGTACAGTTCGTCGTTATATCTTCTCCTTCATTCTCCATCTATACGTACGGGACCAAAAATCACCCGAAGAATTTTTCTCTCGAAGCATCCTAAGACGTTCTCATCTTTCTTTGACAGGGTCCAAGCCTCAGCGCCATAAATGAGAACCGGGATGATGAGTGTCTTATAGATGGTGATTTTAGATGCTCGAGAGAAGACTTTACTTCTAAATTGCCTTCTAAGTCCAAAGAAGCAGCGATTTGCAAGAGTTATTCTTCGTTTGATTTCAGCGCTGGTGTCGTTGTCTGTGTTTATAGCGGTGCCTAGGTAGACAAAGTCCTCAATTATAGCTGTCCATGGTGACGTTTTGTCCAAAACGTCGTTGTTCAATGTCCTTTTTTCATGACAGCCCTCATTGACCACTAAACCCATCTTCTTCGCTTCCGTCGTAATGCTCAAAAACGCTCCACTGACATCACCTACATATCAAAGGCTACAAATTCAAAGCTACATACAATTATTTTTCAAGGTTGACAAAATAATCTTTCATTTCAAAAACACAATAATTCCAGGAGCCGAGTCTTCTTCATAGTCAATTGAAATACATATGTACATGCAGAAGCTATACGTTCACAAAAATTCTTGTTCTGTTCATCCAACATTCTATAGTCTAGTTCTTAAATAGCCTGTCAGAAATCTAGCTAATTCTAAAAATGTCAAACTTCATTCTCCTGGCTTAAAATCTTAACTCACCTCTATTCGCAACATTGAACTGCTGCAAGCTGAATCAAAAGAACACAAAATAAAAGATTGCCATTTCCTTTCACCATCATCGCCATCAGCTCGTAGTACAGTTGAACGATTCTATTCTCTCTCTGCCAAGACAAGCCAATCTGCAGCCAAGCTATTTTTATCTTCACATTTCAAGAATGGCAGCAAATAAATAAAACCAACAACAACAAAAATAAAAGAAGAATGCGAATCCTCTATCCCATATATAAGTCCGTACCGTACGTCCCATAGTCCATAATAGAAGTAGAAGAGCATATCAAGACGCAAGACGCGAAACGACGTTCATACTCGTAGTACAAAACCAGTAGCTTTAAAGGAATTATTATTTTTTTTTCTAAATCAAAAAGTGAAACCCTTTTTCTTATTTTTAGTTCCCTGTGTTGTGTGTACGAGTATTTTGCTGCGTTATGTAGCTACGATCGAGGTTCTCGCTTCTCTCCATTGTGTCTGACAAGCCGGTAAATAAATAACCCTTGATCGTCTTTGCTCCAGCTACAGCTCCATAGCTATACATCGACCTACGAGAACTTGGGCTTGAGATTAAGACTGGCGACTGGGAGTTAAAAAGCAATTGATGTTTGTTTGATTAAACTTTGAGAGCGAATCGTAGATGGTTAAGGGGGATAAGCATTTCAGAACTTTGCGGCAAATTTAATTAACCAAAAATGATTAGATAATTTCAAGAGGTTTTGTGAGCAAATAAAGGCAATTCATTTGAATAATTTTTAATCCGGCCGGGTGGCGAAGCATCAGACACAGTGAGAGAGGGGAAATTCAAAGAAAGTGAAATCCACTATTTAACGAATTCTTGAAGAAGTTGAAGATATCAAATAAACAGCTGGTCAAACGTTTATGATCGTTCAATTAAAAAGAACATTGAAGTGGAGAATAATTAATATCCTTATTATAAGATTGAATTGAGGATTTTCAGGAAGGTTTGTCAAGTTGAAAACAAAAAATTGTGGCATTTGCTTCTGAACTTTTAAATAGATAAGGAATATTATTCTAGGTTTGAAACAATTTCTTCTTTTTTGAATTTCATGATTTCGAGAGTTGATTCAGTGTGTTTTTTGTTTTTGAAACAAAAATACAAAATCTTTTTATTAACCTAGAATCTCGATTTTTTAAAAGGAGTACTCCGAGATTATTTTGAAATTGTTTGTTCATTCGTCTGTTTTACTCAGATTCAATAGATTCTTTGATAATTTTTGTCTGAAAAATTACTTCATCATCAATACAACTGTAGATTTCAAGACAAGATTGTATAATTTAAACTTTGTTAAGTGTTGGACTTTATTTCTCGAATGAAGATATTTGTATTGATTAAATAAATAAATTAGGTGGTGCAAAAGTCCGTTGAGAACTAGATCCTAGTGACTTATAACTCTCGACCATTCCTGTGTGCGAGTAATATTGGGATGGAAGGGATGTAAGAGACCTACAGTTTAAAGCCGAATCCGAACGGCTAATTTTGAGAAAGCACTTTTCATGACAAGAATAATTACTATTGGAGGAATTGTCAATTCCTCGCAAGATGCAGTACCCGTGAAAAAACTTCAGATGGTACAGGCAGGGATCGAACCCAAGACCTCTGGCATGATAGTCCAACGCACTAACCATCATGCTGCGGGTATTTGTATTGATTATACACATTTATTTCAGAGTTACTGTTAAATCATTTTGCGCACGCTGCTTTTCTTCCACCATTGCGAAATATTACTGTTTCCGACTTATCAAGATTTATTTCAAGATTCTGTTAAGCGCAGTTGGTCTAAATACACTTAATTAGCTGTTGTTAATTGGAAGGAATTTCTGATGACAGTTCAATATTGTCCGCTTATAAGAAGCCGTTAATTTAAAGATCATCTAAAACAATACCGGTTTAAAGTTCCGCATAAAGATCATTTAAAAATAGAACAAGTAGAAGATCTTGTCGAACACCTTTCTTAGTGGGAAAGAAATCTGACAAACACGAACCCAGACAGCTTCAGCATTTATTCAGATAAAAAGACTTTATAGTAGCTAATATTTCGGAAAAAATTCGATGAATAACTTTTGCAATTCCATAATCTTATAAAATTCATACAATATTTCATCAAAACCTGGAGTTTTCAGATCTTTTGATATAGATATAGCAGAATGTATCTTGTGCAGCTCAATGGGACAATATAACTCTGAAACATGTTTCTTGAGATTTTGACTGAAAATCCAATTAAAATATTGAAATTGAAATGATTTTAAAAAATTCGAATATGAATGAAAAACGTAGCTAATGTTGTTTTTTAATAGTTATTTTCATAATAAATTTTCGTTTAAAGATAGTAGGATTACTTGTAAGCTTAAACTTATATAGTGAAAGAAGACGAAAACTAATGTCAATTATCATATGAAAAAAAAGAGCTTTCACTTGTGTGAGTAGTTGGGCAGAACTCCGAACTCAAGATTTTTTAACCGGGTATGTCCCATTCGTTTGTCCATATATTTTCGTTTGTGGAAAAAAGTTATTAAGCTTTTCGTTTTTATAGGAAGTTTATAGGAAGTCTCCTAAAAGTAAAAATGAATAAGATAGGAAGATTGGACCAAGTGGATTCTTATGATTGCCACCAAAAATTGTCGTTGGTCCAACCTTAGCTGAAAAGTAACTCAGCTTTTCATTTTTATGGCTCTTTAGTTTCCAACATCAAGTTTTTTCCACCAAAAACAAAGGTAATAATTTAAGGTCTAAAAACCAATACATCAGCTTAAAACCAGTTTACAGAAGTGCATGTTCGTTAAAATGTTGTTTTGAAGACAACTGTTCTGCTATTCGTTTATTTTTCTCTACCAATAGCACTCTGTAGAATTATTTTAAATGTATAACAAAACCAAAAAGTCGGTCCAGAACAATAAATTGATGTTTTTGTTTATGTTTGCTCTAATCCGAATTAATTTTGAGTGTTCTTTTTTTATAAAATAGTAGCGAAGTAGGTATACAATTAAGATCTCAGATGTCAATTTTATGTTTTTTGTATTTCTTCTTAGATTTTTTTTGGGACAAATTGTTCAGTCTTTAGAAATTTCAAATAGAAACCTTTGCATTCACAATTTACCTAAAAAATCAATCTAAATCAAACATCAAAACAAATCAAAATTAACTACAAGGTTGAGTGCATAATACCTCTGATGGTATTTGCAAAAGCTAGACTGGCGCCTAAACAGTTTTCTAAAGTAAAAGCACTTGACTGGTCACAATAAAAAATGCATCTTTTAGTATTTGTTTTTTTTCCGATGAATAAATTAAGGCCGCATGGTCTGATTTAATTTTTACTATCAAAATATATTCGCGTATTAATTGTACTCGGCATTATTTGCATCCACCTCTGAAACATAAGTACTGTTATACGAGTAATTTGATGAATTTATAAAATAAGTGAATCACTAAGTGAAATTAAAATGACAACGACGAAGACGCGACTATTTTTCTGTATCAATCACCGACAAGAGTAAAGATGTGAATTTTAATTTACTTAACGATATGACAAGAAACAAAAAGTCTGACCAGACTATTATTTTAATGGAATTTATTTTTTTAAAAAACTTTTGTTTTTTTATCTGCGATATAATAAATAGGTATATTAGCTATAAGTTAAGGGTAAGTTTAGAGTATTCGCAAAAATCATATCTGGCCAAATTTTCTATAAAAAAGATTTAGAGCCCATTTAAGACGAAACAATGAAATGCTGATTGATATCTTTAGTGGTGATTTCAGTGCATTGTTTTCAAATTCTTTACACTCTTTCATTGAGTACAATATTTTGGATAAGATTTTGAAATGATGAAAAGTGTTAACAATTACTTACTTACTTACTTAAGGTGGCGCTACAGTCCTGTGTGAACTAGGGCCTCACCCAACAAACTTCTCCATCTAGCTCGGTCCCTAGCTAGATGTCTCCAGTTTCGCGCTCCGAGTTGGGTGAGGTCACCTTCCACTTGTGCGCGCTACCTGATTCGCGGTCTTCCTCTACTGCGCTGTCCTGTGGGTGTGGATTCGAAGACTTTCCGGGCCGGAGCATTGGTTTCCATGCGCTCTACGTGACCTAGCCATCTTAGTCGTTGGACTTTTACCCTTCTTGCTAAGTCTACGTCGCTGTACAGCCCGTACAGCTCGTCGTTCCATCTTCTCCTCCACTCCCCTTCGATGCATACGGGACCGTAGATCACACGAAGAATCTTTCTCTCGAAACGACCCAAGGTGCGTTCATCCGCTTTTGTCAAAGTCCATGCTTCTGCACCGTATAGCAGGACGGGGATGATAAGGGTCTTATATAGCGACACTTTGGTCCTTCGAGAGAGAATTTTTCCACTCAATTGCGCTCTTAACCCAAAGAAACAGCGGTTAGCAAGAGTTATTCTTTGTTTGATCTCAGCGCTGGTGTTGTTTTCTGCGTTTACAGCGGAGCCTAGGTAGACGAAGTCCTTGACTACCTCAAAGTTACGTCTGTCGATGGTGACGTTTTGACCAAGACGTCGGTGTTGTAGGTCCTTTCTTGATGACAGCATGTACTTTGTTTTGCCCTCATTAACCGTTAAACCCATTTTTGCCGCCTCTGCCTCAATACTCACAAAAGCCCCATTGACATCACGCTGAGTTCTTCCGATTATGTCAATGTCATCAGCATATGCTAGTAATTGGACAGACTTTTGAAAGATAGTGCCTCTGGTGTTGACGTGTGAGCTTTGCACTATTCTTTCAAGTACGATGTTAAAAAAATCACATGACAGCGCATCACCTTGTCTAAAACCTTTTTTGACATCGAAAGGTTCAGTTAAGTTGTTTCCAACCTTTATGGAGCAGCGTGAATTCTCCATGGTCATCCTGCACAAACGGACGAGTTTGGCAGGGATGCCAAAACTAGACATGGCTCTATACAGTTCGTCCCTGTAGATACTGTCATATGCGGCCTTGAAATCGATGAAAAGATTGTGGGTGTCGATTTGGTGTTCTTGGGTTTTTTTCAGGATCTGCCGTAATGTGAATATTTGATCGACTGTGGACTTTCCTGGTCTAAAACCACACTGATAAGGACCTATCAGGTTGTTGACGATGGGCTTTAGACGTTCACATATTAAGGCAGAGAAGATTTTATAAGCGATGTTAAGTAGACTGATTCCTCTATAATTGGTGCAGTTTAGAGGGTCTCCTTTTTTCAGGATCGGGCAAACAATACTGAGGTTCCATTCATCGGGCATGCTTTCTTCTTTCTTAAATCAAAAAGGCTAAATTGAGTGACAAGAAAAAATAAATTTTATAGAGTTGCCACCTTTATTTGTAATAATAACTGAATATGATATTGAAGGAAACCAATCTGGAAGAAAAGAGAAATTGGATAAGACACACTTCACATTTCAAACAACTTATTTTTTGAAACATGGATTGAAATGCTAATTGTGGGAAGAAATTTGCAAAGTTTCGAATACTCTACCAAAAGGGAATTTAACAAATCAAGTCTCTTGGATCTTCTAAGAATCCGAACAATTGTGGGCAAAACATTTTTGAATCATTCCTACAGCATTTTGTGATTTTTCCAATAGTGTAGCTTGTAGAAAGTTGAAGAACCACAATTATCTAATCTTCCGTATGAAAAACATCTCCGTATGAAAAACACCTTCATTCGTAGGTGGGCATTTATGATGCAGCCTTAATTTTATATACAGCCCTATCATGAATTCCATCGTAATCGGAAATTTTTACGAATCCCGAAAAACTGTATCATGAAATCCGTTCGTAGTGGAAAATCTCAAACAATTTTGCATTACGAACGGATTTCATGATACAGTTTTTCGGGATTCGTAAACATTTCTGATTACGATGGAATTCATGATAGGGATGATAGTCTTTATTTCGCGCTTCCCAGGCTTCTTCTAAAAGCTGAACAATTAGCAAAATCGCAAAGTGTTCTATAGTTTTACCGCCATGAATCAATATTTCGTGGGCGGAAGAATGCTTGTGATACCACTTATACATGTTAACGTATAATTGGACTGTTTCAAAAGTGTATTGTAGGTCCTAAAGACATTATTAAAAAGGAAACACATTTCAATGATTATTTTCGTAACATTATAGTATAGGTTATAGGTTTCAAATTCGAAATACAAAAAAATGCTCTTTTTGCACTTTTGTGCTTATAAAACAAAATTGCAGACGTATGTAATTTTGTTTTTGATTCTAAATTCCAATACAAATATCGATACCCCGTCTTTGTATATTCAATTAATGAAATCTTTCCAAATCATTTTTGGGACGCTCAAGCTCGTTAACACCTTAAAAGAACTCTTACAAAATGCATTAGAAAGACATACTTTGGGCTGATCGGTGTGGAATGGGTGTTAACCCACACAAAACCGATTTAGTCTTATTTTCGAGGAGATACAAATTCCATTTGTCAAACCCTCCCCATATTGAAGGCATCCAATTAAAATTCTCAGACGAGGCTAAATACCTGGGTCTTGTTTTAGATAAAAAACTAAATTGGAACGCACTGTACAGGAAAGAGTCAAAAAAGCTACTGTAGCTCTCTTTTCTTGCAAAAAAGCTATTGGTAATAAATGGGGCTTACAACCCAGAATCACGCATTGGCTATACACATCGGTAATTAGCAGTATGGTGGACTGCTTTAGAGAAAGCTATAAGCCGCGACAAATAAAATAAAGTCCAACGTTCAGCTAAGCGGATCGCTTCGCACGACCCCATCTGCGGCACTGGACACCTTACTCTACCTAACACCTCTTGATATATTTAGCAAACAAATAGCTGCAAGCTATGCTATTCGCCTCAAAGCTTCATCGCAGTGGATTAACAACAACATTGGCCACTCCGTAATTCTTAGGTATTTAGAATCAATTCAAAAGTACACGACTACACCATCCCCCAACTGCCATTCAACAGAAACTTCCAGATTTCTATACCTTGCAGATATTTCTGGGAGGATAGGGCATTCCTGGAAGACGAGTCAATCCAATTCCATTCCGCATTTCCAATCATTGTAGCGTGTTCCAGGCGGAACTTTTGGCGATAAAATAAGTCTTGTCCTGGCTTAAAGAAAACGTGATATCAATATCTGCTTTCTCAGATAGTCAGGCTGCTATCAAATCTCTGGACTCTGTCTCTACAAACTCTATAACAGTCCATAACTGTCGATCATCTCTAATGGAGATGGCACAACAGTTTAATATTCACCTTTGCTGGGTGCTGGGCCATAGAGTCATTCCAGGTAACTGTAAGGCAGATTAACTCGCCAGGAACGGTACAGTGCAGCCCATCCATTCAAGGTGCTTGCTCTCTCTAAGCAGATCGCCTATAAGCTCGATAATAGGTGTCATAACCGGACATTGTCTAATAGGAAAGCACGCCACGAGATTAGGCGTATTCTCAACTGACTTTTGCAGAAGCTGTATGAACAATGAAGAGGAGGAAACAATTCTTCATCTTCTCTGTACATGCCCTGCTCTGGCTCGAAAACGCAAGAATTACCTAGGAGAATTCTTCATTAACGATCTAAATCATATCAGCATAATCAGCCTCTCACGTTTCGTAAGGGACTCAAACTGGTTCCATTGAGCTTAGGAGGAAGCTTCAAGATTCATGTGGTATCACAATGGGCCATTAAACTGGCCTAAGTGTGTCCGTTTCCATCTTGGACAGCCACTTTAACTTAACCTAACCTAAGCTCGCTTGGTCCCATAGTCCATCGTCTTAGACTACCCATAGTAAGTATTTTTTCTTAAAAAAAATATCATCAAAGAAAAAAAAAACAAAGTTTACACATAAACCTTATTATTTCGGGGTTTTTAATAAGAGCGCTTCAAAAGTTTTTTTTTTTTTAAATAAAACAAAAACGGTTTTGGATATCAATGAAATTCTTTATTCCTGTGAAAGTACGTTCGATGCCAATTTCACGTTCGATATTTGTACGAAGTTCATCAATCGTCACTGGCTTGTTGGCATAGACCATAGACTTGACGTAGCCCCGCAGGAAATAGTCTAACGGCGTCAAGTCGCACAAGTCGTTGAAGCCACTGATTTTGAATTTCGGTAGTAAATTTTAATAATTTCGACGCGTTATTGGCTCGTATATCTTTCCATCATGAAATGGCAAACCTTACTGAAGACAAATGTCAAAAGAGCCGCAGGAGCTATGGCGTCGTTTGCTGTCCCTGTTGAAAAACCCTGTATATGGGGTGTGCCAAATAATTCCCTACTAAATAATTGAAGCGGCCTAGCGGTGTGCATCCATCTTTTTGGAACGACAAATTTTTATTTTGCTTTCGCAATGAGCTGCAAAAAGTTTCGATCATTGTTCCAAAAGAAGTCCGAGAAGTTATTTCGTGATTTCAACCTTATTCTATTCTTTTTAAATTGAATATATCTTTAGTTTTGAATTGTTGAAAAATAAAACGATCCAATTTCTTTCCAAAAAATCGTTTTTGACACAATCGTTCTTTCACTGTTTTTTCTTTCAAAGAAATTTCAAGCTTTTAAATTTCAATAATTTTGAGTAGAGACTTTCCATTGTTTCCCACACATCGAGATCGAACTTCAAAATTTTCCCTAGTCTTTTTTTTTTAGAAGCAATCACATGCGACACAATCATAGGCCTTATTTTCTCTAAATTAACGTTTGTGTTTGCAGGTCACGCCGATGATAGATGACTTTAGGAGCGAGAGACAACAGCCAGACTATGCTGTGACTGTGACTGTGACTGTGATTGCGATTGCGACTGCGACACGACTGTCAGATCAGAGTCAGTGTCATTTAGTGAAAGAGAATGTTTTATATAAAATTATTGCAATAATAAACAAATAAAATCAGAGAAGCAATTATTTTATATTAATGCGAGTGTTGGACTGATTTATGTGAAAATTTACTATACTATGCTGATTAAATTAAGTTTTCATTGCAAATCGATTAATTTTATTTATATAAAAACAAATGACATATACCTAAGATGAAAAACTTTAAACGGTTTAAACTTAATAAGCTCGTACGTACATAATATAGACACAATTATTTCATGACTTGTTCGTTGATAAGCGTTTATGGCGTTATGGTTCGACATTACCACCAAATTCCTTAAATGTAATGACAATTTCACGAAATTTTGCGGATGACCATCGCTCGCTAGATACCTAAAGTTGATGTTCAATGACAGAGGACACTATCAGTCACATTATTGGTTCTTCCTACTTGCTATGCAGACTGCATAATTAAATAAAATCCCAGACTTCCTTTTGCGTAAAATCTGAACCGCTTGTCTGTCTCTGATGGGAACGCCATGAAGAGCCGTATCGTACTTATTCCACTATCAGTCGTTCGGACTGCGGTGGCGGTCGTCGGTTGTTTTGAATATTGATTTTGGTCAAAACTGGGTGTTTGGAAGAAAACCGTCCGTGCGTCGATTCGGTCGTCGTTTCTGAAACAACTCACTCTCCTTTTTTAAAAGTGATAAGGATAAACGTACTCTAAATAAAATCCTCTTAACAAACTATTTTCTTTTCCTTTTTTATTTGTTGTATTGTTTACTTTACCATCATAGTTATCATCATTACGAGAAATATTTACTTAAGCCACTGTAGATAGCGCGTTAGCCTCTTTTTCTTTAAACAATTAAGATTACACGTCGCAATAGCACCGCATGGCAGATTAATCGCTCAGAGGTCCCGAATAAGGGCAACACGAATTAAAATTCATATAAGAAAAAGGAATACAAAAATACGTAAATACACATTAAAAAGGAAAAAAGTAGGAAGGAAAATAAATACAAAAGGAGCAAATAAAGTTGCACGGAAAAGGCGATAACGTTGTCAGCCTCAGCAGTCCTCAGCACGTAAAACGTATCTTTTGGTCTTTGAGGCTTTAAGCGACTCAGGCTCTCATATACTCGCACGGATGACTGTCGAAATGTAAACGTCTCCTTAGGATGTTTGTTGTCTGTCGACAGCAGGCTTCGACGACGACGATGACGACGACGGAAGACAACAACAACAAAAACGACGACCGCGACGTTGTCTTCGCTGTCTTCTGGATGGCCATTGGTTGTCTGCATTGTTTTTTGGTACAAATTTGGCAATCGTGGCACATATTTTTCTTTCTTTTTTTTAAAAAAAGTTTTTATTTGGGGATTTCCTTCATTGATCGTGGACGACGAGGACTACGACGACGCGTGGTCCCGTTCTGTTTGTTCGTCGATTTGAACTCACAAATCTTGGATGCACACCATACATCCACTCCACAGCCAGAAAAATGGGAATGTTATCTCCATGTACATCGGTGGATGTTAAAGTTTTGTCTGACTGTTTCTTGTCGAATTTCAATTAGATAAGTACAACATTCAGGAAAGAAATTCGAATACCTCAAGAGTCCCTCAACCCGGGTCGGGTTTTGTCTTGGCTGCTCCCTCCAGGGCCATGTTGTAGAGGATATTCAGAAGAAGGAGAAGGAGGAGGATGAATTTTGTTGTCGCATGATGATGGCAAAGTAACTGATCGAATTTCGATATTAGTTAAATATATTGAGGTGAATGCGTTTCGATTTTTGTCCTTATTTTTTATTTTCAACTGACGTTTGAATGGAAAACGCGATCAATGTTCGATATATGTATATATTTTTTTTTGGAAGAGAACATTTGCATAACAAAATAAGATCACTGACATTTTGAATACCGGAAGACAATTTTTTGGGTCTTGTTTTTGGTATACATTTTTTATTTTTAGCAACAAACTAAAGGCAATTGTAGAAAATTAAGGACGTTCTTAAAAGTGTATTATAATACAAGTTTTAGTCCTAGAAAAGTAGATAAAATATGTCCTTACTTTGAAAAACTTACGACAAAGGTAAACGTTGGTGATGAGCTACAATTAAACTTCCATAAACAATTTAAAGGGGGTTTAGTGCAGCTCAATCCAAACCTCATCAAAACTATAGCTTTTTTTTCTTCAGTTTTGAGTAAACTTTCAATTTTAGCTAATTCAATTCAACTAACCAAAAATGCTATTCGGTTCGGTTCGATTTGGAGTAAAACGGTAGGAAACACTGGACATTTATAAACAACGTTTTAAATTATTCTGAAAAATTATTTCTTCTTATTTTGATATTTTAGTCACTTCGGAAAACAATTTATCAACAAAATGATATTTTAATAATTTCTTTGCTAACGTTCGTTTTTAAGATAGCCCAAGGTTAAGTTTTTCGTAAGTTGGGACCTGCAAGACTTGGACTTTTTCTATCTATTATATCAAGTGTATTTATTTTTCTTTGGAAAATGCTTCGAAACATGTTTGTAGAGCTTGAAAAAACCTTTGAAAATATGAAATGATAATATTTCAAGTCCATTTTCTAGAACATTTTCTTCACTGTTATTATATTTTCTTATATAATTTAGAATTCAATTAACATAATACTTAACTAACTTCATAAGTCTGAAAGCTTGAAATTAATACGAAAATATTTAAATCCAGAGCTCTTGTTTTTTGGTGAAATTTGCTTTTTGAGACTTTTCAGGATGGCTTATGAAGCCGACGAAATCATAAATATCATAACAAAAACGCCATACGATGTATCTTCAAGTTTAAAATCACTTAATTTTTACTAAGCTTTTTAGCATTTTAGTAATTCTTAAGAACTAAGCTATTAATAAATAAATTAGGTGGTGAAACTGTCCTTTGAGAACTAGGTCCTAGTGACTTACAACTCTCAACCATGCCTGTGTGTGAGTGATGTTGTCAGGGATGAAGGGGACCTACAATTTTAAGCCGTAAAATATATCAGATCCCATTTAAGATGTTTTTTTAAGAGCACTACAAAGAAGGTTGTAGTGCCTTCATTTCACTCGATAAAATTAAGCTTGACGTAAGAGAATTCTATTGATTTTTCACCTCCCTTGCTTGCTATCTCTAAGCAGATCGCATATATGCTCGATAATAGGTGCCATAACCGGACACTGTCTAATAGGAATGTACGCCACGCGACTAGGCGTATTCTCAAATGACTTTTACAGAAGCTTTATGAACGAGGAAGAGGAAAAAACAATTCTTCATCTTCTCTGTACATGTACTGCTCTGGCTCGAAAACGCAAGAATTACCTAGGAGAATTCTTCATTAACGATCTAAACGATCTAAATCATATCAGCATAATCAGCCTCTCACGTTTCGTAAGGGTTCCATTGAGCTTAGGAGGAAGCCTCAAGATTCATGTGGTATCACAATAGGCCATTAAACTGGCCTAAGTGTGTCCTATTCCATCATGGACAGCCACTTTAACACCTAACCTAACCTACCTAAATTTAAAACTGGGTATGCTTAAACCTGATTCTTCTTCTGGTACGGATGGATTAAAAAAAAATGTGCCACCTCTTTACGTAAACTTCTTTCAGCACTGTTTCGTATTCTATTTCTCAAGCCATCTTTCATTAGCTGACTAGAAAGATTCCTCCTGTTCATATAAAAAGAGCAAAGAATGATGTTATGAACTATAGGCCCGTAGCCAAACTTTTTTCAATCTTAAGTTTTGTCTACGACTCTCTCTATTTTCATTGTAGACCTATTTTGTCCTTACCACAAATAGCTTCTTGAAAGGCGGATCTATTACAACCAATCTTACTAACTTTCTGTCGTCTAAAACTCTAAACAAATTAGAGACAGAAATTGAAGTAGGCGTTATCGCCATTGACTTTAATAAAGCCTTTGCTAAAATCATTCAACCAATTATTTATCAAACTTAAAGCTCTTGGTTTTTAAGTCTTTTTTATTCCATATATGGCGCAAAATATACCTAGAGAACCGTCAATATAGAGTTTTTTTCAGGTTCTCAATTTCAGATCCCCTTTATGCAAGCTCAGGAGTTACTCACTGGAGCCACCTTGGCCCTTTAATATTTGTTTTAACTATCAACAACGTAATTAATGACATTGATGATTCAAGTGACTCTATTCTATTTACGCTGGTGACATAAAATTAATGAAGGTTACCTTCATCTGATTCTATCTTATTCCAAAATGATCTGGACTCATTTCAGACTTAGTGTGACAAAAATTTCTTAGAACTCTATGTTGCTAGAGGCCATTTCATGTCATTTACCTGAAGGCGATCACATTTTCCCTTCCGAATTTATAGTCTATACGATGTCTTAATCCCTACTTTGTTAGATCACACACAAGTCATATTTGATCTTTTCATCAGAACTGTCATCCCCAAAGAATTGAATCTATACAACGAAGATTTCTTCGATTTGCACTCGGCGGTCTTAATTGGGCTGACAATTTTGACCACAACATGAAGACCGTTTTAAATCTGCAATCCCCCCAAAAACGCAGTGAAGTCGTTGATATCCTCTTTCTACAGCAGTTTTTAGCATGGACCATAGACTGACTATTTCTTCTAGAAAAGATTTTTATTTTCTATCTGAAGAATGCTGGCCATAGCTAACACCGCACAGACTGTCAGTCTTTTTTTTTTTGTTAACAGCTTGAATTAAGCGTATAAATAAATAGAAAAAAATAATAAAATTTTGAAAATTTTCCACTAAGAAGTTTTTTTTAAAAAAAGCTCTCTATTTAGGCACACTTTAAAACTACCATCTTTTGACAAACATAAAGTAATAAAAATGGAACGATACAAGCTTCAATGATGCATTGGAATTGTTGAAATTTATTACAAAAATGCTGAGCAAGAAAAGTTCCCTGACCGTGTTATTTCTCATAATTGGCCTCCGAGATCATTGACGTAAGATATCATCAGTTCTCATTTTTTAAAGGAATTTTTCTAACCTCTTGTTGTTTTGTAAACAAGAAGAATTTTCTCTCTCTCTAAAACTTGCCTGCACTTATTCACTTGAATTTATCCCACCAGACTTTATTGTTGAGTGTAAAATTTAAAAAAAGAAAAGAATTACTTTTTATCTCAAACCTCATCCGGGAGATCCTTAAAAAATATAAATGTGTCTGTGACTTTCTGTGACGGTTTTGTTCGAATGTGTTTTTACGGGATGAATACACTTTCAAAAGGCATATTTTTCTGTTTTTTTTCAACCACAATCCTTGGGCGATGCGATGGCAAAATATAAAAACACTTTTTACAAAAGTCTTTTTCTCCTGCCCATTGCAGTTGTATAGACAATACATATACATTTTTATATAGTGTAATGAAGTAGGCATACGTACATAAGTAAACTAGAAGGATAACAAAAGCGGAAATGCACTAAATGTTGTTTTCCTATTGTTTTTGTTTGTGGTGAAAAGCATACACAAATATATTTAAGGACGTATCTAAGTAATGAACAAGTGTTGCATATTGTTTTCATTCTTTATTCGAAAATATAAAACATAGTTCGTTGACTTCACACAAATTCTTTTGCCATAAAAATAATTAATATCGATTTTGTCCCGATAGTAAAGAGAGGATTTGTTCATATTTTAAATAGACATTCATTTTAATTTTCTGTTTTAATATAGTTGAAGTGAAATACTACATACATATAAGAGAAAAAAGAGAATAGACATAAAAGTTAGTTTTATGAATAAATGTCTAAAGTGAAAAGAATATTCAAATTAATTAAAGAAAACGAATTATTTAAAGAAAATTGCAACAAATGCTGAAACAATATAAACGGATTACAACAAAATGGTCAACGCTGTTATGGATGCCATTGCGGTAAGTTAAATCATTTATTTGATATCTTTTACTTTTAAAATATACAAAAATTGTAGGATGTGCTTGTGAACAATACTTTCTATATTCTCATTTCTTTTCGTTTTCTGCAGTCAATAATAAACTCTTGAATTCAACAAACAAAGGAAGAATTTCTGCAGGTAAATAGCGGTGTACCACAAGGGCCCATCCTTAGACCTTTGTTATTTTCATTGTAATGAACGTTAACGAATTGTGTGAGTTAGTTACACATTGTTCGGTTTGGATGTATGCCGAAGACACTCAGTTATACCTGTCATTTAAGGCTAATCACACATTCGGTAGTATGCTTGAATGAAGAGTTGGAAATGATTGATCCATGGTCTATTAAAACCCATTTTCTTTTTCAGTTAAATTCGATGTATTATTCTTTCCTTTAATACTCCTCGAACAAAGTCATATTGTGTATTTAGAGTAAGCCGAAAATTCAGGTGTAATCCTAACTTGAGATCTTTATGTTAATAACAATGTTGCAAAAGCTTTAGAACTTCTTGGTCTGTCCAATATCTTTCAGTCAATTTTTTCTCTCTCCTTCTTAACTCATAACCTCCCAACCATTTGGATCTTTATAATGAAATCAATCATTTAAATTCTAATCGTTTGTTAAATTTCGTAATCCGGACTATAATTGTACGACATCCAAACGTCAGTTTTTTTGTAATCTGTGAACAAATTTGGAATTTTCCGCAGCTTGAAATTAAAGGTTTGAGTTGCATGAAAAAGATAGGGAAGGAATTGATGAAATATTTTAGTAACTTGCAATTTCTTCGAACACAACATTAAAATAATTTTATAATTGTGAAGCTTTCTTATAAACCAGCTGAGTCTTTTGTTCGAAGGTTAAACGTCTCGAACAGTCCTGTTAATATCAGATCAGAACCAGTATCTGATGAATTCGAGAACAATTTACAATTTTCAATGTCTATCTTGAAGTGATTTGAGTGTTTCTTGTATAGCTTATAGCCTTACTCATGGGTTATCTAAAGCTGGTGCGGTGTTGGGAAACATCAGTAATTGTAAACTTCGAGTATTGTGGTAACGTATATGGTAGTTTAAAGTTATACATTAATTATTGCAGTTAAGAGCTGATGAGTAATTACAATATCATCAATAAACTTCTTTTGCGATAGAAGCTGCATTTGAAAAAGTTTTATGTTTATAAGGAGAAATGTTGTAAGGATCAGACAATGGTAGCCCTCTTAAGGCAAACCATATGAAATTGCGTTAAACAGATTCTATCCTATTCTTGTGGATCTCATAAAAAGGAGTCAGCACCAACATATTATACAGAGCGAGAGTAAAATAAGGATCCTTAAATTCTTTAAATCGGCGTTTAACGAATCCCAGCAAAGAGTTGGCATTACTTATGATCAAATTAATTACCGTGAAATCGGTATTAGAATTAAATAAAACTCCAAGACCTTTAAAACTTTGATCGCAATGTATAGAGAAAGTCATTACCTGCCATTTAATCGGGTTCCTTTTGCTAAGACAAAGAGTAGTGGTCCTAAATGACTACCTTGGTGAACTCCTGATTTGGCAATTAAAAAATTGGAAAAAGAAACCATACAAAAATCCATGTGATAAACTGAGCATATAATCCAATTGCCTTCCGCTCAAATGTGTTGATACCATTAAAAAGTTGGTCAAAAGCCTTAAATTCAGTGTAAATACAGTCGAACACTTGATCGAGTCTAAGGTATTTGAGCACCTATGCAAAATGAAAGTATATTAGTAATTGTCGAACTTTTCCATGTTGTTGATTACCTATAATATTCTTCCAGTTAAAATTTAACACATAAAACTTGTTCAAAAAGTTTGGCAATACATGACAGTTTAGATATTGGTCTGTAATTGCTAATGTCAAACTTGTTGGCAACTTGTTGGTTGGAAATTTACCTGATCTTTTCAAGAGAATTGGAGGAATTCCATATGTACCCGAGGAATAATCACCTTTAAGTTATTCCAAGTAATGTAGGAGTTTGAGTAAACGTTATTTAAAGTAGTCTCGCAAGTATTGGAAGAAGTTGTTATCTATTTTTACAGGAGTTTCAATGAAAGACTACTTTCTGCAACCACAGCGTAGACCACATCTATTCTTACCATTAAAAAGACACCATATTAGGTAATTCATCATGAGCTAGTGATACCATGTCTAAACTCTGGATCCAAAAATCCATATTTAAGCACCCAGCGCAATCATTGGGGTTCTAAATCGTGACCCTGCCATTATTGTATTTGATAATAGAAAACTATAGTTAAGCTTACACATTTTAGAAAAAAAAGACTTTTTGTACTAACTTTATTTTTTTTTCACTTTTAATGCAATTTAAGAAAAATTGCTGAGTGGTGCGCAATGCCATGTCAGGGATGAAGGGGACCTACAGTTTATATGCCGAATCCGAACGGCTAAATTGAGAAAGAACTTTTCATGACAAGAATTGGAGGATTTGTCAATTCCTCGCAAGAGGCAGTACCCATGAAAAAAACTTTAGATGACACAGGCAGGGATCGAACCCAAGTCCTCTGGCATGACAGTCCAACCCACTAACCATCACGCCACGGGTACTATCCTTCGAAACGGATGAGCCTATGAAAAAATACCTAATACATCAAAGAAGTAAAAACCATTGAACCGGAGATAAACAGGCAATAGATTTTTCGCGAATTATGACGGTCCATAACTTTCGACGTAGACACTTGATTTTAAGAGGCTTCTTACAAAATACTTGTAACTTTGATTCAACTATTCGAATATCTTATTGAAAACCTTCAATTTTTGAATACAAAATTTTTAAATTTTTCTCTTTACAAAAAGTTTCGTTTCCAAATTTTTAAGGGTAGCAATAAAAAGTAATCAGTGTTTGTCGCGACCGGTATTCTTTAAAAATTCTTCATCAATTTTTAACATGATAACTTACAGTTTCTCTAAAGTTTACTTCTTTAAACGCTTAATTCATAAAAATGGCTTAGAGCACAATAAAACTATGCGAAAATAATCAATACAAATATTTTAGCAAACTTGAATACTTGAAAATTGTGATAAAGGTGATAACACCATTACAAATTAGATAATCCAGAAAAACTTACTACGCGGACATTTGATTTTATGAGACTTCTTACATAATGTTTAAAACGCTAAAAGGAAAGTGTTAACGAATTTCTCATTCTCAGGTGAAACCCTTAGATAATAATATCTTCAGTTGTAGTTTTGAACCAACGTTCGCACAAAACTGTTTCGGACGAAGAAAATTGATTGATATTTTGTAGCTGTATTGCAAAGTATAGGATGTTTTCATACAGCTATGTACATACATGTGCAGACGTTTTCTATTAGTTAGTTTCTTTATTTCGTAAAAATATTTTCAAAAAAGTCTATCATCGCTCATTTTACAATTCAGAGATTTGATAATTTATATCTTACAACTGAAACATTATCTTTGGAGAAAAAAAAATACTTAAGAAGAAGAGTCGAAGGAAAATACGAAAAAAACCTTCATTCAAAATATTACAAAAAAAAAGTATTACAATAAGCAAAACCAGAAAAAGGAAATTAATTTACATAAAACATTAAGAGAGTAATAATAAATAAATTAAATGTAGACGTAGACGTTTTCTGTTTTCTTCAAACCTAAAACAAATTTATAAAAAAAACGCCGCTTAATTAAAAGCTTTGTTGTCAAAATGTCCATCATAAACATTCCAATTAAAAAAACAATTTATATATAATTTTGTTGGCACCTACTGGCGGCTATAAACTGTTAAAAAAAGCAATACCCAATCTTCATTACAATGATGTTAATTGAATTGTACCCATCATTCTACACATTCGACGACGACGGCGGCGGCCATCACACAAGAGGTCAAACGTCTAAATCTTAGAACTAGATAATTATAAGTAAAAAAGAAGATGAAATTCCGCAAAGCTACAATTTACAATAACATGTTTTGTATATTCGTAAAGCACCAGAATAAGACTTTCATAAGTTTGAACGTATACTTTATACGTTGCAAAAACAGAAAATACATTAATTTTGCATTCCAATTGACAAGGCCGAGACCGCTCATAGCCCAAAAGAGGCAACTTTTTCTCGAAAAAAAAAAAAATAAAAACAAATTGTTTATACTTTTAGAGAATAAAGATCCCAGCTAAGTTATTCTTCTTGAATAGCAAAGCATTCCAATGCTATGCCAAATGATGATGAAATAGCTAAGTAAGGTGAAGATCGTGTGTGCATTAATGTTATGTTCATTGTCAAATTTACCAGAGCATATCACTGAACTTCCGGCCAGAATATTGCTTCCTTTAAGAAAATAGAAATAGAATTCCAAGATGAAAATGGTGCTGTTTTAAAATGTTGTGGTGGACAATTTAAATGGGATGTAATGTGCTTTTAGCTTTCCAGCCAATTCTAAGTTCGTGATGAGTCTTACTTGAGGCGTTTTAAAGAAAACACAAAACTTCAGTGAGAAGAGTTGAAATGGCGGTTGTTTTTCGGACTTACTTTACTTTACTTTACTTTAGTTGGCGCTACAGCGCATTGTGCTCCTGGGCCTCAAGTAATAACTTTCGCCAGCTTGCTCGATCTCTAGCTTGCTGCCTCTAGTTTCGAATACCAAGTTGACGTGCGTCGGCCTCAACTTGATCACTCCACCGGAGATTAGGCCTGCCTGTGCTTCTTGTTCCCTCAGGCTTGGCATTGAATACCTTACGGGCTGGAGCTTCGATGTTCATTCGCTCGACATGCTCTAGCCATCTTAAGCGTTAAACACGCAGTTTTTTACCAGTGGCAAGTCGCTGTACCTACAGCTCGTATAGCTCATGATTGATTATATCTTTTCCGCCAGATGTTACTTTGCCTGTCGACACAAACCGGACCATAGATCGTACGGAGAACCTTCCTATCGAAGATACCGCCTGGGAGAGGGTCAATGCTTCTGCACCATACAGCAAGACTGAGATGATAAAGGTTTTGTACAGTGTCTCTTTGGTACTTCGCGATAGGGCCTTATTCCTCAACTGCTTGCTTAGGCCAAAGAAACAGCGATTAGCAAGGGTAATTCTACGTTTGATCTCCGCGCTGATGTCATTTGCAGAATTAACAGCAGTGCCCAGATAAACAAATTCGTTTACCACCTCGAAGTTATACCTGTCAATTGTCACGATTTGACCAAGTCTACGGTGTGAATCGACTCTATTTGACGACAGTTAATACTTCGTTTTGTCCTTGTTAATGTCAAGACCCATTTTCTTCGCCTCAGAATCGATATTAGAGGCACCCGTCACTGCTCGCTTGCTTCTTCCCATAATGTCGATGTCATCTGCATATCCAAGATATTGTGTGGATTTTTGAAAGATGGTGCCACTTGTATTGGCGTTGGTGTTGCGCACCACTCTTTCAAGAACACAGCGCATCGCCTTGTCAAAGTCCTCTGTTGGTTTCGAAGGTTTCGGTCGAGTCTCTTCCAATTTGGAAGTTTTGTAGGGATACCAAAACTAAACATGGTACGGTTCGTTTCTGTCTACACTGTCATAAGCTGCTTTAAAATCGATGAAAAGATGGTGTGCTTCGATGTTATGTTCTTGGGTCTTTTCAAGGATTTGGCGTATAGTGAAAATTTGGTCGATGGTAGATTTTCCAGCCCTGAAGCCACACTGGTAAGGGCCAATTAGTTCGTCAGTAAATGGCTTCAAGCGTTCACATAATAGGTATGCTAGACAGGATCTTGTATGCGATGTTTAAAAGGCTAATGCCTCTGTAGTTGGCGCAGAGAAGGCCGTCACCTTTTTTATGGATCGGGCAGATGGTGCTTAAGTTCCACTCGTCGGGCATGCTTTCTTCCGACCAAATTGTAGTAACTAGCTGGTGCATGCTCCTTACCAGATGTGCTCCAGCGTACTTAAAAAGCTCCGCCTGCAGACCGTCATCACCGGCCGCTTTGTTCGACTTCAGCCTGGTGATGGCTAGTTTGATCTCACTCTGGTCGGGTGGGTGGAACTCACCAAATGGATTTGACGTAGCTTCTCGCTGGCGGAATCGTTGACTTCATCACCATTAAGCAGACTGCGTCTCAATTACGGTATTCCTCCTTATCTTTACAGGCTCCAGGGCGACTAGTGAATCCCGTTGTTTTCTTTTTGACTCTTCTATAAAAGCCCCGCACCTGTTTCCTTTTAAAACATCCCTGGATCTCCTCGACTTCACTCTGCTCATGGGCTTTTTTCTTTCTCCTGAGCAAGCGGTTCTCATCCCTTCTCTTGTCGATGTAAAGCTGGCGGGAAAATCGTGTTCTCCTTTGCTGCCACAATCTGTATGCGTTCGTTTTGGCTTCGTTTGCCTGAGCACATTCGGAGTCAAACCAGGAGTTCCTTGGTTTCGGCTGTGAGAAACCTAGCACCTCTTCTGCAGCATTCCTGATGGATTGTTTGCTAAGCTGCCAGTGGGTCTCTGGACACATCTCGTCCGTTGTAGGGTTTCTAGCAAGCTCTAGGGATACTCGGTCGGCAAAGGGATTGGCGGTATCCTCCTGCTGCAGACTTCCAACGTTGAATCTTCTCCTCGTGGTTGTTGTTCGCCTAAGTGTTTCCATGGATACGCGCAGTTTAGCACCAACTTTAGGTAGTTTTTCGGACTTACAAATCGGTTTATGGTTTGATCAATAATCTGGACTGTCATTTGGTATATGCTGTTCTGAAGTGCGGGAGTCACAAAGATTGTTTCAGTTTCATTTCTGACATCTGAAGATTAATCTAGAAAAAAACACAAGTATGTAGGTATGATGAGTCCCTAGATTTGCTAATGTAAAGAAATAATAAAATACAGCACCAATTAACTAGTTGGCATTCCTATTTAAATGACTGACGGGTAAAGTTTCTTTAAATGCTGAAAAATTTTACTCCGTTTAAGAATATATTACATTAAAGAAGTACGTGCAGACTGTATGGAATTAATTTTTTAAATCACAAATAGAGTAAAGATAAATTAAATTCTATATCGCTTTAAATAAAAAGCTGTCAAACCATTTGACAGATAAAGAGAGATCATGGAAGAACATCCCTGTCATCATACTTTGATAAAATTATCTCTCGCTTCTGAATTCTGAAATTCAAATCGACCAAACGAAAGAGACATATTTTATTTTATTTTATTTTATTTTATTTTATTTTATTTTATTTTATTTTTACCACTGACTCATGGTCGAGCTTGTTGATAGTTTGTTATCGTAGAACTCGTTGTGTTTATAATAACTTTTTTTTTAAATTAAAAACAAAAAGCTATTAAATAAAAGAAGAAAACAACCATTGATATGACATTGAAGTGTCAGATGAATTATTACAAGAAATAGGAGACGATTTTGTGTTTTGTTATTAGCGTGCTTTGTCCTATTATAATGTTAATTTTCCCATCACCATCACTTTCATAACATGCCTAATAGGCTGTATTAAAGTATTGAAGATATCCAGCCCAGCTATATGAATCGATTAATTGTATTTTACTGTGAGAAATATAATAATTGCATGCTGTCATGGAAAGTGTTAATAATATCAGCATCAGAGAGGTTAGATAATGTGTGTGAACTAAAAGATAAAAGTTATTTCTTGAAATAAGTCTTAAAAAAAAAGTTCGAAGAGGAAAAGAAGTCGTGAGATAAAACATAGAAATTGCATTTATTTTCTTCTTTGTAAAGTAGCTGACCCGTTGGGATTCGTTTGCATTGACAAATCTTAAAAATATATAAAATTTACTTTACATTTACAGCCTTATTACAATGAAGTATATTAAGTGCTTTTTTATATTGTCACTAGAAAGTTTGTTGTTTTTAAAAATAATTTTGGTGTTCTAGCTCGAATTTATTTACTTCAATAAAGTTGAGTGTAGAGTCTTCATACACAAATATTATTAAGCAGAGATCATTTTCCATAGCTTTAAGACTATCAACTCTTGAGGATTGGTTTTTAATAATTTCCGAATATTGTCTCGTCCATTTAAGAAGGTTTCCTTTTCGTAGTTGGTATGACTTTGCACTCGCTGATTACATAATACAGCTTTGTTTTTTACACTTTCTGTAACCATTATAATTTAAAGGTAACAGAAAGTCGTATATACCAAGGAGCATTTATTATTCCAGGAATTTTTGAATGCATAAGTTGTTTTCTTTACCCCATAGTTGGACACCATAAGTCTAAATGGGTTTCGGAACTTTGCTTTTATATCGTTAGTTTGTTTTGGATAGATAGGTCAGACACTTATTTTATCGACTGCACTTTGCAATTTTTGTGAAGCCTTTGCAATTGACATATCTGGCACAAATATTGCAGTTGCAAAGGTGGTATCAATGATTACTCGAATATATCTTGTATATAAAAGATACAAGGTTGGTCCTAGGACACTTCCTTGTGGTGCTCCGGCTTCTGTTTTCTTTTTATAGTTCCCAGTAATTTTGGTGCCGTACTCTAAAGAATCGGTTCGTAACATATGTAAGATTTCATTAATTCGTAGTACTGTCTGAGAAGGTAGCTAGGCAGCTTTTACTCAAGCCCAAGTGCTAAACCTTGTCAACATCTAAAAATATAGCCTAGCATACATGTTTTTCTTCAAGTGCCTTTTCCATCACATCTATAATTCGATGTACTTGATCTATGGTCGAATGTTTATTTCTAAATCCAAATTTATGGTTCGGAATTAGTATTCTTTCTTCTTTCACTCCAAAACTTTTTCCATTATTAGTTTATGTCTGTAAAGATGTTCCTTCTGTTGGTGGCCTTCCTTGTTTAGGTATAACAATGACTTTCCGATAATGTGATACATATCTTAGTTTAAGGTATGAGTTTATTATATATTGCAGATTTTTGAAGGCTTTTGAGGGCATTTCTTTTAAACCGTGAAAAGTATTAAGATCGTTCACTGGTGATTTTTATGTTGACACAAGCTTCTTACTTCTTTAAACGTGACAAACACAGTTTTACATGCTAAAAATGGTTTAAAACATTCGCGAGGTGTTTAGCAAAAAGATCAATTTTTGTTTCGGCCTTCCGATCCATTTGAGATTTTATTGGTGATTTTGTGTGACTGAGGTCTTTTTAGACGCTTTGCTGCTGTCCATATAAAGAGTTTTCGGTATAGAATGTCGTGAGACTTTTTAGAAATCTACTTAGTGAATAATTTTTGATCTCACTTATTCTAGTCTTTAGTTCGTTGTTTAGACGATTAAAGACTGTTATCATCTGGAAATTTCGTAGTTTGCCATATCATTCGAGCTCTCGCTCTCTCTATCCAAAAGTAAAATGAGTTCTCAACGCTCGCTCAAAAAAAATTTATGAAATTGACCAAAGTATTGCTTAAGAAACGTAGAATAGTCGGAATGCAGGAAATCTTAGATGAGGGCGAATTTTGTTGCTTCGTGCTATTTGACATCCAAGGACTGTTTCTTATTCCTTAGATTTTCTATGCCAGAAGAACCGCTAATACCTTTAAAATCAAATTTTACAAGTCTCTCACGCAGAGTTGGAAAAATGTGCCTAAAAATAGTAGAAACTTGTAAACAAATAGGTATATTGACTATCCTGGAGAATACTTTCTAAAACAATAAAACCATTTAGAAAGAGACATAGTACTATGTTGTCATTGTTTCACAATATGATTTAATGGCAAGTTATAAAGTGTTTTTCAATGGGGATCTTACAACTTTGAATTTAATTTAATATTTAAGTAATCTCAAAATTTGCATCATCATAAAGTACAAGAACTTTCGACGTCTGCAAAAATGTTCTACCTAAATTTTGGGTCGGCGACCGTAATCTTAAAAGCGTTAACTCCAATCTTCTGTCGTAATTATCGCCCTAATAGACAGGACAGACAATAATAGATTTAGTGTAAAATTTGAGCCTACATATTTGTTGTGTAAAGATGCCGTGCCAGTGAGGGCAAGGGGTTGATCGAAGTGTCGAAAATATCACTCCCGTTCAGGCGTAACTATCCAAATCAGTCAATTCTACGGCGCGGCGTTCTGACAAAATCACCATGACCATATTATAGCGTATTTTGGAAAAATATCTTGGTTCACACCCATTCAAGATCAAGCTGTCTCATTGAAGCCTTTGGGCTATTTGAAGCGACTTACGTTCTCTTGTTGTATAAGTTGCCAAATAGGAAAACCCTTTCTAGGTAAATATAACGAGTAACCCTCTCATTAAGTTTGAACTTACAAATTTTTGTCAGAAAGTCCGACTTGTTCCTCTTTGAGGCGTTTCTTTGACGTTCCTCAAAATTAAGTGCCTGCTTAAAAAATAATTTCGTAAGCTTAGATTACGTGTAAGTCATGAAAAAAAAAACAACAGATACGCGATATATCCATGTTAAGTCAAAAGTGCCGCCGCGCCGGCCGCATCAAATAAATTTATCAATTATCACGTCAACCCATATCTAACATCTTAAGACTAGGTTATCGAGTATTTGATTCAGTTTTTTTTAAGCTTTGTTCAGCTCCTGCTATATTTCGCCTGAAGACAATCAAAACAAGTATTCAAGTATCTATCAAATTAAAATTCGGTCATAAAGTACAATAACATAATGAGACAACTACAACGTGTATACAAATCATGAAATTGATGTTTTATTTTGGATTAACTCTCTTTCGCTGAATTGAGCTCAATAAATATTTTATGATAATAAATCCCAAGTAGTTGGTAGAGTTGAACTGCTGAATGTGTTAAGTTTACTGAATTCATGGGAATAATTTATTTTTGTTAAGTGAATGGGTATGTTCAACAATAATATACTCGTATAGTTATATGATGTTGGGTTGGGTTTGGGTTTTGTGTTAGGAAAATAACACATAATCATTAATCAAGATGTAGTACGGTGTGGTTAGTCGATATACAAGTCTTAACACAAAAACCAATCGTGCATCGTATGGTTGGAAATCTTGATATATCTATGCTATAAAGGTCACAAGTCATTGCCGTGTGTATATTATATTATACAAACTGTATGAACAGAATTTATGAAGTTTTAAATATTTTTTGAAAGCGTGAACTCCAATCAAAGCTTAATGGAAAAATATATTTGTATCCATTTTATTATTAGTTTGATTGTTTGTATGCGAAATCAAACCAAATTGGAATTCAACAACCTTGTATTCTCTAATTCATCGCTGATTGATGAAACAAATTATATACTACCCTTTTTATTTAACTACCTACATTTAAATGTTAGTTGGAAATCAAATGTATTTATTTATTATTTAAATAATTTTACGGAAATTTTAAGATTTAGAAGCTCTTTGGCACTAAATTTCAACTAACATTGCACATCACTGTAAAAAAGCTTTCAACAGATGGAGCAGAGTGGCTCATGGTTTTTGTTAAAATATCGTTTGTATAAATTTTCGAATTTTGAATTATACTGCCTTTGTGAGGAATTGACAAATTCTACAAAAGTAATTCTTGTCATGGAAAGTGCTTTCTTAAATTAGCCATTCCGATTCGGCTTTAAACTGTAGGTCCCCTCCATCCCCGACAACACTACTCGCAAACCGGAATGGTTGAAAACTGTAATTCACTAGGCCCTAGTTCTCAACGGACTGTTGCGCCACCCAATTTATTTATTTTTTAAACGTTTTGTGAGCTTGTGAAGAGTAAGCCCAAATTTCGACTTCGGTTACATTTAAATATTTGTTTAAATGATTAACCCAGAGCACTTAAACCTTATAATATTTCTCTCATTAGTTTTCAGCATTAGCTTATTTGTGAAAAACAAATACTTAATACAATATTTTTAATAAGATGAAATAACTTTGAAGCCAAAATCTTTACTTTTTGCCAAGAAATTCGAGTCAAAAGTCAATTTTTACCAACTTTAACTACTGGTTTTTTTTTGTTCTTTTATTTTTTGTTAAAAAAAACGTTGCTTCGATTTTTCTCAAATGTCAAAAACGTTATTTTTCGTTGCATAGATACAATTATTTGGAGGTAAAATCATTTTTTTTTAATATATTGTAAAAAACGTTAATTGATTTTTTTATTTTCAAAACTATACTTATTAAAAAATATCACATCATATTATAGACATAATATAAATTTGTAACGGTAGCGTTATTGTTCCGTGAGATATTTAGGGTCAACCAAAATTTTAGTTTTTTTAATCGCTGTAGTAAAAAAACATCCACTTAATTTTCAACTTTTTTGTGTGAAAAAAAATGTATCATTTAAGAAATGTTCTTTAAAAAGTCATCACAGATGAACTATAACCCAAAACATCACCTGAAATACTTTTTGTTACAAACAACTCCTACATAAATGTTAAATTAGCTACTAAACGCATACTTGTAAGAAAAATGTTAACTGAAGCAATTTTGTTTTATAACAGTCTTTGTTCAAAAGTTCTAAGCTATAAATCAGAATTTTCGACATAAAGCTTTTAATTTTGCATAGGTTTTATGCTTGCATGATTCTTTTTGAAACTTTTTGTCAGTTTTACTTGCGACATATAGGAACTATACGTGACAAGTATTGCATTCGTAAAAAAATCCTAACTTCAGATTTTAATCAAACATGACATTACGATGGGAGAAAGGTCGAAAAAAGTGGGTCTCCTGATTCCGTATGTTTGTCCACAGCCCAACCCATTGGGTCGATTGACTTCAATTTTGGAAATAAAGGTGTTTAGCCGATTGGCGTTAGGTGTTTTCTAAATTGTGTTTAGACTAAAAATAACAGTAGTCCCCGATAGATGTTTTTTTAATTGTCTATTTATTTTTTTTAACTTGGCTTCTTTCAATAAGAAACAAATATTTTTGTATTGCTCCAGAATGTTACCTGCCCCTTAGTTTTTAAGTTTGTTATTGTTTTGAAGGTATCTCAAGAACTAATGAATAATTTTTTTCTGCACAAGTTTAAAGCTCTACAATATTTGATGATCAAAAATGTCATTGTTTTTATTTTTGATTTAAAAAATAAGCTCTAAATAACTGCATACTAATAATATTTTTAAACTAAAACTGACTAATTTTATATATAAACAAATAATATTAAAAAAAAGTCGCTGCAATTATTTTTAAATAATTTTTTTGAAAAATTAAGTTTTTTTGAGAAATCAACACAGACGCTTTTTTCACCCAGTCGTGCATTTTATTTAATAATGATGTTCTCAAAGTCTGCATAAATTCACATCAATATGGGAATTGTTTCCGAAGTTAAGACATCTTGATATCTCTCCTTTAACATAAAGGAATGAAATAGCAACGTAAATAATATCTAATAGTAATAAGACTTTCCCCCAAAGGATTGATTTCTTTATTTGTCCTGAAGACAAACATTTCCTCCATTTCCAGCCATACTGAGTTTGAAGTTTGGTGTCGCTATTGCTCCAATTTTCTTGTTCAGGGTCTGTAATGAAATATTTTAATCATATTTATTTATTTATCATTATTTAACAAAAAGTTGTTTTTTACAATAAAATATTGTAAGAAATGTTAAATAAATTCTACAGAAAATTGAAATATAAAAGTTTGCGATACTTTTACTGTAGTATTGCAGCATAACTTAAGTGTTGCCAAATTTCTATATTAATAAACGCGATACTGGTAGTGTTGCTGAATCTTTACAATTGAATTCAACCTTCACTGTCTGAGACCCACATGGTCACTCAAAATTCTTATCACTAACTATCAACCAACGATTTTGGAACAAGGATTCTTTAACATTGTCGACTTGTAGCTCATCAGTTAATCTTGATAAAATTCTGGCCATAAACGCTTGTTTTTGATACAGCTTCTTCATCGACAGCCTTTTGCAACATTGTCAACGTTTTGAACTGCAATTTTGCATCGATTCAGAAAATTTTTAAAATTAAAACTTTAAGCTGTGAAATACAGACTCGTATCTAAAACATGACATAATGTTTTACCATGTAATTTGGCACAAACTATATATAAGCGACAATAGAAACTTTTATCCCTTTCAGAATCCAAAAACAAACGAGTTTACGGTTGAAATTGGCGTACTTCAGTGGCGTTAACCTAATTACGAATAAAAGAAAACTTATGACCGCCATTTCTACTTACCTACTTATTTGCCTGTGTCAAAAAGTTAACAAATATTTGCTTTAATAAAAAATGGTTACAAATTTCCAAATATATACGCGCATACCTAAAATTTATTTTTCATCTCATCGTCAAGTTGTTTTTAAACTCAATATTAGATATCTGTGTACATTGAAACAAAAGCAATTTAAATATTTTGAAATCCGCACTCATTTTCCGATGACATTAGCACAAAATATTTCTCGACTCATTTTTTGAAATACGATAATTGTTTGGAACAAAAGCAACGAAAAAAGTTTCTTACAGAACGAAAAATAGAAAAGGAATAAATAAATGAGAAAAAATATGCAAATGACTGTAAAATTAATTAACCCAAGACTTGCATGTGCAGCTCAACTCAAAACAGCCTTTTTGCCAGCAGCGGTCTATGGAGCTACCGAAGCATGAAATTCGATAACTTGCGAGTTGACTGCAGCAGAAGCGCCTTTATAATGACAAATAGCGCAGCGCAGCGATAGACAACGTAACGACGACGACGGGAACGATGAAAATGAAAACGGTTTTTATTTTTTCTCTTTCCCTGCCTTTGCCCTCTGCGTGTTCTTTTTCTATCGAGCGCAATGTCTGTCTATAGTGTGTCATTTAAAATGTTGCGGTATTAGGTATGTCATGCCTAGCGGTAGGCAAATACATGAACTTCAACGTCAAATCTCTCAGCAGCCAGCATTGCCAGCGCCAGCAGCAGCAGCAACTTTACGTTGCGTTGTTGTCTCGTGTCAATTTGATGAGGTTTTCAATTGCGCACAGTTGCATTCGCATTGCACTGCACGAAGTTGATGACCACAAACGACACAACCACTGAATTTGCTTTGGTTTGACTTGACAACAACAACAACACAAACTAAAGAAGAAATTTGTTCACTGTGAATGTTGATTGATTGGAAATCAGGTTCTACCGCATAAATGTTTTGACAGATGCGGGTTGGCACATCTACACACTACCTTACCTACGAGTATACATATGTCAAAACCAGCGGGTTAACGATGCAAATTGGATTTTTTTTTCAACTCCCTCTGTGTGGATAGGGTTTATATGGTTTTCATTTGAGTTGTGCCACGTTTATGTAAGTTCGGGGAATGAAAATGACAGTATTTTTGATTATCTTACGTTAACGGGGGAAAATTGCCTAAGCGAATGATGCGGCTCTTTAAAATTTGTTTTTGATTTTGATTTCATCTCTAAAGTAAAAACAAAGTAATGAAATACCAATCTCTTAGATATTAAATATTTAGAGGCTTTAGACTTTAGAAAACCTCAACAGAAGGAAGTTCATGAATAGTTTCAAACCAGATTTAATGCCTGTTTTTTTCGCTTCTTCTTAACCGGCTACAGTGACGACAAGGCTGAACTTACTGTAAACCCTAGCTTCCGTTGTTGAAGCTTGCATCTTCTATTGGAATTATTGAAGAAACTCGCAACCATAATGCGTCTCGTTGCCGTTGCTGTGCGCCTTTTCTCCCATCATAAATAACCATATCCTTATATTTTGGTGAAAGGGTCTTTCTGGGTTTTTGAATGTTGTGGTATGGTGGTGCCACCGCGAACTTCCTCCTTTGGTGAGCCATCTAAGTTATAAGACTTGCGTTCCGACGCAGCATCTCATCCAATAAACGCGATCATAACTCACGTAATAATCTTGAATAAATGTTATTGTGGTTTCGGTTGCTATTGCCGTTACCGTGGAAAAGGAATTTCAAGTATCCTTTTAGAACTTGAAAAAGCATCACCAGGGGACAACCGACGAGAAAAATCTCCCGTATAATCCCCAAAAGTGTTTTGCCATAGGTATCCTAGTCTTAGTCCTAGTCCTAGACCGCGTGCATCATTCTTCAAGATGAAACGTTCGTTATGTTGCTTAGAAACTAACACTTTGCCTTGTGTCTTCTCAGTTTTGTTTTTCTCCTCTCCTTTCCTTACTTTATATTTTTATTTTCTTTTTTTGTTATATTACTTGAGACATGATTCAAGTTGTAAGGAGCAACTACAACCAACATAAAACCCTTCTCCACAGGGAGTAAGGATATTCCATTCCTTTTCTTTAGCTTCGTCTTCGCCGTATCATGGGTAAAGGTACTTTAAAGTGCAGTCAAAGCTGAACATCAATTTCATTATTATTAACAACCAAAAGAAAGAACCCAACACAAAAAGTTTTGAAATTTTATTTCTTCATTTGAATTGTGATTGTTTCTTTTTTTCCGTTTTTTTTTTTTTTTTTGTTTTTCTTTCTTTGAGAAATGAATAAAGAAAAGTGTGTGGTAAACTAAGGTGGAGGTGGAGGAAATAAAAAAAAAGTTAAATTGAATGAAAGTTCAGAATAAAGGGGTCCAACGGGCTTTTTAAAGTTTTTTCTTCTTTCGTCTTAGATCTTGGGGGTATAGTATACAAATACGAAAGGTATCTTAAATCTAATTATACCTTCGAACTTTTGCACATTTTTGAAGTGAACTTTTTTTATTCTTTCATAACGCTGAAAGGCACAAATTAGCATAGTAATAAATTTGCTGTTTTCGATTATATTATTGGGGTATTTTTAGTGCTTTGTATGTTAACCATATTCTACCATTCACCTTACATATTTGTACGTCTATCAAGATAACACGAGCCAATTCAAAATAAACAAATTAAACGAGCTACAGCTCGTAGAGATCCAAGGCTTGGCTTAGTGACTTACAACTCTTAACCATTCATGTTTGCGTGCAGAAATGAAGGGGACCTACAGTTGTTTCACCGAATTTAAATGGGCAATCCAAGGATTTGTCAATTCCTTGCAAAAGGTAGTACTAGTGCAAAAAAAACTTGTTTAAGCGGTTCAAGCATTGATTGAACCAAGGCTTCTAGAATGACAGTCCTAAGAACTAACTATCATACTGCAGTACAGTTTTAAATTTTAGGAAATTAATATTCGATGAATTTCCGTAACTATCTTCAAATGCTGAAAGTCTTTTGAGAAGATTTCCTTGAAAATTATTGCTTTAGGCTAGTTTTTCATTAAAGAGATTGGTGCAAAATTTGAAACGATTTAGTAAATTGTGTGTAATTTGCTAAGCTTAAAAGATGATTTACCTAATTTTAAACGACTTTAACATCTTACTATCTCTTACAAATTTGCTAAAGTTAAAATCACAGAATGGTTCTTTAAATTTTAGGATTTTGCTTAATCCATATGACATCTGCACAATTATTCATATAAGAACATTCGATGGAATGGCCCAGTCAACAGTTGGGAATTGATAACTAGTAAATTGTTAAACCCTTAACAATAGGTTGTTTAAAATTTTAGCCATTAGTTTTTTGGAATAAACCATTGCGTACTTTGTTTTTTATTTAAAGTTTATTTCAAAACTTTTTATTGTCAGGTTAACATTATCAACGCAATTTTTTTTTTCTTTGAAGACAAATTAAAACAATTTATGACAGTTAAGCCAGTTATAAGTTTTGCAATGATTCTGCCAACTTGACTGATGTATTATTTTTTAAACATTTCAAAACCTTTAGAATTTTGTTGCCTAAACTGCGTAAGCTTTTTAATTTGATCTCCTCTGTGTGTCTCATTCCGATAGATGAAAAATTATAGCTTGTAGAGGGGAACAAAATAAAATGCGTTAGCTGAAGAGACAGTCTTTGAAATTATTCTGCTTGCTGTTGAGAAATTTCATGTAAGTCGCCTGTTGTAACAAAATATTTACTTATTGTAGTAAAGAGGCGTACAAACCATTAATTGAATTTCGATCTTCAATATTTAGAAGGTCAATCACAAACTTGGCAGTTTTTTTTATCGAATCGATACCTTTTATACAAATCGTAATCATCTATTTCAAAGGGGCCGGTTAGGTTTAAGTAGAGCTTTTGTTTTCCGTTGTGTAGTTAGATTCCAACATTCAGCAAAATATCAAAATCTATTGACATTTTAATTTTCGTTTTTATATTTTCAAATAAAATGTCTCGCAACATAATTTTCTTAATTAGTCTTTATTATTGACGTTTTATAGAGTTAAAAACAGCTTAAACATAGCTTCTGTCGTGTTTATTTTTAGACTCCAAGCTATTGTTTTAAAATGTTTAAGTTGTCTATAAATAACATATGCTGGAGTTTAGTTAAGCTAAGACAAAATAAGAACTTATCAATGAACTATGAGTATGGCCCATTAAGCTTGTCTGCTATTCTAGATTAATATTTTATTTTAATCGTTTGCAAGGATGAAACAAAAAGCGAATTGATTGCCAGATCCATTTCTCATCAAATGAACTTGGATGACAGCATACGATTAATTCACAATAGCAAAAATCAGATGACAGAACTGAATTAGGTCCGCAAAGCTGGAAACTTCATAATCGAATTTCGATTAAGACTTTAAATCTTAAAAAAGTAATCATGAAGAAATTTAAAAATCTTTTTAGGCTTAGTGCGCGCAACTCCATATAGGTAGAAAATCTGAAATATCTTGGAGACTTTTAAAACCAAACTACATTTTTAAAAAGTAATAAGTACGAAATTTAAGACTATTTTTGAGAGTTCGAGGAACTCGAAATTAGGTTAGGTTGGAGTGGCTGTCCAGATGTCATCGACTCACTTAGACCGCAAGGGTCCATTGTGATACCACTAATGAGGTTACTCATGGGGGAGTAATGAAAATTAAGAAGAAAGTTATTCCTTCTAATGGAGAGTGCTGGACATGTACATAGAAGGTGTTGGACTGTTTCCTCTTCCTCCTCGTCCATGCAGCTTCTACAAAAGTCATTTTTGTAGACCCCTAGCCTCAGAGCATGTCTTCCTATGAGGCAGTGTCCTGTTATTACTCCAATTGTAGAGCTTATATTTTGTCTGCTCAGGGATATCAAGCCTTTTGACCGATTTAAATCTATGCTTGGCCATATTTGCTTGGTTGCTAGGCAGGTGGTACTCTGTGACCATCTAGCATTTGTTGCTTCTAGAGCATATTGTTTGAGAAGATATTTGCATGTAGCAAGTGGTGTTCCTATGTTATGTTTTTAACTCGAAATTGGTTTCACGAGTTTTCGAAATTGGTTTTCAAACTTAAGTCGAAAAGGTGAAACTTTTGAAGACTGTCTTAACCAAATCCAAACCAAAAAAAGTCTAATAATTGACCTGTTAAAGAAAAAATAAGCTTACTTAACTGCATAGAAATCGACTTTGCTTAATTGGAAGATAAAGCTATTAATATTACTTCTTTTCAGTAAGTGATTGATGGATTTAAAATATGTATTCATTTTTATTAGTACCCGTGGCGTGATGGTTGTGCGTAACACTTTCATGCTAGAGTTCTTGAGTTCTATCCCTGCCTGTGCCATCTAAAGTTTTTTTACGGGTACTGTCTTGAGAGGAATTGAAAAATTCTTCAAAAGTAATTTTAGTCATGAAAATGCTTTCCTGTAGATCCCTGACAACATTACTCGTACACAGGAATGGTTGAGAGTTGTAAGTCACTATGGCCCTAGATCTCAACGGACTGTTGCGCCACCTAATTTATTTTTTTTGTATACATTTTTTGTGTTCAATACTTGAAAATTTAAATTTGGTGTGATCTGTTTTGAAGACAATTGAGTAGTTAAGTCCTCTCTCGAGCATCTAAAATCACCATCTAGAAGACACTCATCATCGCGGTTCTCATTTATGGTGCTGAGGCCTGGACCCTGTCAAAGAAAGATGAGAGCGTCTTAGTATGCTTCGAGAGAAAAATTCTTCGGGCCCAGGTCCGCCCCGGATTGTAGCGCCACCTTAATTAAGTAAGTAAGTATAGGTGATCTGTTTTGTTTTCAAAAAAGAAGCTCTTGAATTTATTGGTCGATTTTGTTTCAAGCAGTAAAATAACAAAATAGTTGAAGCTAAAATATCCAAAACAAATGTAAAAGTATATAAATGTAAATTGATTTGCCCCTGTCGAGCTCAATTTGCTAAACGTGACATCGGCATAGAGCTAATTTTTAAAAATGTTCCTATCCTTCATCGAATAGTATTTTTGTTTTTTAAAAATTTTATTTTTAGCTTCCATTTTCGAAGTTATCTTACGCCTCGGATAACTTCGAAAATGGAAGCGGGATGGTATTTAGTTACGAAGAGTGCTTATCTCCGTAACCTATCCTGAAGAGTCAGGAAACTTCGCCCTTGCAATTTTTGCTAACTTTTGTATATTGGGATACACAAATCATTGCCCGGGGGCCACCACGAGGAGGTAAAGCAAGAACTTCGACATGACAAGAAAGTTGCATTGCTGGCCTAACCAAGTTTTAGGCAATCACCAACTACCCGATCTGCCATGCCGGCCGCAGGCACCCCATAGTGATACCATAAATTACCAAATCTATAAATTGGCCAAAATTAAAGCATTTTAAAAGCACAAAAATCCACTTCCGATAGGATTTTGCAATTTCATCAAGTGAATGATGTCTCTAAGTATTTGAGGTTTGGAACCAATTTTAAACTTCAAATATCGAACCGAAAATTGTTTCTTCTATAAAATGCAGAGCCCAAAAATCACCTTTAATGGCTCAATATTAGTTTTTGTTGTATACATTGAGGTGTTTCCAGCTTTATGTCAAACTGGTATCACAACAATTCTTAGGTGGAAGGGATTTTAAAAGCACGCGAGACAATAGCACTTAATTAGCCCAAAGGTAGTCTTACATTTCTGTATCATTAGAATTTCGAAATTCGATTGTAGTACTTCTAGCTTTACGGACCCAACTGAATTCTTCAATCAACTTGAGTTAAATTATTAAATACTTAAGAAATAAAAATAAAAGGACATTCAAGTTTGGAAAAAAAGGACAAATAACTATTCTCCTTAAAAAAAGAAAAAAAAAAAACAAATACGATACCGAAAAAGAATACTGTCACCTAACTGCTGAAATTAGGAGTTGTTTCTAATTCAAGCGCATTTGGAAACAAGGAAGAAATGTCTTTACGTTGTTAAAAGAGCTAATTGGACCAGAAAATATTGGTAAATTCAATCAGTCGATTTAAGCCATTGAGAACTTGCTTAAACTTGTAAAACAAGGGTTGAGGGAAAACGAAAAATTCCACATAGTGGACAGTTTTGAAAATTATATGTTATTGGAAAAACATAAACCTTAAATATCGACGACAAAAATGCAGCTAGTTTTGTTTTGGCATGAATAATAATTCTTACACACTTGATTTCCATTGATTTTAAATAGTTAAAAACAAATTTCTTTTTAACCATTTATTTACACAAATGTATTAATAAATGATTAACATTTGTTCAAACTTGTCTCATATAAAAAACGAGGCTTTTATTACTTTCAATAGTTTTCAAAACACATTAAAGTGTTTTACAACAGTATAAATTTCGTGAACTTTTGTTTTTATCCTGGATCCCTAAGAGGAAGTGTTGTTTTAATTATATCCTCCGACTGCCTCTAACTCACATCAAAATATTTCTTTTCATCTAATTGAACTCGTACCACTAACATTTGAACACGTACAATTATTAATTGCTCCAGTCACACGAACAGAACTCTTGAATTCATTCACGACATAATATACCGATATCCAAGTTATAAAAGTACATTGCACCATGTAATTATTGCACATATCCGTTTGCCAAATAATAATCAACTCCTACCTCGTTTAAACACTTTTCTATAGCACGTTACGTACCTTAAGGAAAATACATGTTTCCTAAAGTTCAATTTGAGTCAAAACTAATTACCATTATTCCTCCCAATAGCAAAAGATGTAAGACATAAAGCCTCCTCCTCTCGAGACATCGTTGTTTAACCTCGTTTTACAACAAATTTGATAGAGAAACAAAAAACACGCGTTATATTGTGTTTTGAAGTTGAAGGGGTACTTATAGTTGTTGTTGTTGTTATAGCTTACCTATAAGCTACTGCACCTGGGAATGCACAGGCACATTGCTTCATGTTAAAATAAAGGAAAATAAAATAAACACCTTTGTAGGTGGTTCCCTGTACCACCCACTTTCCTTCCATTAAACAATTAATACAGTGGTATTCGAGAGAATTTTTAAAGCAATTTTTTTGCTGACGAGAATTTTATCAGTCGATTTCAATCATCAAATTTTCCATGTGATATAACAAAACAATTGTTAAACAACAACTGGCTAAAAGGTTGACAGATAAGTTGACATATCAATGACATTTCAGGTGCATTGTCAAGTTTTTCAATAATTGTAACGAGAATTGTATCAATCGATTTTGGAAAACCTTTAGGGCGCTGTTATTACTGCCAAATCGAATATTCAACTCAAGTTTGTATATAACAAACGTCAACCAACAACTTGTCAATTAGTTGACTAGTTTTAGTCATACATTTTACATATTAATGACATTTCAGATGAATTTAAGCAGTTGTCAAATTTTTCAATAATTGTAACGAGGATTTTACTAATCGATTTTAAAAAACCTTCAGGGCACTGTTATTACTCGCGAATCAAAATATTTTCAACTCATTTAGTAATATAACAAATGTCAAAGAACAAGTGATCAATATAACAGACAAGTAAATTTGACATATTAATGACATTTCAGGTGAATATTGTCAGTTGTCAAATTTTTCAATAATTGTTACGATAATTTTATCAATCGATCTTGAAAAACATAATGGCGCTGTTATTACTAGTTGTTCAAATGTTCACCTCATTTAGGGATATAGCAAATTTCAAACAACAACTGACACATAAATTTCACATCTTTATGACATTCCAGCTGAATTTTTTCAGTTGTCAAATTTTGTAATAATTAGAATTTTATCAATCAATTAAAAAAAAAGAACCTTTATGGTGCTGCTAATACTAGCAAATCAACTCATTTAACGATATAACCAAATAAATGTCAAACAACAACCGTCAAACTATTGGTTTGACATTTAAATTCAACATTGTGAATTTTGTCAGTTGTCAAATTTTACAAGCGATTTGCTTGACGTTATAGAAACCTTATTTGTGTTATCAATTTCCATTTCTTTGAGTATTCTGTCGGCATTTTTTTTTTAACAGCACCGTAGACTCATAACAAAACTATTAACATCAATCCCAGCTTGGTGCATACAGCAGGAGCAACATTACCACAGCTGTCACAACAAGGAGAAGAACTTCCTTAATTAAAATCGGAAAGCAATTAAAGCACTTAAACAAAAAAAAATTAGATTGGAGACATCCACAAATTAAAGTAGGCCTCGAGGACAATTTGCGTTAATTTTTCTATTTCCAGCCAGGCCTGTCGTCTAGAAGTCTTATACCTGCTTTGATTATTTACAGCTATGTATCTTCAATGTTGCGTTGATTGGAATGGGAATGGCTGGGATGGGATCTTCATATCCTCTCTCTCTAAACTAACTCGTTTTCTAACTCTGGGAAATTGTAAAATTTTATTGAGTCGTTAGTTTTTGCCAAGCTCTGATCTTGATTCGCGTTCCACTACATCTACTGCACACAGCCACCGCACCCCCCACAACAATTATGATTACTCTCGGTCTCGATCTGAAATCGAGGAGTGAAAATCGTGCCTGAGCCTCAGCTGGAGACCCATCATCAGCAATCGTGACTCTGTCACTGTGACATTAGATGACAGAAATCTCGTATTTTTAAATGGACTCAACACAGTTTATTGTATACAGTACACGACTCGCGCGATGATGGTCGCGGCCGGGGCTCAAATAATGGACAGGGTAAGACGGACAGGAACGCCAAGGCTCCCGGTCCGTTGGCGTTACTTGGTATGGTGGTTGGTTGCTGCATGATTCAGTGCCATGGTGCTGCTTCGGCAACAAAATGTGTGCGATAATGCTAATGCTAATCTTTTGTACAAGCAGTAATAATAGCAATACGTGGTGGAACATATAATTTGTTTCGCTTGTTTTTCCGCCACCCGGCGTAGCGCGGTGCGGCGGTACTCCCGCTCTAAAATCAATTTCAGTGCGACCAACGACGCGACGGAATATTTCGTTGTGTTTAGAAAAAGTGCTTTGTGACTTGTGGAAGAATTCTGCAGAACTGCATCAGACAGACAAAACACTTGTTTAACAATGAACTCTGCAGCAATAGCAAAGTTACAACGGACGGAGAACGGACGTCATCGTCGTCGTCGTCGAATGTTGATGGTGATAGTATCGTGCGACTTTATCGCTAAGACTTACATAGGTCAGCTGATGGTATTGTTGTTGTCAGTCATGTGAATCATGTTGATAGACTATAGTCTGGGTGGTAATGTTGTATTCACATTCAAAGAAAAGAGGCTGGGGTGCGACCCACACTGATAACTTCCCATCCTGTCTGTCGATTTGTCTTGCTTAAAAGGTTTTTAGGTTTTCGTGTTTTGTTAAAAAAGTTTGTCAGTTGAATTATTCTAAAAAATTTAAAAATTACCAACAATATTTTTCATCATATGCAAATAGTTTTATTTCAAAATCTTTTTTTCTTAAGGAGATTTTTAGACTAAAAGCAATTTTTACCAATTTTATTAGCATTTCTCAAACTTCTTATTTTTATTTAAAAAAATACAAATTGGGTGAATGAAATTAATTTGAAGTCAATATCTTCTATTGTTCAGGAGATTATCGAGAACCGCACATCAATTTTTACCAAATTTGTTGGTAGATTTTATTTTTTTATGAAAAAACGGACTGTTGGATTTTTATAAAAATTAACCGAATGTCGAAACAATACTTTCTGTGGGATAAAATAAGTTTGAAGCCAATATTTTAAAGTTTTGAAAATAAATTTGAGTCGAAAATCAATTTTAACCAACTTTTAGTAATGCTTTTTTTAGGTTTTTAATTTTTTGTTACAAAACTGTCAATTCGATTTTTCTCAAAATTTTGTCGAATGTTGAAAACAATATTTTTTATAAAATAAAATTTATTTGAAGCCAATATCTCAAACTTTTAAAAAGATATTTTAGTCGAAAATCAATTTTTAAGAACATTTTTTATATGATAAATATTTTTTATATTATAAAATTAGTTTGAAGCCAATATTTTTAATTTTTGAAAAGATATTTGAGTCGTAAATCCATTTTTACTAACTTTTATTATTTTTTCTTTAGGTTTTTGTTTTTTGTAAAAAATAAACTGTCAATTCGATGTTTCTCAAAATGTAACTGAACGTTGACAACAATATTTTTCAAAAGATAAAATTAGTTTAAAGCCAATATCTCAACATTTTAAAAAGATATTTGACTCGAAAACCAATTTTTACTAATTTTTATTGATTTTTTTTTAGGTTTTTATTTTTTGTAAAAAAAACTGTCAATTCGATTTTTCTCAAAATTTTAGCAGATGTCAAAAATGTTATTCTTCGTTGCACAAAATTGTTTTGAAGATAAAATCATTTTTTGTTCGTAAAATTTTCGAGGTGAAAAACATTTTTTTTTAATTTATAAAAAAACCGTTTATTGGAATTTTTTCCAAAAATATATTTGTTTGGTATCACGTTACAATATATAATATAAAATTTAAGTCTCTAGCGTTATTGGTTTGTGAGATATTTAGGGTTAACCAAAATTTTCAAGTTTTTTTAAATTGCTATGGTAAGAAAACCACCCACTTAATTTTTTGAGAATCCTTTCTGCATCTTTCTGCATTATTATCTGTATAACAAAATTCCATTTCGCTACTGGTTCTTGAGCTGTGGACGACGAAATAAATCGCGAACGTACGAACGTACGACTCTAGGGGCCTTGAAACGTCGAGAAATGTCAAAATTTTCAATTCGACAAATCGGACCGATTACAATAACTTCCTATGGGAAGTTTATAAGAACTTTGTGAGTTCGATAAAATTTTGAATCTTGAGAAAAAGGTCAGTAAATGAATTCGTTGCGTTTGCAACGTCAAATTCCAGACTGTAAGGACTATTTAGAATCGTTGTAGGTAAGCTATTTCACCTTTGCCTTTTTTGATTGTTGTCATTTAAGATTTTATTTTCAAAAACAACTTTAATAACTGGCATACATACATATGTATGTACATAAATATATTGAAAGGACATTTGTTTGAAGCTTAGAAAGTTTGAATGTAGCTTGATGTTAACGTTGACTGACAGTGATGAAATTTTATTTGGCATAATTTGTTTCTTATAACAATGCTGCTTTGATGTTAAAATAAAACTTTTTAAATTTTTGTTTGCATTGAAAGATAAAAGGAGGGAAAAGTGAAATTCTTTTATGAACCATTAACAATTTGTATATAATTTCACAGAAAGAATGTAAGTATTGAAATATATACATAGGTATCAAAAACTAACACACTTTGGTAGAAGTTCTTATCCCCTATTTTTAAATCGGGATCAAAGCAAGAGGTAACAATCTGCAAGATATCTGCTATACAAAAACTATTTGAAAAAGTGGCGTAGAACAAAATTTCGTCTTTAATCCAGGAAAAGATATCAGTTTTTCAACATGGTTTTGTTGTTGTGTCTACGGCAACTAACTTAACTATCTTGGGGAATGCAATCATAAATGATATGGAAGAAGGGTTTCAAAAGCACTTGACAGAGTCAATCACAAATTTGCACTCCACAAATTGATATATAAAATGGTTTGAGTCTTACGAAACTGGAAAAGTACAAATTGTTAAAATTAAAAACTTGTATACAATGATATTTATGTCCCATCAGGCGTTCCACAAGGTAGCCATTTAGAACTTTTACTTTTTCTTATATTTTCTAAACTTCTGACTGGCTCTCTTTTGCCGATGATGTCAAGATCAACCGAAGGATTACCTGCACATCGGATTGAAGACTTCTGCTAGAAGACCTGGTAAGAGTGGTAGATTGGTACAACATAAACAATCTTCATTTTAATGTAGAAAAATGTCAAATACTATCGTGTTTCAGGATTTTTAACCCAATTATCTTAGACTCATCAATAACTGTAAATTTGTATTCCTATTTCAAAATATTGCTGAATTTTTTTTTGCTTCAATATAAAATTTTTACTTTGCCATTAAGTGTGAACAACAATATCATTCAATGACAACCCCGGGGAGATTAGCAACATAATAGTTTTTGAAGGTAATTTTAACCACTTTTTCGTAAATTTTTGGCGATATCTCGGTAATATCTTGTTGGTTTTTGATATCTCTAGACTTTGAGGATTATATGCATATACGCCGCGCCGTAGTGAGATGTACGACAACTTTAATTACTATTAACTATAAACTATAAAAATGCAGAAATGATAAAAGTCTCAATGATGGTCTGATATTGCCAGAGGTACACGTTTCAACATTACAGTTTGTGTTCTGGGGTTCTTAAGGTTTTCAAGATCAAAATACGTTTGTTTAAAAAATTGTTTAGTCGAACGAAGCTAACAGACATATAAATAAAATAAATTTGGTGCTGCAACAATCTCTAGAAAACTGGGGCCCAATGACTTATATTATTCTTGGAGGATTTGTTGACGTTTTTCGTAAAAACTATGTTTCCTCAGAATATTTTATTTGTGAAGTATAGGGAACGTAAATGGTGCTCAAAAGTTGTTCCTCTTAGTAATGGGAAATTTATTTCAAGAGATAATCGGCGAGCAAAATAATAGCAGTGTAATGTAATAGGCAACAAGCTATAATTTTTCATAAATTAATAACACAGCTACTTTTTCGCAATTCTACTACTCAGAGTAATTATGTTTACAGGTGCAAGTGATAATTTAACGGTAAACTCTCATTGCTTTGTTTAAATGGCGCTTTGTGTAGTGTGATTCATTATTTTAGGCGAGTAAAATAATAGCAGTGACGAATTTAATTTAAATAATTGTGTTTTAATTTAAATTTTTATTTTAAAAGTGATAAAAAGTAAGTCCTGTTATTCTATTTTATGTTTCCATTAAAATTGTAATAAAAATTATTGAATTTATGAATTTAAAGTGGGTCGAGGCAAACACTGCACACTGGAGAGGCGGGAAATTATAAAAAAGCTTGTTTTGGAAGGCAAAACTTATAAAAAGATTCAAGAACTTCTTGGCTGTTCGGCGAAGATAACCTTTGAAGGAAAAGCAGAAACGACGGGACGGAAACAATCTCTTACACCATCTTATAAAAAACGTGTGGTTCGCTTTTCAAGGAATAATTCTACAGCAGCAGCTACAGAAATTGCAGACGAGCTTGAGGTTCCGTACGGTGTGCATACGGTGAGGAGAATACGAAGGGAGCATAACCTAAATGCTCGCAGTCCAAGAAAGGTTCCATTTTTAAAGAAGAATCATATAGTTAAAATGATGAAGTTTGCGCGCGAGCATTTAGAATGGGCTGCTGAAAAGTGGCGAACCATTCTCTGGACCGATGAGAGCAAGGTGGTTCTCTATGGTGGTAAAGAATCTCGGCAGATTGTGAGGAGACCCCCGAACATGGAATATAACCCCAGATACACCACACAAACTATTAAGCATGGTGGATCCAGTATAATGGTTTAGGGATGCTTCTCCTATTATGGAGTTGGCCCAATATACTGGATCAAAAGCATTATGAACCAGCACTCTTACGTGGATATCCTGCAAAACACCATGCTGCCATATGCCGAATACGAAATGCCGCTCAAATGGGTCTTTCAGCGGGATAACGACCCAAAGCATATCAGTTCCAAGATAATAGGATTGAGGTCATGGAGTGGCCTGTACAGTCTCCTGACCTCAATCCCATCGAGAATCTTTGGGCAGATATTAAAAAAGAAGTATCCAAGGCAAAACCAAAAAATAACAGAGAGTTATGGAGCGCTGCTGAGCAGGCTTGGCAATCAATAACACCATCAAGATGTCAGGGACTTGTGGAGTCAATGAAACGTAGCTGTGAAGCAGTTATAAAAAATGGTTATGCTACCAAATACTAGCTTTTATTAAATAAAATACCGTTAAAAAGAACCTTTTGTGCCCTTGTTTTATTTTAATTTAATAGAAAAAAAATCACTGCTATTATTTTGCTCGCTTTATTTTGAGGTTTATTTTGTTTTTGGATTACTGCTTAGCTAATTAGCAATAAATTAAATTCCATTCTTACTAAAAATTAAATTTTAATGAATCTTAAGGAGTTTTACTTAAAAACATTTCCAACATCAAAGCTCTTTTTATGTTTTATGTTTTATTTAAAATAATTTTCCATGCACTGCTATTTTTTTGCTCGCAGCTTATATTGTCTAAAGTGATATTCTGGACTTGACATAAAAAACAAATCCCGAACCTAGAAAATCACTCGAACCCATAGCTTTTTGATTTAAAATAAGACGCACTACCATGTTAAATGTTTTTTTTTTTCTATTTTTAAAGTCATATTTTTATTTATGAATACCTTTAATTTATTTTTTTTCTTTAAAAATTATCAAAATATTTAAATTTAAATTTTAATATTTGCTTCTCTTTTTCTTTTTAGCTCCTCAGCTCACTGGCCACCGACTTGGATATAATGTTAAATGACCTACGGTCATCTCCCAGTTCTCGCCTACTATCACCAGCCTCACGTTCGCCAAGTTCATCATCACCAGCCACCGTAGGCGGTGGTGGTGGTGGTAGTAGTAGTAGCAGCAGTGGCGTTGTCAATGATATTTCTACCAGCTCCACATACCTCCGAAGTAATCAGGCTGTACAAATAATTCCATCGCAAACGGTGTCTACGACAACAACTGTGGTAACTCGAGAAGCATCTCCAGTCCCAGAACACCGCTATCACCATTACTACTATCAACAGCAATATTCAACTCACAACCTTCAGCAGCAGCAGCAACAGCAGCAGTCTCATCGTCTCAATCAAGACTTCTACTATCATCGCTTCCACAACTCAAACCATCATCATCAACGTTCAAATGGATTGCGGTCGGGTAATGCACATGCAACAGCAGCACAATCATCCTCCAGCCGAGGAGCATTCCAATCAATAGTGACTACCGCAGAAACCACATCTGGATCTGGCTCTGGCTTAATCTCCCACCAACATCAGACATCAGCAGAAACAGCGTCAGCGTTAGCGACAACGGCTACGACGTCAACGACGACGACGACACAATTGGGGTGAGTCTTTTATGTCTATGGTGTGTGTCCTTTGTGCAATATTTATTATGTCTCAAATATATGTGTGTTCTTTTTCCTGAAAACATTCTGACCGTGACCAACCATCATAGCTACCTGATGTGCTTTCGACGACGTGTTGTTCCGCCACCGCCCTCGGCCCCCCTTATGAATCTTTTATACAATGTTTGTGTTCAGCAATTACTTTTTAAGCGAAACCAGTGTTAGCACGGAGCTAGAGTTAAGGATGAACCTGAACATCCTTAAACTTCAACTTTTATAGTAACTACCTGAATTTGTAATGGTTTGAGGGGTGTGCCATTTTATGTGTGGGTATAGTGGGTGAATAAATGGACAAAACATGAACTGGACAGCGAACGATTTAATTTTACTCCTTGTGCATTATTGATAGCGAATCGAGCATAAAACTATTCTTTTTATTATTGTTCTTGATGTTCAAGAGAATTTCAAGCTTTTAAGGTCGTGTCGAACGTGGTGAATGTCTTTTTCCTTCTTTTTGGTTTGTAGTTTCAAATACAGACTTAGCCGGCTTCTGATCCATGAAGGGTATCAGCCTGAGAAATTGCGTTCTTCCATCGTTTCTGGAACCTTGCAAGGTCACTGAAATCATCGAGATAAGGCGCCTTTGCGTCAGAAATCGCCTGGCCTTTATAGCGGAAGTTAAGTTTTCCTCGCTGTCTCGAAAGTGGGGGTTGTTATTTAAAGATTTTCTTTGCTGAAGCGTTACTGTTCGTTCAATCACTTGAATTGGCCGAGCTAGTGTAGGCGGCATGTTTTGATTATTTGGACCACAACCAGCTCGTACAATTTACGATTGAATCGTCCCCCCCATTCGCCCTTTTCCTGTGTAAGACCAAATATCAACCGAAGAATTTTTCTCTCGGAAGTGTCCAGTATCAATTCCCCTCTTTTTTTTTATAGTCCAGCTTATGGCACAGTAGACGTTTTGTCTTAGGCGGTTTTCTCCTCAATCACTTCAACGAGTTTCGTCTGCTGAGCTATAGTTGTGTCGCTGAGAATGCTTTTAAAAGAGCTCGCTTAAAACGGCCGATGGTTTCGCTGTTGTCCGCATAGCCAGGTTAACACCACTCTTCCGCACTATCTGCTCCAGGACTATGTTGAAGAAGTTACATAAGACCGCATCTCCTTCCCTAAACCCTGCACATGCCTGGAATAGCTCAGATGAGTTGTTCTGTTACCCATTTACACTTTGCACCGTGTATTTTGTAACATGTGGCATTAGGTTTGTCGGGATCCCAATTTCTGACATCATCGCCAGTAGAAGCTCTTAGCAATTTATTTTATCATATGCGGCTTGGAAGTCGATAAAAAGATGATGGGTTTCGACTTACAATTCGTTGGTCTTTTCCCGGATTTACCTTAATGTAAGTAATTGGTTAATCGTTGATCTGCCTGGTCTGACAGCTCACTAGTACTTGCCGATTAAAGTTTTGAAGAAAAGTTAAAGACGCTCACATAGTACGTTGGATAGAATCTTGTAGGCTACATTATACAGGGATATGCCTCTCTAATTTTTGCAAGACATAGGATCGCCTTCTTTGTAAATTAAGCATATTGAGCTATTTGACCAGTCAACGGTTGCCGTGAAATAAGGCAACTTTAACTTTGTTTAAGTCTAATATGACCAACTGTTGAAAATTGGCTATGAAATAAAACCAATTCTTGAAATTTTGTTTTATTCCCCTGGCTTTATTTGAAGGTACCGTCAATGGGCATATTTTCCTCTTCCCACAATTGATTGATATTCTGGTGCATGTACCGTATTAGCATTTCTTTACCTCTTCAATACCATCCAGCAATTGCTAGAAGTGCGACCGTGGCTTGATGGTTAGTGCGTTGGACTGTCATGCCAGAAGTCTTGGGTTCGAACCTTGCCTGTGCTATCTAAAGTTTTTTTCACCGGTAATGCCTCTTGTGAGGAATTGACAAATCCTCCAAGAGTAATTCTTGTCTTGACTTTCTCAAATTAGCCGTTCGGATTCAGCTTAAAACTGTTGGACCCCTCCATCCCTTACACTAGGCCGCGTAATTTATTTATTATATTTATTAGCTGCTTAAACAAGTCTTCAATTCCCTGTCCTTCGGTGACTAGATTTCCTACGCGCGCTGTTTTGAAGTGTCTGCATGCCGGTTCCATATCCAGACGATTTTTGCTTGGCAGTATTGTAGAAGCAGCACGTGCTGGTGACGGTACTGAACTCTTCGAGATACCTGAGCTTTCCATCTATTTTGACGGTACTCCTCTAACTGATCCTGTTTCCGTTGCAGCATTTGCATTTGTGCATTTTTAGCCTCCGATTCCAGTACCGAGCATTCATTATCATACCACGAATTCTTTTTCTTTAGTTGCTGATGGCCTATGGCAGTTTTGGTTACTTCTTCAATGATATCGCCGTACTCGTTGTAGACGCTTGTAGATACAAGTTCTCCGGTGAATTGATCACTTTAGTCTTCGACATTCTCTGATGTGCTAAGGTGTGCAGTGTCGAATTTCTTCCTTTGGACAGTCTTTACTTTCTTTCCGTTGGTCAGTCAGACTGTGAACTTTGTATCACAACAATAAAATGGTAAGAGTCCGGAAGGTTCGCACTCCCAAGATATAAGATGCTTTCCCTGCACCGATTAGCACGTGATCGATTTGGTTTTCAGATCGGCCATCTAAAGATCGCCAGGTTACTGTGTGTATTCTTCGTCTGGGAAACATAGTGCTTCTTATTACCGCACTACGAGCTGCTAATTTCTTCGTCATTTATTTGAGGAGCTTAAATTAAAAAGCAACTACCAAAAACATGGAACGAATTCCCAATCCTACATTATGACAATTAAATGATATTCCATGCTCAAACTTCCTTCTTACCTGTACTTGCAAGGTTAGTCTTATGTAGGTTCGAACCGAACAGTGGCACAAACAAAGTAAATAATTACTCCAATGCCTATTCAAAACCCTCTCACATATCTCTGATTCTTCAAGACTTGTCTACAATCTTTTAAAACAAAATTGCATTTCCTGACACTTTAATGTCATAAAGCAATTAAAAGCTGTCGCCTTTATCACCTTAAATGTCCACCACACCCATTCAAAGTGTCATACATACATTCATACATATGCCACAATCACAACTTAAATCCATAAACAAAATGTGTCAAATAAATTAAGTAACCGTTAAATTAACTTTTTTACTCGCTATAGCTTACGCAATGATCCTTCAAAAAGCAATTTGTTTTGCAGATAATGCTCAATGAAAGGCCGTAAAGTGACAAGATCATATCAAGCCTCTAGCCTATTCAAGTATAAATTTATACCTGGTTTAAAAACAAAACTAGTGCTTTCTAGATTTTATATTTTTTTTTATTTTTAATAATAAAACAAAAAAAGGTCAAACCGACAACAAATCTCCACAACATCTCCAAACGTTTTCGTAAATCACCACTTACGCAGCTTTACAACAACAAAACCAACTACTGAATTGCGCCAAAACAATGTTTTTTGGTTTGTGTTGTTGTTGTTGGTTTCAAGTCAAGTGTTATTTCGGGCACACGTCAGAAACACTTGTCAATTACTGCCCGCACCTCCGCTGGCTCTCCTCCCTCACTTTATTACTTGCCAATTAAATTCAAATGAAAACAATTATATGATCCGTGACTGAGCTTAAATCAAATCTGCTTTATAATCGCACATCGAATGGCTTGAGATTTTCTATAGGAAAAAAAAAACAAAGACAACAACAAAAAAAGCGAAAGTGCGCTGAGCTGCGCATTCGCGGTGTACTGAGCTGTACTGTGCTGTGCTTTAGCTGGAACGAATCATAAGCAGCAGCCGCCTCTAGACCAATTCCAGACCCAGGTCGCGCATATTTTGATTGTATCTTTTGTATCTATCTACGAGAAGCGACCGCGAACGTCGCGTCGACGACTGCGAGAACTTTACATGGTAATACTCTCCTCAAAGTGTTTAAGCGAGTGTCCAACCCCAGCACTGGCGGACAAAACAACACAACAACAACTTACAACGATCTACGTTTGACGATGACGACTACGGAGACTACGAATGGGTTGAGTAGCTTGAGAGGTGTGTTGTGCAGTTTGATGGAAACAGCGACGCTAACGTCGGACGACGACCGGCGACTACTGTCGGCTACTATACCTCTATACCGAATGCCAATCTGTCAATTAGTGTCAAATGTGGTAGAAATTTGTTTTCCCCACAGGTACTACAGTATAGAGTAACTTAACAGGTATCCAAGTTCCAAGTCAAGCAGCATAGTTTGTGGCGGCACAGCGACGACGACACATAGCGACATACTATAAGTCCGTGCGACACTAGTATACATACGTCGTCGTCGTACAGAGTTGAAAGCATAGTTTGGCATAGCATAGATAGGTCTTCAAAGTGGCGCATGCAACATTTTTGATTACACCTATGGAATCCGATCTTTTTTTGATTGTTGACTTATGCAAATTAGAGTTTATGAGAAGTTTGTTTTCAACGCTGGTGTTGATCGGTTGTAATTTTAAATTGTTTTTGAGTTTCAATCGATATTATAGGTCATAGTATGTATTGTATACATAGTATAGATTTGTGGTTTGAGGAAGGATTATGTAAATATAAATGATCAAAAGATAATATACTTATTGAGGTGGGTACGCATCAAAGAAGTCTTATGAATGGGTTTAAGTATTTTTTGTTTTTATTTTTATTTGATTTTATGATTGGATTGGGTTTTGGAGTTGAAGAGGAAGTCGAAGTGTATCATTTTATCTGATTTATAAAATTTAAGAGTTTTGAACGTAGGTAAATTGGCGGTATTTAATGATTTCGGAATTCGACACGAATAGATAAAGTTAGATAGAAGCGATTTAAAAAAGAGAAGTTGCTTGAAGAAGGCCCGGCGTAATTTTGTCAAGATTTACATCTGATCTAATTTTGTGATTAGAGGGCATTTTTATTTCAGCTAACTACCTTTAGTTCTATGGAGCCGACATATTTGATTTAATAACCATTTATATTTGATGGTTGCCACGACACGAGACGTGTCGATATACGTGTATGCAACACATAATTAAATAATTCAAGACAACAAAAACAAAATTAGCAGAAATTGTGCAAAAAATGCATAAATAATTATTAAAACTTATAATTATAATTTTAGAATACAGGTTAAATATTTTTGAGGTTAACTAATCGAACTAATCTTAATCTACGCTAAACGCCTTTGGGTATGTTTTTAAGTCTTGTTTTTAGAAAAATGGTCTTTTTTTTAATTTGATATTATTATATGCAGTAAAGGTACACTTTATACTAATTCATCGAAAATGGCTGGAAACTTGTTTCACATTAGCACAATTAGATTAGATTAGAATTAGACTTTTTACTAATTTTAAACATTTTCTAATGGGGGATAGTCTTGGTTTTTGACTATAAATATCACTGTTTTATTGTTTTTTATGTTTTAGGTGTTGGGTGCAGTCTCTTTCGTTGTGACGGGCGGCAGGACATGAACATATGAAGTAAGACACTGTCTCCTATACTTCTTCATCTATGCAGCTTCTGCAAAAATCGTTTGCAGGAGCTCCAAGTCGAAAAGCATGCTGACATTTTAAGCAGTGTCCTGTTAAGACTTATATAACGGAGCTAATGTTCAACCTTCCAACCGAATTAAGTTGCTTAGAGCGTTTAGCATCAAGCATTGGCCAAATTAATTTAGTTGGCCGACAAGCAGCCTTTTCTTAATGACATTTCATGATTTTGGAGAGTTCATCAAGATCGTTACGGAATGCCCTCCGAACTCCTCTAGAACTGGCCATTTCAGGATATTAGAGAGAAAACGAATCACAGCTTCCCTTTCTGTTGGTCTACGCAGCTACGGCAATTAGTATCGGGTTTTTCAATAAGAACGCTACAAACATTTTTTTTAAATAAAACAAAAACGGTTTTGGATATCAATGAAATGTTGTATTTCTGTAAAAGTACGTTCGATGCCATTATGTATGGAACTCGATTTATTTTGCATGGCCACCACGGGCACACTTGCAGAAGTCCAGACGCTGAACCCAATTTAAGCATTAATCGGCCGATACTGCTGCAATTTCACGTTCGACATTCGTAGGAAGGTTATCAATAGTCGCTGGCTTGTTGGCAAAGACCATAGACTTGACGGAGCTCCACAGAAAATAGTCTAACGGCGTTAAATCGCACGACCGAGGCGGCGAAGCGACTGGAGCATTTCGTGAGATAACACGTTCTCCAAACTTGGTTTCCAATAAATTTTAAAATCCTTAATGCGGCTCAAGGCAGGCGTGCCTTGGTGACGGTGTTTGTCGCAACAATATCTAATGGAATAAGTTCAGTGATATTGCCATGCCTATACGGCTGTGTACGTAACCACTTTTTACCAAACTTTGTTTACAAACGTAAAAGCAATGCAAGCCTTCTTAACTTCTTCAAAATTAAAATTCCAGTTTCGTTTGGGATCTTGAATAACTCGTAGATATTTGGCACTGGAAGATAAGGTTTAGACAGTAGAGTAGAGGTAGGTATTTTAGTTTTGGTATAGTAAAGAGTACCAGTTAAGTAAAGCTCTGATTAACCCCTAGCCCACTACTCGTTTCCCAGTTCCTAACTTTCTTCAAAGCCATCTCCGTGATTTTTCTAATCACGGTAACGAACTTTTTGAGACCTATAACTTTTTAACTTAACCGAGAATTTTGTTCACGACTAAGGTCCATGTTTCTCTACTAAAATTTTTGAAGAAACTGTGTTTCCTTCCAAGCTTGAATCCGTTATAACTTAGCAAAGAAATTATCCAATATTGAATAAAGCCTTCAACACCGAATTGAATGAGCGATTCATGAATTGATTTAGTTAAAAAGTTGTTAAAGGCACTTTCTATAGCTAGGGAGATAAGAGTGTAATCTTTATATGTAACTGTCTCCTCAACTGTGGCACTAACTTATGCAGGTCCGATTCTCCAAAAAGAAATTCGTCTAGAACGACCCAAATAAACATTGGGAAAGTTCGATAACTTGGCCGCCAAAATTTAATAGAAGTTTTTTCGTAGAGGGTTCAAAAACAATCATATTTTACTATGGGAGTGCGGGGATCTATCTCCCCCTTTTCAGGTAGTAGGATCAATTTTAGAGAATAATTCTTGAATTGAGTCATTGATAAGATTCGTACAGGCAATTTTGGTTTTAATCCTGATAGGTTAGTCTCCTTTCCATATATACACTCTAAAATTTCAAGCTGATTGAATTTCCCTCATTTTGAGCCCGATCTTGTCTCTATTTATCGAACACTTTCCGAATTACACTTATAATCAGCCCTAAAATGAATTCTATCGTAATCGGAAATTTTTACGAATCCCGAAAAACTGTATCATGAAATTCGTTCGTAATGCAAAATTGTATAAGATTTTCCACTACGAACGGATTTCATGATACAATTTTTCGGGATTCGTAAAAATTTCCGATTACGATGGAATTCATGATAGGGCTGAATAAATATATAACGCTTGAGGTCGGATTATTAATTAGGCCAACATCAACAACTTAATCAAAAATCGAAGCAAATCTGAATGATCATATTGAATGAAACTTTAATGGAACAAAATTTCAAATTTTGTTGGTTACCGGGGTTGGATAAAATTTTAAAAAACTTGCTTATTCTATATCGATAGGTCACTGCAAACAAATTTTCTAATTTTATCTCTAGCAGAAATCCTTCAATTTCTTTTAAATGTTTTTAAAACCATAAATGTCTGTTTTGAAAAATTCTTTCCAAAAGTATTTATTGACGGTTGTTTTTTTTAACGTGTGGCAATATTTTTTAAGGAGTTGGTTCTTTTGGCAGTTGTCACTTGACTTTTGCTTAGTTTGGATGTGAGTTTGGATGTGCCACTTCATAATATTATTCCTAGTACCGTTTGGAAATCGTACAAAATCGTGCGATTTAAAACCGCTGGTTTATTTTTGTAAAGTTGCCTGCCCAAAATCATTTTTAAAAACAGAACTTTATCTTTATGTTAAAGTTAAATTTTTAGCCATAGTATTATATTATATTATAAGCGTTTAATTTAATCTAAAATATCACACTTTATATAAGAATAAAGCTTAAGTATGTTTTGTATAGTGACCAACATCACAACTATTCTTAAAAAAAATAAAAAATAAATTACTAAAAAAAGTAGTATAAATTTTCTGCCCGTATCGACTGAAATAAATTAAATTCGTTCCATCCGTTTTGCATATCAATATTCATAATATCATATCTTTTAAATTCTATCTTGTATAGGAATTCACAAAATATCTGAAACACAATTTTTAAATAAGTATCTTACAGCATAACCCAATTATTATTTATACCCTAGTTAATAATTATGAAACTAGATGTGAAGCAATAAAACCATAAGCAAAAGCATCCCATTAATCTAATCAGAAAATCGAATCAATTGGGTATATCTACACTCGTCCTGCTCCTTTCTCCATGGATATATTTATGTGTATAGTCCCCAACTCTATTTTAATATTCTCTAATATCTAAAATCTAATAATATCCTCTTACAACGATACGATAATTTTCCAAGTTTGATGTTATCCTCCTCACTCCCGCTACGCCGCCGCCGCCACCGCCGCGCTGCGTTGTCGATTACCCTATAGAATCAAGCAAAAATATAAAAACATCTTCATGCCCCCAGGGGAATTGTCCTTAAAGTTTTCGAAGGTTTTCCTCTACTGTGTCGGAACGGTACATACTCGTAGTCATATACTACACATCTCATGTCAAAGACCAAAAACTTAAAACCCATGTCTTCCACAAAACAAACTTAGATACATATCCCTGTGTTTGTTCATGCCAAAAACAGGACAAATAAAAGTATAAGTTTCCATAAAGTGCTTCGCAGCCATATTCGCTAGTAATTCTAATGATCGAATGAGTATGTCCTTGAAGAGTTGAAGACACATGGGGGGGTTAAGAGAAACGCTAAACCAGCTCGCTTTTGTGGGGTTTCGGTTGATGTCTTTTAGTTACTTGTGTTTTTTTCCTTCTTCTATTTGCGAGAAGTTTAATTTCCACTTCTTGTATCCTTTGGACCCTGAAGCTAGGACAAAAGCATGACGCACGATTGCCCCCCAAAAAAGGGTTTTTAAACTCCTAGAAAATTTATTACATTATACTTTTAGTATACGTATAGGTACTTCGTTCTTATACGTCTTCACAATAATATCCTGCAAAGTAATATCCTGATGACAAGGAATAGTTGGAGTGGTGTGAATATAGCGGCGACATTGCCGGCGGCGGCGGCGGCGGCAAGTAGGTAGTTGGAGTGATGGGAGGAAATGACAAAACATTGTCAACAAGGACATTTAAATGTGTGTTCTAACGCGTGAATGCTCCAACGGACTAACGGAGGGATGGAATATGATTTAACCTGTTATTATTTTCAGGAGCGCATTCAAGAAAAATGTACGCCCCAAACTTTTGCATGGTAGAAATATTGTAGGACAAAATTCTATAGTTCAAAATTTTGGTTGGTCAAAGTTCTGTATTTCTAAAATGATGTAAATAGGCTTAAAAAAGAAAAGTCATTTTGTTAATCCTTTTTATTTGTCAGCTTATTTATAGCATTTTGAAGTACAGAATTTTGAAAATAGAATGTCTTAGAATTTTGTATAAACCATTTTTTTTTTATAAAATCTTCATTTTTCTTCCATTATTTCGAAAATATCAAAACACACAGAAAAAATGTTTGAAACATTTGTATACAAAAGTCAATTTCCTATAAAAAAGTTCTTCACACCATATCGCTAAGATCTATAGTTTTCAAGATATTAGTTGTTCAAATTTTAGTGGCATTGTATTTCCAAGGTCATGGAAACGCTGATCAATTTTCAGCTTAAGAAATATCTTGAAGACGGATGCTTCTTAATGACCGACAGTAGCAATAGATCCACTGGTGATCTCATGGTTTATCTCACCGAACATTGGAGCAAATCTTTACATCGTTTTGGAGAAATTAAGATTATTGCACTTGATATTTCAAAAGGAATTTGATAGAGTTTGGCATCAAGCTCTCTTATCGAAAATGTGTGCTTTTGGTATCGATGAATCTCTTCTTTGTTGGGTTAGAAATTACCTTTTGGACCGTTTAATTCAAGTATTATTGGACGGGTTCAAATCTGATATTCACAAAATAAACGCTGGTGTGCCTCAGGGCTCCGTTTTGTCTCCGACACTCTTCCTTATTTTTATAAATGATCTTTTGGCTGAAACTTCTAACCCACTAAATTGTTTCGCGGATGACAGTACCCTCAGCTTTTCATATTCCTTGTTCTTCGGATGCGGACTACCAACGACAGCGTGTGATAAGCTCATTAAATTCTGATCTTGACAGCATGGTTCAATGGGGAATCAAAAACCGTGTAGGATTTAATGTTTCGAAAACTCAATGCTGTCTACTGTCGCAAAAGCGTAACCCTCCCCCAGTGCCACTCTCCATGAGTCGTACTTGCATCGAGGAGACTGAACAAGTATCAGTCGTAGGTCTAGGTATGTACATCACACACCACTTGTTGTGGAGTGATCACATATTTGACATCGCCAAAAATATTGCTAAGTGTTTAGGTTTTCTCCGACGATGCAAGAAGTTGTTTACCCCTTCTGATCTGGCTATAATTTACAAAGCATTTATTCGTACAAAACTTGAGTATAACTCTCAAATTTGGGTGCTCCAATAACGTACTTGAGTCTTCTGGATAGAATTGAAAAAAGAGCTCTAAAAATGATTGGAGATCGTTCTCTTTCCGAGACATTTGCTTCTCCTGAAAAGCGCCGCAAGGTCTCATGCTTGTCATTGTTTTATCGCTATTTATATAGCAATGCTCTATTGAAATAGCCAGTTGCATTCCTCCCCTTAAACAATTCAACCGTTATACCCGTACTACTACGAATGCCCATCAGTTTACCCTTGATCCCAATTTCGGACGTACTGTTAAGTACAGAGATTCTTTCTTTAGCCGTACTACGCGAATGTGGAATGCTTTACCTGACTCAATATTTCCAACTCATTACAATGTGCAGACATTCAAAACCAATCTGCATCGGTTTCTCCTTTCTAATCCTATCCTCCTTTCCTAATTGCTCGCACTGTGTTTAATCACAATATAAAAAAAAGAAGAAACTATTGTAAGCTTCAACGTCTAGAATATTGAGAACTATAAATCCTAGTGGTATGGTGCCGAAGTCTTTTTTTATAGAAAATTGGAATTCCTATAAAATTAAAACACATTTTCAGTGCAAAAAATGAGAATTTTATGGAAAAGGGTTTTCTTCTCACGATTCAATCCGCCTCTGTTGTTAATATTATATGACGTCCTCGTTTTTGTTTTTCGTCCTCGTTTTTGTTTTGTTATAGCACCATATAACAAGTGTTACGTGAGGCAATTAATGAAATCATCCTTCAACATTAGCATATGGCTGTGGGGTGAGCTTTATGAAGGTGATTAGATGTTGGTTGAGTGGATTAATTGAGATTTTGACAGTTCCACTCAAGGGATCATATTTATTTCAATAATAATAATAATTTGATGTTTAAAAGGTACTTACTTGTATTATGAGTATTAGATGGAATTTTGTTGGGGGGTTGAGACTTGTATTTTATGTGCTTAAGGATATATCTTAATCCTACCTAGGCTAGGCAAAAAAAAGGGTTGTTTTTAACAATGTTTAGAAGAAAATTATAATTAAGTTTGGAAAATATGATATTTTTGGTGAAATTCCTAACATTTGAGAGATTCTATATTTCAAAATAATTAATTTAATAATTTGTGTATCGTTTTCAGCATTCTTTTACTAGTTGACACCTCATTATACAAGGCTTTTCAAAAAGACATTTCTTTTTGAAATTAAAGAGATTGATACAAATTAAAATATTCCACTAACAATATAAAAAGACAAAAGCGAAAAGGCGTTAAAAATGGCTCCATCGCCCAAAAACTTTTTTAGACCACAATGCCACAATTTTAAAATATCATAACGCCCAAATTACTTATGTATTTACATGTCGCCCAAAAGATGTCATTTGTTTTAACAGTTGGGCATTCTAACAACATTTTTATTTATTTTGTCGTAATTTTGAGTTTTTAATTTTATCGCAAAGGCAAACATTAAACGAAAAAACTGTCAGATTGCCCAAAAACTCGGAACGTCAAGAAAGCGTTACAAATATGTTTGGGGCAGCATTCCCAAATTCAAAATTAAAAATTCTCTTGGACTAAATGACGATTAACAATTTTGACGGTCTTTTATTTAAAATTTATTTAGGCGTTACGATATTCGCTTTGGGTTTTTTGGTGATTTTTTTTTTAACTTTTTATGCTTTGTGACCGAAAAGGCCGAACGCCCAGTGAAAAGGTAGTTACGCTCTGCGGTTGCAGTAAAATTTCCCAACAAAAAATCGCACATTTGTGGCTGCATTTCTTAGTTTCCCGCTAACTTCTCAAATAGCTTGTGGAATATTGGCATGGAAAAGACATTCTCTTTTAAGATCTCTCTGGTCAATTGTTATCATCTCTTCCAGAAATAACACGCTCAGGAAACTTTTCTTACAAAACTTCGATTGTTTTGTTGCTTTTGCGTCAAATCTTGTGAAAAATAAACTTCGTCAAATCAAAGTTCGTTAGCGAAATCGATTCACGGTAACTGTTGTGCTTGCCTCATTTTCGATTTAGTATAAGTCTTACCATACCGCTTGCCCAAAAACCACATCAAACAGTGGATTTGAGAGAGAGTTTTTAACTATCATTCTTAGATTATCCGAGCCCTAAAGGCGTAGCCTCCAACTTAAAAATGAGCCTCATCACTAACTATAATTTATTATTATTTATTATTTCGATGAAAGTCGATTTCGATGCAACTCAAGAACCCAATCAGCGAAAATATGACGCTGCTAGTGGTCGATCGGCTAGAGTTAATGGAACTTCAAAAGCCTTAAGGCCTAAGTCAGTATGCAAATAATTTGGTCAACACTACAGGCTGAAGTTGAAATATTGTCAGTTATTCAGGCGTCCAACACCTCAAATTTGTCCAACAGTTCCAATAGGTATGTTTTTTTTTGCAAAAGCCATCAGTAGTACAGTAGAAATTTATATGAATAACACATGCAGCATCCACAGAATAATCCTTCGAGTGTCGAACCCAATTTTCGAGATTTTTATTCTAAGACGAAGGATACGTTTTTAGAGTCATGTCCAACATACAAAATATTATTACGTTATTTAAAAACTCAAGTTGTTTTGGACGGATTCAAGTCTGAAACTCATAAAATAAATGCTGGTGTGCCCCAGGGCTCCGTTTTGTCTCCGACCGTCTTCCTCATTTTTATAAATGATCTCCTGTCTGCCACTTCTAATCCAATACATTGTTTCGCTGACGATAGCACTCTTAGCTTTTCATATTCGTTTCCAGGCTCACAACCCTCCTCTTCGGATGTGGAACTGCAACGGCAAAATATGATTAGCTCATTAAATTCCGACCTACACAGTATTGTACAATGGGGAATAAAAAATCGTGTGGAATTTAATGCTTCGAAAACGCGATGCTGTCTTGTATCGTTAAAGCGAGATAAACCCTCTTTGCCACTATCTATGAGTGGCACTTGCATCAACGAAATGGAAAATCTTGACATCCTCGGAGTGTGCATCAGCAACCACTTTTTGTGGAGCGATCACATACGCGATGTTGCCAAAAATGCCGCAAGATGTCTAGGTTTTTTGAGACGTTGCAATAAATTTTTCTCTCCGTCTGATCTGGCTACAATCTACAAAACCTATAGGTATACGTCCGAAACTTGAATATAACTCTCATCTCTGGGCTGGTGCTCCAGTAACTTATTTAAGCCTCTTGGACAGTATTCAAAAAAGAGCTTTTAAAATGATTGGTGAAACTAACTTCAGCCGTACTATGAAGTACAGAGATTCTTTTTTTAGCCGTACTACGCGAATGTGGAACGCCTTGCCACGCTCTATCTTTCCCTGGCATTGCAATGTTCAGAAATTTAAAAGAATTTAAAAAAATTATAAAAAAAAGAAAAAAAAGATAAACTCTAGCCGTGTTTTTTTTGTATTCCAGATATAGTACAGTGAGAAATTGCCAAAAAAAACGATCCGCAGTAGTCCGGTTTTTATATTTGAAAGTTGATACAATTGAATATTTGCTAGAATAATTTATCAAAAAATTCCAAAAAAAAAGGGCGAAATCGTGTAATGTGATTTTTGATAGTTGACTATCAAAATCAAGAAATTACGTCTATGTAATGTGATAGTCGATTTCAAAGTTTTAACCAAACAATTTGACATAAAATAAAAACTTCAAGAAGGGGGTTTGTTCGTAGACTACTACATTAACATGTGGTATTGAAGCGAGCTTGAAGCTCGCCTAAATTCCTTATATACCTGAATCGAGTTGAAATGAGCTTGATTCGCCTCGATTCCGGTCGGGGATCGGAGTCGAGTCAAAAATTTCGAAGAAAAACCTGTGTGGAGGAGTTGGTTATACAGATAATGCGTTATGGTCTGTTTATTTGCATGCTTGTGTACAAAAAATATAGTTTTGTTTTAATCAAATTACAAAAAAAAATTGCATTCTTCATTGTTTAACACGAATCAAATTATCTCAATTGAACTTCATAAGAAACATCGAAACACCATTTGCATTTTAGAAAGTGCTGTCAAACTATAAATCATTTTTAGATCTTCTTGTGCGGTAGAAACACAAAAAAGATTTATTTAATCTAAACTGAGATAAACCTTTGGTGGAAACATAGCAAAACTTAATTATCTTTTCTATTGTTTTCTCTTTCAAAATAAGCCCAGTTAGTCCATTTTCATTAACAAAACGAAATAATATCAACAGTAACAGATTGATTTTTTTCCCCAATGGAAAACACATGATTCCAAATGCACAACTACTCAACAAACACAGCCATCGAGATACAAATGCAATATCAATCGTACCAACATTTGAGAATCAAACATAAGATCCCTTCGAGACTCGTATAATTGTCAAAAACCCATCCGTAGTAAGATTCTACTTTAACTTTCTCATTTATCGGTAGTATTCATACTGCGGATATTGTTTTTGTTATTTGTGTAAAATCCTACCATTGATAGATTTTCCAACAAAACGCGGGTTCTGATATTTCGACAGAATTTCTTTTCAATTTATTTCAACTAACGTTTGCTAGTTTAATACTTGTGTGTATTTCCAATGAGCTGAGGACTCTACTTTTGTTTATTTTTTTTTGTAAATGCGTGTTTTTAATTTTTGTATATTCCTACAAAATTGTGTCGATGCCGCCGTATTAACTGTAGTTCGACTATATTTCAGAATAAAACCTGCAACGTATCTTGGCAAGGCTTCAAAAAAAGATGAAGATAAGAGCATTCGAATCTTATTTTTCATTATGTTTTTCAACGTTGGTTAGCAAAAAATCGATCTTTGATTTCTCTGTGCGTTTTTATAAAATTTGTTTGTAACTTTGCAAAAGTAAGTGTCAACAAATGTTGGGGCATCTATCATCTGCATGCGAAGATTGTCAGACCATAATCTACGAACGAACTTTCCTCCAGTTTTGATATCATTCCGCTTCAATTCACGAAATGGAAAATATGAAAACAAATTAAATTTAATTATTCCTGATATTTTTGTAACATATCCTTTTTGAAATTGTCCATTTTATTAAGTTAAAATTACGCCTGACAACCCAAAAGAACACGGTTTATATTGCCAGCTGAGAAAATGTTTCACGATGACCCAAATTGCTTCACTGTTGCGAACTGTGATTGAAAAATGTATACTATTTTTAAAGTGAATTTTAAAAATTTTAGTGTGTTGTTGATAAGTTTATCGTTCCATTTTTAATAATTGCTTATAGGGCCCATACACTACACAAACTGTTTAAGCAAACGAATGTATTTTGTTGTTTTAAAAATGTTTGTGCAAACTCTTTGAGTAGTGTGTAGCGATGATGCGTGTTTGTGCAAGCGGTTTGAACAAAATCAAAAAATTTTGATTTTTCCGTGCCTGCACAAACATGTTTGTGTGGTGTGTATTGAATTTTGCTCAAACCAATGCCAATTTTCATAGAGTTAACATGAATAAACAAGAGGAACAAATTTAATCTACGAACGAACTTTCCTCCAGTTTTGATATCATTCCGCTTCAATTCACGAAATGGAAAATATGAAAACAAATTAAATTTAATTATTCCTGATATTTTTGTAACATATCCTTTTTGAAATTGTCCATTTTATTAAGCTAAAATTATGTCTGACATCCCAAAAGAACACGGCTTATATTGCCAGCTGAGAAAATGTTTCACGATGACCAAAATTGCTTCACTTTTGCGAACTGTGATTGAAAAATGTATACTATTTTTAAAATGAATTTTAAAAACTGTTTCGTTCCATTTTTAATAATTGCTAAGTTTTTATTTTTCAAATGTCAAAATATGCCGGCTTCAAACTTGACAGGTGCCCAAAAACCGGCTATTCAAATTGAAACCCCTTAATAATGCGTTTACTTGCTTCAACATGCATCCATGTCTATGGCGTCAGTATGTAATTATTTCGGTTGGCATGTCTTTTTCTACGTGCGTCTATATTTATCGGAATGTGTTCGCATTTCCAATTCGTTACATGCCATGCAGATAAATTGTTATTCAAAGCTTACAACACCAACAAAAGTATCATTTTCAACATCATGATTAATAATTTTCCCCGTTTACCTTGCGTAAAATATCACCTTGCAATTAGTCATGATGTCTAAATGTGGATTAAACTGTTCGATTCGCTATACTCTCAACAAATCTTTCTATCAAGATCAATTCTCGCAAGATAGATTTTTCCGGTGGTGCTTCCAGTTTCGATTTTGCATCCCTCACTCTTTGGTCAAACATTAATTTTCCAAATTCAAATTTCCTGTTGAAATCTTTTTTATTTTTGTTTCTGTTCGCAAAAACAAAAGAAACATAAACATTTAAGCAAACTTGTACATCATCAATTCACATTAAACAATTTTGAATTCACACTCCGTTATACCGGCCAGCCGTGCTCTGCACCGCGCCGCCGCTGCCGGGAGCAAGCCAGAAAGAAGGAGGAATTATCATAAGCTTTTATGGTGTCTGTTTCACTTCTCAAGACCGATTTAAATAACAAAAAGACAACGTCTACAATTTTACTCTTGATCCATCATTATTCACTTACAAATGTTTTTCGGTCGCATAAACGTCAAAGAAAATTATACTTTAAATCGACATTAATTCTGTTGGTCAACCGGATGCCAGTCTTTAATCATCATGGTGGATGGTGGTTCACCCAGTTCTATGGAAAGTAGGTTGTAAATCGTTAAAATAACGAGTCTTTTAATGGGTTCCGTTGCATTTTTCTTATGTCAGTCGCTGTCAGTAGTGCGGTGTGCGAGAATAAAATGTTAAATTAATATGTTGCTGAAGTTGTTTTCTGTCAAATTCATTTTCAAGCGAAGATGTCAAATCAGATTGTCATTGATTTTAATCAAAAGATTAAAACAAATAAATGTATGTAAATATATTTATTTCTTTTATCTTGATGTGTTAAATATCTATAATATGTTGTTTCTTAAACGATAACAAGCGGAACACATTAAATTAACAGGCTTAAGAAATTTATGACCGGTCATTAAGCTTACCACACAATAATAATTATTTGTCGTTAATTTAATTGGCGTTTAATTTGTGTATGATTTTTTTATTTGTTCACACGCAATGGCATTAAATTTTTATTTTTGTTAGAGGCATATTTAAGAAAACAATCCTTCTTCTGCAGAAGTGAACAATCAAATAGTATTTTAATGCAAAAAACACATGCAAATGAAATTGAATGATTGATTGACTTTGTAAATTTTTAAGTCTTTTTTAAATTTCTTTTGTTGCATGATTTTTTATGCTACTTTGGCGATTTCTTGCAAAGAATTTAGCTGCAGTTGAATGCCTTAAAAAAAAATAAACTCTTATACCCTATGTTAAAAACATAAACTAGAATTTTCAACAAAAATCAAGGGATTTTTAGATTCCCATAGGAAGTTATTGTAATCGGTCCAATTTGTCAAATTGAAAATTTTGACATTTCTCGACGTTTCAAGGCCCCTAGAGTCGAAATAAAAGATTTTTAGAGAGATGTCTCTGCGTGCGTGTGTTTCTTCGTCGTCCATAGCTCAAGAACCAGTAGAGATATCGACTTGAAATAAATTTTGTAATACAGATAATAATGCAGAAAGATGCAGAAAGGGCTCTAAAGAAATTGAATTTTTATAAAAAATAAAAACTTAAAAAAAGAACCATTACTAAAAGTTGGTAAAAATTGATTTTCGACTTAAATATCTTTTCAAAAATTTGTGATTATAGCTTCAAACTAATTTTTTCTTATAAGAAATATTATTTTCAGCATTCGGTAATATTTTGAGAAAAATCGAATTGACAGTTTTTTTTTATAAAAAATAAAAACCTAAAAAAAATTACTAAAAGATCGTAAAAATTGATTTTCGACTCAAATATCTTTTCGAAAATTTGAGATTTTGGCTTCAAATTAATTTTGTTTATAAAAAATATTGTTTTTAATATTGGGTACAATTTTGAGAAAAATCAAATTAACAGTTTTTAGAAAAAATAAAAACCTAAAAAAAAACAATATTAAAACTTAGTACAAATTTATTTTCGACTCAAATATCTTTTCAAAAATTAAAAATAGTGGCTTCAAACTAATTTTATCTCACAGAAAATATTGTTTTCGACGTTCAGTCAAAATTTTTATAAAAATCTAAATGTCAGTTTTTTCATAAAAAATTAAAATCTACAAAAAATAGTACGAAAAATTGGTAAACATTGATGTTCGGTTCTCGATATCTCGTGAACAGTAGAAGATATTGACTTCAAATTAATTTCATTTATTTAATTTGTATTCTTTATATAAGAAATAAAAACTTTTAAGAAATGCTACTAAAATTGGTAAAAATTACTTTTAGACTAAAAATCTCGTTTACAAAAATAGATTTTGAAATCAAATTATTTCATCAAATGCAAAATATTGTTGGTAATTTTTAAATCTTTTAAAACAATTTAACTGAAACCTTTTTTAACAAAACACGAAAACCTACATACCTTTTAAGCCAGACAAATCGACAAGCGGGATGGGAAGTTATCAGTGTGGGTCGCATCCCAGCCTGATGACTGAGAAAGACGGAGCATTCCACATTCGCGTAGTATGGCTAAAGAACGAATCTCTGAACTTCACAGAACGACCGAAGTTAGGTTCGAGGGTATACTGATGGAGCATTGTTGGAGGCGCGAGTACGAAGGTTGAATTGCGTGAGTGGAACCGGCTATTTCTCATTTAAAATTACTTTACGACAGTCCTGCAGCGATGTAAATGTTTTAACAATGATATTAGTTTCAATTAATTTCATTAATGCTCTGTGTTTAGTACTAGCAAATAGACATAAGTAAGTTGCAGAAGCAAAAATCCCAGAGATCGGAGTTATACTGAACCTTTGGACGTATACACTCGCGGTCATAAGGTTAGAAGCAGGCGTTTTTGAGAAGTAAAATCGGTATTTCTCCCGTTACATGATGGATTAGAAGAGAACAACTATGGTAAATGAGGGACCATTTTATTAACAACAAAATATAAAACTTGGGTAAAGGAGAGATTTAGCTTACGGAACTTTGATGGCAAATTGTTAATTGAGTCAAGAATATAACACAATAGGTTGTTGTAGATAAACATACCGAGAATTTTGGGGTTTTTAATCCTATTGATGCGAGTGCCACTCATGGACATCAATTAAAGGTAGTAAATTATGTTGTAACGACAGTAAGTAGCATTGAGTTTTCCACGCATTAAATTCTACTCGAAGGTCCACATCCGAAAAGCAGGGTTGTGAATAAAAATGAATATGAAAAGCTGATTATACTTTCGACAGTGACAGGTGATCATTAATAAAAATGAGAAAGAGTTTCGGAGACAGAACATAACCTTGGGGTACACCAGCATTTAATTTCTATTTCTCTGATTTGAACCCATCCAAAACTACTTGAATTGAACGGCCCAAAAAATTATTTCAAAGAAAAGAAAAGTATGCCATTGACCTTCGCGTCTATACAGGTGTCTCAACTTTCCGATTTATAACTGCAAAATTTTCACCATCTTTGCAGTGAATTTCTTCGTTTTTAATCACCATGTTTTGTCAATTTTCAGTAATGGCATAATTTTTACTTATCAAATGTCAAAAAGATGACAGTTTCAAAAGTAAAAGGTATCCAAATATAGGGATCTTCAAAATAAAACCTCTTATTGAAAAACGGGTTTATGGATCGCTTTAAGTTCATTAGCCTGCATTACCGAGTACATTATAAAGTTTTAAACATTTGAAACTTGTTGAATTTCGGGAACGCTATGATAAAACATTTCCATGAAGAAACAGAAGTTTTTATATCGTCTCTCCACACTTTCTATTGTGGAGAGACGAAAAGATGGAAAAGACAATATTAGTTCCTCTGTAAATGGAATGAAAAAGCTGGAAGCAGGAAGAAGACCACAACCAATCTTTTTTATTTTTCCTGCCACTAAAAAATATCATGCAAATATCCCGAAATTAAAAATAATTCAAGGAGGTCTCCTTACCTAACCTAACTGGTAGAAACTAAGTAAGAGTCAAGCTGCCTGAATTTGCTTCTTAGTGAAACCCACATATTCCTCCCTGGATTGTAACCGCCCCATTTAAAACAAAACTAAACATTATCCATTATGACATTTAAAAATTAAGGTTTCAATTTTATTTATTGCGAAATTTAACCGTCTTCATAAAATGGGTTTTAACAATCGCATTTATAACCCAAATGTTCCAACTCAAACTTTAATTCCGTCAAAAACCATTATCGTCTCCAGTACAAAACCTACATCTCGTTTCAACACTTGTTCCTTCTCTAGAATACATTTTGGAAGAAGATACGAACATATCGCCTTCACACAACATAAATAATGTGTATGTACACTTCCGTCAGAAAGACTACTTAGTTCCTGTCATCAAATATTCCTAACCTACCCATCACATTATGCCACCGTGTCGGTCGTCGCCACCACCGTAGTTCAGTCCAGACCATGCCCTTGTTCAGTTCAAGATGGTCATTGGTGCGTTTATCGTATTTACACTTGAACTTCAAAACGCACTCTATACGTCTAAATATACGCCTTCGCTGTCAAAAATTTAATTTACAGTGATTTGTTAAATTTACCTCGAATTGAAACAACAAATTCCAAAACAAACAGTTCCAGGCCCACATCCACATGATGCTGATAGTGAGCAAAGGAAAAAGAATCATAAGCAAAGCAATTCGAAATATTAATAGAATAAGGATCTCTGGATGGAAAGGAACAGACTGTAGGAACCAAAACAACAAAAAATCAGTTTTGATTTATGGCCAGCAATTAATTTTCAGGACAACGCACGGTCTGTCGGTCGGAAGGTCGGAAGGTCGGTGGAGACCGGCGGCGGCGGCGCGGTGGCAGTGTGGCGTGTAGAGTATCCTTCTTGTTTTTTTCTTTTTGTTGGATTGTTTTGTTTGACAGTCTTGTGGGTGGCAAATAGGTATAATATGGCTCTGATGACAGTTCCATTGTACGTACGGTGCGCCCTCTGTTGGGTGCAGTGGGGTTTTGTGTGCTTTTTATGATTTATATAGGTTTCATTAAATGTTTTTATCAAAAGAACTCTGCTTTTGGGATAAATGTAATGGGGAGCATGGGTAGCAAGCATATAGGGAGCATGGAAAGCCATTCCGGAACATTGAATACTACAACACACATAAGGAAGGAATTTCTCAGTGATATGTGTGTGGGTCGAATGGAATGAATTTCTGAGTCTCTAAGGGGAATTCAAGGGTTCCTCGCGCTGCGCTGTGGGGAGGCTTATGGCTTTCTGAGTTGACATTTTAACTATAACCGAAGAGAATTCTAATGGGTCCTTGTGTGGTGGGTTTTTGCTATATAAGCATTTAGAAATGCACATAAATTAACAGGTCCAGTGGACATAAAAATAATTAGCAGGGGGTAAAAGGAGGAGAGAGTGTGATAACCAACATAATGCTTTGGAGTAAAGGAATTTGTCGCCGCCGATAGGATGTTCGAAGGATTTTGGGACAAGATTTTGCGATTAAAGGATAAGCGAAGAATGTAATGTAGAGAATGTGGTATTTTGAAAAAAAAAAAAAAATGACCAGGTCTTAGTTTAAATAAAAGGTCAAAATGTTTGCCACGATTTGTCAGGTTAAGGGTTTAACTAATTTTTAGTTTTTCAAATCTAGTTTTAATAATTTTTCTTCACAATATATGACCTAACTTTGGGTTTTTGCATTGTGCTGTTTGAAGCATGAGCAGTTTTGAGAATTCATCAAATTTTATCTACTTATTTTAGAAAATTTTGACGATAAGTAAAATATTGGTGCTTTTCCACATTTCGTGGTTACCACTGAAAATTCTAAAAGAACACAAGTATACTTTCAAGCTTTCAAGGAAGCTGTTGACTTTTGCCATTCATAAGAAGACACATTTTACCAAAGCAATGGAGTTGTTCATATTAATTACAAAAATTGTGAACACTTTTACTTTTATTTTGTGATGCTCGTTCTTAGCTAATGGCAATGTTGAAACTGATTTAGAATATTGGTGCTCTGTTTGCGTAGTTTTGAAGAAAACCAAGGTTTGTAGTTATAACAAAGGTTTCCACAAACGACATAACACCATATTTTGCATGAAGACCTTGGTCTTAATGCTTTCAAAATTCAGTAAACACAAGAAGCTGGTCGATCACCAGCAACGTTGAATCTTTGTTTATTGATGACCCCAAATTTGTATAAAAAAATTATTTTTAGCCTTGAAAAGCCTCTCCAATCCCAACATGTCAAGTGTTTTTGGGCTAGTGGTGTAATTTGACCTTAATTATTCGAATATGTGGCCGGTTGTTATTGCGTTACCGAAATAGTGATAAATAATTTTTTATTTCCGGAATGGAAGGTAATTGGTCTGGACGACTTTCTCTTTAAAACGATTGTAGAAGAAAGTCCCTCTCATACACCTAAATTGTTTATTTGTGGAAGTTTAAAAATTCAACCTTCATCAAATTGTCTCAAAACATTAATTCATTTTCTAGGACTCTCTTTTTTTAAACGTATTCAACCCACCTGTTTCTGAAATCACAGAGTTGTCCATGTCTCTCTCCCTTTCGATATTCCTAATGCAATTTAAACGATATTTTATATCGTCATCGTTGGAGAAATTTTGTTTGTCCAGAAATGTTTCGTGAGTTTTAAAGGTCAGGTAATCTTTTAAAGAAGTTGAAAAAAACACCTAAAAAAACAATTTTTATAATAATAAATTTAACTCGGATCGGTCCTCAAACTTTTTCTTTCATTGGATTACTACTACTACTACTACTTTTCAAATCGAATTAAGTCTTATGTCCTAACAACTGTAGAGAACGATAGTCACTGCTGTCGTTTATGCCACTATAGTAGTATTTTACTCCTTTCGAGAGTCGACTGCTACTCTACTACCCACGGACGAAAACTACTCCCCAAAATAAAATGCAAAAGAAATTTCTATTTGGTTTACAATAAAAACCAACATTTTAAATTTAATGCCAAAACTTGCACATCTCTGATTGTAGTCCAGTCAAATTAGACGAAAAAAGGGGTTAAGCTCGGAAAAATTCCCACCTAGCTGAATGTTAGTACACATCTTTTTCATATTGTTGTTAACAATGTGTAAAAAGTCGACCTCGATATCATGTACGCGTCAAAGGTTATTCGAGGTCAAAGGTCATGGAATTAGCCTTTTTTTTAATATCTCGTTTTTTATTGGTCGTACAAAAAGTTTTAGACACAAATTGTAGAGAAGGTAATTATCTACAAAAATGGTCTTTTAACATTTTCACGTCAAGTTGATAGTTTTTCCGTTATAAGGCCAACAAAGTGTAGGTACATTTTTAATGAAATATGATTTTTTCGCTAAAAACAAGTAGTCTTTGCGTTAATATCTTGCTTCATACTGTTTGTACAATAAAAAGTCTCGAACAAAAATTGTAGAGGACAAAATTATCTACAAAATGGTTATACATACATATATGTATATATATCCAATCGCACTTGCGCTATACAAATTTTAATGTTTACCACACAAAATTACAATAATATATAATATTACATCATATTATAATAACGATAATAAGAATGCATTCGTTATCTGTAATTTAAACAAAATACACGAACAAAGTCTGTGGGTTAAGAATATGATATACAAACTAATTTTCTGAAAATTGCAAAATGCTATACAAGTTTTAAAATAGCTGTAACTTTAGGCGGGTTGTACATTAATCAGCATATTTATATATGTATATTCTAAAAGGGAATTTAAAAATCTACAACTTCTTTCCTATTAATACTTTTCGTTTATGGATAATGATGCAATTTTTATGAATATTTTGACGTAAATTGATTTTTTTTGTAAATTTCAACTTTTTCCGAGGGTATAGCTCGAAAACGGTTAGGAATTAGAAAAAAACATAGGATATAAAAGTTTTAGATAATTTTAAGAACTCCATTTTACTATCTAAAAATATTTCTCTCCGATGCACTATTTTCGAGATATAAGCGAAAAACCCAAAATTCTACGTCATTTTCTTAAAAATTTAAGACAAAGCATCGGTTTTTTCATTTTATTTTTTAAATTTTTTAAGGGATCCTTCAAAACTTTTGTATTTTATACAATTTATAATATTCTCGTTTAATATTAAAACCGCTTTAGCTAGCGGGCTACGGTACGGACGCCAAAGAAAACATTTAAAAAATATTTCTCTGTTTCTAAAACATTGTTTAAATGTTTGTAAAATGTTTCAAAAATTCTTCTTTTCTCTGTACACTACACACATTACAAAATATATTCAAGACAAACAATTTTTTAATTTGAATGCATGATTTTTAATCTTCTCTGTAATAAACTGATAACTTATTTTAACTTCTCTAACTCAACTAAAAGCCTTTTTTATTTATATGCAAAACTATAGTTAACTGACTTCATTCTTTGCTGTGTATACTGGTGTTCCTCAAAGATCAGTCCTTGGGCCTTTACTGTTTTCATTGATCATTATTCATTAATGAAATGATCTGCCTTTTGTTTTGTCTTTCTTTCAATATAATATCTATGCTAACGATGACCCAGTTATATATTAATTTTCCTGAGAGTTCTGATTAAGGATTCAATAGCTGATTGATCGATATGCAATGGGCTTGAACTCACTAACTAAATTCTAATTAAGTCGATACTGTTTTCCCAAAGATGTAAGCTTAACTCAGGAGACTATCTTTTAGCTGTTACTACATCAACACTACCAACTCATACTAAATTAAAGTTGGTAAAGTCACTCGTTCTGCCTGTTATTGGGCTCAGAAGACTTCAATTTATCTTTCCAATAGGCTTAATTATTGTTCCTGAAGTCGTTTTATCATATTGCGCCCTTTGCAACTACACGTGTTTGGCATCGCGCAGGCAATTTGTTGTTCAAAAATAAAACCTATTATTGGAAAATCCTGTATGCACGTCTTGAACTCTTGAACATTTTTCCAAGATTAATGATGAATTGATCATATTCATAAAATCAACTGAAAAATAGACGCAATGCTGTCTCAACAAACTCAATTGCTTGTCAATCTTCTAAACTTCAAAGTTCAATAAGAATCACGGAAGTAGGAAGGTTTTTGCATTTTATTTTGAAGTGAAGCATGCATCTAAAACAATTTAATCGATTTCTTTAATTAATTGAAAATGCATAAAATAACATTATTTTTCACTAAATTGAATGATCACTGATAACAGAGGAAGGTAAGGGTTGTGATCTCGTCATTGACACGCTGCGATAAAGATTTCACATAAAAGTATGGCTTAAAAAACATCAAGCCTCGCATTGTAATCTACTTATCGCCATGCCAAACAAGGTATGTTGTATGTTCATATGTAATGTGTACATTTTCACCATCATTTCTTATTAAAAGCGAATGTAATAATTACTTTTTGCACTTTTTGGAGTTTTTGCAGCAAATCTTCTATTTATATGAAAATCTTAATCTTTTTCAATGCCTAATCCCAAATTGTCCCATATTTTTGATACTCATGTGCGTTTGCGTTTTTTCGTCTACTTTACTTCGTATATGAACAGGCTCACTGTAAAGTTCAGCCTACACTCGGAAAAATCAAAACCGCCCATGTGTGTCGTGTCGCATGGAGTCCAGTTCCAGTTTTAGTATCTCACTTGCCGTATCGTGTGGACATATCAGCTGACAAATGTCCCACGTGAATTTGGTCAACTTCCACGCCTAAAATTGCAACTCACATCGTGCGTCGCATATGTTTGATGCAGAAAACCTGCTGCACCTTGTTAGGTGTCACTTTCATCCTAGAGAAAGTTCTAAAATAAGTTTTGCCCGAAAAAAATAGAAATACAGCAAAACAAAAATCTAGCTAAGAAGCTGGATTTTCCAAATAGAATTACATAACGTTCGTTTGATGCTGAAGTGCTGACCCCCATGGGTGACTTTTCGCTGCATCAACTAACCAAGCCATTGCACAAGTAAGTGACTTAACTGATTGTTTCCGGTTGCAGATGGATGAAGGCTTTGCCCGGCAGCATGACGATGACGGCCGACCAGCGGCGACCGTCGGCGGTGGTGGTGGTGGTAGCACAATAATAAGGTGCAACAACTCCACTCGAATCTGGAATATGTGCGGTGTGCACTCCTCCCAACCCAAATGGGAACCAATTTGACACAAAACTAGTTTGCGTGCAAATAATACGAGTACCGAGTACACTCTTGGATACGAGTTTATTAAACCAGGACGGACAAACATCAGATATACACGACAGACTTATAGACAGTCAGACTGGCTCAGCAAGTTGCCTTTGGCTTTCGAGGATTTCAGTGCGGATTTGGATTTGGATTTGAATGTGGATTCGGATCTCTGACTGACTGATTCGTTGGTATGGAAATCACGTTGAGATCTTGCAGCGATTTGCGTGTGTGGCTTCAACGCTGCTCTGAAGTGGGCTGCCGCTGCATATGCATAGTCTGGTGATCGTATACAGAAAAGACCGACTGAACGACGACAACGACGTGGTTGGCTAATAAAAACGTCTAATTCACACGGCGCAATGGAGCGGCAGAGGAGAGCAGTTACGGTGTGTACTGTACACTAAAGACACCACATGTTTAAATGATGCTGGAATGCCAGAGGACGAGAACTGAGCGCATAATTTGAATACGTATTGTGGGTAATTGTCGGTGCGCGCTGCACTGTGCTGTGATTCTGACGAATGTCAAGCGTTTTGTGATGCGTCTTTGACGTCAATGAGATGGTACCGCGTGCCGGGTGGGTTTTTACCGATGTGACGTTTAAAGCAGCTGATTAGCATCTAATGTGGGGCATATAGGCATCAAGGCATCAAGGCATACATATACGAAGAAGAGCGATTTAGTGCAATGGACGAATTATGGTGTTGAAGCGAGGAATGCGGATATCATGTGACAAATCGCAGGCGACAGCATAAGAGATAGCATCTTGATTAATGAGGTTGAAAAACAAAAATTTAAATTAAATTCTCGGTGCTTCTACATTATGAAGCAAAAATAGTGCAATCTAAATCACATATAAAAAAGTAATTTAAAGCTTAATTGCTGTTATAAAATATCTGTACATATATTTTTAAAGCATACAAATTACAAAATTAATTTAACATAAAGTCGAAAATTTGCGTATGAATAAACACAATTAAGTATGTACTAGATACATTTTAGTAATGGAAATGAAATTCTTATTTCATACATAAAGATCAATCATAGAAATGCGTTTCAGATTCATAAATATTTACTTCCTGTTTTTAACCCAATAAAAAACTTATATCATGCTTTTTCACACGGGTTTCTAATTACCTTGATTAAAATGCTGTGTAAGTGTAGAAAGGGTGGTTAAAATTTAAGTTGATTTCATATAGAAAAAGAGGCTGGGATACGACCCACACTGATGACTTCCCATCCCGCCTGTCCATTTGTCTTGCTTAAAAAGTTTGTAGGCTTTCGTGTTTTGTTAAAAAAAGTTATCAGTTAAATTATTGTAAACAATTTTAAAATAACCAACAATGATAAAATAGTTTGATTTCAAAATCTATTTTTGTTAGCGAGATTATTAGTCGTTAACCAATTTTTAACAATTTTAGTAGCAAAGTTTTAGAAGTTCTAAAGTTTTTATTTCTAAAATAAACAAATACAAATTGGATGAATGAAATTAATTTGAAGTCAATGTTTTCTATTATTCACGACATATCGAGAACTGATCATCAATTTTTACCAATTTTGCGTACTATTTTATTAGATTTTATTTTTTTATGAAAAAACTGACTGTAAGATTTTTATAAAAAAAAAAAATACTGAATGTTGAAAACAATATTTTTTATAAAATAAAATTAACTTGAAGCCAATATGTCAAATTTTTGAAAAGATATTTGAGTAGAAAATCAATTTTTACGAATTTTTAGTAATGCTTCTTTTAGGTTTTTATTTTTTATTAAAAACCTGTCAATTGGATTTTTATCAAAATGTTACTGAATATTGACAACAATAGTTTTAATAAAATAAAATTAATTTAAAGCAAATGTCTCAAACTTTTGAAAAGTTGTTTCAGTCGAAAATCAATTTTTAGTAACTTTTATTCATTTTTTTAGGTTTTTATTTTTTATAAAAAAACTGTCAATTCGATTTTTCTCAAAAGTTAACCGAATGTTGAAAACAATATTTCTTATAAGATAAAATAAGTTGGAAGCCATAATCTCTCTCATTTTTGCTAAGATATTTGAGTCGAAATTCAATTTTTACCAACTTTGAGTAATGTTTTTTTTTGTGTCTTTATTTTTTTATAAGAAAAACTGTTAATTCCATTTTTCTCAAAATTTTAATAGATGTTAAAAACGTTATTCTTCATTTCACAAAATTGATTTGGAGATAAAATCATTTTTTATTCGTAAAATTTTCGAGGTGACAATTTTTTTTTTCAGTTTTTTTGATTTAAAAATTGTTAATTGGATTTTTTCCAAAAATATACTTGTTCGGTATTACGTTACAATATGTAATTTAAAATTTAATTCAAGTCTCTAGCGTTATTGGTTCGTGAAATATTTAGGATTAACCAATATTTTTACCTTTTTTTAAACTGCTATGGTAAAAAACCACATGCACTCAATTTTCTTTAGAGGCCTTTCTACATTTTTCTGCATTATTATCTGTATAACAAAATTTATTTGAAGTCGATATCTCTACTGGTTCTTGAGCTATGGACGACGAAAAAAACGTCGCGAACGTACGTACACATACGCACTTACATCTTTTTAAAAATCTTTTATTTCGACTCTAGGGACCTTGAAACATCAAGAAATGTCAACATTTTCAATTCGACAAATCGGACCCATTACAATAACTTCCTATGGGAAGTTAAAAATGCGATAAAATGATGAAAATTAAATGTTTTCGATTATTTAACGTTGATTTTCTTACCCGTGCTTTTCAAGAGGAAATTAAACGCATAATTTATTGTTATAGCTAAGAATGTATTTCTTTATTATAAACATAAGTATTTGACACTATGTATTAAGAATAATTTCGGGCAAGTGGCCACAGTTGATGGCTCAAATAAATTCCATCCGAAAGGTCCAATTTCTAAACCTTTTTGCAGCAATTAAGGCCGTATGCCAGCAATAACGCGCCGCGCCGTATATAGTTTTTAAGGCGTCAATCGGGCTTATATTCGTAAACAAGCGACTTCACATAACCCCACAAAAAGCGTTCAACCAGGAAGCCATGGAACAGGCCCACGAGGCGCTCACCAAAGCTTTCTTAAATAAGTTGATTGTTTCGTCTAGAAGTAAATAATTATGGCTCTGTAGCGTTCCCTATTGACTATAACGTTATTGCAGGTTTCATATTTGAAGAAATAAGGACCAATGCTTCTCTGCCCATACGGCTTAAAGTAACATTGACTTTTTAAGAGTGTAACAGCATCTGAACAATGGCTTAACGTACCCATTTAACTCAAAATTAGCTTCATCGTTGAGCTAATTTACTTGTAAAATTCCGGCCATCTTGTTTTTGGCACATTCATTTGCCGTGTGACTTGCTTGATGGACGTTCGTCTTTAATTCTTGAACGATTAGATTTTGTAATCCCGGATACCATGATCCTTCTGCAAATCTTCTATGAAGTGGATGTGGCGGATGTAATCGTAGTCTTCGGTTCCACTGTACGGCTCTCTGAGGATGCGCATTATCCACTAGAGTACACGTGGTGTGAAACCGATTCATGATTGCTCGAATTGCCAACTATGCTGGGCGATTATGTTGACCTAATATTGGACGTAGTGCACATTATTACAGTTATACATTTGCAAGATTTGCAAACGTTAGTTCAGGAATCATTATAAATCTTTGAATTGATTGCATTACATCGGTGCATTGTCAACGTACGTTGTCAACGTAGCTGCCATGATGGAAATGCTCCTCGTCAGAAAAGGTGATTTTTTCGCCCAAAATCGATAACAAAGTAGATGATTCTGTGCCTTCAAATGCTGAGTCAATTGATTCTTTTAAACGATCTTTGTGCAGAATTTTCCTTAGGCTAATGCGTAAAATGTTGATCTTTTGAGATCGATACCCAGTTAATAGTCGTAAAAAATACCGGTATCCAAACTTTTTGCGGAAAGCTTTATTTCAGACAAAACGTCTTTTTAAAAAACTCACTTTATAAAGTTCAAAGCACTTACATTGGTAAAAATATAATCTTCTAAAGTTGGTCAAGCGTTAAGCGATTAATTTTTTTCGAGGTATTATATGGACTTTCCGTCAATGTCGAATACTTAAGGTTTATTCACGTCGCGTGGCCAGTTTAAAAGCAGCACATGACACTTTAAGATGAAGAGGCTATTCTACAATCATTCTCTGATTTTTAAGTCCCAAATTTGAAAACTCTGATTGTTAAAGTAGTGTCCGAGGAGAAAATGGGCCTGAAAGTTATTTTTTTGATGAAAATCAAGAAAACCCCATTTTTCAAGTTCAAAGCACTTACATTGGTAATAATATTATCTCCTTACGTAGGTCAAGCGTTAAGCGATTCATTTTCTTGAGACAAGGTATTATATGGACAACAAGCGATTCGTTTTCTTGAGATGAGGTATTATATGGACTTTTTGTCAAGATTTCGAGCGGGAAACAACTACTATAGATGACCCTCCTTGGTATACCTTGATGAATGATCCATGACCTATTTTTGCGTTTCTTAGTCTGCTTTTAGCCAGTTGGCTTATTTCTTTCCAGTTTTTTAAACTATTGTGGTAATTAACAATTTAGTAATTAAATTTGTTCACTATTTATTCTTGAAAGTGAAATTGTAACAGGAGCGGGTCGAAATGCTATATTTTAAAATACTGTATGGTCAAAATTATGTATGATACTGTACGATACTGTATGGTTAATATTCTGTATTTCAAAATACTGTAAATTTAAAATACTGTGTGTCAAAATGCTGTATTGTCAAAATATTGTATCTTATAATACTGTATATTACTGGAAGTTTTGAAAGATCAATTAGTTTGGCGCTGCAATTGTTGATTATGATGTAAATTCGTGTAAAAATGTGAGAGAGATACAAATAACTAAGAAGAAGAAAATGAGAAAGAGGAAATAAGAAGAGGATACCAAGGGAAGTATATTAGAACGTTATGCTAATGAAAAATTATTATGATTTTTTCATAAAAAAAAAGTATTCTGTCGCATAGAATTTTGAAATACAGAATTTTGAGATGCAGTATTTTGATTATACAGAATTTTGAGATGCAGTATTTTGTAAATACAATATTTTGAAATACATTATTTTGAGATACAGTATTTTAAATACAGTATTATGATCCATACTGTATTTCGACCCCAACCCAATTGTAACCCATTCAGCAATATTAACATGCTACAGAAATGCTCTAATAGGTAGCGTTTTCAGACCCTGCAAAATTAATGAAGTTCAGGTTTTCGAAATTTCCTTAACTGTGAATAGAAAAAAACTGTGAATAGAAAAAAGACTTCCAAAAATCAAATTTTTAAAGAATTGCCAAGAAGTTAAAACACAAGATCTGACTTCACTTTCTTGTACGAAAAGAAAGCCATAATTTTTCTGCTTATAAAATTAATTCAAACTTTTTCACATTTTGAAAAACACCCTCCCCCTTTTGCTCTTAAGAATTTATTGTCAAAATATTAACATCTAAGCCATGTATTCAATATTATAACTTTTTTTTCAACAAACACTTGAAATCACATTAAATTAAATTTAATCCGCAATAACTTCTACGTAATAACTTCACAAGCAAAACCATAAAGCAAAACATTTTCTCGCTTACAAACGATTAAATTTATATACAGAAGAGAATATGTTATGAGCTTTTATAGTCCAAAATAAAAGCATTGTGTAGAGCTCTATACCGCCTTCTTTTTAGACCGTGATGATGTACAAAAACGCCAAACTTGAAGAGAATATAAAATAAAATTCTCACCCCGGGGTGGTGTATGCGGGACACAAAAATCTCCTTCACTTTTTTTTCGTGTGTGTTTAATGTCCTTAAGCAACAACCTGCGCGCATGCAAAGACATATTTATGTTCGTTTTGGCCATAATTTTTGTTCCGTTGTGATGTGGGTGTATGGCCTGGTCATGGCGTACACTGTAGACCCCCACAAAAGAATGCTTCCAAAGATAACACCTTACTGAAAAGGGCACAGCACCATCATCATACAAGTGCACACATATTCCCTGTTCTTGGTTGTCCTTCTGTCGCCGGATGGCCATTTAAATTAATAGCCAAAATTAATATATGGGCTTCATAAATTATACCTAATTGCAATTTAGTTTGTCAGGAATTACACATTCTCCGGTTGGATGGTTGGTTGGTTTGGTTTGGTATAAGCGGGTAATACTAAAGAAATGAATGCAAAGTCACAGGGTGGGCTCCTGTTCCAATCATACTCTCTCTCTCTCTGCAGAAAGTCCATTTTATCATACCTTTTGGAGAGACCAACAACGACGAGGCGTCACTTCACTATTACCATGCGTGCGACATACAGTGCGTCCGTCAGACGCTTCTCGTCTCGTCGGTGTCGTACACAATTACCAACAATGTGGCCAGAAAATCTGCGAACGCGCTGAAGTAGACTTCAGCAGCCCAGATGCAAATTTTGTCGATCGATTAATTACAATTTATTTACACAAAAATTACCCATAAAGGTGTCAAGATGAATTGATTCTGCTGAGTCGATTCACGCCTCCGGGATTTTCATGTTTCCTAGAGAGAAAGGTAGAGAGATTGAACTGGACCTCAATATTTTGTGTGGCGCATAGAGGAGCGTTAGAAGGTAGCTATATACTTGTACCTTTAGCGAAGGTAATTCGCTCGTATATCAAATTTGTTGTTTGTTTGTTTGTCTGTAACGATTAAAATTCGATTTGATCGAGCCGAGCGGTAGCAATATTTATTTGTTAGCGTGGCGCAGAAGCTGCAACAACATAGCTTAAGAAAAAATATGTAATTGACACCTGCAGCGTAAGAATACGGTTGCTATAAAAGCATGAGTAAAAACTCTTGAACAAATTTGTTTATGATTGCAAATTTTGTCAAGAACGGATATTTCTATATTTGCAAGGAACCTTTTCTTTGGGGACGTTATCCTATAAGTACCGTAGCTTGTTAAAGTCTAGCGGCTTTCAACTCTCAATTTGTATTATCGTTTCATAAATTTTCAATCGGAATTTAGAAACGAGCATTCCATCTCAAAAGTCAACTGAATCCATCGTGGAACATTAAAACAAAATTATATTTCCAGTGGTACCAAAGAAAAAAGTCCAAGGGTGTGAAATCACATAATCTTGCTGGCCAATTAGGAATATCTTTTAGGGAAATAACAAATTCGGAAAAATGTTGTTGTCTTGTTGAAAATAAACGTCGTCCATTTACATATCTTCCAATTTCAAACATCAAAATCATAACTTGTAACCGTAACTTTTGCACCAGTCTCAATTTTGAAAAAGTATAAGGTTTAATCACGTCGCGTCGCCAGTTCAAAAGCCGCACTAAACGCTTTGAAGATGAAAAGGCTTTTCAACAATCATTCTCTAATTTTCCAAGCCCAAAATTCGAAAATTCTGCTTATTAACTGAAAATGGACCTAAAGGTAATTTTCGTATGAAAATCTGAACCATTTGTATGAATTTTAAGGACCCAAACATTGATAATCGACATTAAATAAATAAATAAATTGGGTGTCGCAACAGTCCGTTGAGAACCAGGGCCTAGTGACTTACAACTCTCAACCATTCCTGTGTTCGAGTACGGTTGCCAGGGATGGAGGGGACCTACAGTTTTAAGCCGAATCCGAACGGCAAATTTGAGAAAGCACTTTTCATGACAAGAATTACTCTTGGAGAATTTGTCAATTCCTCGTAAGATGCAGTACCCGTGAAAAAAAAAACTAGATGGCATAGGCAGGGATCGAACACAAGACCTCTGGCACGACAGTCCAACGCACTAACCATCATGCCACGGGTACTACCCGTCAACATTGCTGGTTATTAAACGGCTTAGGTTCTTGTGTTCACTGAACTTTCTTGTTTCGCTGATTTCAAAAATCAACGAAATATTAAAACATTTTCAATATTCTCAATTTGTTCTTGAGCGATCACCACTTACTTGTTTCGGCGTAACTTAAATTCGTTCGCAAGTTTGACTATTAACGGCAGAGAATTGTGACCAAAAAACCATATTGACCATTTTTGTGGTGAAATTTATCAATTTCAGTTTCGAGGCGTGTTTCGTTCAGTTTTTAGTAATGACGTTGTTTTAACTTGTAAAATGTCTAACGGGCTCAATGACAGCTACCCATTATGAGGGCATTCAAAATGGAATCTCTAATTTATTCTATTCAAAGTTTCGAATATTCTACCATTCAACAATTCCAAAATGTTTTCTGCCTGTACTTGAGGGTGTAAATGATTTTATAAAACCAATTTTGTTTCGTACTCCTTTAAGGTCCTTAAGGCCTCGCAGACTGCAGACTTTTTATCGGCCGATAGCTTAGTCGGGGCGCAGACTATCCAACAGCCGGCCGACTAATCTCGAACTAGTTTGTAACTGACTGTTGAAGCGTTCGCACAATGAAAATATTGTCCAGAAAAATTATTGCTCTCATCATACTCCGGAAGAGGAAAATCAAGAATAGATTCTGAGAGTATTGGGTGCATCCCATTCTCAGTGATAGATTAGTTAGTGGAAAATTTTACACTATGCATTCCAAATTACTTGATTACCCGAAAAAATCACAGAGCGAACTGAACTATCGGCCGACTAAACAATCGTCATATGCATTCCTCTCCATACTGATTAAGAAGCCGACCAAACTATCGGCCGATAAAAAGTCTGCAGTCTGCAGTCTGCGGGGCCCTAAAGGTATCAACACTGCAAATTCGCTGGCCCAGACGGTATTCCCACTATTATTCTAAAATGTAATTGAGCCTGTATTTTTTGTGAAGAAAAAAATAAAGATAATAATAATAATAATAATAATAATAATAATAAATATGAAAAAAAAAAAAAATTATTCTAAAGAGGTGTTCCTCAACGCTGTCAAAACATACCTTTAGCCTTTCCATATAACCTACTCTTAAGGTCTTATTTCGTGCAAAAAAGGTTAGTTCTCGATAACATTTAACTATCGACCAATTGCAATTACGCCCATTTTTTCCAAGGTCATGGAAACATTGATTAATTATCAACTTAAGAATTATTTTGAAGACGGAAGACTTCCAAATGACCGGTAACAAGGCTATCGTTAATCTCATTGTTCATCTCGTCGAACAGTGAAACAAATCTTTACATCGTTCTGGTGAAAGTAAGGATGTTGTGGTTGATTTGGTTTGGAATCAGGCCCTCTTATCGAAAATGCATGTCATTGCATCAGATGGATCCCTAGTTCGTTGGATTAGAAATTACCTGTCAGCCCGTTCAATACAAGTAGTATTGGATGGGGCCAAGTTTAAAAACCACACATTAAATGCTGGTTTGCCACAGGGCTCTGTTCTGTCTCCGACAGTCTTTCATAGTTTTATTAATGATCTTTTGTCTGAAACTTCTTACCCAATTGTTTCGCTGACGATAGTACTCTTAGCTTTTCATATTCTTTTTCGAAATCACTTTCATCTTCTTTGAAATTGCAACGATAAAATACGTAAAGCCCACTAAATCCCGACCTTATCAGCATTGTACAACGAGGAATAGAAAACGGAGTGTATGTGTATCACCAACCACCTCTTGTGAAACGATAACATATGCGATTTTTGGGTTTTTTGATACGATGCAAGAAATTTTGTCAGGTTTTGACGATTTATATTCAGTTTATGGGGGTTCCGTTCCTTACACCTAACAACCCTGCACTAGGTCTTAGTTTCTGGAATAAAATATCTATAAGAGTGCATTCTCAAGAGAAAACTTTTATAAGAAGAGGTCTCCCATTAATAACTCAAGTAATTTTTCTTTCGTTCTCCTTAAAAAACATACTCTAGGAAATTTGATCCGTTAAACCTTACAACATGAGGTTTAGAAACCACTGCACTACACTGCTGGTTGGCGCTGACGTTGGCGCTGCCTGCCTGACGATAGCTTTTTGCACAATCATTCTGCAACATTGCCCCCAGTGCGTTCAATCACACTTAATTGAATCTGGCATCGTACATAAAATTCATTGCGCAATGCGCACTTTATAACCGCCACCTTAACCACACTCACAGTCTGACCACAGAGCTCGACACCAACTTCTTCAAAGCAATGCAGAAGTAAGTCGGTACGGTAGACTTATTCATACATAAAGTTAGTAGTAGAGTAGTAGCGACCCGTGCCATATCCTTTGCTTGCATTCAGGTATCACCATTAACATTCATATAAAAGCAAAGCAGCTTGAAAATTTTTGATTGAACTGAATTTTATGAGACCAGACCGGTACTGTTAACCGTTCAATAGCTTACTACAAACAATCGATCTGAATTAATCAAATTAAGTGGCAAAAACAAATTTTCGATTTCGTGGGAGATTTCTTCGTTTCTTCGGTCGATTCTGCCAATATTGGAAGATCGATTGACTCCAAGTACTCGTATACAAAATATTGTAGCGATGTTGCATTGCAGGTTATGGAGAGTATCGACGTTTGGCTAAGTCTTTTTTGTTTATTATTATTTAGTGTCTTGACACGTCCACCAATGGAAATTGATAAATTAGTGTTTATATGGACTGTCGCATGATAACCGTTAATTTATTATCCTTTATCTCGAGCACACTGCCTCAAACGATCGTAATTAAGTAATTGAGCGCGAGCCTAGAAGGTGGTGGCATAATTTTTGTTTTGTTTTTGGGTTTGGGGAAAAGATTGTTCACTATATAGCTCCAGGGCCAACAAAAACCAGATCTTTGCCAGCGCGAGTGCCAACATTGGTCCATATAACATTCATATTAATGGAGCGATCATATTTCGTAAGACGAGAGGTGATCAATTTGCCTCGAAATCATTTATCTGCGTGAGTAATTTGTTCGACAATGATTGAGAGAGATAAATTCATATTAACGGGTTGTTGAGGCACTTTAATTTTTGGTCACTGGTCTTTCGTTTGTCGTTTGGGCCTGCTGCCTGAAGTTAAAGATCCCGAGCCGATGACGACGACGACGCACGGTGACTCGCGATCACCCGACCGACCGACCGCGACGCACGATCCAGAGGGTAAAATAAATTACTTAGTTGGCATGACATTGGGTGACAGTTTGACGCATGTTGCGTTTAGTTTTTAGTTTTCAACATTTCCTCAAATGCGTGTTTTGTTTGTGTAGTTTGGGCGCTGCTGATGCTTTTGCGAGTGTTGCATAAGAAAATGTTCACACTTTCGTAATTAGGCTTGAGTACGCATATATACAACTTATATAATTATGAGGATGATTAATAATTATTATTGATGTCTAAGGATGAATATTTGATAATTTATAATGCAACTTCCTTGAGAAACTTAAATGACAAATAAATGATAAGATTGTTTCAATAACGATTCAATACTTAATACGGCTATTTAATTTTTTTATCGGCCAGTTTTAATTTCTAAAAGATTGAAATATAAACACAATTCTCAATTTTTTCTCACCTAGCAATCAAATAATCTTTGCATTTGTTTTTATCCTTTTTGAATTGTCATCCAGGATTTCTTGAAAAATCGAATCATACAAATTCTATTCCCAAATTTCTGACAGCAAAAGTGAAAAATGTGTATGAGTGTGTATATTTCTGAAAATAAGGAAATTTCTAAGATCTTAGAAACATAAATCCGAATAACTTCACTGATCTATCTAAGTCGCTTGAACACTGACGTAATGTTTCTTGTCTAACACTTTTTTAATGTCATATTAGTGGATAATGCTCTATTAAAATTATCTCTTGTTTTATTCCTCACCTTAAGCATTTCAATCGCTATTAATCACGCCTCTAGAAATGCTTGTCAGTATCCCTCAAGATCAATTTAAGTCGTACTGTGAATTACAGATATTTTCGTTTTTTAATTATTCTCCGCGAATGTGGAATACTTTACCACACTCTGATTTTCCCAGTCATTGCAAATTCAGGAATTCAAAACCAATGTGCATCGAAACTTCCTTTTAAACTCTCAGCTTTCTTCCCAATTCTCGCATTTTGTCTTTGGCATAAAAAAGGTGCTAAAACAATCCACTAATGCACGACTAGCTCACACGAAGTTGCTCCTGTATCCAAAGTGCCTGTTTAAAAATATTACCTATAATTTAAGATTAAAAAATGGACCTGCAAAATATGTTTGTTTTCTAAAATTTAAATGCCATTTAATTTCTCAAAAAAAAAACACTTAATTTTTTTTTTTCTGAAATCCTTAGAGCGTTTTTTTTTTTAATTAATTAATTTTGTATCTATAAAATTTTGCAATTTTAGTTTGAAAATATCTTTGGTATTAGTGCCTTACTTACTTACTTACTTAAGGTGGCGCTACAGTCCGGGGCGGACCTGGGCCTCAACCAACATGCGTCTCCAGCCAGCTCGGTCCCTAGCTAGCTGTCTCCAGTTTCGCACGCCAAGTTGGTTGAGGTCCTCACCCACCTGAGTGCGCCACCTGAGTCGCGGTCTTCCTCTACTGCGCCGTCCCTCGGGATTGGATTCGAAGACCTTCCGGGCTGGAGCGTTGATGTCCATTCGCTCTACATGACCCAGCCATCTAAGCCGTTGGACTTTTATTCTGCTAACTAGGTCAGTGTCGCTGTACAGCCCGTACAGTTCGTCGTTATATCTTCTCCTCCATTCTCCATCTATACGTACGGGACCAAAAATCACCCGAAGAATTTTTCTCTCGAAGCATCCTAAGACGTTCTCATCTTTCTTTGACAGGGTCCAGGCAGTGCCTATTAATATAAATTTTGCATTTGATGTTGACCTGTTTACGAGGTATCGAATTTTGAAAAAAAATGTCATAAAATCCAAAAATAAAAGAGCCTGGGATGCGACCCACACTGATAACTTCCCATCCTGTCTGTCGATTTGTCTTGCAAAAGTTTGTAGGTTTTCGTATTTTGTTAAAAAAATTCTTAAAAATTTCAAAACTACCAATAATATTTTGCATATAATGAAATAGTTTGATTTCAAAGTTATGTTTTTTATTAACGAGATTTTTAGTCGAAAACCAATTTTTACCAATTTTAGTAGCATTTCTTAAAAGTTTTTATTTCTTATTTAAAAAATTCAAATTTGATGAAAGAAATTAATTTGAAGTCAATATCTTCTATTGTTCACGAGATATCAAAAACCAAACATCAATTTTTACCAATTTTGCGTACTATTTTTTGTAGACTTTAATTTTTTATGAAAAAACTGACTGTTGGATTTTTATAAAAAATCTACTGAACGGCGAAAAAAATATTTTCTGTGAGATGAAATAAGTTTGAAGCCAATATTTTTAATTTTTGAAAAGATATTTGAGTCGAAAGTAAATTTTTACTAATTTTTTTTTTAGGTTTTTATTTTTTGTAAAAAAAACTGCTAATTCCATTTTTCTCAAAATTTTACCGAATATTGCAAACAATATTGCTTAAAAAAAAATTAGTTTAAGGCCAATATCTCAAAGTTTTGAAAAGATATTTGAGTCGAAAATCAATTTTTACCAACTTTTACTAATATTTTTTTTAGGTTTTTATTTTTTGTAAAAAAACTGTCCATTCGATTTTTCTCAAAATTATACTGAATGTTGAAAATAATATTTCTTATAAGATAAAATTAGTTGGAAGTCATAACTTTAAATTTTCGAAAAGATATTTAAGTCGAAAATCAATTTTTACCAACTTTGAGTAAAGTTTTTTATAGGTTTTTTTTTTATAAAAAAAAATGTCAATTCGATTTTTCTCAAAATTTTACCAAATGTTAATAACATTATTCTTCGTTGCACAAAATTGTTTTGGAGATGAAATCGTTTTTTGTTCTTAAATTTTTCAAGGTAAATAATATTTTTTTTTTTCAGTTTTCTCGATTTATAAAAAAAACCGTTAATTGGATTTTTTTCCAAAAATATATTTGTTTGGTATCACGTTACAATATATAATATAAAATTTAATTCAAGTCTCTAGCGTTATTGGTTCGTGAGATATTTAGGGTTAACCAACTGGAGCTAACTGGTAATTGTAGGTTGTCAGAATTTCACAAAAACCGACGCCCGCTGAGAAAAATGAACTCCTTAAACAAGTAGAGAGTTTATTATATGATCCCAATGACAGCTAATTGGTGCAAAAATGCAGGTACATTACCTGTATAAAACTTTTATCTATGTACTTTTAAAGTTTTCAAAATGCGATCGATTTCTTTCTAAACGGTATTTTTTAACACTGCTTACACGATATCTTGGAGAACTTTTGACAGATCACAAGAATCCTTTTATAAAATGCGATAATTTTTTAAAGATAAAAACCAGTGCTTCTTTTTCGCAAATTTGTTTTTTTTTTTTCTTAAATCAAGTTTAAATGCATTTAAAATGCTGAAACTATTGATTTTTTGAGTTTATAGACTAATTATGAATGCCAAAATGATGAAGTTTTCGGCTGTTTCGTGTGGGTGTATTATACGAGGCGGTAGAGTGTAACGACTTTACAAAAAAAAAGTTCGCAGCTGCCTCTAACTTCATATTACTATATCTCCTTTCAATGTGAAATAGTCTGCAAAAAATCATGAGTACTCTCAAATGTGTACAAAATGTTGTCAATAAATGATTTACAGTTTTCTGTACAAATTTCATGAAAATCGGATAATTGTTGATGTGTAAGGCTTAATATTTTTTTTCATTAAATTAAATAATTGGTGAAAAAATTAAGGTTTGTGACAAAAAATAAGTTGTCTATGGAATTTGTAAGCTTTTAACTAGTTGTCTAACATTCCACCGAAAAGTACAGCATCCAATCAGAAACGCTTTCTACTTTCAAAAACAAGAATGGTTATTATATGATTTAGAACTAACCAAAAGTTAGCTCTGCACACTTTTTGCCTTCTACCTCTGAAACGGTTGAGCGTTTTAGCGACTTTTTGTGTACCATAATTTACAACTCGGATACGAGATTATCTCTTATTTCGAGGGAAACCCTTATTTCACTTAACTATTATTCCAAATTTATAAGAATTTAAGAAAAATCGACAGAAATTTTTTTTCAAAAAAACTTTAAAAAAATTTGTCAATTCAAATATTTTAAATATTCATGGACACCAATGGAAAGTTATCAGTCGTGTCGAACTTCTTTCCGAAAATTGTTTTGGTTTTCCAAGTCACATTGTATGCACAACTAAATAATCTATAATCCACTGATATTTTTATTTGATTTGTTTTTCAAAAAGCTATTAATCCTTCTTCCCTTCTTTAAGTAGGTAATCACCATCAAATATGAAGCTGTAATATGCAACTTGATGAGACCTTTAACAACATTTTAACAACCTCAGTCCATTTTAAATTATTAATTGAAAAACAAATTTATCCGCATTAAAATAAATCTGTTTGTTCGAAAATTCTTCGATCTATGTTCTGTAAATAATGTACAAGTACATGTAGGGTATTAAGATTAAAATCCCATCTGTGCAAAATTCTATTTTAACTCTCAATAAACAAAACCCATAAACAGAAAGATTATTATAGCTTTTGCTTCTTATTTACACGAACAGATGATGATGAGGTATTACAATTTCAACCGACAGTTTTATTGATATTTTGACGCCAAACATATTGACTCCAGTCCGTAATGATGAATAACTTTTCCACGCCTCAATGTGTACACAGCCCAACACAACACAACACAGCTCCAGCTCGAGAACAGCAATAATTCTTGAAATGTTTGTCATCGGTTCGTCATTACAGCAGCCTACAAAGTCATTTGCTTTTTTCCAATAAGGTTTTCTCTATGTGGTATTGTTTTATGGATTTTCTGTCAAAACTCAAAACTATGTGGGAAGATCGTGATGAATAAGTAGTGCGTAGAAGGTTCGAATTCGACGGAATAATTGGTCGCCATATCTCGTAAATCATGATTAAATACTTAGTATACTGTTAGAGATAGATTTTTGACTGATAGAAGTGGGAGAACCAGCTGTCGAAATTATGCGAACTCTATGAAATCAAGGTTATACAATATTGGTTAAAGCACAACTTAATAAAGAAGTTCCAGGCTATCTTGGTGAGGCAGTGCGCCAATCATTTTCTTATTTATTTCAATCCAGGGTAATTTTGTTATTCACTTATTTCTCCAAATAAATTCTTTATTTGACTAAACAAGTTTTCAAATTCAATCTAGGGCTTTGGAATATTCAATGAACTTTTGAAGCTTAATAAAAATATGTTACCACCATTAAGACTTCGCATCCAATAAAGGCCGATTTATTTTTGATTTTGTTTAGGAAAGTAAACACGCATATTTTTATATGCAAATACGAGTATTGCCTGCAGTCTCAGTCTCAGCTGCCCAAACAAAACCTTTTGGGAGTTTCTCTTAACTCTCTTAACACGATGGTACTAAAGTATGATATTTGTGTCAATAGAGGAAAAGGTTCAAAAATTAACTTAAAGTAAATTGAAATCTCATTCCATTTTTTCAGCTTTTCCTATAGTAAGAAAAAGTTTTTCCATTTTCCAACAGCGACACACAACACAAATAAGAAACAGGAAAAACTTTTTGTTTTCATAGTTTATGCTCCTCGAGGGAAATTTACGAGTTCTGTTTCTATGTAGAAAAAGACATTAAACGATGGGCTGGGCGCTACTGCCGCCGCCGCCGCCGCTGCTACTTCTGATAATTTTGTGCCTTTCTTGAAGAAATTTCCTGTTTAGGAGATTTTTTTAGTAATGAATATGAAATGCGTTAAACCATAGACTTTGACTTGGAAATAAATAATAATGACAACAAAAAGGCCTAAGTTATCTTCAAAACTGATGCTTATTATGATCCTTTTATCTTAAGAGAGGGTAAGAAACACCTGTGAACATTGAACACTTTACTTTTCGGAGGTGAAAAGTTTAAGTGATGAATTTTAGGGAATTGTTTCTCGGTTACAACTTACAACACAAAAGAGCACCTGAGAAATGCTCGAGAACATAAAATAATAACTTTTTGCAGGATAACACTTTGATAATGTAACACGGAAGTGTGTTTTTAACAAGTCTTGTTTTTAAGAGGCCTTAAGAATGACTAAATCTAGAGTAAAATTGACGTTTATTGGTGATTTAAGTTGCAACCCGAATCAAAAGATACAAAAAGTCTTGATTTAGGAACTTTGAACTTGCAATATGTTTGGATGAACTAGAAGTAGAATATAGATAAAGGGTGGGTGGAATACATGTTTTAAATTTGTCCATGTAAACGGTGTTTTTTTAGACGAGTGACTTTGAAGAAAAAATAAAACGCATATAATTTTAATTTTATAGCCAAGAATTTAGCTTTAGGTGTTATAAAAATAAGGGTTTGCCATTATTTTGTTTAATAATTTATTTCGGGAAAGTGACCGGTGCCGCTGGTTCAAATAAATTTAAGCCAAGAGGACCAATTTTCGACCCCTTTTTGCAGCAAATAGGGCCGTATGACAGCCATAACGCACTAAATATTCTCATCAAAACTTTCCTACAATAAATTTCGGTAGCTGTACGGAACCGAACTACGAGTATTATTTTTAAAATAAATATGCATGATTTGCAAACTTTGTTGAGGAGTAAGTGTATTAATTTTTAAATGGCAGACCAAACTGAGCATAAATCAAGTGACAGCTGTCAAAAAGACCAACTCCGAAACCCACACGTCTAAAAAAAACGCAGAGCAAATACATATTCCCATTTCTTCAACGCATTACGAAAGGATTTTGTTGTTCTGTTTTGGAATTTTAACGTACGTTTTCAGATTTTTGAAATCAAGCTGTCTTTTTTTTACAATAAGCTTGTCCTGGATGTCTGCAAAAATACCTCAAGAGTTGTGAATGTTGTTAATAGCTTTTATTTTTGAAAGGCTATCAGTGAAAATAATTGTTTTTTATTTTAAGTAGTTTTGAATTGCTTTGAGTATTACAAACGTTTCTGCAGTGAAGATTGATGAAGTGAAATGGAGTAGACCCTTTCTAACAACAAATCTTTCTTCATTGACAACAGGGAAGTAAGTTCCGTCATTTGTTTTCGAATCTTCAGTAAATAAAATTTTCGATCCCAGCCTTAAAAAATTTTCTTTTAGCTCTAAGAACATTGCAAGATAAATACTGTTGTGGGTAGTATCTTTGTTAAATTTTTTGAGTTGAAAAATTCTAGAGTTACTTGGTAGTTTCCATGAAAGACATGATTTTTCCCTACACGTATTATCCATTTTCCTAAGTTTGAACCTTGACATTAGTGTGAAATATTACATCATTTAAATGACCACCACACAAATTGTTACAAGCATCGATTTTTTTGAGGTAATTTTCCACAACTTTTTGACACATATTGGGCGATATCTTAGCCATAACTTGATGAATGTGGGTTTTTAAGTGCTCAAAAGTTAAAAGTTTATCTGCATAAACACGTTCTTTCGCGTAGCCCCAAAAAAAAAAGTCAAGCGGTGTCAAATCATTTGTTCTTGGTGGCCAGTTGATATCGCCACGACGAGAAATTACGCGGCCAGTAAATGTCTCTTGCAATAAAGCCATATTCGCTCAAGTTGTGTGGCATGGTCTTGTTGAAACCACATATTCTCCAATAGCAGGCAAAAAAAAATCGGTTATCATAAGACCATAACGCTCCAAATTGACGGTGCAGTCATTCCATCGTCGTTTTCTAAGAAGTAAGGTCCAATCACACCTCCGAACCAAAGAGCGCACCAAGCAGTGACTTTTTGTTGATGTAATGACCTCTCTTCAATTACTTGAGGATTCTCAGAACCCCAAATACGACAATTTTGTTCATTAACATACCCATCGAGTGATAAATGTGTTTCGTCGCTGAAGAAAATTGTGTCGCTTGTTGTTCAAGCACCCACGTTGTGAATGTTCAGCTGGCTTCAGTTGTTGTGTGATCTGAACTTAGTGTGTAAATCCAAATGCAAAATACACCATAATGTGCCTTAAGACAGTCTTAATTCCTGAGAACGACCAGGAATCGACACATTCGGGTCTTCGGCAACACTTTCACTTAAAGCAGCGATATTTTCAGTGGTACGAGCGAAACGATGATGCACAGGGCTTACAATATCTGTAACCAATCCAGTCTCTCCAAATTTCTGCACAATTTTGCCAATTGATTGCGTAGTTGGACGGTTGTGTAAATCATAATCTCCTCTGAAAGCACGATATGTGTCTGTGGCAGAATCACCATTTTTGTAAAAGGTTTTAACAATTTGTATGCGTTGTGCGATAGTTAAGCGATCCATTTTCGTAAATGTCAAACTTTCAACTGACCAAAAGAAATCGGTTTAACAACTTTGTTTGACAGATTCCAGCCCTATACTTTTGAAACCGCAAAACGGATAACCCGATATATGTATATCTGGGGTGAACATAAAATAAATCGCATGCATAAGACAAGGACATCTTAAGGTTAAAAATAAAACAAATTGATGGTATTTCACACTTTTCAAGACATGTGTCAAGGTTTTAAAAAACATAAAGTAGTACTGGTTTGAAATTAGTTTTGAGAATAACTTTAATTAAACTTTAATTTTTAATTTAGTAATAAGATTAAGTTATATTAGTTATAAAAATTCATGTACATATAATAAGGTTGCAGCTCTTAAGAATATATAGTAGCATCCGTTCGTCACGCCAGAGGTCTTGGGTTCAATCTTTGCCTTTGCTATAAATAAAGCTTTTTATCATAGGTACTGTGTCTTGCGAGGATTTGACAAATCCTCCAAGAGTAATTCTTGTTGTGAAAAGTGCTTTCTCAAATAAGCCGTTTGGATTCGGCTTAAAACTGTAGGTCCTCCATACCTGACAACATTACTCGCACACAGAAATCGCTGAGAGTTGTAAGCCACATCAAGACCCTAGTGCTCAACGGACTGTTGCGTCAACTACTTTAATTCTTAAGAATTTATATAAGTTTGAGTAGTATCAGTCATTTAGATTGATGACAAGTTGAGAGTGAGAAAGCGTGTCACTGCCAAGAAATTTTCTTCCGTACGTTTTGTATATTGGACAGGTTCCGATGAAGTGCATGGTATTTTCCGATTTATCCATATATTAAATAGTGTAAACATATTCCATCCAAATGATAGAAATCATATCACGAGAGTTAGAGTCATCGAAGTAATTCAGTATGTTTGAGTCATCAAGTTGCAATATTCATAAATTTGTGTGCTATTAGAACTCCAAATTCAGTCTAGTGCTTTTCTTTCAGTTTTAGTAAATAAATTTCTGAAAGCTAGACCATTTAAGTAGGTTTACGTCAAATAAAAAATTAAACGAAGATCTTTGAATAAGATTTAACCACTCCTTAGCCAGAAGATTTTCTTGTTAACTTCCCATAGGAAGTTATTGTAATGGGTCCGATTTGTCGAATTGAAAATGTTGACATTTATCGACGTTTCAAGGTCCCTAGAGTCGAAATGAAAGATTTTTGAAAAGATGTCTGTGTGCGCGTGTGTACGTACGTTCATACGTCCGTACGTCCATACGTCGTACGTTCGCGAGGTTTTTTCGTCGTCCATAGCTCAAGAACCAATAGGTATATCGACTTCAAATAAATGTTGTTATACAGATAATAGTGCAGAAAGATGCAGAAAGGGCTCTCAAGAAAATTGCGTGGGTGGTTTTTTTACCATAGGAATTTAAAAAAAAAGGTGAAAATTTTGGTTAACCTTAAATATCACACAAACCAATAACGCTAGAGACTTGAATTAAATTTTATATTATTTATTGTAACGTGATACCAAACAAATATATTTTTGGAAAAAAATCCAATTAACGGTTTTTTTTATAAAAAATAAAAACCTACAAAAAAACATTACTCAAGGTTGGTAAAAATTGAATTTTGACTCAAATATCTTTTCAAAAATCTAAGATTATGGCTTCCAACTTATTTTATCTTATAAGAAACATTGTTTTCAACATTCGGTAAAATTTTGAGAAAAATCGAATTGATAGTTTTCTTACAAAAAATTAAAAACCTAAAAAAAATATTAACATAAGTTGGTAAAAATTTACTATCGACTTATGTAAATATCTATCCAAAACTTTGAGATATTGGCTTTAAACTAATTTTATCTTATGAGAAATATTGTTTTCAACGTTCAGTAAAATTTTGAGAAAAATTGAATTCACAGTTTTTTAACAAAAAATAAATACCTAAAAAAAATAATAAAAGTTTGTTAAAATTGATTTTCGACTCAAATATCTTTTAAAAATTTAAGATATTAGGCTTCAAATTAATTTTATTTTATAAAAAATATTGTTTTCAGCATTCAGTAATTTTTTTATAAAAATCCAACAGACAGTTTTTTTTATAAAAAATTAAAATCTCCAAAAATAAGTGCAAAATTGGTAAAAATTGTGTTCGGTTTTCGATATCTCGTGAATAATAGAAAAACATTGGCTTCAAATTAATTTCATTCATCCAATTTGTATTTGTTCATGTTAGAAACACAAAATTTTAAGAAATGCTACTAAAATTGGTAAAAATAGCTTTCGAATAAAAATCTCGTTAACCAAAATAGATTTTGAAATCAAACTCTTTTATCATATGCAAAATATTGTTGTTAATTTTTAATTTTTTTAGAATAATTTAACTGATAACTTTTTTAACAAAGTAGGAAAACCTACAAACCTTTTAAGCAAGACAAATCGACAGACAGGATGGGAAGTTATCAGTGTGGGTCGCACCCCAGCCTCTTTTTTATTTATAATATCTTTCTATAAAATATTTATACTTAAATTTATCTATTTAATGAAATGAAAGCTTTTTGGTTTATCAAAAATTAATCGTGGTAGAAAATTTAAGTAAAATTTAAACCTACTAAGAATAACTTTCATTATTTTCCAAAAATTGTCACATTCAATATTAATTCCACTTCAAATAAATGTATGCATTATTTGTTTGAATCGCTGAGTACAGTGCCAGCGTCTATTTTAAGAAAAACCGGCAGCAAATGTAATGTTTTTTTTTTATTACAAGAGAATTAAACCACATTACTTTAGCACAGTTTTCATTTTTAAATTAAAAATGTATACCTACAAAGAGGACATACCTACCTATAAGTTGTTGTTCTTGGAATGAAGACAAAAAATTACGTTTTTGCCTCATCATTTCTTCTCTTATTTTGCAACTGTACCTTCCTTCTGTATATATTTCCTTTCCTCGTCAATATTCAACCAAATATCTAAACAAAACAATTTTTTTGTCTTCTTTTTTTTTTTAGCTCCATCACCAACCGAACAACTTCAGCAGCCCACAACGAACGAGACGCTTTCTGGTAAGTCAGACATCTTTAATATCCTTCCTCACTGAATTATTCACAACCAGACAAATAGAAACTTTTACAAATGACTTTTTTTTTTCAATTTAACTTCACCCTTCCTTTCGGACTTTGTGTCAAATCGTCTCATGAAGTTATCAGAATCTCCAGCTCCAGGACACAAAAAAAACTGTCCAAGTGTATTACAATTTAATTTTTCACTTCCATTCAATGGCTTTAGGTTTCGAAGATAACAATCAGGAATTTCTTGTCATTCATTCGATGTATGCTATAATCCAGCTTTTTGGCTTTTGATAGTAAATACAGGTTGCACAGGTATTGTAAGTCTTGAATATTAAGAACAAGATGCATAAGATGTCTGGCACTACCATATACCAGGACATGGCTAGGGCTACTGGTGACACCCTAAGAATCATTGAACTAAATCAATTTGTATATCCACCACCCGGCCTAAATTGATTTTACGATGCGATGTGAACCGAAGGGTGAGACTTCGACTCCATTGTCCTCTCGAAGGATAAGAAAATCCACCTCGTGTTTCGGCAATTTGTTTTTTTCTTCTTCGGTTCTTTCTCTTTGCCGTCATTCCACCCTTCTTCTTGGGTTTTTATTTTAGAGGATACTTGTGGATTGTATCTCGGTGTAAATTATGGGTTTTCGATAATCCTTTTTATCCTTTTGGTTAAGGGTCACAGTCTTACCTGTTGGTTATTGGTTTAGTTGTAAAACATGGCTTTTATGTGACTCTTGTGGCTTAATAAAAAAAAATCGCCGAAGCATGTTTTGGTCGTTAAATTTTATTTTCAAACCTAAAAGTTCGAAACTTACTACGCTTTAACCATCATAAAAGAAAAACACAGGAAAGCCAAGGAAGAAGGATATTACTTAAATACAATTCTTATAAGTGAGCTTCTTTACTTTTAACTTTTACGAGTTGAAGGTTCAAGTGAATAAATTTCATCACTCCACGGCCACCAAATTTTGAATGTTACTACCAACATGACTACGACGAACGTCGAAGACGAAGACGACGTTAACATCAACATTTTGAGTCATAAATTATATCCTTTATGCTTATATTGTAAAGGACATGCTGCCGCCGCGCCATGCCACTGTCGAGCTGTTGTGGAGAGTGTATGATGAAAATTCATAATAATAAGAAGCGAAAGTGCGAAAAGAAAAAAAGAACCGGAAGAGTAAAATTGCGTGAAAAAAGCTAAGAAGTTGCTATGGCAGTTTTTCCGGGTGCCAAAAATATATATTTTGTGCGCTGGTTATGGTGACGATGATGATGTTAGACTGTGAGGGGCCAACTCTGGAGTCTAGTACATTATTATTTAACTTTGATAAAGTTTGGCAAAACACTTGGGTTCGTAATTTATGTTGATGTTTATATTCTTGCGTCAAGAAAGACAAACTCATGAAGTGAAATTGAAAGATGTTTTTTTTGTTTTATCGTAATAAGTTTGAGATTCGAGCCAGTCTAAGATTTTTGTGTGAGCAAAATTTATTTTGTTGTTGAATTAAAACAATTCAAATGTTGAACTTCGCGTTGAAAAAATTGGAAAAGAGCATTACTCTATTTTTGCCCTATGACTTTTATGGGGATAGCTGATCTTCTTAATGACTGAACTATTTTAAATATTTTGTCTTACTACTTCAAGCAATCAAGTCTGTAGTGCTAAGAAATGGTTTTATGTACGAGCCTTACGATAATTAGGCGGAAGTTGCTCGATACATTTGAAGAACTGTTTCGATTTTGATAGATACAGAAATGTTTGGAAGCCCTGTGCAAAGATCAGAAAAAAGTTTCATTCTAATTGATTTTACGGCACAAATTTAGTCTCCAATTTTTTTTTCTGGCAAAAAGTTTAAGCCACATACAAAAATATCAACTATATTATTTTCGGATTTGCTGTGATCTCGGTAGGCAATTATGATCACCTCTTCGGGAATTAACATGGTCAGGAAACATTTCTCGAAAAATTTGTATTGTTAAGTTGCTTGTGTGGCACGTACATAGCTACGTCATCCACATCAATAACTTAGTAGTGCAATCCATTTACCAAAACAGTTGCTGCTCCAGGCTCATTTAAGAATAAGTTAGGTCCAAGTAAACATCCATCGCCAGCCCAAAAACCGTACCAAATTGTGACACCTTGAGGTTGAGGTTGAAGAGACTTTTTAACAGTCATTCTTGGATTTTAAGAACCAAATAGAACATTTCTGCTAATTAAGGATTTCTCCGAGGTAAAATGAGGCCCATTTTCTTGAAAATAATTTTTTGATAAAAATCCGAACCTTTTTGTATGTATTTGAAGGACCAAATCAGCAAAGATACGATGTTTCTGGCGATCGACTGGCTGAATTTCTCGAGTTAACTGAACTGTTTAAGCTTTTAGAGCCAAGTTCTTATGCAAAATAATAATTGCTTATCGACGCTGTCAGTTTTTGACATTCCCTTTCTGTGTCTGTGTTCTAGGGGCCATAACTTTGCCTCTATTATGGTCATTAAGTTAAATTTCAAAGAATCAAAAGTAGAGAAGGAAAACAACTTAAAAATTCATTACGATAAACTATTAACTAACATTTGTGAACTATCAATTTTTTATTTTTGTTTGTTTTCATTTAACTAAAAATTCACTTCAGATTCGCGTCCAAACTGACATGAATGACAGACAATAAAAATTATATAGAGTGCAAAACGTTTCCGATTCCAGATAAGTTGAACAAAATTTCGGTGGTGCAGCGCATGTTATCGACATTCATACAACTTTCTTTCGTCGGATTCGGTTATAGCAATAGCTTGGAAAATAATTGAAACTGTCACTTTAGTTCATTCGCCGAACTCGGTAATAAGGGTGATTGTTAGTTTTTCTTGGGCCACGAAATGCACACGATTTCGATTACTAAAGGATCATTTACTTCGCTTGAACATCGTCGAAATGTTTCTTGTCTCACCCTCTTTTACCGTTATTTTAATGGTTTATGCTCTAGAGAAATAGCCAGTTGCATTCCTCCCCTTAAACAGTTCAACCGTAATACTCGCACTTCTAGGAATGCTCATCAATATTCCCTCGAGCCCAACGTCGGTCGTACTGTCAAGTACAAAGATTCATTCTTTAGCCGTACTATGCGAATGTGGAATGCCTTGCCACACTCTGTCTTTCCCAACCATTGCAATATTCAGGAATTCAAAACCAATTTGCACCGACACCTCCTTTCAACCCCTCTCTCCCTTTCCTAGTGCTCACACTGTGTCTACATAATAAGGGTAGTATTATCCCTTTGAGTGTGCGCTTATTATAAAAAAAAGGGTTTTCCATTAAATGCGCCTTGATTTTAAATTGAATAAAACAAGTTGTATATGAGATATCAATAAATATCCTTATTTGAGAGCCCTTTCATTGACATGATGTGTGAAATATAACATCATTCAAATGGCCGCTAAGGCTTTGCTGTGTAGGGCAACTTTGAAACGTCCAGTTTTCTATGACTTTGGCGCTTAAATCAGGCTGAATTTGATCGATGCCATCGATCGATTAGGTTGCCCTTTAGGGGTGGCAGCGGTGGTTTGCGGCTTATTCGCATAGACCTGCGACTTAAGAAAGCCCCACAAGAAAAAGTCTAAAGTCAATTTATACGATCTTGGTGGCCAATTCCGTCGCCTTGGCATGAAATAACCATTCCGCTCGCTCAGAATATCCATTGTGTCTTGAGCTGTGTGCTATCCTGTTGAAACCATATGTCTTCGGTATCCATATCATCCAATTCAGGCCACAAAAAGTATAGCGATGACCGTTGACGGTGATGGCCTGGCCATCATCATTTTCGAAGAAGTACGGAACGATGACGCCTCCACCCAAAAATCTAGCAATTTTGTTTATTTACGTATCCATTGATCCACAAAAAAATGTAGTAGACTGTCATGCCAGAGGTCTTGGGTTCGATCCCTGCCTATGCTCTAAAGTTTGTTTTCACGGGAACTGCCTCTTGCAAGGAATTGACAAATCCTTCAAGGGTAATTCTTGTCATGAAAAATGTTTTCTCAAATTAGCCCATGGGATTTGGCTTAAAACTGTAGGTCCCCTCCATCCCTGACAACATTACTCGCACACAGGAATGGTTGAGAGTTGCAAATCACTATGCTCTAGTTCTCAACGGAATGTTGCGCCACCTAATTTATTTTATTGATATTTCGAAAAAAATTGGGATCAACTTTCAACTGCTCGGAAATTCAATTAGCGAACACGCAACGCACGTTGCGTATGGTCGTTTGGTTTCAGCTCCTGGGTCAGTTAGATTTCGCCACGTTGCACAGTGATTCGGTTTGTATGGGAGAGCGGAAAAAAGTCTGTAAAATCTGAACGGTTCAACGGATTTAAATGAAATTTGGCAAACATGTTAAGATTAGTCTTTTACATATTTAGTCAAAATTTGGTTGAAAAAAAAAAAATTATAAACAAAGTTATTGACGTTTTTCTAAAATTTGAGGGTTTTTGATTTTTGTATGGGAGAGCGCAAAAAAATTTGTAAAATCTGAATTATTAAACGAATTTTAATGAAATTGAAATTACAAGTTAAGATTAGTCTTATACATACTTGGTCAAAATTTGGTCAAGAAAAAATTATTAGAAAAAAAGTTATTGACATTTTTCTAAAATTTGAGGCTTTTGATGTTATATTTAAATAAAAGTTTTTTTTAGTAAAATCTTAACTTTTTACTTTGAACAAAATAGTATTACTTACTATGTATATTATAAAATTAAATAAATAAATAGATAAATACATACAAAAAATAAATAAAAAAATAATGAAGTAGTAATTTTATAACGCTAAAATGAGGTTTTTAGCGTCTGCGCTGATTGGAAGTATTTTCTTCTTAAAAACCTTGCACTAATGCTCAATAACTCAATACTGACTTTTTTTAATTAATCCTTTATATATATAGATTTAAGTAAGAGATTTTATTCTAATAAGTCAGGTAATAAAAAATTACGTAATACACAACAAAAACAAAGCAATAAAACTTTAAAAATAACACCTTTTTTATTTCTACCTGCCCTACTTTTAGCGAAAAATTAAAAAAATAAAGGATTATCCCTAATCCTTTTCTTTATTTTTTATTAAGCTCTATCATATAATTTAAAATATCATAAAACTATATTGTTTTTCGTGTGTTGTTTCCAAGAAAATTGAGTTCAAAGTTGAAAAAAATGTCCAGGCAGAAATAAATGGTTTCGCATAAATCGAAATTCTCAGACCAGACAATGTATTAATTTTGTTTTTATTTTTAAAATAAAGTTTGACATTTTTTCTTAAAATAATGGGCTTAACCACTTCATTCTGACAATTAATAACGAAGAAATCAAACTTTTTGGTAAACACCACCCTCAAAACGCAGTTTTTTGAAATCCGATTCAGTGAAACATTTTTGATCATAACTTCCACATCTGCAGCTGTTCTTTAACATGAATGTATGGAGCATATGCTGGCACACTTACTTTCTTGGTATCTTTTGGAGCTTTTTTTAAAAATCAAAAAGTTAAAAAAAACGCATTTTTTCCTAGTACTAAAGCTTCAGACTACTTATAAAGGGTGTCCCAAAATTAACGCAAGATTTGAATTAAATAGAAAACGCCGTTTTTAGTCTTTTGATAGTTATATTTTTATTGACTCGTAAAGTACATAGGATAGGGTTGTGTATGGAATAACACATCGGACAAATGGCCTCCACGGCTTTGCATGCACATGCGCACTCTTTTGTTGAAATTTTCCATGACCATTCTGCATAAATGTGGCTGAATTTCGTTGATGCAGCGTTGAATCTCCTCCTTTAATGCACGGGTGGTTGTGGGCTTGTTGACATAGACTTGTGATTTCAAATAACCCCATAAAAAGAAGTCTAATGGTGTTAAATCACACGATCTAGGAGGCCAATTTTGATCACCGAAACGAGAGAGAGTCACTGCTTGACCAGCATCATTTTCAAAAAAATATGGCCCAATTATGCCTCCAGCCCAAAATCCACACCATACAGTCACGCGTTGTGGATGCATTTGTTTTTCGACAATCACATGTGGGTTCTCCGAACCCCAAATGCGGCAATTTTGGCGATTGACAAAGCCATCAAGATGAAAATAATGTGCTTCATCGCTTAGGATGATTTTGCTCGAAAAATCAGGGTCCATTTGTTGATGTTCAATAATCCATTCAACGAACTCTCTTCTCTGTCCATGGTCATTAGGCTTCAATTGTTGTGTTAATTGAATTTTGTAAGCATGAAGACACAGATCTTTGGTGAGTATACGCTGTAGAGAGGTTCTTGAAATTTGCAATTCTTGTCCACGACGTCGAATTGAGGTTCCTGGATTGTCAGCAACACTCTCACGCACTGCTTCGACATTCACATTTGAACGGATTGTTTTTGGACGACCAGTGTGTTTGGCGTCTCCAACGGATCCAGTCTCCATGAAGTTTTCAATTAATCTCTTCACAGTTTACGAAGTTAAAACACTATTCCGACCATATTTTGTATGAAATTTTCGAACTGCAGCCGCCAAGCTTTCACTATTTTTGAAATATTCTTTAATAATGAAGACACGTTGTTCTCTCGTGTAACGCTCCATTTTTAATAACCCTATACTGTTAGCTGTCAAATTGCTTTTTTTCAGGGTTGCCAACACTTCACTGCACAAATGGCTGCTTATAAATAATCAATTTTTTTAGATAATCGAAAATAGACCAATTCAATTATTTAAGAAGCTAGAGAATTTAGTTAAAGGAACTTCGGAAAAAACATCTCAAAATTTGTTGAAAATACGGTTCGCGATTTGAGTAAAATTATTTTTCAACTTTGAGGGCTTGTAAACCAGAACATACAATATATATGATAAAAAATACTTTTAAATCATACGCTCGGGTTATGTAAGAGTACTTAAACATACAATTTAAAAGGATAAATATGACTTCTTAAAAAGACTTTTTTCCGCTCGAGAGACATTAATTTTGTCATTCGAAACATTTTTTTTACATTTTTTTTCTTACAACCTACCTTTTTCGTATAGTTTCCTTATAACATTTTCCAAACATTAAAAAACTCAAGGAATTGTAGCTAAATTTAAATTTTGGATCAACTCTTTCTAAAAACACCATTCTTTCCGCTTTCACCATCCATATATAGTTTCGCATTCACATACCGCTTTAAGTCTACCAAGCCACTTTAGCTATGCCAAAAGAGCTCTATAAAATTCAGCCACATGGAATTTCTGCTACAACCACGAAACCACATACCGCATTTGAAAACTTTAAAGAACGCTTTTTTTGTCATTGTCTACGAGTATAGTAATCCCCGGTCGCCTTGTTTTAGTCATCATCCAAACTCTCCACATTACACTAGACTCACTATAAACCTAGAAAGTGCTATGCGTTTTCAAGATACCTATAAAGCTGCTCGTAGAATGCGGAATTTCTGATGTTTTTTGGTGGGAAATACGCACTAGGCGCATATTCTTGTGGTATAAGGATTAAACTTTAGCCGTCGAATGATTCATTTGCGGATAAAATACTCTTCCAAACCTCAAAAGAAATAAAAATAACACACACACCAAATATTCCCCATTTCGGTAGCTAAATGATTTAGGTAATCGTCCTTAAATTTATGCAAACAAAAAAATTTATAAAGAAAGGAACAAGAAAGAATTATTGCAGAAGATATTTTTGAATAATTCATGAGAGGGGGGGCCATAGCTTACAAGTCTACAATACTCTGCAAGCATAAGGGTTGCTTTTTTTCTTATAGGATACGACGAATTTAAAATATCCCAAAACGTGTCCGTGGATGATGGGGATTGGGGATGTGAAAACGGGGGAATGGGAAAGTTCTTGTTCTTTGAAGTGAAAATTGATTTTTCTTATTTGGCTCGCGTGAAATATCAAAATTTACCTGCGATTCAGGTGCAGATGGCGAAAACAAGTCGGATCAGTGTTAAAAATTATGTTAAATTTATATATATGTATACACAAAATAAGGAACACAAAAATATAGTGTGGGTTTATATTTATTGTTAAAATTGGACATGGCCAGTACGTGACGGGAAAATTCAAAATTTCATTTACTAAAAACTTTGGTGTTTTTCTAAAAATAAAAATATATAGGGTACATCAGACACTTAGGATATTGGATTCAATGAGTTGAAGAGGCAAGGACGATGTTATTGTGTTTCCCTCTTAGGTAGGATAGTGTCTTATAGAGTATCTAGTATACGAGACAGATTCTCAAATATATGGGAATGGGTTGTATTTCTTCTTTTCCTTTAAATATTTATTTGGGGTATGCAGGCAGCAGTGCTTCATATATACATATTTCTACTTCCTAGGCGAAGGATATTCAATGGCAATGGGGTTGAATTGAAACATGTTGTATGTTGTTGTGGGCTATCCTTAGAATATCACATTGAATATTGGTTTTGAAAGTACTAACATCGAAATTTATTTATGTTTTATATTTTCGATACAAGTGAAATTAGAAATATTGCTCTGATTGTTAAAAATTCGAAAGATTTCGTTTGAAATTCAAAATGGATAACAATTGATGTCTCAAAAATGTGAAATTACGCGGCCAGGAAACTTCTCACCCAATAAAGCCATAATTATGCCTTGTTGGAAATACATATCGCCCAAGTCCTGATCTGCTAACGCTGGCTGGAAAATTAGCAACACTTGCAGCAATGTTTTCGACTGAGCGTGCATTTTTATGGAAAATTGCACAGGCCTTTCGTCATTGGTTAAGCTTCCGCTCCTACCTTTGAATCGCTACTTTTTGATGAATTTTAACTAATTTAAAAGCGCAGTTCGAATATTATAAACAAATAAATTAGTTGGCGCAACAGTCCTTTGAGATCTGGGGCCTAGTGAATTATAACTCTTAACCATTCATGAATGCGAGTAATGTTTTCAGAATTAAAGGGGACCTACAGTTTTAAGTCGAATCCGAACAACTAATTTTAGAAAGAACCCTGAAAAGAATTCAGATGGTGGGGGTTGAACCTTAAGGCCTCTGGCATGACAGTCCAACTATAATCATCACGCAACGGGTACTACCTGCTATCCGAATGTTAAGCGATCTATTATTGTAAATGCCAAGTTTAGGTTAAGTTGGCTATTGCAGGAAAAATGAACACACACCAATAGTTTATCCGTTGTAATACCAAATGGATGTTAAGATCTGCCCTATAGTCTTTAAATAAGTTAGAGATATGTATGTAGCTATGAAGCGTTTGAGACAATAGATGTCAGAATTTCTTAGATCTTTTAAAAGTCTCCAAAGTGGAGTCTTCATCTTTGTGATAGGGCAGGACATGAACATAGAAAGTGAGAAACGGTCTCCTCTTCTTTTACTTCCATGCAGCTTTTGCAAAAATCGTTTGCAGAAGCTCCAAGTCGAAAAGCATGTCTACCCATTAAGCAGTGTCCTTTAAGGACTCCTATAGCGGAACTCATGCGTTGCTCATAGCGTTTAGCATCAGGTATTAGCCGAATTAATTTGAATTTGAATGACAAGTTGTTGTATTAGACCATCTGTGGTTTGCCTTTTCCATGGTATCATGCTATAGCATAATTAGCTCTAGCGATGTTGGCCCATCAAAGGTAAAACTGTTCCATTTTTTGCAAGTTCGTCAGCTTTGCAATTTCCTAGAATGTTTCCAAATAAGGTGAATGTTAAACTGCTCCATCATCTCCACAAGAGATAATCGACAATCTCAGGCTGTTAGTGAGTTTATTGAGGCAGAGTCCAATGGAGGTCCGTTAAGCTGGAAACACCCCAATCGAATTTCGAAATTCTAATGATAGGGTAATTTAGAGCTCTTTTTGGGCTAATTTAGTGCTCTAATCCCGACTTGGTTCAAAAATCCCTTCCCCTCAAACTTGTGGTGTTCCCAGCTTGACTATATGAGAAGATGCGTATGGTATATCGAGAGCCAAGAGAGGTGTTCTTTGATGGCCAGAAGTTCTACCTGGATTACGCTTCAGTGATGGTGCAGGGAATTAACTTCACGGGAACAACCTTCACATGGGAACTAACTTCACCACTATTGGGAATTGATTTCACTTTTTTTTTGTGAAGTTATCTCCCACTGAAGGCGGGAGATAATTTCATCAGAAAATTATGTGAAGTAACTTCCCACCTACGATTGAAATATCTGAAAAAATATGGTGCAGGGAATTAACTTCACGGGAACTACCTTCACATGGGAACTAACTTCACCACTAGTGGGAATTAATTTCACTTTTTTTTTGTGAAGTTATCTCCCACTGAAGGCGGGAGATAACTCCGTTGCTCCGCTTAGGGTATGCAATGTCGCCAGGCAGGCGCCAATATCAACAGCTTTTTTGAATAAAAGCACCTGTGGGTGGCCCGCTTCGCGGGATCATAACATAACATGTTAATTTACTTTAACTGTACTGAAGAATGAAGTTAGTTCCCACCTTCCGTGGGAAACAGTTACACATGAAAGTGAAATTCATTCCCACAAAAAAGTGAAATTATCTCCCACCTTCAGTGGGAAATAACTTCACCAAAAAAAGGTTAAATTAATTCTCACTAGTGGTGAAGTTAGTTCCCATGTGAAGGTAGTTCCCGTGAAGTTAATTCCCTGCACCTTCAGTGATTGGGAAGACGAAATTAGAAAAAACATTTTAGTTCGTTGCAGTACACGCCTCTACCAACCTCGCCATCGGTTTTTGAACGATCTGTGTAAAAGTTAATTGTTTCATCTGTCAAAAAGGACTTATTCTTCAAGGTAGACCTGGAACTGATGGACACTTGGAAATTTTTGTTGAATTGTGGATGAGGACTTATGATGTAGTCGACGTTACTATAGGTAAAGATCTGAATGGTAAAAATTCAACTTATATTAATATGAACTGTATTCATGTTCGTTCATACGGCCATCGAGGGCACGTTTCTAGTGGTCAACCCGTTGGACCCAATTCTCGTAGACTTGGCCACACGCAGGCGCTATTTCGTTTTCAATGTTGCCTTTGTCACCGTCACCGGATCCGAATTTCGGTAGAATGTGCAGTTTTCAAGTCCCCATTGGAAAACCTTTTATATGTTGCCTTTAGATCACATTGTGGAAACATAAACTTATTGGGAGTTATTAAACAAAATACTTTCCTTTTCAGGAGAGCTCTTTAACTTTGTGTTTTAACAAAATGTCTTCACTCTAAAATTCAATGTTATTAAATTTTGTTTTACTTGATGTACTACACTCTAATTTCTTGGTTTTTATGTAGTTCAACCGTTTTTCTCCTAATCTATAAATTGTATGAAAAAGTGTTAAACGTTTCATCGATTAACAACTTTTCCACTTTTTCAAGAACAAAAAACCCAAACTTTTCGAGAAGTTCGGATAAGACTGCACTTTACTTCATCTTGCCCAGTCTTTTAAAAAAATATTAAAACTGATGTGGAAAGAGGCCTGCTGTAGTACAGAAGTGTCAAAAGCAGTACAATGCTACTAAAAATAACTTTTAGCAACACAATTGACAAACATTTTCCATAAAATGTGTTCTTTAAATTCACCTATTCTGGAGATTCCGTGATTAGAATTAGTAATAAATAGCTAATACTGCAATTTATGAATTCCTAATACTGAAAATTAATATTCCGGGTAGTTTCAATTCAATTTTTATTGGTGGAATTGTATTTTGAAAGTTTACATCACTGAATTCATTATTTACTGTGAACTTTAAGTTTCGGTAAAATAGATACAAGTTCATTGAAGAATTGTAAATATTTGATTTGGACTCATTTTTAATTTTTGTCCGTCATTATTTCAACGAACTGTATTTACCTAAACATTATTCCAAATTTAATCTTAATTTAAAACATGATATTTCCAAAATTTATAATCCGCCATTCATAGGATATTATCAAACCCCGCATTCAAAGTACTTTCCAAACCACAGAAAATATTCGAGACGTTTTTGGACTTGTGCCTAAAACATATTCCCAAAATAACCACAAAATATCTACCTAAAAGAGTCCATACACATAGACGAATGTAAAAGCTGTGGTGGCGGTGCATGGTGGGAGGGCGGTTTAAGCATGAGCATCTAAATCATCTGTGTCGCTTTTCAATCCGTCGTGCGTCGGCCGTGTCGTCGACGTCGTTGTCGTTGGCATCGTCATGTACCTTAACCACATCCATTGTGTGGTTAAAATATTCAAGCCCTGCATTTCGACATCATAGAAAACAAGATCTCTTATACCTCACACGTACCTATGTATGTACATATATATAAACTCACAGGTGCAAGTAACATTCCCCATAACAAAACGGCAGCGAGCAGAGCGTTTGTTAAACCAACTAAACACCATCACAAATAAAAGAACAAACATATCCTTCTGCTGATCCTAGAGAAAGTAAATAGGCATCACCTCACCCTCGATTCCCACAACATAAACAATATAGGGCTTCGTTTTGGAGCGTGTGTCATAAATTCTACCCTCTCTTGCAATCGGCTAAAACACAACACGGGTAACACAACACTCCCACCCTCTAAATTCTCGCTCCATATCACTCGTTCGTAGCTTGAGTCCTAAAAAGACGCACAAAATAGGTACAACTGAGAAGCATGAATTACTGTGAAATCCACTCCTAGACAAGGGTGAGGGTGTTTAAGAAAAAAGAAACAACCATCGAGAAGTTCATCTGCAGGTTCTTGGGGACAGTAAAAAGTTTTCAAGTACAAAAAATATTCAAAGTGCCCCCAAGAATATGCAAAGTAACAGAAACAAAATACTCGTATACCTACTCCAAGTTTGATTCATTGGAGCAGTGAATGAATATTTTTGTTTCCTAACTGACGACTGCAACAACTACGACGACTTCGACTAGACGTCAGAAAATATTATTAATAAAACATCTCTTGGCAGGTGGCAAAGCTATGACAAAAGGGTCGGAGTTGCTTTTATTCGGTTTGGTTGGTGGGGTTCGAGTGGGCTGACATTTTGTTTTTGGTTTTGTATATTTTAATGGTACATTACAGAAGATTGAAGGTGTTTAAGAAGTTGATGACAATGTTGAGAGTATGTTTTAGAAATTCTATAAGAAATATGAAAGAGTGCTTTCTACTGAGAAAAGGTTCAATGAATCGCATGAAAAAGGAATTTAAATGAAAGATATTGCTTATAGCTTTTTAAAACCAAGGCGAAATTATGTGCCACTTCTGTACCTTTGTACCCTAATGGGTTTACTTGCAACACATTGTTTCCAGGAGTGCTAACCGCAAAATGTTTTCAAAACAAGAAACATTACAATATTCAATGATACTGGAAAAATACAAGTTAAAGGGATTTTATATTTATATCATTTCATTTTGTAATAGCTTTTAAGTTTCTAAATATTTAGACAAATTTTAAAGCCCTTAACATGTAAGCGTAAAATTTTGTGCCATTCATTCTTCCAAAACTCTATAACTTTTGGACTGCAGAAAATGTGATCGAAAACAGGTGTACAAACATGACGTACGCTTTTTTATTCTCTATAAATCAATTTTTGACTTACAGCGAACTCTGCGTGCAGTACTTTGAAATTGACTTTTAAAATCAGTTCTTTTAAAAGTTTCCTATTGCTTGAAAATTCCGACAGTTACTATGGTCGAGCAGAAAACACTCTTAAATTGTTCTTTACGTCTATTCTATTTTCTAGGCACAGCTGACCATTGTGAGACATCTGCTAATTTTTCGTGTCGAAGTCTTCCAGTTAAAGAAAGAGGTCCTAAGAGAACCGTTTAACAATACCAGAAGCCAACTAGGTCGGTCTCAGGTCTAGGCTTCCTCAATAGTGACATTTACTTTATTACTTATTTAATTACAGGTTCAATTAATTTGGGAATAAGAACATTTATCCCGAACAAGGTTAAAAGCATCAGAACTAAGAAAGAGCCCTGCAACGCCCATATTTCGGCAAAAAATATTGCAGTGTTCCAAGGGCAGTAAAAGGAATTCTCCCTTTTACTCGGTTTCTTAGCTCCTTATGTAAGCTCTATGTAGAAAGCTAATATCTTTGCAAGACATTTCTCCCCAATTCAACGTTGCCAAAGAGTGTTAAGACTCCGCCTGTACTGAAGAGCTTAAATAATTTTATGAGACTTTCTGAGAAACACAAATTAAATTCTGGTGTGCCCCAGGGCTCTGTTATGTCTCCGATACTCTTTCTTATTTTATCCATTTTGCGATTTCAAAAGTAAACGTACTCGTAAATAAAACACATATAAAATATTTGTTTTCATGATATTTCTTTTGTATTATAAAGTTTGAAAGTTGATATTACTCGTATGTGTGAAACACTACATCATTTAAATGACTACCTCGATTCTTCTTCTGAGTTAATTTTCGACCACTTTTTGACACCTATGGGGATCTCAGCCATAACTTGACGTATGTTGGTTTGTAAGTGCTCAAGATTTATAGGTTTATCTGCATAAACACAGTACGGTTTCGCGTAGCCCCACAAAAAAAAGTCTAGCGCAGTGGTGTCAAACTGGCCAGTTGATATCTTCACTACGAGAAATTACGCGGCCAGGAAATTCTCTTGTAATAAAGCAATTTTCGCTCAAGTTGTGTGGCATGTGGCACCGTCTTGTTGTAACCACATATTCTTCAAGTCGTATTCTTCAATAGCAGGCAAAAAATGTCGGTTATCATAATAACCATCGTCGTTTTCGAAGAAGTAAGACCCAATAACACCTCCGGACCAAAAAAACGCACCAAACAGTGACTTTTTGTGGATGTAATGGTCTCTCTTCAATTACTTAAAAATTTTGTTCGAAAAATCGCCGTCCACCGCCTGTTGTTCAAGCACCCAATCGACGTATCTACGGCACGTTGTGAATGGTCAGCTGGCTTCAGTTGTTGTGTGAGCTGGACTTTATATGTATGTTGGTGTAGATCCAAATGCAAAATACGCCATAATGTGCAGTAAGACATTCCTTATTCCTGAGAACGACGAGGAATCGACACATTCGGGTCTTCGGCAACACTTTCACTTACAGCAGCGATATTTTCAGTGGTACGAGCGAAACGATGATGCACAGGGCTTACAATATATTTAACCAATCCAGTCTCTTCAAATTTCTTCACAATTTTGCCAACTGATTGCGTAGTTGGACGATTGTGTAAACCATAATCAAAATTGATAACCCGTTATAAAAATTGGTATATCGGCGTTTTGTCCCGATATTCTCTCTTGGGCTCAACAGTTAAAAATACTAAATACATTAGTGGCGCAACAGTGAGTTGAGAACTAGGGCTCTGTGACTTTCAACTCTCAGCCATTCCTACGTGCGAGTCATGTTAGGGATAAAGGGGACCTACAGTTTTATGCCGAATCCGAACGGCAAATTTAAAAAAGCACTATGCATTACAAGAATTACGCTTTGAAGATTTTGTCAATTCTTCGCAAAAGGCAGAACCCGTAAAAGAACGATATGAAAGCATAGACTTAAAGGCCGTGAAACTGTTTTGAAACGAAAATTTGACTTAATAACTAAAGGCTTGTCTATTCATTTTTATTTAAATATACAATTAACTACTTTTATGGTGTAATCTTGAATCTATTATTTTAAAATTTTTTGTTATTGTTAGGAGAATTCTCGAAAAAAAAATAACTACCACGTCAGGTTTTTGATACATCACCTTTCAAAAAAAAAAAAACTTCTTTAAGGCTTTCTAAAACTTATTTTTTTAGTAAAATTTGGATCATTTTCCAAATCTATGATCTCTTTCTTCAATATTCATTCATTAGTTTTTAGGTTTGAGCTAAAACACGTGTTTAAGAGGAAAGTAAAGAGTACCTAAAGCAGTTTTAGAGTATTTTGTTTTTATAACGAATCCGTTGTCTATACCAGTTTTTGGAACATTCGAAAGAAATATTGTTAATAATGTTAAGAACGTTTAGTTTTATGGGTTCCAAATTAGCACTAAAAATTTAATCTAAAGCGTATTTTTTAAAACCCGTGTTTTGTTGTAAAATCTATCAATAGTATTATAGGATTTTACACGAATAACAAAAACAATATCCGCAGTATGAATACTACCGATAAAAGTTAAAGTAGAATCTTACTACGGATGGGTTTTTGACATTTATACGAGTCTCGAAGGGATCTTATGTTATTTCGTTCTCAAATGTTGGTACGATTGATATTGCATTTGTATTTCGATGGCGCTGTGTTCGTTGAGTAGTTGTGCATTTGGAATCATTATGTTTTCCATTGGTGAAAAAAATCAATCTGTTACTGTTGATATTATTTAGTTTTGTTAATGAAAATGGACTAACTGGGCTTTTTTTGCAAGAGAAAACAAAAGAAAAGATAATTAAGTTTTGCTTTGTTTCCACCAAAGGTTTATGTCAGTTTAGATTAAATAAATATTTTTGGTGTTTTCACCACACAAAAAGATTTCAAAATCATTAAGTTTGACAGCACTTTCTAAAATGCAAATGGTGTTTCGATGTTTCTTATGAAGTGCAAGTGAGATAGTTTGATTTGTGTTAAACAATTTAGAACTGAATATGCTACATACTCCATGTGCATTTTTTTTTTAATTTGATTAAAACAAAACTATAGTTTTTGTACACAGACATGCAAATAAACAGACCATAATGCATTATCTGTAAAACCAACTCCTCCGCACAGGTTTTTCTTCACAAATTTTGACTCGACTCCGATCCCCGACCGGAATCGACTCGAATCAAGCTCAATTTAACTCGATTCAGGTATGTATATAAAGAATTTAGGCGAGCTTCAAGCTCGCTTCAACACAACATGCTAATGTAGTAGTCTACGAACAAACCACCTTCTTGAATTTTTTATTTTATGTCAAATTGTTTGGTTAAAACTTTGAAATCTACTATTACATTAAACAGATGTATTTTCTTGATTTTGATAGTCAACTATCAAAAATCAGCTTACACGATTTCACCCCTCCCCTGGTCTGAATTTCGCAATTTTTTTTTGGAATTTTTTTTTGATAAATTATTCTGGCAAATATTTAATTGTATCAACTTTCAAATATAAAAACCGGACTACTGCTGATCCTTTTTTTGGCAATTTTTTACTGTACTATAGGTTAGGTTAGGTTATATGGGCTGACAGTTGATTTTGTTACCGTCACACTTAGATCAATGTAGATCCATTGTGATACCCTGAAGTGTTGTAACTTCTGAAAAAATGATTTAACCTATGAATTCTATGGTTGATCGAGCCAGCTGGTGGACTTGATAAAGTTCAATAGGCGATTGCCTGGGAGTTCAGATAGTTCTTCTAGTTCATTGAAGAAAAAGTTGCCTAAGAATTTTGATCTGGTACGGCAGAGTGCTCGACAGTGGCATAGAAAATGAGCCGTGTTTTCGTGCTCATCCTCATCGCCGCAGCCTCTGCATATGTCGTCCGTACTAAGCCCCATCTTCTTTTTGTGGTAGCCAAGTAGGTTATGTCCCGTTATCACACTTATGAGGGATCTTAGGGACGGTTTTTTGAGAAGTAAAATCTTTTTGGATTTTTCCTTGTCATAATGAGGCCAGAGTTTCCTGGTGTTACCGCAGGTTTCTAGTAGGTTCCATCTATCATTTGCTTTTTGAATGATATTATTACTAATGTTTCTCTTTAGTTCGCATTGAGGGATTCTGATGTTGTGGTCTATGAGAGAGGGATCAAGTACCGAGCCTGCTCTTGCAAGCTCATCCGCTTTTTCATTTCCTGGCACACCACTGTGACCGGGAACCCAGCAGAGTCTTACGTTGTGCTGCATACCAAGAACCCTTAGCTCTTCGCGACAGCAAGAAACAAGCTTTGACTTGATTTGCGTGGCAGAGATCGCTTTTATTGCTGCTTGGCTATCAATGAAAAAGGTGATATCAGCGTGTGGTATCGCCATCATGGATATTTGATTAGCAGCGTTTTTCACTGCCAAGATCTCAGCTTGGAAGACGCTGCTACGGTCAGGAAGTCTGAATGAACTGGCAAGGCTAAGATTTTCTGAGTAGAAACCTGCCCCTACCCCAGTAGTCATTTTCGAACCATCGGTGAAGATGGGAAGATTCGATTCGTACTATATATGGAATACCAAAAAAACACTGCTAAAATCGTGAAACCAAAAGATTCATGTTTCCTTAAATCTTCGAATTGAGCGATTGAAAGATTTGTAAAAGTTATGTTTGGTTTGTTGACTGGAAGGCAGAAGGCTTTTTACTGTAATTTAAGTTTTTGAGTTTATATAGCAATTTAAAAAATAAAAGTATGAATAATTTTGTCATTTTTTAACAAGTAATCTTATTTTTTTAAATGATATAAATACAGTCAGCGAAATTTTCAAATAAAAATAAAAAAATATTAACTTTAACCAGATCCTTTTATTTTGCACTAAAGACATTTTTTCCTTTTCAAAACGTTTTCTTTAATTTAAATCAGCACATATTTTTATTTCATATACATACTTTTATTCTCCTAAAACGAATTCATATTTCCCAATTCCAAAAGCTCCTCAAAACTACTTGACAAACACCATCCATTCCATTTATGTGTACATTTCTGAGATTCGAATTACCATAATCTGGAATGAGAATCAAAATCATATTTCTTTTGTGATAATAATAAAATATGCTAAATGGATTCAATCTCATAAGAACCCAAAACAGAATGCAATGTTCCGCATAAAAAGTAACAACTTGCCATTTACTGAAAATAGAACCTTTATATTTTTGTCATAGCTATCTAACGTTTGTATATTGGTCGTTGAGCTTTGAAACATAGAAGAAAAATAAAAAAAAAGAATTACCAACAAAGCTATCAAAAAAGGACGAATTTAATTCAACCAAAGCACTGTCATTATAATTTACATAATATTGCATTCACTCTCACGCTCACTCCCACTCTTATTCATTTCTTCTTATTCCAAACACCAACTGAAGATAGAAAAGTCTCCAAGGGCGAAATAAAAAAAAAAAAGTAGATGTATATTTTTCCATTCAACATAATGCCATTTATTGTCGGGTGGCAACCCCCATTCAGAGATAGAAACATTTGTTAATAAGCCCAAAAGTATGCAAAATATTGAGTGTCGAGAGCTGCAATAACTCGCACCCATGAATGATATTGCTATCTTTTAGGAGAATTTCTTCTTCTTTTTTTTGAAATTATTATCCCCCTTTTGCAAACTTAATTCCGTTTGGCAAAGGATGTCGATTGTCATGTCGTCCGTCCATTTATATTTTTTCTTCTCAACAAGATGAAAAAGAAAAAAGGAAAAATGGTCATTATCCTGGATTATGAACGGTGGCAATTTCCATGAAGCGTGTCCGTCTCAATGATGTGGAGAGAAAAAGAATTCGTTTTTGACCTGCAAAACCTTTGATTCATTCTACTTTCCACCTCTCCATCCATCCATCTATTCGAGATCCTTTTAATAAATATTTAAATAAAATATAGTTTGTCCTTTCTCTGCTCTGCTCTGATCTGCTTTGGGTAAGTGATGTGGTCTCCTTGAAATGTGAGTTGATTCAACTTAATTAAGTAATTGCCAGACTAGTTGGTCATCGTTCCCTATATTTAAGCAAATAACATCAAATGAATGTTTTGACCCAAATCCCGTCGTCGTTGGAAACGTGTTAGTCATAAATGCAAGTTCAAGTTTTTATAGGTGATATTGTGCTTCGACAAACGTGGGTGGCTGTCAAAGAGCGAATCATGCTAATTGGAAACTTTTCCAATTTCACTTGATTCGATCCAATTAAGGACGAGGACGAAGTTGGTTTTGCTTTTGGTTTTGGTTTTCGATTTCATTTTCATACGTACAAATAGTATATTGTGTTTGTTTGGATATAGGCTCATATTTGCAAAGAGTTCCATAACTTTTTCTTTTTATATCCCTACAATAGATACATATCTACATATACATATGTATGTGTGTACACAAGGATGATATAGAGATGAGAGTTATTTTGTTTGGATTATAAGGACTAATGGAGCGTATCAATGACTGGAAAGAGAGTATTATACTTGAGTACTTAAGGATTCATTGAGGAAAATGAAGCATAAAGGCGAAATATAATAACCTTGGCTAAAAGGGCCTTTTATAAAAATAAAAAAGGTATTGTAGATGTTATATTAGAGCAATAAAAGAAAGTGAATAGTTGAAGAAAGAGTTACCGAAACTGTAGACACTTGAAAAATTGTTTAGCCAATTCCAAAATCGGTTTCTGGATTTTCGAGATCTTTTTATTTTAGTTTTCCGGATTTTGGTTCTTCTGAATTTTGCTTTTCATTTATTTTCTGTGAAAGTTGACAAAATATCAAACCTATAGCTACTTGATTAAATTCTGTAGGGTTTTCCATTGAATACGATATTTTATTTTGAATAGCTCGCTACTAGAGCAGCTTTAGAAGTTGTCATCTTTTAAAATTTGACAGGTGAAATTTACACTACGAGTATAACTAAAAATAGAACGATACACCCTTCAAGAAAACCTTGAAATTGATAAAACTCACTACAAAAAAACATTTTGCAGCCTCAATTTGCAAAACTAAAACACTTTTGGGTCTTTTGTATGCACCTTTTCAACTGGTGTGCGATATTGAAATTGGTGAGACAAGTTGGGCTGTTCCGCTGTTAAATGAATCAATTAATTAATGAGATACTATAATGCACTGCGACTATTATTATGTACTCATTGTACAGTGTCCTCAGTGTCCTCCAAATAAGTATCTCTGAGAAACTTAAAAATGTTGGGTATTTTAAGATAAGATAACGCCTTATCTTCTATTAAGTAATGTCTCAGATATGTTTGTCTCTGGTGGATAATGGAGTTCCATATACTTAATACGTGGTACTTATTATAAAATCTACTTATGGCACTACTCTCCAATTTTAGGATACAAACGTCTGAGGAGACTTGATATTATTCTTAAATTATTCCTGCTCGATATTATACAATCTACAAATTATTTGTTGTTGTAGTTTCGCAAGCAGTCGTTTATCCTGTCATAATGTAGCGAGTTCAGTCCAAAGTATTGACCTTTTGGCCTCCTCCTCTGATTTGATCCTGTTTTTGATCACATTCTCTCCTATGCCACAAATAGGGCTCTGACTCCGTGAAGTGTGCCGTTCTTTTTCGTTTGCTAGGTTAGGTTAGGTTAAAGTGGCTATCCGTGATGGAGTAGGTCACACTTAGGCCAGCTCCCATTGTGATACAACATAAATCTTGAGGCTTTCTTCTAAGCCCAATGAAACCAGTTTGAATCCATTACGAAACGTGAGAGGTTGATTATGTTAATACTTGTATGATTGAAATTGATCGTTTAGATCGTTATAGAAGACTTCTCCTAAGTAATTCTTGCGTTTTCGAGCTTTTCGTTTTCGAAAGCAGGGCATGTACAGAGGAGGTGAAGAACTTTTTTCTTCTCTTCCTCATCCATAAAGCTTCTGCAAAATTCATTTGAGAATACGCCTAGCCGTGTGGCATGCTTTCTTGTTAAACCCTGTTATGACACCGATTATCGAGCTTATATGCGATCTGCTTAGATAGCAAGCACCTTTAGCGCTTTAAATCCCGTGTAGGCCTGATGTTTTTTATGACCTGACACGTGGTGATGTTATATACCTAATGTTGCCTTCTTCATAGCGTCTTGCATTAGCAATAGTTTACATGATTGATATACCAGTATTAGACAAACGTGGTATAAATGGGTTGTACTTGCCTTACAATTTTCTGGAATGTCTCTATGGCCCGGCACCCAGCAAAGGTGAATATTAAACTTTAAACTGTTGTGCCATCTCCATTAGAAATGATCGACAGTTATGGAATGTTATAGAGTTTGTAGAGACAGATCCTAGAGATTTGATATCAGATGTTGATATCACGTTTTCTTCAAGTCAGGACAAGACTTCTTTCACCGCCAAAAGTTCCGCCTGGAACACTCTACAATGATTTCAGTCATTCAGGGGACACACCCCCACCAACTTCTTCATTTGTTTTTGATCCACCTGTGTAAAAGTCTATGTTTGCTAAGGAATCTGCTATTTCATTTCCTTAGACTCCAACGTGCCCCGGTACGGTACACAATGAAGTGAAACTTCATTGTTCATGCCCATCTCATTTTATCTATCAACGTATTCCTACATCAGCTATGAGCTGATCGAATAGTAGTTAAGATCTTTTAATGCGGCATAATTGTCTGACATGATGGGAATATTTTGGCAATTCTGAGCTAGCAGACTGTCCCATCGGTATAGAGAGTTTGGTTCCAGGCCCAGAGACACTTGCAACACTCCATTCAAATGTTCTCGACCCATCAGTGCACCACTTAATGGTTTTTGATTTGAGTTCCTTCTTGGGACTTATTCCGTTTTAAAGTGTTTTTCAAAGTTATATTTTTGATCATACCATCTCTTGGAATTCCACAAGGTTCTTTCTCTAAAACAATAATTTTTCCTTTCCCTTCTTGGCAAATTTGAAAATTGTGCCCTTAGCTGATTTTTCTACGACCACATTCATCAAGTCTGTCAAGTTTATAATAACTTCCGTTGCTGCATGTGGGGCAGGTCTTCATAGCTCCGTTGATGCATACGCATTTTAGTTTTGTATTTTTCTAGTGATTTCCTATAGTCTTAATTAATACCGTTCTCTTGTGCCATACAACACCATCATAGTGTACATCCATCTCAGGATATTTGGTTTGCATCCCCATGATTTACTTGCAAATCGTATGTACTTTAGTGACTTTTCCAATAGTTTCTTCGATATATTTGTTTCACTAAAGTTAGCTTTCTAGTGTGATTTCTAGATATTTGAACTCTTTTTTGGCTTTGATTACACCTCCAGCCAACCGAATAAGTTTCATGTGTGGTAGAAGTCTTTTCCTAGCAGTTGTAGTTTTTGTCGGATTTATATTTTATCCTACCGAGATACAATATTTCTAATTTCTTCAAACTTCCCTTGTTGTCATCAGCAAAACCGGTGCATTTTATACCTTGAGGAGTACGAGTAAGTCTTTCCACTTTCTACTTTCATAGGCTCCACAGAAGGTGTTCTACTGTTTGTCGTGTGAAGAACTGAAACCGTCTGAGTCGCTCAGGTTTGTCGCTTTCTCGTAGATCTTTATAATTAGGCATTCTACAAACGAAATTTTACCGTATGTTGCGTAAAGTCTTGTGCAAGCCTTAAAGGCTTTTAAAGTTCAGTCTTTATTGCCAAAACTGGTAGAGATTACCAGTGTTTTGTTGGAAAATCTATCCATAGTATATAATAGGATTTTACACGAATAACAAAAACAATATCCGCAGTATGAATACTACCGATAAAAGTTAAAGTAGAATCTTACTACGGATGGGTTTTTGACATTTATACGAGTCTCGAATGGATCTTATGTGATTTCGTTCTCAAATGTTGGTACGATTGATATTGCATTTGTATCTCGATGGCTGTGTTCGTTGAGTAGTTGTGCATTTGGAATCATTATGTTTTCCATTGGTGAAAAAAATCAATCTGTTACTGTTGATATTATTTAGTTTTGTTAATGAAAATGGACTAACTGAGCTTATTTTGCAAGAGAAAACAATAGAAAAGATAATTAAGTTTTGCTTTGTTTCTACCAAAGGTTTATGTCAGTTTAGATTAAATAAATATTTTTGTGTTTCCACCGCACAAGAAGATTTAAAAATGATTAAGTTTGACAGCACTTTCTAAAATGCAAATGGTGTTTCGATGTTTCCTATGAAGTGCAAGCGAGATAGTTTGATTCGTGTTAAACAATGAAAAACTGAATAGTTCAGCACCATATATGCTACCTACTCTATGCGCAATTTGTTTTCTTAATTTGATTAAAACAAAACTATATTTTTTGTACACAAACATGCAAATAAACAGACCATGCATTATCTGTAAAACCAACTCCTCCACACAGGTTTTTCTTCACAAATTTTGACTCGACTCCGATCCCCGACTGGAATCGACTCGAATCAAAATCATTTCAACTCGATTTAGGTATATAAAGAATTGAGGCGAGCTTCAAGCTCGCTTCAACTTCACATGTTAATGTAGTAGTCTACGAACAAACCCCCTTCTTGAAATATTTATTTTATATCAAATTGTTTGGTTAAAACTTTGAAATCGACTATCACCTTACACAGACGTATTTTCTTGATTTTGATAGTCAACTATCAAAAATCAGATTACACGATTTGACCCCTGGTCTGAATTTCGCTATTTTTTTTTTTGGAATTTTTTTGATAAATTATTTTGGAAAATATTCAATTGTATCAACTTTCAAATATAAAAACCGGACTACTGAGGATCGGTTTTTGGCAATTTCTTACTGTACTATATATGGAATACCAAAAAAAACACGGCTATTGATGTGTACGACATTAATTTTAACAGGGATGAAAATTCATGAAAATGATAAGGCAACAGTATCTTTGGCGGCCATTTTGGTGATGTCGTTTTCCGTTGTTAATGGCATACTTTTCTCTTTACAATAATATAAGCATCCATTGATTTATTGAAGAACTGTTTTGTTTACTATCAAAATACAACCTCTTATTGGAAAACCCTGTTTTAAATCTTCAAAGAGTCTGTACTGCAAATTTGTGAAAATGAAGAACAAAAAACGTACACTGTTGTAGAAAATTGTTGCGTTATATGGAATCCCTACACTCAATCGAGCATTTATCGTATTGAAAAGGTTCAGAAAAAATTTACAAAGTTTGCTTTGCGTAAAATTTATAAAAATTCAGATGTTCCATGTTATGAGACTAGATGTACTCTTATAGACTTAAAACCTTTAGTTTTGAGAAGAAAATTGTATTCTGTCCTTTTTGCTTATGATGTCCTCAGTTCTAATATTGATTGTCCAATGTTGTTATCAATGTTTAATATTTACGCTCCAGCTCGTAGCTTGCGCCCAAGAGATGGCGATTTTTTACATGTTCCTTACCATAGTACAAGTTATGCTAGACATAATCCAATCACAAATGCTTGTATAAATTTCAATGAATTTGACTCAGCTATTGACTTTAATGTAAATAGAAATGTAATTAAGAAAAATGTATTGAGTCTATTGTAACAGTTATTTTTTTTTATTATTTAAATATCGAAGATGTATGTATATATTATATTCTATTGTTATTAATGTAGTCTATAAAAAGTTTGTAACTTGATTGACGAAATAAATAAATAAAAAGAAATTTGTTTTACCAAAATACAAACTATTGAAAATAAATGTTTAAACTACTACACGCGCCCAATAGACCCATCGTTTAAAAAAGAAAGCATAATTCCAACAAATTTCAAGGTTGAAAATTGTATGTAAATATTTATTCTAACTCCTACATAAGCAGCTACACTAAATTCATAATGAAAAATCTCATAAAATTTTATTGTTAATCCTATTTGTTGTTTTAAACGGCTTTTCCCTGTTTTAATTTCTCAACCTATAACCTTCTCTTCGTTAAGAAACTTCATTAGGAAAAACTTTATTTTATTGTTTCGTCAATATTTTGTCTTATTTCCATAACTTGCTGTATATAGAGTCTATCTCTAGGTTTTTCGTTTTCTTCGCCTCGTCGCGTCCTCTCACTTGCTCTGTGCATTTAAAAGTTTTCCTCTTCAATATAATTTTCATGAGCAATGAAAAGTAAAGCGAATGATTATAATTTCTCTCAAGTGACCTGGAAAAACATTTTTGCGTAAAGTGTTTTTGCTTCTTCTTCGTCTTAATAATAATAAGAGAAAAAGTTACACACTTAAAGTAGGTACTTGAAATAATTGCAAGATATTTTGCTTCAGACGAAATAAAAATAAATTAATAAAAAAGAAAATAAAATAAAAACAAACACAAATGAAATACACAAGAACATCAAACCATACCTCTTTTTTAAACATACATAAATAAATGATTTAATTCGTATCTTCTATAAATATAATTAATGTTTGAATTACAATATTAAGTTTTTATATGAAAGCCCCTAATTCAAGGGCTTACATTTTTTAAATTAAGTTTAAATTTTGAATATTTGTATTCTTCTATTTTATCAATTTCTATCAACTTTGACAAACAGCATTTTTTAAAAAAGTGTTTTCATTTCATATTCTACATTTTTTTGATTTTATTCAATTAAATGCAAAGTGGTTGCAGACAATTTTTATTTTTAAACTTGTTATGTTTTTATGATGTGAAAGTGTAAACCCAAAGTCGGTACGTAGAAGATAGATACTAAAAATAATAATGGCAAAAGTTGCTATGTTTATAATTTTTGAAAACTGAACAACTACGGTGCAGTGGCTATAGCTAAAAGCACGAAACTTGTCTGATTTCTGTGAGTTTTAAACTTATTTGCAATTCATATTTTTATGTCATCGAAAGTTTTTTTTTATATTTTCTAAAGTTGAAAAATCTGATTCTCCTGAATGAATTTACTTTTATATATTTTATTGTACAATGAACATGCAGTGAAAGTTGTAGTACCGATGTACATACATATATATTTTATAAAATTCATGTGTATGTTTTTGTCTACAAGTTTGATAAACTTATTTTTGAAACTATATCATAAAAGCTATTTTTTGTCTGAGTCTGCACATCTCGCAATTAAATCAATGAAAGAAAATGTATAGAATCAGTACAGACATTTCTATGGTAAATGTTTGTACTGAATTTACCAGGAAATTGCCACAAAACCTCGCTCTTTAAAAATTTTAACTTTACATGCGATGATGGTTACATTTCGTTTTATAAATCAAATAAAACTCCCATCAATGATTTAAAACAAAATAAACATTCGCGAAGTACTTTATACTATGCTAGTACGACCAAACTAGAGTTTGAAGGTATATACTAATGAGCGAGTATTACGGTTGATTTGCTTGAGGGAAGGAATGCAACTTGTTATTTCTCTAGAGCAGCGGTTCCCAATATTTTTTAGTCATGGAGCACTTTTTGCGTGAGAAATTTCACGCGGCGCATATGCCATTTTTCGCAGTTACATGTGGCAAATAAAATAACTTTTTTTTTCATATTTCGTTTATTTTATTGAATTCAGAAAACAGTTTCTACAAAGAAAAACACAAGAATAATGTTAACTTAACTTAATAAGGAATTAGATAATTATATTATATGCATTATAATTATATGGAGTTTGTTTTTAGTGGGAATAATGTGTCTGCTTATTTTTGCATAAAGCTGAAATATCTGGTTGAATTTGAGACAACTGCAACCGTATATCAGGTTCTTCATCGAGACGGGATCTATATTTTGTTTTGGTTCCAACATATGCAGAGAACCCTGATTCGAACATGTATGTTGTTGCAAACGACAGAAGAATTATTTTAGTTTTTTTTGACAGTAAACTGAACTTGTCTTGCAACATACACCAGAATTTTGATAAAGACTTCTTTGTTGCAAAAATTTCTTTTATCGAAGAATCTGATGTCATGTTAATCAAGCACTCAAAACTGTAACGATGTCAGCGTAGGTGGCTTTTTCAACGCAGCAGAGTACGGCTTTATTACCCGTACGTTTTCCTTAATGTTCAGGTGGTATTCGGCTCGAAAATCGTGGAGGAAGCTATCCAGCAAACCTACTAGGTGGATATGAAACTCATTTAAAATATCATCTGGAATGTCCAAATCTATTTCTTCTTTAAATTCTTTGAGCATTGGGAAGCTGTCTAGGTTTCGATTTCTTATAGATTCAGCCCAAAACTGGATTTTATTTTTAAATGCTTCTATTTTGTCACTGGCATCGAAAACAGTTATTGCCTTTCCCTGAAATGATACACTCAAATAATTTATTTTTTTAAATATATCTGTCAGATATGCCAATTTCAATACCAACGCTCATTACACTACATGTCCCCCAAAACAAAGTTGTCGTCAATGAGGAAGTTCTAACTTAAGCTCTTATTTCGAAAAGCCGAAACGGACTGTCTACTGGTGCATCCTTTAACAATTTGCATACTTCCACGCAGTTAACCCATGGTATGTCATTTATTATACAAAAATTGTCACCAGTTGTAGTAGTTGGCAACGGCTTGCAGAAGAGCAGATCCTATTTAAAGGACTGTAGATATTGGTAGAGCACAAATACTAGTTAAAACAGCCAACAATGCAACATCCGTTGTTTCATCCATTTGCAGCGCAAATTATGTGACTTTTATTCGTAAAAGTAATTAAAGTAGCTGTCACATTCTCCGCTTAGTCTCCGATTCGTCTTGATATTGTGTTATTTGAAAAAGGAACGGTGTCAACTAATTTGTTGGTCTTTTCACCTAACAAACATTCAACAATGTCTTTAAAACATGGTTTTATTAAGTTTATTAAGTTTGTCTCAGCAAATCCAAAAATTCAAATATGATTCGTGGTACTTCCTTTTGACTGATTTTTTTCTGCAGCATTGATCACCGTGGAACTAGTACTAGGCAAACTATCAAACTCAAAATCTTCAGAAATCTCTAACACCGCTATCTCTATTGCGTCATTTTCCTTCGCACTAAAATAAGTATATAGGAAACCGAAATTGAACAAGCAAAATAAAATCATTGAAATCATTTTGTGCGGTTACATGCTTAAAAAGCAAAAGAAGAAGGGAATTACTATTTTACGTAAATTAAAATTTTGTTTGGACATACCCGTCAGTTGGTGATTCTGCGGCAGCTTCAGGTGCTTTTGCGGAGCATTCACTTGCTTTTTTCAAAGTTCCAGACTTTAGCCAGCGATCCATTCGAAAATTTTAGGTATGTATAAAAACAAAATAAAGTAAAACTCACGCACTAAAAGCACCTGCAAATTAACTTCACCGTAGTACGTTTTAAAGTTTGCATGAATTGAACAAAAACTGTTTCTATTTAAATCGTCACTCTTATTAGTCTTCGTGGTATTGTATGAAAATTTATACGAGTAAGATAGAATAAAAAATAGAATTTGTCCATGAATGTGTTTTTACCGGTTCAAGTGAATGAAAAAGTGTTCTTGCAACTACAAAATTATACTTCTTTTTGTCTTTTCTCGGTATTCGACTGATTGTGATAGCCTGCTGCGATCAAAATTACAAGATCAGAAGCCCAAAATTAACTAGTTACTAGTCCGTCTTGGAATTTTTATATTTTTTCCAGTATTTCCGGGGAGCACTTGAATATTCTTCCAAGTGCTCCGCGGAGCACACTTTCGGAAACCCGGCTCTAGAGTGTAATCCGTTAAAATGACAGTAAAAAAAATGATGAGACAAGAACCTTTACGACTGTGTTCAAGCGACGTACATATGTATATAAACGATCTTACTATAATATCATCAGATGGGGAAATATCTTCTTGCATTGCATTAGGAAATTCACATCACGAATGTGAGCCTTCCACAAGAGGTGATTGGAGATATATGTACATACATACAGAGAATTTTGAGGTTTTCAGTCTCTTTGATGCAAATGCCACTCAGGGATAGTGGCGAACTACTTTTTAACGACAGTAAACAGAACTGATTTTGCGACGCATTAAATTCTACTCGATTTTTGATTCTCAATTTAACAATGCTGTCTAGGACAGAATTTAATGAGCTTATTATACTAAGCCGTTAAAGAAAAAGATCCACATCTGAAGAGCAGGGTTGTGAATCGAAGAACAAATTTGAAAAGCTGAGGGTAGTATTAGCAGTGAAGCAAGTAAGTGGATTAGAAGTTTTAGAACGGAGATCATTAATAAAAATGAGAAAGAGTGTGAGAGACAATACAGAGCCCTAAGGCATACTAGCATTTATTTTGTGTTTCTCAGACTTCAATCTAGCCAATACTATACTTGTATTGTACGGTTCGAAGGTAGTTTTTAATCGGACAGAGGAGTTATTCGTCAAAACCTAAGGCACAATTTTCGATAAGAGAGCCTGATGCCAAACCCTATGAAATGCTTTTGAAATATCAAATGTAGTAATATTACTTTCTCGAAATCGATGTAAGGATTTGTTCCACTGTTTGTTGAGATAAACCATAAGATCACGTGTGCACCTATTGCTACGAAAGCCTTACTGCCAGTCCTTAAGAAGCTTTCGGTCTTCGAGATAAATATTTCTTGAGCTGATTATTTTTTGGCGTTAGGTAAAAAGTTCTTAAGTTAAAAATTGCATTTTAGGTTTTGATTTGGTGTAACAGTTTTTTTGCCTCTTTCGCTTAATACTAACGACTTAAGTCTAGAACAACTGCTAAATATTGTATGAATTTTGTCTTTAGATCATAAGACAAAAAAATCGTATTCGCTTTGATGTTAAACTCGTAAGTTCATTGAGTCTGTGTGACCAGTTTCTCACTTAAGTGCTTTTTGCCTAACGTAAAAGTATTAATCCGTGTTTCCATGAACTTGTTGCGTCGAACATGTTGGCTGTTAGGTGTTCTATAGTCGATTGTGTTCAATGTTCGATGGTCTATGGTCGATGTTGCAACTCAGCCTTGGTCTTGGTGTTGGTTGCGGTCTTGATCTTGGCCTTAATCGTGGTCTTGATCGTTTTCTTGATCGTGGTCTTGGTCGTAGTCGCGGTATTGGTCTAAATTTTCCAACTAAGGTAAAAGGAAGCTTAAATTCACAAAATTTAAAGTATAAATAGAATGGCTGTAGTACCCGTGGCATGATGGTTAGTGCGTTTCACTGTCATGCCAGAGGTCTTGGGTTCGATCCCTGCCTATGCCATCTAAAGTTTTTTTCACGGGTACTGCCTCTTGCGAGGAACTGACAAATTTTCCAAGAGCAATTCTTGTCATGAAAAGTGCTTTCTCAAATTAGCCGTTCGGATTCGGCTTAAAACTGTAAGTCCCTTCCATTCCTGACAACCTTACTCGCACACAGGAATGGTTGAGAGTTGTAAGTCACTAGGCCCTAGTTCTCAACGGACAGTTACGCCACACAATTTATTTATTTTTTAAATGGAATGACTCATGTTAATTCGTTGAATTGTCTTGGAGCATTTCTTCAACATCCTTTGACAATATTTAAGCTACGTAGGTATATAAAACAAATAAAATATGCAAAAAGGATGAGTAATAATAGATAGATTTACAAATTGTTGTTTATTCTAACGAATACCTGTTCGACTGAAGCCTATTTCATTAAAATGAAATTAATATCCTTTTTTGAACCTAAATATTAAAAGACAAAAAGGCACTGCGGCGTGCCGCGGCGGCGTGACTGATGAATCATATTTTTTGTCGATGCTTATCAAATTATTAAATTAAAACCATTTGCACTGCTTTTTGTTGCAACCCTTAAAATGAAACAATACCTACCTAATTCTTGTTTTATTTCAAACCCCTCGGGTCGATTTCGCCATCAGAAGCAATCACAGCTGGCAAATAATTGCAAAAGAGCAGCCCAAAAATAAAACTAAACCTAACCTGCTTCTTACTTCTAATTAAACTTTGCATTGCTCACAACCACTTTTCTGTGTTTATATTCTTTCAATAAGGAAATTAAATTCCAGTCACACATTACAAAAAAAATGTCCTTTTTCTTAGTTTGGTTTGGTTTTCCTCCTTCGTCAGTCATCAGGCCCTGCAAATACTCGGTTAGGCGATTAATTTTTTCCGGAAGGACATGTTTCCATCCAATCAAACCCATTGACGACAAATGACGACGCGACGACGACAACGACTACGACGACGGACGTGCCATGCAACATACCTAAAGTAGAAATTAAAGAAAAAAAGACTCCCAACCATATTGAGAGTAACTCGTTGGAACATATGTCAAATAAGACACACCATTAGAATCAAACCCAGAATAAACCCAGACGACACACAAATATCCGTTCCTTGTCCGAGCATTAAATCAAGCAAACAGAGTTAAATTCCATTGCATCAGTATTTAACGAGTCCTGTGCTCCGCTCCGAGTACCGTACCGAGTACAGCAAGCAAAAGGTAGGTACTCTGTGGTGTTCTGAATGTCCTTTTATTTTTCTAAAAGGACAAAAATGACAAATCAGGGTCGCCATGGTCCTCGTCATCGTCATATAGTCGAGTATACTCAATGCTTCTGCTACAGACGAAAAGTGCTAAATTTAATTAGATTCATACTCGTCCTTTAAAAAAAAAGGTTTTATTTACCAACCGAATTTTTGTGGTTCATTGGAAGAAAGTGTTGCAAGGATTAGTTGGCAGTTTCACATCACACTCACAATATATTATATACTTTTGGATATTTATCTTTATGGAGGGGATTCATTGAGGATGTGGAGTGAAGTGGAGTGTCGGACCAGCCTCTTGGGGGTAAAATGAAAATTTTTTAATCTTTCAAAAGGATTTTGCCATTTCCGTTAGGTTTTTTGGGTATGGATATACAACTGAGTGTAAATATAAGAATCGTGCAGAGGGGGGAGGGGTTAAGAATTTATGGTATGTATTTTTATTTTAGAGAGTAATTTTACAACTTGAAACATTTGTCATATTTTTTTTAAAATAAAATAAGGGGTGGTTTGGTTATGTCCTTAGGATTATCATAAATTTAAAGCAAAAGCTTTAAAGATATTAATTTATAATGATCCTGATAATGATGTAGGACGTAAGGACATATTTATGAAAATTATAGGTAAAAGAAAGGTAGTGGATAAATTTAGAAGATGGTCGTTTGTTTATTTTTAAATAAATCATTTTAAACTTAAAACTTAGGAGATTTTGTTTTGAATGCCTATCCGACAGTTTATTCCAGATACATTTTTAAATCGTATACAAATAAATTTTGTTTATTTCTTTTTACTACATTTTCTTTCAATCCCAAAAGTGATCAAATTTAGAAAGAAAAAGTAAGATAGAATCAATTCAATCGATTTCCAAGAAAGATAATTCAGATCCAAAATCTATCAGCCCTATTATGAATTCCATCGTAATCGGAAATTTTTACGAATCCCGAAAAACTGTATCATGAAATCCGTTCGTAGTGGAAAATATCATACAATTTTGCATTACGAACGGATTTCATGATACAGTTTTTCGGGATTCGTAAAAATTTCCGATTACGATGGAATTCATGATAGGGCTGTATACTTCTTAAGGTGCTTGCTATCTCTAAGCAGATCGCATTTAAGCTCGATAATTGGTGTCATAACCTGACACTGTCTAATAGGAAAACACGCCACGCGATTAGGCGTATTCTCAAATGACTTTTGCAGAAGCTGCATGGACGAAGAAGAAGAGGAGACAATTCTTCACCTTCTCTGTACATGCCCTGCTCTAGCTCAAAAACGCAAGAATTACCTAGCAGAATTCGTCTTTAACGATCTAAACGATCTAAATCAAATCAGCATAAACAGCCTCTGACGTTTCGTAAGGGATTCAAACTGGTTCCATTGAGCTTAGGAGGAAGCCTCAAGATTCATGTGGTATCACAATGTGTCATTAAACTGGCCTAAGTGTGTCCGTTTCCATCATGGACAGCCACTTTAACCTAACCTAACCTACTAATATTATAAATGGGAAAGCCTGTTTGTTTGCTTGTTTGTTTGTTTGTCTGCCCTGAACGTCGCAACGGTGCAATATTATAACATGATTTTTTGTGTGGAGGTAGTTACGAGGCTAGAGATTGATTTAAGGTGCTTTTTTTTGTGGTAAAATATCTCAGATATGATAAATATGAGTATTTGTCAATAGACACTGTAATGCACTCAAAACAGAGAAATTCATGTGCCCTCACATAAGCTTCAATTGAAAGAGTAGCCGAAATTTAGATGAACCTCGATTATTTAACGGTACAAGATTTCTTGTTTTTATAAAGTGCAAAGGCAAAGACTAAGAAAAGCCTTGCTTCATCACTTTATTCTTTTGATTGTGGAAAGCTTACCAACTAACTCATTTATACTTGCCCCTGGAATGTTTCTATGTGATATTTTGATTCTCTTTTACCTCAGCTAGTTTTAAATAAACAATGAAATCTTAACATTAAAAGTCGCTTTCAGGGTAAAAGGTAACATTATCTAATTTAACCATAAAGCCCTTGTATTAAAAATGTGTTCTCCTATCGTATTTATTTCTTTATTTGTTTGACCGTAGTACGTTAAAGATTAGTATCAATGATTAACAGAAAATTAGCATCCATCAGCTCGCTTTATTTGTTTGTGTAGGTTATAATGTAGGTTAAAAGATCGACCTTAAGTCAGCGCAAATGTACACAGGGGTCTTGGAAATCTTGGACGTATGGAAATCTGTTACTTGTTTTATACTCAGTTTGGTTTGCCATTTTATAATGAAAAGACTTCCTAATCAAGAACGTTTGGAAATTGTACAAATTTATTATCAAAATATAGCGGGAGCGACGCATTAATTTATTGAAGGAAGTTAAGGGCATATGGTGTGGCCTCCAAAATCTTGCGATTTAACACTGCTGGACTATTTTGTGTGGGGTTGTGTGAAGTCGCTTGTCTACGCAGGTAAGGCCAAGACGATTGACACCTTGGAAGAGAATGTTCAGAATCTTATTCATGGCATTCGGCCCAAATTGCTGCAACAATCGGTAGAAAATAAGACCTCTCCTCTAGAAGTCAACCATGGCGGCCATTTGTCGAAATCATTTTTAAATCATAATGGCAACCCCTTATCTGTATAATAAAGCTAAATTCTTTGCCATGACATTAAATTATATGCGTTTTATTTCTTCTTGAAAACCACACGTCTAAAAAAAACACTCGTTACATATGTACCAAGCTTTGTCTCATCCTTTATCTATAGTATCTACATAATTGCAATGAAAGCAAACTTAAATCTTAGCCCTTCTCTGATGCGAGCACAATTACCACCCACATTTACACCCTTGTCGGGTCGGGTGCCGCAATCAAAACTCCACTTTCAAGTCACTATGCTTTTTCCAAAGGGCATCCCCACGATGTATAGCTCTTTGCGTGCGAGTTGTATATTTCTAGGTTTGCCCAGAGGGGATGCTGTGCAATAAGTGCTGTGCCATGTACAGACCTCTTCCCAATCTCCACTTCTTCCGCCATCGCCATCACCATCATCAACACAAAACTCAAACGCAACTTAAATACATTTTAATCGGAAACTTGTTGGTGCGAGTGAATGGTGGTGTAGTTAATCTAAGATTGATGTGAACGGGCCACATCTGTGTTCAATAATCGAAATGCCCGCTAGCTGTATGCTGAGTACTGATAAAATTCGTCCCTTCTTCTATAAAGGACCTAAAGGACGGACTGATGGCCCACAACGTCGACGGACAAATACAAGTACCCAAACGAATGGAAATCAAAGAGAAGTGAGTAGAGGCTAGAGGACCTATGTATATAAATATAGCAAAGTATAGGTACGAGTACACACTCTGTAAGAGCAAATAAGAGAAAACAAAAAAGAAATTCCAATAGTAGGCGCTGCTACTGTTGTCCTTTTGCTACTACACAGGAGTAGGTACATAGAGTTTGTGAAAATTTTAATATTGAAAACCATAAATATCGAAGACAGAGGAAGGATATGCAAGCAATAGCAAAGCAATTGTCCCAACAATGTAGACTTTAATAGAATGGGGCACACCACCACCGCCGCCGCACCGTCTATAAATATAAATTGAACATGCTCCATTTCCGTTTGTTTTCGGAACAGGACGACACAGAGACAGAACACAGAAGGCTATAAATGAACGAAGAAATCTAAATCTAAAGCCTTAGGCGGAATATTGTCATAATTTATATTGAAAATTAACCTAAGCATTGGCCTAGATATATAAGATGTAGGATATTACCTAAAACCATGATCTAAACGTCCGTCCGGGTCTTGAGGGAACGGTTATTAATCATCAAAATTATTACTACAAGAATTTTTCAATGAACATAACTTAAGGGTAATGAAAATATGTTCAAATTATGATACCAACGAATTAGATGGTTCCTCTAAGCTCAGGCGGTCGTAGGAACGGTCCAGCAGACTTAGAAATCATAAATTTTTTTTTTTTGTACGAGAATGGGACGATTAACGTATAATTTACAAACTGCAGTTAAAACTTGTCCTTAATGCCTTAGAATCGTCTAACGATGTATTTGACAATATTGCCAGTAAAGTCACTGTCAGCTATTGCCATTCGAAATTGTCAGATTTTATTATTTAAGACATCTGGAAATTGTTGTTTATGGTCAAACAAGTTGATATATTGAACATTAAAGTAATATCGGGTGATTTTTTTGAGGTTAGGATTTTCATGCATTAGTATTTGACAGATCACGCGGGATTTCAGACATGGTGTCAAAGAGAAAGATGCTCAGTATGCTTTGACATTTCATCATGAATAGACTTACTAACGAGCAACGCTTGCAAATCATTGAATTTTATTACCAAAATCAGTGTTCGGTTCGAAATGTGTTTCGCGCTTTACGTCCGATTTATGGTCTACATAATCGACCAAGTGAGCAAACAATTAATACGATTGTGACCAAGTTTCGCACTCAGTTTACTTTATTGGACATTAAACCAACCACACGAATGCGTACAGTGCGTACAGAAGAGAATATTGCGTCTGTTTCTGAGAGTGTTGCTGAAGACCGTGGAATGTCGATTCGTCGCCGTTCGCAGCAATTGGGTTTGTGTTATTCGACCACATGGAAGATTTTACGCAAAGATCTTGGTGTAAAACCGTATAAAATACAGCTCGTGCAAGAACTGAAGCCGAACGATCTGCCACAACGTCGAATTTTCAGTGAATGGGCCCTAGAAAAGTTGGCAGAAAATCCGCTTTTTTATCGACAAATTTTGTTCAGCGATGAGGCTCATTTCTTGTTGAATGGCTACGTAAATAAGCAAAATTGCCGCATTTGGAGTGAAGAGCAACCAGAAGCCGTTCAAGAACTGCCCATGCATCCCGAAAAATGCACTGTTTGGTGTGGTTTGTACGCTGGTGGAATCATTGGACCGTATTTTTTCAAAGATGCTGTTGGACGCAACGTTACGGTGAATGGCGATCGCTATCGTTCAATGCTAACAAACTTTTTGTTGCCAAAAATGGAAGAACTGAACTTGGTTGACATGTGGTTTCAACAAGATGGCGCTACATGCCACACAGCTAGCGATTCTATGGCCATTTTGAGGGAAAACTTCGGAGAACAATTCATCTCAAGGAATGGACCGGTAAGTTGGCCACCAAGATCATGCGATTTGACGCCTTTAGACTATTTTTTGTGGGGCTACGTCAAGTCTAAAGTCTACACAAATAAGCCAGCAACTATTCCAGCTTTGGAAGACAACATTTCCGAAGAAATTCGGGCTATTCCGGCCGAAATGCTCGAAAAAGTTACCCAAAATTGGACTTTCCGAATGGACCACCTAAGACGCAGCCGCGGTCAACATTTAAATGAAATTATCTTCAAAAAGTAAATGTCATGGACCAATCTAACGTTTCAAATAAAGAATCGATGAGATTTTGCAAATTTTATGCGTTTTTTTTTTTAAAAAAGTTCTCAAGCTCTTAAAAAATCACCCGATATATTAATTTAAACACGCTATTCAAGGGAGAATATTGTTCATAATTAATCCGACAATTTTAAATTCGTATGCTTACCTATCGGTTAAATTCTTCAGATTTCTATGGGGAATATTAAAATTAAAGTTGATAAGCGATAGAAGAGTGAATATTTCCATTTATTAATTTAACAATAAACACAAACATAGATAAGAAAGTATTCTCTCAAGATTCGCCATATTAATAAGTTTTATTCTGTGCTGATAAAGTGGAAGATCGTAGGAATCAGCCCATTTTAACCCCCTCATCGCATATCTCACTAAGTTTTTTGCACAGTACTTTGGTGCCCATTTGAGAATTTTCCGAGCAAATGTTATAAAAAAGCTGCTTTATCATAACAAAAGGATCAAACAATTCTTTCAAGTCCCTCTTAATCCAACCAAGTCATTTTCCCAATACACAAAAAAGGCTTACTGGGCTCTCCTGAAAATTACAAAATTACATTATAGGCTTGAAAAATGGATCGAACAGAACAATAATTTATCTGATCTACAGGCCGGTTTCCGAAAAAACTTTTCAACGGTCGATCATATTTTTCCACTATCATCTATAGTCAAAGCGTTTCAAGCACGTAACAAAAAGGTCTTCGCATTTTTCGTTGACTCAATAGGAATGCTCTTTTTTATAAGCTGACACAAATTGGTATATTTACAAAGTTCGTAAAAGTAATTGGAAAGATGTACACGGGTACGAAGGCTGCTTTTTAGAATGGAGTGGACTTTTCAGAATTGCTTAGCACCAGCACAGGAGCAGAGAGAAAAAACTAAATGAGAGAACCAAATTTCCTCGTCTCCGTTTCTTCGAAACCTCTTACTCTCATTTTTTATAGCGTGTTTAATTCGTATCGGTGTATACATGTTTTCACCTCGGAGAAGAGTACACAAAAAAACATCATTTCCGGGAAATACGGCATTTCTCATTTTTGTTTATTGATAGCCAAGAAGGCTATGTTTTTTTAAGTCTCATTATAATATTTGTAATTCTCATGAATTTTTTTTTTAATTTTGCTAACATCTTGTCGTTTTTATATCTACAAAAATACTCCTATAATTCAAATTAATTCTAGCAAAACATTTTTGTTTGTCAATAAATAACGGAAGAAGTTATACCGGTAGTTCGTGGTGAATTTGTTTTTCTCTTCTTTTTCTCTAAGTTACAGATAGATGGCAAGAACAACCAAAACAAGAAAGGATGTGTGCAGAAAGTGTTTAACAAGGTTAAGGTTTTTTAGACTAGACTTTATTTGTATATATGAACGAGTACACGTTTTTATATAAATGAATGTTATGTTTATTTCAATAGTAATACCTTAACTATTAACTTAACAACTGTATTATCTAAAATATACTGCATTGAATTCTTTTACATTGAATTATAAAAGGCGGAAATAATAAAGTTCAACAGTTTATTGGGAATATTTATATAAAATATCCATATCTTCTGCACTTGCCGTATCAATCGATATTTTCTGGAGCTTAGTGTTAACGTAGCATTTATTTGTCATGAATCACTTTTTTAGCTTTTTATACACCAAAAAAATCAATGATGAAATTTGGATGCGATAATAATTACTTGAACACAGCATTTTCTATTTTCATAGTTCTTCAGATTTAGCCCTTAACTTTCATTTGCATTTATTTATGTATATCCTAAAAAGTTTAGCAAACATCTATGAATAAGCCACAATGCACTTTCAGAAAAACTGTAGTTAGAACTTTCCCTCACAGATTTTTCCTTGTCGCTATATAACTGAAAGATAATATATAAATAGTTAGAACTGGAAAACTTGTAAAAATGATGCATAAGACTTAAATTTTTGTTGAAGAACAAATTTGTATATTCTTTTCACAAAACCACTGACCTAGCGAGAATACAAATATCGGGTGATTTTTTTGAGGTTAGGATTTTCATGCATTAGTATTTGACAGATCACGCGGGATTTCAGACATGGTGTCAAAGAGAAAGATGCTCAGTATGCTTTGACATTTCCACATGAATAGACTTACTAACGAGCAACGCTTGCAAATCATTGAATTTTATTACCAAAATCAGTGTTCGGTTCGAAATGTGTTTCGCGCTTTACGCAAATTTTATGCGTTTTTTTTTTTTTTAAAGTTCTCAAGCTCTTAAAAAATCACCCATTATATTAAACAATGTCCTCTTTTCAATGGAGGACAATAAATACATAATAGGTGATTTTTTAAGAGCTTGAGAACTTTTTTAAAAAAAAAACTCATAAAATTTGCGTAAAGCGCGAAACACATTTCGAACCGAACACTGATTTTGGTAATAAAATTCAATGATTTGCAAGCGTTGCTCGTTAGTAAGTCTATTCATGATGAAATGTCAAAGCATACTGAGCATCTTTCTCTTTGACACCATGTCTGAAATCCCGCGTGATCTGTCAAATACTAATGCATGAAAATCCTAACCTCAAAAAAATCACCTGATATTTTAACTTTTGTACAAAAGTACTTTTCGGCTTATGTAGTTAAGCCTTTAAAAGCAACACACTACCTTAGAGGAAAGCAGTAAGAATAGCTTATCACCTATTCACAAATCTTATATGCAATAAAAATTGGCAACAGAAGTAACAAGTTGACGGTCTTTTTATTAGTGTCTACTTAAATCACTTATTTTCAGCATTTTGGAAATGTCGTGAATAATGTAAAGAAAATAAACAACGAGTACACACAAATGAAATAGGAATGGAAAAAAGACATAAGTATATAAAAATGTTTTCAATGTTCCATGTTTACATTCTGTAACTCTCGTTTTCAATGTTCCTGCAACTCTCACATCGACAAAATTAAGTCGATAAACTCTGAAAATTGAAACAAATCTGAGTTTTTTTTTGCATCTTTCAACGGTCTGAGCGAAAATTAAACGCATAAACGCAGCTAATAAAATTTTATGTTTCTAGGTCCTAATTCTCATTGGACTGTTGCAGCACATAATTTATTTTACTTACTTAATGATTAAAACTGGCTTCAAATAACTAACTAATATTTATCTAAATGCGTAATTTAGAATTGTTTCTAAATCTTCATTGTTCTGGCACCTAACAAGAGTAATTAATTCCACTTCATATTCGAATGATATTACTCTCAAACGAACACAATGAGAGTACCAAAAAGTTGTTCATACACAATTTTGAATTTTCTTTGAACACCTCTGAACAGCTGACTGCATCCGCCATTTTTCAAAGGTGCTCGCCATTTTTAAAAGGTGGTAAGCAGAGAGAAAAGAGAGAAAAGTTTTTTCTCTCTCGTGGTGAGTATGTACTATGTACATAAACTTGCAAAAGTATTTGTTCCCCACATTTTTTTTATATGGAGTTAATACATATGCAAGTTGGTGGCCAAATCACAGCTTGTAGGCAAAAAGAGAGCAACCGTCGAAGTTGGTTCTCTCTATTAGTTCTTTCTCGATGACAGGAGTCCTTGATGCCCACTAAGCGCTCTTTTGTTCTCGTTATTTATAAATTATGTTGCTGATGAACTCCCTAGTGGAATAAGAATAGCTAGCTGCACCGTAAATGTGTTATTATACGCCGATGACCTCGCTCTACTTTCAGAATCACCCGAAGGTTTACAATTGATAATCAATCGGTTATCTACAATCTGTTACAGATGGGGTCTATCTATCAACACAACAAAATCCACAATAAAGATATTTTTCCGTACACAAAGCGCTTGCCATGGAAGAAGCTGAAAATATAATGATACGCAACTGGAGGTAACAAAAAAGATCAAATATCTAGGCTTGAAATTGAATCCAACATTAAATTTCAAAACTCATTTATCATGTTTCATGCCTTTCGTTGTTTTATCGATATTTTTACAAACAATGTTCTGTCGAATTAGCCAGTTGCATTCCACCCCTTAAACGATTCAGCCGTAATACTCGCACTTCCAGGAATGCTCATCAGTTTACCCTTGAGCTCAATTTCCGGCGTACTTTCAAATATAGAGATTCTTTCTTAAATCACACATCGAGAATGTGGAATGCTTTGGCCAACTCTGTTTTTCCCTCCCATATTGATGTACAAAACTTTAAGACCAATGTGCACCGGTATCTCCTCTTAAATCCTTCCCTATTTTCCTAACGCTCGCACTGTATTAAAATATAAACATATGAAGGGTACTAATAACCCCTGTAAATTATAAAAAAAAATCAAAGAAAACCCAAAGAAAACCCAAAGCTCACAAAGTTTGATAAATTTAACATGAAAAAATATCTTCTCCAACAAACAAATTATAATTTATCTACAAAATACAAAATATTTAATTCTGTAGTGAAATCTACTCTCATGTATGCTGCTCAGGGGCCCTACTATGTAACTCGATTCTACTTTTGATTATATTCGAAAATCATTTCAAACATCAAATTTTTGAATTTGTTTTAGTTTTGTTAAGAACTATCGTCTTTCTAAAGACGGATTTATATTCTTACTTAACACCATATCATCCGACAATCCGACATGACTACTCGCAGAAGACAAAATGCTCTTCCGATTATCATTAAGTTATCAGCAGCATTGAAGTTTTTGGCAACAGGAGGTTACCAAAACCAAATCGGTGGTGACAAGAACGCTGGACTTGCACAACAAACCATGTCAAAAATACTTGCCGAAGTTTGGACTTTAATCGAAAGAGTCATGTGCTCGCTGATAATGAATTTTGAAACGAATGAGGAAGAGAAACGAAAGTCCAAACGCTATTTTTGGCAAAAATCACGAGTTCCCGGTGTAATTGGGGTGTAGATGGAACTCATATTCAACATTTTACTTACACTTGGGACAAAAAAAAAACTTCGCTCGCAAACACAGAGTGATTATTTTCGATTTTGCCTTGTTTTGAATTCTTCTTTCGAGTTACGTAGTTCCTCGTTTATTCGAATGTTCATAAGAATATAGTTGGCACCACTAGAACTATTCGATTCTCGTTGCTTCGAAAGTAGTCAAATAGATACATAGTAACAATTTTTCGAATTCGAGCAATTTCATTGTAGAATCGAGTTACATAGTAGGGCCCCAGGTTTGGAGATCAGAAGAATATAAAGAAATCAAAACATTTTATAGGAATTTCATAAAGAAACTTTTCAACCTACCTCTGAATGCAGCTAGTTATGCCATATATTTAGAAACATGACTTCCAAAACTTCTGACAAGCACCTTGAAGTCTCAAGCTGATTACATCATCAAAGTCTGCAGCAACCATCAGAACACAAGACTTTCGAAAAAACTTCTTTTATATGCATTGATAAATAAGGACTGCAGAATGGAAATCTGTTGGCAATGAGTGTGGAGTGAGATTGGATGATGATTTCTGCAATGTAAACCATGTGAATGAGCAAATGTACAGCATCATAGAAAAATGTAGGACATAATGAGGCATTTACTGATAAAAGAAGCTCAAGATTCATTCAGTAGAATAACCTACAGTCAGCTCAACTATAATCTTGGTTCCAGAAATTATTTCAAGGATTCACTGAGTTATAAAGAAAGATGTGAAGTTCTCAGCTTAAATGGAAGTACTTATAATACTCCTTTTAACCAATTCTGTACGCTGTGCAACTTACAATTAAAAGAAGATTGTCTACACTTCATTGGTATATGTCCAATACCTATTCAAAACTTAAAGACGCTACTTTTTCGGGCAAAATAATCTTAACAAGAGACTATATTCATCCTTAACGAGCCTGATTGGAAAACATTAAGTACATTTTTGAAAGATATTTACAAGTTAGATTGTGATTGATAACAGAATTCTATTAAATTCAAAAACATAGGTAAATATAAATATTCTTTTTTTTTGTCAACCTGGCTGACAGAATAGCCATAGCAAGGACAGGCATTTTATTTACATGGGATTATGATACTCCGTCAAACATATAATTAAAAGAAATTACAGAAAGCTTTCTCGTAACGCTCATAGTTTTACATTTATCAACTTTAAGAAGCAGACGAAAAAGTTACGAACGCATCAATTAAAAAACAATTTAAGATCACACTACAATTCTTCACAATCACTAGAAATGGAAATGATCGTAACATCGTAGCACTTAGAGTGCTTCAACACAGACGATAAATCGTTTATATGTAAACAAAATAAAGAGAATTGAACCTAAATGACTACCTTGTGTGATTCCAGAGTTTACTTTGAACTTGTTTGAATCGCAACCATGAAAAAGTACAGAGTATGATCTATCCAATAAATAAGATTGAAGCCATTTTACTAAATGCTCACTATAACCCAGATTTCTTAATTTAACAAGCAAAATTCGATGTGAGAGTATTGAGAAATTAAAAAGGAAATGATAGATGACTTACACAGTTTTTCAAAATAGTAGATTGTTACGGGTGATTTTTTAGCTATTATCTTTTTGGCTGGTTTAAACAGCTGACGCACGTTTCGTGTTTTGTTTCACTGTCAAACATCTTCAGTTTGGTCTATAATTTACCCATGAATCGTCTTACAAACGAACAACGCTTGCAAATTATTGAATTTTATTTTCAAAATTCGTGCTCTGTTAAGAAAGTTCATCGCGCGCTTCTTCCACTTTATGGTCAGTTCAATCGACTCACTGAAGCGGCTATTCGGGCTATTGTGACTAAATTTCGCACCATATTTACATTGTTGGACATTAAACCACCAACACGCTTACGTAGAGTACGAACTGAAGAAAATATCGCAGCTGTATCGGCCAGTCTTAAGCATCTTGCACATGAGGTACGAACTGCGAACTGTGGATGTTCGCATATTTTGGCTTTTCTTTCACATGAGCTTTATTTCTATTCGCAGACAGCGACGAATTGTCAATTTATATTTACCCTTTTCTCCATATTTTCCTCAGCCATGATCTTTCACGCAAAAACAAAACAAGAGTGGTATAATGTTGAGATTGAGTTGAGCTCGAACAATTTATTCGTTGCAGTGTGGATGGTATGTGGAACGCGAATAGAGTTTGACAGTTCGTAGCAACCACACTGCAATTCGTTACTACCAAATTATTTTTACAAAATTTTCTTGTTTTAGAGAACAAAATGCAAATTGTGTTATCCTAATATTAGTGTCAATTGGTTTCTAATAATTTAAATGTTGTTTTGTTTGGAATTGACTTTTTGAAATGTGTAAAGTTACGTTTGTTCGTCCATTCGTTCATTCGTTGTTCGCTCTCATGTGCAAAGCCCTTTAATGATGAACATCAATAAATTAATGATTGATATTATCGATTCGTCGCCGTTCGCAGCAATTGGGCCTCTGTTACTCAACAACGTGGATAATTTTGCGAAAGGATTTAGGTGTGATGCCTTTCAAAATACAGCTGGTGCAAGAATTGAAGCCGAACGACCTACTAAAACGTAAAATTTTTGGTGAATGGGCTCTTGGAAAGTTGGCCGAAAATCCACTTTTTTACCGAAAAATTGTGTTCAGCGAAGAAGCTAATTTTTGTTTCAATGGGTACGTAAATAAGCAGAATTGTCGATTTTGGAGTGAATATCAGCCAGAAAGTACTCGTGCCATCATGGTTAGTGCGTTGGACTGTCATGCCAGAGGTCTTGGGTTCGATCCCTGCCTATGCCATCTAAAGTTTTTTTTTCCCGGGTAGGTGCTGCCTCTTACGAGGAATTGAAAAATTCTCCAAGAGTAATTCTTGTCATGAAAAGTGCTTTCTCAAATTAGCCGTTCGGATTCGGTTTAAAATTGAAGGTCCCTCCATCCCTGACAACAGTACTCGCACACAGGAATAGTTGAGAGTTGTAAGTCACTAGGCCCTAGTTCTCAACGGACTGTTGCGCCACCCAATTTATTCTATTATCAGCCAGAAGCATTTCTACCAATGCTTTAAAAAATCACCCTTTATATACCTAAAGGACCTAGTACACAAATATCGTCAAGATTAGATATATAATTTGTAATCTAAATATACTTCTAAACAAAATCTAATCAGTTAGCATCTGATAATAAAATTGTTAGCCCTTGGGACAAAATCTGCAATCCGTGTGAACATAAAATTGTTCATTAAAAGTGATTTGGTATTTGTCATCTCATAAACGGATATTGTCAGAGCACTGATCAGCATAATACATGAATTATAGAACACTCTATATCCTTTTCGACCACCATCTTGTAATATTAACACTTTTTCTATGACTATCTGCTTTTTAAACAATTCTAACCTCAAATTCAAACCACATTACTTGTCACCTATCATGCATTACAACCGAATCGGTTTAACTAAGATCAAATTAACATAACTCTAGATAAGTTCTGGTTGTAAATTGCACATTCCTTGCAAGCAAACACGATAACTAAAATGCATAGATACACGTTCTACAACACTTCTTAACAATTAGATCCACTTCTAGCAGCTCCAATCACAATGTAACAATACCAATCTATACCTGCCAATCTGGATCAAATATCAAAACATCTTTTATAGATTTATACTTACTACGTCTCGATCGATCGTCACGTTGAATTAAAAAGGAAACATTAAATCTAACGTAACCCACGATTCGGTTTGATGTTTGATCCATTCATCCGTAGAATTAAAAGTATCTATCAACTGATGGAATCCACAGCTTCATTTCTTTACTTCACTTCGCTTCAAGACTTGTTAATAGTTAAACTGCATTTTCCTTGTGAGTCTTAAAACATCGCATCAGTAATTTTCTTTTGCTGTATCGTGCCATCAGAAGCTCTGCAGAGTGGTTGAGGTTGTTCTAGGCTTATTACTTTCTAGCTTCTACTCGTATCTATCAGAGCACCCGTTGCCGTTGTTTTGTTCGTGTCGTGTGATCTCGTCTCGTTGATCATGTTGACCCATTTCCTAGCTCAGCAGTCCGATAAATCGCTTAACTAGGTTTTTAACACTGGAGTGCACGCGTGGCCTACTATAGTAGACCACAGTAATAGTTTTCTTCATAACTTAACATTAGAATTGAAATAATTTTTTTTTTTACTTTATACTCCAACCTAAAATTCATAAATTATGGTTATTAAATGTTTAAGGCTTATTGAATATTACGTAAAAATATTTATTTTATTTATATGTTTTTAAAATAAAAAATTATTAACATTATTAAATGGTCTACCATAGTAGGCCACGCGTGCATTGGTGTAAAAAAATAGGGCGCGTGTACTCCAGTGTTAAGGCACACGGCACGTTTTTTTTCTTCTTCCTCGTTATATTCAGTTAAATGCTTATTGAATGTATCTTTGCAGTTCAAACGCATCTTTTGTATCTATTAGTTTGGTATAGAAATGGAAGACATCAAATGATGAGGATTTATTTTTCACTGTCACTACACTATAGAGAGAAATATGATTATCGTCATCATGCATTCGCGAACACGTTACACATCCATAATATGCTGTTCATCAAGGTGAAAATTAACACTAATGATTACCAATTGATGCGTTTCTAATTTTTATGTTGTTGTTGTTGTTACGTTTGCTATTTTGTTAAATTTTCTAAATCCACTTATGTTGGAATTATTTTATAGAAGACTTTGTGATTGGTGTATCCTCGGGAGAAAGTGTATTTTATGAGTATCTTGATTAAGAAAATCGTTATCCATCACACTTTAAGGAATTGATTACATAGGCTTATGTAGATTATAATGAGGTTTATAGACTAAGGGTTGGAAACTCAATCAATATTGATCAAATTGACTAGTCAGCAGCTAGTTTCTTATAGGGGCATAGTCGTAGACAATATTTGAACTGATATTAAAAGTTATGACCAAAGAACCTTGAAGTTCAAACTATTCATAACCCTATGATTAAGAATCAATCTGAGGTTAAACATAGGGTATGCTATGTTTAAGTTGCTTTTTACCTATACGTTTAAATGTCAAAATATCTTTTGTTTGGTTTAAATATTTTCTAAGAAGTACTATACAGCAATGAAAATTTAATAATTTGTTACTTAAAAATTTAATTATTTTTTAAGACATCAATTTATTAAATGTTTGTTCTTTAAACTGTACCCACAGATAACGTTGTTTGTTCAATAGATTGCATAATTTCATATTTTATCTAAGTATTGTGCTTGTAAAACATGGTTGTGGCTGTCGATCAAAACTGTGTCCTGTGCATAGTACTCCTTAATCATGTCCTGTCCTGTATCAATAAATCTTCTTCAGGTGGTTAATTGGTTTATTGAATCATTGAAAATCGAACAAAAGGAAATAATGTCGAACAAAATATAACAAAATTTATTTGTTGAAGAATAAAACAAAACTCAAGGTCAAAATTGTCAGAAAGACATTCAAAAAGAATATTTAAATTTAACCATCGATCGTCTTGCTTTCTTCTACCTTTCTTACCGAATTTACTCTTTAAACTCAGCTTATTTTCGACACCCCTTTAACTTCACAACCAATTAAGTGAACAACTTAAAATTTTCGATATTTAATAATCTAGGCGAGAAATTCTACTCTACCATAATTTAATTTCGTAGGATATGTAGTTCCTGAGATAAAGCCTTTCAAAAATCCCAAATACCGTAACTGACTCACTGAAGCACTCCCTGCACCTCACTGTATCTTAAAATTTAGTTCAAAGGTTGGCCTTGTGGTGCAAAAAAAGGAAATATTAGAAAATTTGAGGTTTTCGATTTAGGGGGCGTGGTATCCACACTCTTTCTCATAAAAAAGTATGAATACAAATTTCAACTTGAAATTGTTGAGTGGAAGGTTTTGATATACTCGTATACTACACATATCAAAAAGTAAAGGCTTAATGTAGACTGCACTTTTCAATCAGGGGGCGTAGTACACACCCACTTTTCATGTATTTGTTATTAAATCTTATTATAATATATTATTCTTGTAAATATAATGTTGAAAAAAGTAAAATGGAAGAGGTTGATGTTTAATCCAAAACAAAAATTAAAAAAAGAGGCTGGGATGCGACCCACACTAATAACTTCCCATCCCGTCTGTCGATTTGTCTTGCTTAAAAGTTTTTAGGATTTCTCGTTTTGTTAAAAAAGTTGTCAGTTAAAAATTACGAACAATATTTTGCATATAATGAAATAGTTTGATTTCGAAATCTATTTTTGTTAACGAGATTTTTAGTCCAAAACAAATTTTTACCAACTTTATTAGCATTTCTTAAAAAATTGTATTTCTTATATAAACAAATACAAATTGGATGTATTATTTACGAGATATCGAGAACCAAACATCAATTTTTCCAAATTTGCGTACTATTTTTTGTAGATTTAATTTTTTTATGAAAAACGGACTGTTGGATTTTTATACAAAAATTTACTGAATGTCAAAAACAATATTTTCTGTGAGATAAAATAAGTTTGAAACCAATATTTTTAATTTTGGAAAAAATATTTGAGTCGAAAGTAAATTTTTACAAGTTTTAGTATTGTTTTTTTTTTTTAGGTTTTAATTTTTTGTACAAAAGCTGTCAATTCAATTTTTCTCAAAATTTTACTGAATGTTGACAACAATATTTTTTAAAAGATAAAATAAGTTGAAAGCCATAATCTCAAATTTTTGAAAAGATATTTGAGTCGAAAATCAATTTTTACCAACTTTGATTAATGTTTTATTTAGGTTTTATTTATATAAAAAAAACTGTCAATTTGATTTTTCTCAAAATTTTACCAGATGTTAAAAACGTTATTCTTCGTTGCACAAAATTGTTTTGGAGATAAAATCATTTTTTGTTCGAAAATTTTTCTAGGTGACAAATATTTGTTTTCAGTGGTTTTCATTTATAAAACAACCGTTAATTGGATTTTTTTCCAAAAATATATTTGTCTGTGGGGTCACGTTACAATATATAATATGAAATTTAATTCAAGTCTCTAGCGTTATTGGTTCGTGAGATATTACCCGTGTTTTGTTGGAAAATCCATCCATAGTATAGTAGGATTTTACACGAATAACAAAAACAATATCCATAGTATGAATAGCACCGATAAAAGTTAGATTATAATCTTACTATGGATGGGTTTTTGACATTTATACGAGTCATGAATGGATCTTATGTGATTTCGTTCTCAAATGTTGGTACGATTGATATTCCATTTGTATCTCGATGGCTGTGTTCGTTGAGTAGTTGTTCATTTGGAATCATGTGTGTTTTCCATTGGGGAAAAAATCAATCTATTACTGTTGTTATTATTTAGTTTTGTTAGTGAAAATGGATTAACTGCGTTTATTTTGCAAGAGAAAACAATAGAAAAGAGAATTAATTAAGTTTTTCTATGTTTCCACCAAAGGTTTATCTCAGTTTAGATTAGATAAATCTTTTGGGTGTTTCCACCGCACAAGAAGATTTAAAAATAATTAAGTTTGACAGCACTTTCTGAAATGCAAATGGTGTTTCGATGTTTCTTATGAAGTGCAACTGAGATAGTTTGATTCGTGTTAAACAATAAAAAACTGAATAGTTCAGCACCGTATAAGAATATGCTACCTAATCCATTTGCAATTTTTTTTTAATTTGATTAAAACAAAACTATATTTTTTGTACACAAACATGCAAATAAGCAGACCATAACGCATTATCTGTAAAACCAACTCCTCCACATAGGGTTTTCTTCACAAATTTTGACTCGACTCCGATCCCCGACTGGAATCGAGGCGAATCAAGCTCATTTCAACTCGATTCAGGTATATAAAGAATTTAGGCGAGCTTCAAGCTCGCTTCAACACAAGATGTTAATGTAGTAGTCTACGAACAAACCCCCTCTTTGAAGCTATTGTTAAATGAACTTTTTTTTATATAATCTCAATTTCCAGATGTTTTCTTACCATTTCTTCTTGAAAATTGTCCGTTTTATTAGTTTTAGTTAGTTTTTTTTGCTAAATAATTTTTACAATTGATTTTCACAAAACTTTCTTCTATTTGTGTTTTTTTTTATAAGTATTCTGACAGATCTTTTTTCAGTTGTACCAAGTTTTAAACACAAAAATCTGGCTACTGCGGATCGTTTTGTTGGCAATTTCTCACTGTACTATATATGGAATACCAAAAAAACGCATTTATTTAGGGTTAACCAAAATGTTGACCTTTTTTTAAATTGCTATGGTAAAAAAAAACACACGCACTCAATTTTTTTAAGAGTTCTTTCTGCATTTTTCTGCTTTATTATTTGTATACTACTGGTTCTTCAGCTATGTACGACGAAAAAAACGTCGCGAACGTACGGACGTACAAACGTACATACTCTAGGGACCTTGAAACTTCGAAAAATGTTAAAATTTTCAATTCGACAAATCCGACCGATTACAATAACTTCCTATGGGAAGTTAATATCAGCATTTATACTTTTAGGGGGCGTGGGATCCACTGAGTAATAACGGGTGATTTTTTTGAAGTTAGGATTTTCATGCATTAGTATTTGACAGATCACGCGGGATTTCAGACATGGTGTCAAAGAGAAAGATGCTCAGTATGCTTTGACATTTCATCATGAATAGACTTACTAACGAGCAACGCTTGCAAATCATTGAATTTTCTTACCAAAATCAGTGTTCGGTTCGAAATGTGTTTCGCGCTTTACGTCCGATTTATGGTCTACATAATCGACCAAGTGAGCAAACAATTAATGCGATTGTGACCAAGTTTCGCACTCAGTTTACTTTATTGGACATTAAACCAACCACACGAATGCGTACAGTGCGTACAGAAGAGAATATTGCGTCTGTTTCTGAGAGTGTTGCTGAAGACCGTGAAATGTCGATTCGTCGCCGTTCGCAGCAATTGGGTTTGTGTTATTCGACCACATGGAAGATTTTACGCAAAGATCTTGGTGTAAAACCGTATAAAATACAGCTCGTGCAAGAACTGAAGCCGAACGATCTGCCACAACGTCGAATTTTCAGTGAATGGGCCCTAGAAAAGTTGGCAGAAAATCCGCTTTTTTATCGACAAATTTTGTTCAGCGATGAGGCTCATTTCTGGTTGAATGGCTACGTAAATAAGCAAAATTGCCGCATTTGGAGTGAAGAGCAACCAGAAGCCGTTCAAGAACTGCCCATGCATCCCGAAAAATGCACTGTTTGGTGTGGTTTGTACGCTGGTGGAATCATTGGACCGTATTTTTTCAAAGATGCTGTTGGACGCAACGTTACGGTGAATGGCGATCGCTATCGTTCAATGCTAACAAACTTTTTGTTGCCAAAAATGGAAGAACTGAACTTGGTTGACATGTGGTTTCAACAAGATGGCGCTACATGCCACACAGCTCGCGATTCTATGGCCATTTTGAGGGAAAACTTCGGAGAACAATTCATCTCAAGGAATGGACCGGTAAGTTGGCCACCAAGATCATGCGATTTGACGCCTTTAGACTATTTTTTGTGGGGCTACGTCAAGTCTAAAGTCTACACAAATAAGCCAGCAACTATTCCAGCTTTGGAAGACAACATTTCCGAAGAAATTCGGGCTATTCCGGCCGAAATGCTCGAAAAAGTTACCCAAAATTGGACTTTCCGAATGGACCACCTAAGACGCAGCCGCGGTCAACATTTAAATGAAATTATCTTCAAAAAGTAAATGTCATGGACCAATCTAACGTTTCAAATAAAGAATCGATGAGATTTTGCAAATTTTATGCGTTTTTTTTTAAAAAAAAGTTCTCAAGCTCTTAAAAAATCACCCGATATTTGAATAGTTAATAATTCATTTGTGAAATTTTTTAAGAGTGTGGAGTTGTGGAGTTTGAAGAACGAAATCAAATATTGAAAATTTAATATTTAAAATTCAAAAAGTGTGATTTTACACCAAAAACAGAAATGTTAAAAAGTGGAGCCAAGTTCTGCTGTTTACAAAAATCTGATCAATAAGTCTGCAATGAAAAAGTTGTAAAGACCCTTGTTACAAAAAGAGAATCGAACATTCGACTTAAAGAGAACGTTTGAGAAATCCAATATGTATTGTGAAATTAAAATGGGTGAACTTCGACGGTCGAAAAGAGCAAAATGTTTCTTTTACCAAAAAATGTGGCTTTTGAAGTGGACATTGGAACGGAATTCGAGAAATTTGTGTTAGCTTTCAGTTGATGAAGTTCGCTTTGCTTTTGATAATAAGGATCAAAATCTAAGGACAGGCCAAGTTCTGAATGTAATACTTAACGTAGGGTGACCAGATATAGAGTCAAGGAAAAGGGGACACTTACCACAATTTAAAAAAAAAACAGAAGTTCAATTTTTTTATAATTTATTTGAATAAACCAAAACAAAATATTTAATTCTAACAAAAAAGTAACAGTTACTAAAATATCATAATATCATGGCTTATTTTGCATGAAAATAATAAAAGATCGATATAATAATATAAGAAGACATATATTATTCAGGTTTTATTAGCACCGTGTTTTCATGGAAATAAAAATAGTTAAGAAAACACATTTCATAATGTTTTTTTTTTCTTATGATTTTTAACTTCAATTTTGGTTGTATTTGTCATTTGACCTTATCTTATTTAAAGTTTCGGGATTTAGGAAAATATGATTATAAAACACAGTACATAACATATTTTTAAAATTATGTTTACAAAATAGAATTGCTTTGACGTTTTCTATTTTTAATCTATTGCGTTCCTCAGTCAATTGACTGTTTATTAATGAAAATATGCGCTCAACATTAGCATTATGACCCGAATCGCGAATACAAACTGGGCTATCATCGTAAGTTCACTATATAATTCAAGATTGCACATTTTTTCAAAATAATTTACCCATTTCTCGGTTTTCTCAAAAACTAAAAGACATAAAATCATCTAGATTTCAGTTTTTGATCAAAAACAAATAAGAGCAATAAATTCTGAAATAAAAACAATGGTAGATAATACTGAAGTATTAAAAAATTACACTTTAAACCTTTTTTTAACTTTTTTTACTCAAATTTTGAGTTTAAAATTAAATTTTTTAAAAACTACGCATAGTTTTGACTTGAATTAAAAACTGGCTAATAAAACAGAATGTTGGCTTTAAAAAAATGTATAAAACTTAATTGCAAGTATCACCGTTATTTAAAAAATGTTTTTTCCATTTTAAATAATATTTTTTTTAAATTTCCCCTACCGCCTAAACGGGGGAGATAGACCCCCCCTCCCATAGTAATAAATGCTTGTATTAAGCCCCTCTACCAAAAACCGGTGACTTTTTTTAAAAAAAAAGTCACCGGACAAAAGTTTTTTAGGTCAAAAAGAGGTCATGTCCTCCATAAAGAGGACGCCTGGTCAGCCTATTAATGATAGATTAAATAATTACTGTCTAAAAGTTTTCTGTTACTTTAGTATCCAACATTTATTGAATTTGAAAAACTTTACAAGCTAGCTTTTAAAACATTGTGTAAACTTATACTCGTATTATAAACTTGTTTGACAACAACGTACATTTAATAATATATCTGTAAAAATAAATAACCGGAATAACTTATGAAGCATTCTAACTTCAGTTTTCTAACTATATGGCCTTTTCTAATTTCCTTGAGACAGAATTTTTTTTTAACTTGCCATTATTATGTAAAGTTATAGTAAAAGGTCTTACCTTAAACAACAGTCCGATTTTTGAAGAAGATGGACATACAAATCCGTTCTTTTGTAACATCAATAAATTCTTACCTTGCGTGAAAAGTATTCTAACTACGCCGCGCCGGCCGCCACCACTTATACATTCTTCATTTATCAATAATTCAACAAAACTTTAACATGTTTCCTTCTACACCATATGCCCAGAGCACATAGCTTAAAATTAAGTCTAAGATGAACCCTTGTTTTAACATGTGAACTAACTTTTAAACACAACATTTTTGTATAGCAGTGACTTGACATTTTATTGCGTGTGAATTTTTAATACAATAATAATTTCTACACTCAAATAGTAGTATTTGCCTCAGTCGCTGGCGCTGCTGCTTACCGTGAAAGTCATATTTGACATTTATTTGACTCGTAAACTACTCATAAAAATATAACGTGTCGTTCCTTTCTTTACATGTGTCAGCTACATTAGCAAGCTTTTTATTTTGTCTTTAGTTAGTCTTTTCTCTTCCTTGTATATGACACGACAATAGACAAAGACGAAGAAAACAAACATTCCCGCATTTCTCCCCGAAAGTACTCAAGTGGAAATACACATAACACGTAATTGCTTTAAATTAAAGCCCATCAAGTCTTCATCTCCACTCCTCTAGCTCTACGTCAGCCTTTAGGTAAGAAGAGCCAAGGTTCAAGCAAACTTTTTCATTAAACTTCGATGTCGATTCGATCCTCCCCCATTCTTCTTCTTCTTCTTCTGAATCAAAGTCAAGCTTCTTGACTTCTGTCAGAGAATGAGAAATGTTGTCTTTTGTGTCTTGTGTTCCATTCAACCAAAAATTCACTTGGAGTTTCTCCATCCGCAGGGGTTTCCCTGCCTTGAGCATTGTGTCTGTCTTCCAATTTCTTTCATTGACACTGGCAAAGGCAGTTTGGGGACTCCGTCTTGGTCTCCACAGATATTCACCACACCACTCACCCCACCGGCAACGTCGCTCGTTGTCCGTTCGGCCCGGCCCAACACGATCGTTTTATGTTTGCATTCCGTCGCGAACGCCTCAAAGTGACTCGTCGCCGTCGTCGGTCGTTGTCTCGTGGTTGTTGGTGCTCATTGCTCGATCGAAAAAATGCTAAATCCGTCAGTCATTCTTTAACATTCATTGTGAACGCGTCGCGGAATGTGTACTGAGTTGGCGAGTTGAGTGCGAGTTCTGAGAGCTCATTAGCAAAAGTTTTATCTTTGTTCGTAAATCGTTTCCAATTTTTCGCACAACTCGAAAATAATTGAGATATCAAAACTAACTTTTGTGGCAACATTGATAAGCTATTTGAGTGAGTTTTATTTATCTTATCACTTCACCCCTTCCCACCCTTCTATCTATGTATATGTCCGACTTCTCGAATAAGTTAGGCAGCTGTTTCTCAAGCCCCGTTGAGTTTATCTTCAAAGGTTGTTTTTTCTGTTTTATAGTTGAAGTTGAAGTGTGATTTGCGATTTGATACGAGATTTGTGTTTTTGAAAATTTAGTCACGCATAGTTTTTGTGCATATTTGGTGCACATTTCAATTTAAGATGCATTGAGTGTGTGATTCGGTTCGCCAAGTGAAGTGATTCAGTGCGCAGCGCATTTCTAATGAAGAAAAAGCCGGCGGCCGGCATATGAACGAATAATATGTCTCAGCGGTAACAAAATACCTTTATTCGGAATAAGTTCACAATTCAATGCGGCCAAATAGTTTTTATTTAAGGGTTTGCAGTTATTTTTAAGCGAACACAAGTGTGATTTTTCAATATTTTTGAATTTTTCGGCCATTTTTGGAAGCATTTTTTTTTTGTTGTTGTTTTGTTTTGGCTCGTGAGTCGTGGAGTCGTGAAGGTGAAGTGTGTTTTATTGCTGCCATATTTGGAACCTGTATGGATTTTCTGCTGCTACCGTCGTCGTCGTCGTTGACATCTGGCGTGGAAAAACGATGACCACCGCTACCACGTCCAATATAGGACGGAGCCTCTTTGAGAAGTTTTTGAATTTGGCAAACTTGAGGTGAGTAAGTTGGTCAATGATCATAAAACAACAGTTTCTTTGTTTCGCATAAGGATAAACGGTTATGTTGAGAAGTTCTTATACGATGAATCATCAAGTTCACTGGACTATGAAAAATATCAAAGGAATTTTTCTCGGGAAATTAAGAATTGTTGTCATCTCAAATAATGTAGAATGTAAAGGTATACCTATACCTATACCTAGCTCTAACGTGGGTGGGTTGGGTATATGATGAGAAATTCTCTGTTTACGTTCTCTTGGTTTTTCGATGAATAAAACCGACAATGCAGACAGACAGACATTAGGTAATAACTGGACTAATTTATTGCTCTGAGTGTTTATTTTTAAAAATTAATTAACTTGTGAGTAGATACTTCGTTGTGGGAATTTAACTTTTATCTACTTTTTGTTTTTTGAAGAGTTTTGTTTACAAATTGTGGCATTACAACTAAATTACTGTAAACAATTAAAAAACTTAGTGAATACAAATTTTCTAATTGGTAGGTATTTATTGACGTCATATTAGCCCTCTCTTAAGTGCGCAAGATTATTTAATACCTACCTGTTTCATTTTTCTTTCCGGTGTCAGTACCAAAGCTTCAAGAAAAACTTAACGAAATAGTAAATACCTTTTTATAAAAGTGTTTTTTTTTTTTTAAGAAATAAAACGCATATACTTCAATGTTTTGGCTTAGAATTAAAAATAAAATAAATCGGGTAGCGCAACAGTCCGCAACAGTTGAGAACTAGGGCCTATTGACTTACAACTCTCAACCATTCCTGTGTGCGAGTACTGTTGCCAGGGATGGAGGGGACCTACAGTTTTAAGCCGAATCCGAACGGCTAATTTGAGAAAGCACTTTTTCATGACAAGAATTACTCTTGGAGAATTTGTCAATTCCTCGCAAGAGGCAGTACCCGTGAAAAAAAAACTTTAAATGGCATAGGCAGGGATCGAACCCAAGACCTTTAGCATGACAGTCAAACGCAATAACCATCATGCCACGGGTACTACACCTAGAATCAAGCTTTATTATATACCTACAAAAATATATAAGGGTTTACTATTATGTTTTAAAAATTATTTCAGAAAAATGGCTACCGCGGATTGTTAAAATAAATTCCAACAAGAGATCCAATTTTCGACTTCTTTTTGCAGCAATTAGGGTCATATGTCAGCAAAAACGCGCCGAATATTCTTTTTCGAGGTGTCAATCTGCGTATAGACAAGCTACTACACGTAACCCGACACAAAATTGTTCAGCTGTGTTAAATCGCAAGGTCTTGGAGGTCACGCCACAGGCCTACGACGCCTTTAATAAATTGATTGTTTCGTTTGCTTTATGGCATGAAACATGTAATCTTGTTGGAACCAAAGGTTGTCCACATAAACATCCTCCAACTTAGGCACGTAAAAGACATAAATCGTGGTTCTATAGGTTTCCCCATTGACTATAAAATTATGGCCGGCTTAATTTTTAATGAAATTAGGCCAACGATTCAGATTCCCTCTGCTCATAAAGATCTGAAAATCGGAATCGGTGGCCATCTTGATTTGGGCCCATTCACCGAAGACCAAAGGTGCGATGCGCTGGAAGATCATTTAGCTTCAATTCTTGCTCCAATTAGATTGTTTGATCCCGCAAAATCTTTTGAAAAGTGGATGGGCAGTACAGTTCCAATTCTTGCACGCGATGGCGAATGGACTCAACTGGGTCGTCTTTGATACTCTGCTTTACAGTATAGCAATAGCGCCTCTGGTGTGCACTGTACGGCGTATCTGAGAATGCTCATTATTTACTAAAGTAAACGTCTCGTAGTGTGAAACCGATTCATGGTTGCTCGATTTACCGATTCTACTAAGCGATTGACAAGGCGCGATATGCTTCGCGCAAACCAAACGAATATTTTAGTAATAAATTTGCACGATTTTCAAACGTTGTTTAGGAGTTAGTTTATTTATTTTTAAATGGTAATGTAAACTGAGCATAAATCAATTAACAGCTGTCAAAAAGACCAACTAAGAAAAAAGTTTTGTCAGATTGAAAACTACACGTCTTAAAATTACTCGTTACTTAAAAAAGAAATATGAAGCTTGAATTGCTGTTATTCACCTAAAAATGCTATATAATGCTACATAATAGAGACGAATTAAAAATGGTAGGTTCCTTAGTAGGTAACCTTTTTAACGGTTAAAATATTCTATAAACCCTAAATATTTAAACGATTCCCCCGTATTTTTCATAAGGGGTTAGCATTTTCTTACCTGGATTAAACAAACTTCAAACGGTGCGGGGAAATAAATCCACGGGAACTAACTCCACTGAGGGATTTAGTTCCCACTTTCTTATGGGAATTTAGCACTCATTCAAAAATATGAAGAGGGAACTAATTTCTAACAACAACAGCTTCAAATTACAGTTAGTTATCAGATTCTTGAAACTTGTTCGATTTTGATGAGTACAGTCGAACATCAGTCTTAAGCAATTTAAGAAAACAGTGCGTAGTGTGAATAAAATTAAAATACAAAATTAAAAGCATGGAAAATAAAATTAAATTTATTACCGGGTTTCGTAAAAATAGTGTGTTAATTTATGACCGTGAAGAAAAACAAATTTATGTTAAAAAATATACTCGAAATAATATTTCACGTTACATTTGCTATTATGGTCAAAATTGTAAGGGGAGCTAGGAAAAACAAAAGTTTATTTTCAACATTATTTTCGGGATCTCAGAATTTTAACTCCCTTTTTCGGGGTCACACCCGCTCACGCAACTCCGTTGCTCCGCTTAGGGTTTGTAAAGTCGCCAGGCAGGCGCCTATATCAGCAACTTCTTTCAATAAAAGCACCTGTGGGTGGCCCGCTTCGCGGGTTCTCAGGATTTTAACTCCCTTTTTCGGGGTCACACCCGCTCAAGCAACTCCGTTGCTCCGCTAAGGGTATGTAAAGTCGCCAGGCAGGAGCCTATGTATATCAACAACTTCTTTCAATAAAAGCACCTGAGGGTGGCCCGCTTCGCGGGTTCTCAGGATTTTAACTCCCTTTTTCGGGGTCACACCCGCTCACGCAACTCCGTTGCTCCGCTTAGGGTATGTAAAGTCGCCAGGCAGGCGCCAATATCAACAGCTTTTTTGAATAAAAGCACCTGTGGGTGGCCCGCTTCGCGGGATCTCAGGATTTAAAGTGCTCCAAGTTGTGTCATTTGGTGATTCGTATTAAGTGGGACATAAGCCCCAAAATTTTTATTTGGGGCTTCGGTCTTACTTGGGTGGGACTTAGGGCCCAAATAAGATTTCGGTTTTATGTCCCACCGAAGTGAGACATAAGCCCCAAAAAAAAAGTTGGGCGTTATGTCCCTGGGCCCTATGTCCCTGCGCCTTATTCTACTTGCTTCTTCTTTTAAAAAGTGGGAATTAATTTCAAACTCAAGGAGAACCTAAATCACACATTTTTTCGGAATTAGATTCCCAGTTAGAATGGGAACTAAGTCCACTTTACTAAACTGGATTTAGTTCTCACTAAGTGGGAACTAAATCCCTCAGTGGAGTTAGTTCCCGTGGATTTATTTCCCCGCACCACTTCAAACATGTATTTTCTATTCTATTTATTTTGTATTTCTGATCATGATAAGTTCTATGTTGAGCTTATTATTGAATTAGGTTGAGACTTGAGATCAAAAAACTTTGATAGTACCCTGTTTTGGAAGTTTTTGTAGTGCTTTAGGTCAAGTCATTATCTTGCGTTAACTTTTATCTAATTGACATGTGCTTTTCGGTGAAAGGCATCATTATAGAGCTTAATGATCGGTTGAAAATCACACATTGTCTCTTACATATATGTATATCCAAAGAATAATTGGTGGTATAATTAGAATTGAATTTAGAGTTCTTTGGTTAGCAGAACTTAGAATTAGTTTAGTTTAGATTTTCCGGAATAAAAAGCTATTGCATTTCGTTTGCAAAAATTAATCCTTTTTTGAACACTTTGCTTGGTCGGTGAAACTTTATTTATTATAGGCGTTATCGAATTTTTGAACTTGAATTGAGTGCTATATTTGATCTGTGAAATCATTCGAATATGGAAGTTGTTTTTTCTTTGAAAGTCTCACTTGCAGTTCGTCAAAACGCTATCATTTTTTTTTGTCAGCACATTAAAATCATTAAATTCTTTCCCTATTTCCTGGCCAGGAACACATTTGAATAAGATATTGAGAAAATGTTGTATTTTTGTATTCTTAATACTACGTACTCTTTTCTGGAATGTTTATTTGACCGTTTCACTTAAATGCCGCTAAATTTTATTAAAAATCCTTCTAAATAACTCCTTCAAGGTTAAGTATTGTGGGCTTGTTTGCCAAATTATAAAACTAGCATCCGCTTTTAAATATTGTCCTTTTGTATGTTTCTTACTTATCCTGAACTTTAAGCTGTCACTTTAATATGTATGTATATTAAATGGCGCAAAATTTTATACAGGATCGTTGTTTCTGAGATAACTGTAAAATATGTGATGGATTGGCGCTAAAATTCTAGAAGGTCCTGCAGGTCTTTTCTATTAGGATATAAATTCATTAGGTATACAAGCTCTCTAGTCTGAAATGGAAATCCTTTGAAACGGAAAAATGTCTTCAATTGAATATTTTAAAAGTATTATGAAGGGTTTAGTTTTTAAATATTGGAACTCAAGAATCTTGAGCATTTAATTTTTAGCCCTTCCGTAGAAGTGTTTTTTTTTGCAACTTCAAGCTGTTTCATTGGGTTTGCAAATATTTTCAATTTTCTTAAATTAATCTAGTCACATTGTAGATAGGAGGAATGTATGCTGATTTGTTTTTTGAATTTTTAGTCTGGGCGAATTGTTATGTATTAACATAATGTTGGAATTTAGAGTTTCTTTTTCAAAATACGAAAGATTCGACCATCACTTAATTATAAAGAGTGATTTTTTAAAAGCTATAGGAAAGTTTTTCAAAAAAAACATTAAATTCAGAAAAAATGCATGAAATCTTTATTTAAATCGATAGTACGGTCCATATATGTAATTTAATGTTTGAAGATTATTTCATGCAAATGTTGACCTTGACGGCGCCTCAAATGGTCCATCCGCTTAGTCCAATTTTTGCATACTCTTTCCAACATTTCGGCCGGTATCTCACGAATAAATGCTTCAATGTTGTCTTCCAATGTGTCAATTGAAGTGGGCTTGTCTGTATAGACATGAGCCACAAAACAAAGCCCACAAAAAATAGTCTAAAGGCGTTAAATCGCACGATCTAGGCGCCCAATTGACCGGTCCGGAACGTGAAATAAAATGTTCACTCGAACTCGCCTCTCAATAAGTCCATTGTAGCGCGTGCTGTGTGGCATGTGGCACCGTCTTGTTGAAACCACATGTCATGCAAGTCAAGCTCTTCCATTTTGGGCAAACAAAAAAAGTTGGACATCATCTCACGGCAGCGCTCACCATTCACAGTAACGTTACGATTCGCATCATCTTCGAAGAAGTACGGTCCAATGATGCCACCAGCCCATAAACCGCACCAAACAGTGACTTTTTCTGGATGTATTGGTAGCTCTTGCAAGGCTTCTGGCTGATATTCACTTCAAATCGACAATTCTGCTTATTTACGTACCCATTGAGCCAAAAATGAGCTTTGTCGCTGAACACAAAAATCGCGATGGACTTCTTAACAGAGCACGCATTTTGATAATAAAATTCAATAATTTGCAAGCGTTGTTCGTTTGTAAGACGATTCATGGTTAAATTATAGACCAAACTGAAGATGTTTGACAGTGAAACAAAACAGGAAACGTGCGTCAGCTGTTTAAACCGCTGTTGCCAAAAAGATAATAGCTAAAAAAATCACCCTTTAATTTAAAAAAAAAAACTTTAACTCTAGTATCTTCTCCATTCGGTAAACAATTAATTATAATATTAAAAGCTTCTAAATCATAAAATATTGTAAAAATTTCTCTTTAGTTTGTAACACTTATTTTGCACGAACGTTGAACTTCTTCATGAAAACTTTTTACTTGAAAATGTTGTTCTCTTAAATATATTTACCTCTCACCCCTGTTCCGTTTTCGCTCCGTTTTGTTGCGATCCCATTCATCATAATCACGAACCCGCTTTCTACTTTTTCGCCGACCTTCTTGGTCATTCCCCTCTTCTGTAACCCTGCAATTTGAAACATTTATCTCTCCATGAGAATTCTCTAAGGTTGACTGTGAAAGAGTGTTTTAAAGGCTCTCAACTTCAAAGTCAAAAAGATCTATAAAACAAAAAGAATTGTTGCTTTCTCAAATTTTTTTTTCTCATTTTGTATAAGTTTTTAATTTTCTCATTAGGCAAATGATTTACCAACTCTTAAGGTTTCGTCTGGTGTCAATATTGTGGAGAGTTCCTTCATTTAGGTTTCCGATACCTTCCAAATATTCTGGTTCATAAGTACCTCAATATTGTCTAAGAATATATAAATATCAAAGACTTTATTGAAGTCTTGGGAGCGTAAGCTGTGTATGTAGTTCAAACCACTTGAAATGACCAATCCATAAGCTTTAGAATTCGCCCTTAAAATTATCGAAATCCTATATAAAATATTGTTTTTGGTTTCTTGTTGAGTCATAATTTTATTCCGATTTTATTTTTTCCTTTATCAATTTATGTATATTTTTTCTTGACCACGAACCTAATTCTTTTTGTGTCAAGAGCGATGTTGTTTATTATTGCATGTAGTGTAGACTTTAGATATAAAATTCAAGTCAGTCTTCCTTCAGCCTTTGCCCCTGCGCTGCGCTTGCATCTCATCTTATAGTATAGATTAAACTGATGAATATTTTGTGTTCTTGGTTAGCATTGTATTCCAAATGCTCTCGATCCCATTTCTCTAAGTAATGTTTTGATTCTCGACAAATAATCATCATCATAATAATCAACGACAACGAATGCATAGACTGAGACTCTATACGCTGCATCTGCCACCAGGCTTACATGCTTGTGGCATGTGCTCTGCTCCTCTCAAATAATGCATCTTGTATAAGATATATGCAAACTAATAGCTCCTTTGTCAACAAAAACAGCAGCCAGCCCTGAGATCATTTGTATTCCATATCTCTTTGTGCTTAGTTTCAATATGTACACAAATTGCATAGTTTTGTTTTCTGCATATACATAGATACAATTTACATACATATATATACGAGGCCAGAAACAAATAACAAAATGCATTGCACTCCAACAAATGACCGCCATTGTGAAAATTTTGAATGCAATCCGCGACTTAAAACTATAATTACGGTTTTTGTTGTATATTTTTTTAAGTTTTATTCGCTCTAAACACTATGTGCCGCTATACCGCTATATTACTATAGCGACCGAAGCACTCAAAACCAAGATACAATGTGGCTCGAGAGAGATTGCATTGTATGTTCGATGTTCGACAATCGTGGAAAATAGGTTTGTTGCTCTTTTGTCTTTTACAAGTAGTTTCAATGAATTGACATAATTACAGAAACACGAAAGTAATTATGGTTACATTTTGGTTGTTTTTGTTTTACTTCTTTTATTTTTTAAAGAGGGAAATCCATTCACTCACTGAGCTCTAAGCAATCACCCCATCCATCGATCACCATTATAGTAGATCAAACAAGCCTGTCGAAATGTCTTCGAAAACAAATAGCTAAACTAAGTTGAAGTCAACTTAAAATGCAACACTTTTGGACTTCCTTGAAATGAAAGAAACACATCCCACAACAATGAAGTGAAGATGTACATTGGGGTATTTGGTCGAAAACGATAGACCAAAAAAAAGATCTTCCTTGGTTTTGAAGTATTCTTGATCAAAACATTTAAAAATGCAACAATGGAAAATTGTCTGTGAAATAAGCAGAACCACTCAAAAATTGTATTGGAATAATTGGAAGATCACATATTATCACATTGCTTATGGTTTCTAGTTACAATCAAACTTTATGTTAGGTTAGGTTAGGTTGAGGGGCTGACAGTTGGTGTCTTAACCGTCACACTTAGATCAATACAGATCGATTGTGATACCCGTGAGTATTGATACTCAAGCTAATAAGAAAAAACCTATGTGTTCAGTTAGTCAAGCCATTTAGAGGCTTTGGCGAAGTTCAGAATGTTAGTACCTGGCGTACTAGAGAGTTCTTTTAAATACTCAAAGAAAAAGTTGCCAAGCAGTTTCTTCCTTTGATGGGAGAGTGCGGGACAGTGACACAGAAAGTGCGAAGTGTCTTCATGCACCTCCTCGTCACCGCATCCTCTGCATAGATCATCTGAACTGATTCTCATCTTTTTCATATGAAAACGTAACAGATTATGTCCGGTGATTATGCTTACAAGAGATCGAAGTGATCCCTTTTGTAGCTGCATAATTCTTTCCGTTCTTTGTTTGTTAAAACAGGGCCAGATCTTTCTTGTAGTACCGCAGGTGTCAAGAAGGTTCCACCTTTCATCGGCCTTAGTAGTTATTCTTTTTGAGATTTCCTGTTTTAAATAACAGGTAGGGGTGCTAACTAGCTGAGCTTGGCTTTCGTCAAGCATTGACCCTAATCTTGCTAATTCATCGGCTTTCTCGTTGCCTAGTATATCGCTGTGACCTGGGACCCAGCAGAGTCTAATATTGTGCTGTGCGCCAAGAACCTTAAGCTCTTCGCTGCAGCATGAAACAAGCTTTGATTTTACCTCAGTTGCAGTAATCGCTTTTATTGCCGCTTGGCTTTCAATGTAAAAGGTGATATCAGCTCGTGGTATCGCCATCATTGATACCTTTTTAGCAGCTGTTGTTGTTGAGGCGGTCAACTTGAGAGATTCGGAATAGAAGCCTGCCCCTACACCAGTGTCCATTTTAGAGCCATCAGTATAGACAGCTATTGACGACTCACTGGAGTATGGTATATTATCTATCCATTCCTCTCTGCTTGGGATGGCAGCCTGGAATGGTTTGTGAAAATCAAGTTCGGGTATTTTATAGTCTGCTGTAGTACTATGACCCATAACTTTATGAAGGATCTGGGCATGTCCTATGGAACTGTTTATCCAGACTTTAGTTTGACTAAGTCTCATGGCATTTTTGGCCGAAGATTCTTGAACAAAGAGGTCTAGGGAATCAGATTGAGTATAACTTCCAGTCCCGCAGTTGGAGTGGATCTCATTGCTCCCGTAATGCCAGTGCACGCAAGTCTTTGAATTTTTGTCAAAGTTTTTAGGTTCGTGCTCTTTTCTAAAGCTTTCCACCATACTAAATTACCATAGGTTAGTATTGGTCTAATTATTGCCGAATACATCCATCTGATAATTTTAGGGTTTGGTCCCCAGGTTTCCCCGAAAATTCTATTGCAGGAGTAAAAGGCAATCGATGCCTTTTTGAATCTATCTTTGGTGTTCAGGCCCCAATTTAGTTTTGTATCTAAGATCACACCGAGATACTTTGCGTGATCAGAGATTTTAAGAGGGCAGCCTTCAACTGAAGGAATTTTAAAATCAGGTATTTTGCGCTTGTTAGTAAATAGCACTAGTTCTGTTTTAGCTGGATTGACTGTCAGCCCACAGCTCCTAGTCCATTTGCTTACCAACGAGAGGGCGTATTCGGTTTGTTCACTGATAGTGGGTAGGAACTTGCCAGTCGCTAGTAATGCAAGATCATCAGCGTAGGCTATTATCCTTACTCCACTTGATTTCAATTTAGAGAGTATGCCGTTCATGACAAGAACCCAAAGTAGCGGTGAGAGAACCCCTTTACTTTATGTTAAAATAGACACTAATTGTATAATATAAAGAAGCTGTGTGTCAGCAACCCGATTTCAAAAGTTGTGGTAGTGCTATTTGTTTAGCCTAGCAGATTTTTCGTAAGAAAGCTTAACACACAAAATTTGCTCATCTGAATCATCACTTAGTGCAGTGTTATTAGTTAGTAGAAAATAAAACGAACTATAATAACATAATACACTTTAAAAATACAATCGTAAAATAAAACATAATTAAGTACAAATAATAAAAATGAAGTTACAAAAAAATTAATAAATTAATGCAATATTTAAGTGAGTAGAACACTGATTTTTAAGATATTTCAAAGAATATCCTTACTCCACTAAAATAAAGCTTAGCCATGCTCATTGCTCATGCATGCCATAAATAGTGCGGAGTTTGTGGTCACCTTCATTGTAGTTTAAACTTATACAATTTAATAAATCAGGTGCATTAATTATACGAGTACTAATGAATAGAGACAATGTCATTATTAACCCTCCTGCATTTGGAGAAGTTGTATACGATATTTATAAGGAGGAAAATTATAAGAATCAGATTAAAGTAACCCTTATAGGGCAAGACTTACCCGCATGAAGTTGCGTTGAACAAATTATATCCAATTTTTGTGGGTCGCATAAAAAGGTTCAATATGGGGCCGGTCCAAAGTGTTATATAATGCGAGAGTAAATCAAGAATCCTGAAATTATTTAGACCAACGGTTAACAAAATCTAACATAGAGTTGGCTTAGCGATTAGAATTGAAATTAAAAAGAACCTCAAGATCTTTAAAGCTATGAACGCGATGTATCGAGTGCTGTTGTGTTTTATAATCGATCGAAAATAGGAGTACGCTTTGTAGAAAACTTCATTGCTTGAAATTTAATTGGGTTAAGGTTAAGCCCATTATTCTTGCACCAAATAACAAAACTGTTAACTATTTAACTATTTGGAAACCACAATCAAGCAAAACACCCGTTGCGAGTCTACCTCATCTTTTATTCTTAATTTCCTTCCGCAAAATTGTGCAAAGTTAAATCGTAGGATGTGGTGCTTATGGTTTCACCTTTTTTTTGTACTCAATAAGCAATATTCCCTTTGAGCCCAAAAAACTATGGCCGTGAGCTTCCCGGCAGACGGAGTGACTTCGAACTTCTTCTGGGTCTGTTTCTTTTTATGCCATTGCATAGACTCTTGTTTGCTTTCAGGGTCCCCAGTAACAACAACGACGTCCGCGTTCTTACTACACATCATTAAGCTCTCTACATCATACGATTCTCATTTTTTTCTGAGACACTATCAGCATTCGTGCCATTTGTTGGAAGGTTAATGATCTCTGACATCATTTTCACTTTTATTCTGGCATCCTCAAGATTAAGTTTCTCAACTTCTTTGATGTTTTCTTCCGTACAAGCAGTAGCTGGGGCGTCGGAATCGGGTCGTCTTCAATGCTCTCTCTGCCTCCCTTGAACTCATTTGACCACTTTTGCACAGTTAATAATGAAGGTTCCTTGCTCAGTGAGAAATTTAATTACAGCGCGATGCTTCATTTTCATCATCATCGTCTCAGTTGCCATTTTGATTGTGTTTACCTGGAGATAAACCGCGAACTAATAATCACTTTAATATGAAATTTTACATGAATGCCCTAAAATAATAGTATTACTTCATAAATACGTCATTATTATATTTATAATATATTATATTTATAAAACCACAGCTTCACCCCGATACCGAGAATATATTGAATATCATTGATATCTAAGATGAACAGTAGTGGTCCTAAATGACTACCCTTGGAAAATCCTGATTTGGCAGTGAAAGGGTTGGGGAAAGAACTTTTGAATTTAACTTGATAAGACCTATTCTGAAGACAAGAAGAAATCTATGTGATGAATTTAGGAGGAAACCCAATTATCTTCAGCTTAAATGTGATGATACCTTGAGAAAGTTGGTCAAAAGCTTTAGAATAATCAGTGTAAATACAATCGAGCTATTGACCGAGTTTATGGTATCTAAGCACTTATAGGAAATTCTTGCAGTTAAAATTTATCTATCACACACAACTTGTTCAAAAAGCTTAGTAAAACAAAACAGTTTAAAGATTGGTCTTCAATTACTAATGTCAGACTTGTTACCTTTTTTAAAGCCTGGCGGGCGTAATAAATGCCTTCTTCCATATTGCTGGGATACAGATAGTATAAAGGAAAATGAAGTGTTGAATAATTTTTGAGTTAAGGATGAACACATAAAATTTGTCGGAATACAAATATAAACCAGTGGCCAAACAAATAAAAACAACCCCAATGCTTTATTTTAAAGTTAAGGAGCTCTAGACGTTTTTTTTATTTTTTGGGGGTGTTCCTATAAAAACCGAATGGGTTATATTGTTTAAACTATAATTGTAGAGTTCAAATTTTTAGTGGACAATCATAAGTAACCACTGAACAAACAAGCTCACTGGGTTTGATCGTCCTAGGTTATCAATTTATGAATGGTAAGCGTTCCTTTTGTGTAGTACCCGTGGCATGATGGTTAGTGCGTTGGAATGTCATGCCAGTTCGGCTTAAAACTGTAGTTCCCCTCCATCCCTGGCAACGTTACTCGCTGACAGGGTTGGTTAAGAGTTGTAAGTCACTAGGCCCTATTTTTCAACGGACTGTTGTGCCACACAATTTATTTATTAAAGCGTTCCTTTTAGTTTTAGCGTTGTTCCTATAAAAATTAAAAGTTTAATAACCTTTTTCCTGAGATTGGATAAACCAATGAGAATACCTGGTTCATAAATTTTGAATTTTCGTAAATTTAATTAATATGACTTCTTGCACACTTTTATTATCAAACACCCTGATGTGCTTCGTTCACAGGCAGAGGCAGACTGGCGACGAACGACGACCTGCATGCATATGCCCATTGCCCATGCCGGTTGCTGCTAATAACAAACTACAAGAATGCAAAACGTTCGCTATTAATAAGTCAACTTAAAACTCTAAGCTCGCCCAAGACTTCATTGCATGATGGAAGGAAGCCAGAAATTCAGTTAAAAACAAAATGCGTGGATCTTTAAGGAAATTCCAAAACGTAGGCTGCGTTGGCAGAATTTCATTTTTCTTAATCTCTTCTGTGACATAATGAGTAAAGCTGGCTATATCGTCTATATAGCCTAGCTGTAGCCGTAGCCATCATCCTGATGTGAAGTGTGTACCTATACTTGATGCTGGCTGATGCTCCAAAGTGGATAGGATATACTTTGACTGGTCTCTGGGATTCTGCTTGTGCGCGTGCTATGATCTTTTCGACGTTATAAGTGCGTTGACCAGAAGATTGGCACATGTGAATCAGAGAGAGAGAGATTGTAGGTAGCTTAACTACACGGTCCATCCGCATGTACAAAATATACATTTGAAGAGATAGAGGAGACTCAGAGGGGTGCAATTAAATACGCAAGTGGTCCTATGAATATATATACGCCACCATCCCACCAGTCAGTCTAGCAGTAAGTAAGATCGATAGATACTTATCGATCTTTATCTGGATTTTTTCCGACACACGACAGGTTTTACTTTATACTCGACTCTTAGTCGAACACATGTGCGGGATGGTATGACTCAAGAATATGAAATTTTGTAGGAAATGTTGGATTTATTTGTATGTACTTAGGTATTTTTGAAATATTTGTTGAAATTATTTTTGGCAAGCGAGGGACAGCACCGATGACAGTTTTCTTGAACTGAATAATTATGTTTGATGTTATTTTGTTCCTAATAAAACAAACAAACAAACACAAAACAAGGAGTGTGGTCAGCTTAGTGATAGTTTTAGTATAATTTTATATTTATATTGAGTATAAACTAAAATAAAGAAGGAATTTTAGTCAGTATATTGATTTCCAGAGATTGCTTTTTTTGTTTAATATAATGGGGATAATACTACCTACCTTTATTATGCAGACACATTGGGAGCACTAAGAAAGGGAGAGAGGGGTTGAAAGGAGGTGTCAGTGCACATTGGTTTTATATTCCTGAATATTGCAATCGCTGGGAAATACAGAGTGTGGCAAGGCATTCAACATTCGCGTAGTACGGCTAAAGAACGAATCTCTGTACTTAACAGTACGACCGAAGTTGGGCTCGAGGGTACATTGATGAGCATTCCTAGAAGCGCGAGTATTACGGTTGAACTGTTTAAGGGGAGGAATGCAACTGGCTATTTCTCTTGAGCATAAACCGTTAAATAACGGTAAAAGAGGGTGAGACAAGAAACATTTCGACGATGTTCAAGCGAACGACGTAAATGATCTTATGAAGGTATTATCACCAATCAATCTAAATGCTCTACGTTCAATAGTGTCCAAGAGGCTTAAGTAAGTTGCAGGAGCACCAGCTAAGATATGGGAGTTATACTCAATCTTTGGACGTACATATATATGTACGTCTTGTAGATAACAGCCAGATCAGAGGGGGGGGTTAAACTTCTTGCATCGCCTTAGAAAATCCAAACATCTTGCGACATTTTTGGCGACATCGTGTATGTGATCGTTCCACAAAAGGTGGTTGGTGATACCCATACCGAGAATATCGAGATGTTTAGTCTCCTCGATCCAAGTGCCATCCGTGGATAATGGCCAGAGGGGTATATCTCGATTTAATGATACAAGACAGCATTGGGTTTTCGAAGCATTAAATTCCACGCGGTTTTTTATTCCCCAATGCTGCTAAGGTCGGAATTTAATGAGCTTATCATATTTTGTATTTGCAGTTCCACATCCGAAGAAGAGGGATTACAGTCTGAAAACGAATATGAAAAGCTAAGAGTATTATCGTCAGCGAAAAAATATACTCGTATTACATTAGAAGTTGCAGACAGGAGATCATTAATAAAAATGAGAAAGAGTGTTGAAGATTGAACAGAGCCCTGGGGCACACCAGCATTTATTTTGTGGACTTGGATCCATCCAATGCAACTTACAACGATTCGAAAGGCAATTACTAATCCAATGAAGAAGGGATTCATGAAAACCGAAAGCACGAATTTTCTATAAGAGAGCCTGATGTGAAACCCTATCAAATGCTTTTGAAATATCAATTGCAATGATCTTACTTTCTCCAAAGCGATAAAAAGATTTGCTCCACTGTTCGGTGAGATGATCCATGAGATCACCAGTAGAATTATTGCTACGAAAGCCGTATTGTCTTGAGCTGATAATTAATCAGCGTTTCCATGACCTTGGAAAGAAGGGACGTAAGTGCAATCGGTCGGTAATTAGAGGGTGAGGAAGATTCGCCTTTTTTGGGAATAGGCTGGACAAATGCAGTTTTCCATCCGCTCGGAACGAGACCTGAAGAGTAGGACAGATGAAAAAGCTTCCGCAGTGGTTTTGCCAGCGTTGAAGAAAACCTCTTCAGAACAATAGCGGGGATACCAACTCGACCAGCAGATTTATGTATGTTAAGATCTTTTAGGACTCTCGCCACATTACGAGTGCGAAAAAAGATTGGCCCCATAGAATTACTAATGCGCTCGATGACAGGCGGACTCATAGCACTCACTGGCATCGTTGAATTGGTGGCGAACTGCCTAGCAAAGAGATTAGCTTTCTCTAAAGAGCTAACAAATGGAGTGTCATTGACAACGAGCGTAGGAACCGAGGAAGAGGAAGAATTCCTCATGTTTTTTACAAATGACCAAAAATTTGTACTGCCTTTGGGACATTGCAGTATTGTTTGCCTTAATTTTTGGTCATGTAAAAATTTGGTCCGTCGAATATGGGCGTTGCAGGACTTCCTAGCCTGCTTGAACTTATTCCGGTTTTCCTCAGTTGGATTGGCTTTAAAATAACGGAAACTTACCTTCTTGACCCTAATAACCTCTTTACAGCTCGCATCAAACCATGTGTTTTCCTTAGGGGTGATGCTTTTAAACCTATTCGGGATAAAAGTTCTCATTCCCAAGAGAATCAATCAAGTGATCATATCAGCGCTGATGGCGTCAACGTCACTATCGAGGAAACATAGATCCTAAAATAATTATTGAGACCGTCCCAGTTGGCTTTCTCGTATTGGTAAACGGTTATCTTAGGAGCTCTTTCTTTAACTGGAGAGTTTTGACACGAGACATTTGCTGATATGACACAATGGTCATAAGATTTGCCTAGAGTTTGGCATCTTAATATTGAGAAATGAACCCTCAATTACATTCGACAATGAAGTTTTAGCTAAGTAAATCCACTAATACGATTTTTACCCTTAGGCAGGCAATGGAAAAATGTCTAAAGTATAGCACCTCAACATACCGTCTCTTTATAGACTTCAAAGCCGCTTATGACAGCATAGCAAGGGTAGACAAAAACTATGACAAACTTTACAAACCAAGTAAAGGTATCTGAATTGGTATCCAGACTTTACAGCATCTTCCATAGGCTCCTGGCCTGTCTCTTCTTCAACCTGTCATCGGAGAAAGTAATCCGAGACTCTGGAACATCTATCAGGACGACGAAGTAAGTCTGTCTTGAAAGAACTTTGTGTCTATCTTGAAAGAAGTTTTGACACGATTTAGTATAAAATGGACTACAAACTTTATATATGTATGTATATGAAGCATCAACCAGGAAAAATAAATAACCGTTTTAATCACCATAACTAGCAACATTAATACAAATAAAATATGCATCAGAAGTAATTGTCGCTCAACAAAACTTTGACAATAAATTAAAAACAATTAAATATGACAAACAATTAAGGATCCTTCTGAATCTCAAACATTTTCGATGTGTTCTTCAAGTTTGACAAATACAAAAATAAACGTAGAGGCTATAAAACTAAAATTAATTTCAAGTGTCTGCTGGATCTTATGGAGCACTAAAAATTCGTACTCGTATTTCCAAAACAAAACACTCCATTGTTCATTTCCCTATTCATTCATGTTCTGCGCGCATCATTTTGATTTAAAACGACATAAAAACAATGAAAGAAAATTCAAATAAATTTAGTAATTTCACCTCGGGGAGCTATAAAGTTATACATGAACCAAGAACCATGAACCAACCAAGCATCAGCCAGCCAACAACACCAAACTCGTTACTCTAATTCCAACTCGATTGTCTTCAAAAAATATTTAATTACACAAAACCGGAAGCACTCCTTTTATACAATAGGTTGGGTTGGGTTGAGATCCTTATACAGAAACGCTGCAGCAGCGGCAGCACCAGCAGTACACACAGCATCCTGATGGGACCTTACAAAGCAGTTATCCGTCTGTGTAATGTTTATTATATTTTGGATTGTTCTTCAAAACAAGCTCAAGGGCTCCCCTTTACATTTAAACCCCCGTCAACACTACGTCCTCAGTCGACATATAACTCCACGTACCTTTAATCGTATACACTATCCTTCGCCTAGAGATTTATTTCATTAAGCCAAAAACATCAGGGATATTATGCTGGCTTTCATTTACAGCAGCTATACAATACATGTCATGTCAGGTCGACCTTTTGTGTTCATGCAAAATGGTCTAACGAGCTGAGAAATATCCTGGGAGTCTGGTGCGCAGTGGAAGCGGTGGCGGAGGAGAAGGTTAATGGTGAACTTTTTTTTTGCGCCCGAATAGAAAAGTATTCGCTACTAATTATCCGCTACTCGGCTGAAATGATCCATCCTTGAAACCAACATCACAAAAATGGTCGGTGCTTAGTTTTATGTGATTCTTGCAAATTACTCAAAACTCATAAATAGAATTATTATTGTTTGTAGCTTGTTGTTGTTTTCCATTTCAAAAGGTGGTTATGAAAAGTTCAGGGGGCGCGGGCGTCAGAATTTTGAGTAAGTTGGGTTCTGGAGTATCTATAAGATTATCATTAGGAAAGAGCAAGTAGATTAAAAAGTTTTTTGTTTATACCTCTGGACTGGAAAAGAGATAAAAGTTTGCTACTCTCTATAATATTAAGCGAATGGGAATATGCTGATGGTTATGATGATGACTTTTTGGCTAAATATTTGTTTAGCTAAAGGGATAAATAGCTGGAGGGCCAAAAGAGCCAAAACCTTAGGTAATTTTATAAATTTATTTGTTTGATTTAATTTTTTTTGAACATAAAAGGTTAAAGCTTTTAGGCCCAAAGGTTGTGTTTTAGTAGTGTTTTAAACTTATTAAGGGATGTTTGGATTAGTAGCAACAATATAATCCTATTATTATGATTTTTATCTCATACGATGCAGGCAGTTTGACACAGCTTTAATAAAGGTTAAGACTCAAGAAGTTGAAGTGAATTGCTTTATTCATATGAATTAAATTCTTAATCTACATAGGTATCAAATCCAGGATAATAGAGAACTCATCGATACTTGTTATACATTGTCGTGATACAAATTCACGACAATTTATCCAATTATAAGTTTCTTAGTTTATTCTTACCATAGACCATAATATGAAGACCCGAAGCCTATAACAGTCTTATTGGTTTTACTACAAGCTGAAGCGTCATTTGGCTCGCACAGATCTTATGCTAGGATAAATTAACCACACAGTCTTCAAAAAGTATGTTTTTATTTTATAAGAAGCCCACACTTAAGGGGATTTTTGATACCCTTATTATGCCAACACACAGTGTAAGCATTAAAAAAGGGAGAGGGGATTTTGGAAGGAGGTGTCGGTGCACATTGGCTTTGAATTCCTTAATATTGCAATGACGAAAAAAGACAAAGTGTGGTAAGGCAATCCACATTCGCATAGTACGGCTAAAAAACTAATCTCTCTACTTGATAATACGACCAAAGTTAGACTCAAGAGTACACTGATGCGGATTCTTGTTGGCGCGAGTATTACGGTTGAGGCGAAAAATACAATTGGCTATTTCTTAGAATAGTCCAGAGATGGGAGTTACACTCAAGTTTTGAATTTATATAAGTCTTATATATTGATAACAGCAAGATCAGAGGGGGGAAACAATTTATGGCATCGCCTTAGGAAATGCAAATATCCAGCGGAATTTTTAGCGATATCATGTGCAGTGGCTCACAGCTTATTTGACCCACCCCTTGTTAATACATTCAACTGAGTATACTTCCTAAACAATACAATTTATTAAAAAAAAAAGTACAAACGCAAGAACTTTAATTAAGATTTAATCTTAAAATAACAATTTAACCAACTTATTTTATTTTGAAATCTTAAATTTTACCTAAGAAAAACGAAATAATTAGATTTCCCAATGCCACAGCTTATTTGACCCATTGTGTTTAAGGAGCAACCGCTCAATCAAAAACATGGGAATAACGGTGTTTATTATTTCAGTCTCTAAGTTGTTATATTTCCAAATTTTCACCGTTTTGTTTTTCGAAAACCGTGTGGAAAATAAGGGAAGAAATGCTCCGAACAAAACATTTACTGCGTCAGATGAAAGATACCTACATTGTGCGCAAAGTGAAGCTAAACCCCAAGTTATCGGCACCAAAATTGACTAGTGAGGTGGAAAAAGAGCTCGGAAAGTATTGCTCCCCTGAAGACGCATTTTGAGGAATAACTAGTTTCATGGAAGAGTTGCTTGAAAAAAGCCTTTCATTAAAAACCGAGATAGTCGTTTAAGGTTCGGCAAAAGAACACATTAGAAAGGCGATGCTAGCTTTTGGGAGCAAGTTATATTTGCGGACAAGTCAAAGTTTAACATTTTCGGATTCGACGGGCGATCTTATGTCTGGCGCAAACTAAATACAGAGCTCCAGGACAAAAATCTCAGAGCAACTGTGAAGCATGGAGGTGGTCATGTCATGGTTTGGGCCTTCATGTCCGCAGCCGGAGTTGGGAAGCTGGTGTTCATTGAGAGTACAATGGATAAAATGGTGTACCTCAATATCCTCAAAAAAAATTTGCTCCAAAGTACAGAACAATTGGGCATAAGACGCTCGTTTCAATTTTATCAAGACAACGACCCGAAATATACTTCAGGAATTGTCCAAACATGGCTGATTTATAACTGTCCCCACGTCATAAAACCGCGAGCACAGTCTTCGGATTTGAATTTTATAGAAAACTTGTGGTCCATTTTCGATACAAATATTCGAAAACGCCACATTTCAAACAAAAATGACCTCAAAACTGCATTGACTGAAGATTGGGTAAGAATCCCTCCACAAACAACAACAAAATTGGTGGATTGTTATCAAAATCGGCTTAAGACAGTATTAGAAGAAAATATTAAAATTAACATTAATTTGCGTAATATTTTCTTATTAAGTGTTTATTTAAAATGGGTCAAATAGGCTGTGACACTGAATAATTGATTTAATTTTGTTTTTGTTGTGCAATTTTAATCTTAGTATAATAAATGAAGAGATTTTGTTTACGTTATAAACCTACTGGACCTTTCTGCGTTTTTGTTTTTCTGATACCTTTCTTCGCTTAAGAACTATTCTCTCATAAACTTTTTAATATACGATGGGTCAAATAAGCTGTGAGCCACTGTTTGTGATCCTTCCTCAAGAGGTGGTTGGAGATACACTACACATACCGAAAATTTTGAGGCTTTCAGTCTCCTTGGTAAAAGTGCTACTCATAGATAGTGCAAAAAGTGGTAAATTCTGTGTTAATGACAATAGACAGCATTAAGTTTTCGACGCATTTTTAAATACTACACGATTTTTGATTCATTCCCCAATTAAAAATGCTGTCTAGGTCAAAATTTAATAAGCTGATCATAAGCACGATTGTGAATCTGAAAACGAATATGAAAAGCTGAGGGTTTTATCGTCAGCTAAGCAGCTAAGTGGTGGTACCCGTGGCATGATGGTAAGTGCGTTGGATTGTCATGCTAGAGATCTTGGGTTCAATCCCTGCCGGTGCCATCTAAAGCTTTTTGCATGGGTACTTCCTCTTGCGAGGAATTGACATCTTCTCCAAGAGTACTTTCTCAGATTAGCCGTTCGGATTCGACTTAAAACTGTAGGTCCTGATGTGTGAAGATTCGAAAATAGGTGTGACCAAAAACTTAAATACCGTAAGACAAGCATTGTGTTAATGTTTGCTTAGAAAACTCGGTATTTAGATCCTAAGTCTAGGTTTTTGTTTGAGAAGAAAGTTGGCCACATTATGTTAAGACCTACTTTAGCTTTTTTACTCTTATGCTGAACATGTTTATTGAAGCTACCGTTAGCAGACATCAACACTCCCAGATATTTGAATTCATGTACTATTTCAATAGGTTGGTTGTTAAGGAACCACCTTTCTTCTCTCAACCTTCTACAACTCCGTGGCTCAAATACCATTATCTTTGTTTTCTCTGAGTTTATTTTAAGGTCCCAGATATTGCAGTTCGTTTGGACCCTATTGATTTGTAGCTGGAGAGAAGATGGATTATCCGCGCTAGCATAACCATGTCATCCGCGTAAAGAAGTACTTTTATACGAATATCAGAAAAACAAACTCCACCGGGTAAATTATCTGAAATATCATCAATATAAAGGGTAAACAAGATTGGGCTGAGGATACATCCTTGCGGAACACCTGCAGTCGTTTGAAACTAATTTTAAATCTGGGCCCCATCCCAAACTGTCGCATAAGTTTTACATACAAATTTTTCGTAGATATTTCGAAAATTTCTAGATACTCGTATACCAAGTGAGGCCATTTTGTATATGAGAGCTTGTCGATTGACGGTATCAAATGCAGCTTTTAAGTCGATAAAGCAAGCATACATCTTCTTTTTCTTTTGGATAAATTTGTTAGCAATACTCGATAAAGCAAAAATATGGTCAACCGTTGAAAAGCCCTTACGAAAACCAGCTTGAAACATACTTAAGCGATTGTTTGTCTTTTGTATAGGATTCTAGTGCAAGTCATCTTGACATGGGATGCCAGAACTTCAGCTTGTAATAAACTTGAAGACATACGATTGTTTCCACCCAACTCCCGTACATTATACCAAAAATTCCTTAAATCCTTACACCTTTATAAGCTGGTCGCTAAAATAAGTGTTTAATTTAACTTTTAAGCCTTGCAGACCTGTTTGTATATTTTGTTAGCTTCCAGATATGCAGACTTAAAGTGGTCTAAATTAAATCTTCTAAATAACTTAAGGAAAGCGAAAGATTTTTTTCGGAGCCTCATACATTCGGAATCAAACCATTTATTTCTGGGTTGCAGCTGCTTGTGACTACTAATACGGGAAGCAGATGATCTAACAATTCCGCTTATTTGTTCTCCTAATTGGTCAATTGCAGAGGGGCTTGGGGGTGGCAGAGACCCAACGTGAAGGTTTAATTTTTCTCGGAATCTCTCTCCCTCCTGAGGTATCCTAATTGTTGTCGGATTTCAAATATATTCATGAACATACATAAGTCGAAATTACAAATTGTACCTCCAACAAAATTGTTTCTTTGTACCCCTGAATAATAGTCATTACATTGAGCCTTGTTAGAATGACAAGTTCGATAAATATTATTCTTCCCCCTTAAGAACATAAATTAAAAGCGATTAATGAATGCATTTACGAAATAGTCAATTGCTTACCTTGTGTAAATGCGAAAGAACACATATTGTCAGCTAAGGAATTCTTACCCACTATTAGTCAAGTACAAACCTAAATGCACGAAAAGTTTACACTCAGGGACATTATTTAAGAATTCAAACTGCATTGGAACTTTCTTTGTCGCTCGGCTATAATTTATCATCACACGAGCCCAAAAGAAGGGACACACGCAATGTTTTTGGGGCGTTGGATGGGTCTGTCGGTCTGGTCAGGCCTCAAAACCAACCTCCCCGCCCATAATTTAGTCGAGCTGCTATTACTGGAATCTGTTTTTGGAAAACAACTATAATTTGCTGACAACAGATGGTGTTGTCTGTGTTGCATCCAGCTTTGCATGCACAATGCGATGTTTATCGCACCGAAAGCCATCATGTTGCTACCTTCTCCTTCTCCGTCTCTATGTAGCCTGGTCTTCAATATTCAGCTCATAGGTATAAGGGGGAATAGCCTATGAGAGGGGTATGTATATTTATGTGGATTGCAATATTACACAAACGAACTTATAGGTATTGTGTAGTGTTGTTGTAAAATTGGCAGGTGATAGCTTGTGTTTTTTATTATTATTATTTGGCGGGAAAATATCGCGCAGGAATTTCATTAAGTATCTATAGCAGCATGTGTCGCCTCTTTTTGTAGTCTGAAACATTATAGGGCTCTTTTTGTATAGGTATCCAAGTTGACTGAAATATTCTCAAAGCAAAAAGGCACATCATCATCAGACAGACTGAATTTTGCATAACATGAGCTGGTAAAGTAATACCTTTTCTAAACTCTACAAACGAACGAACGTATCCAGGCCTAAGGTTGAATGCGAAATTATTAATATTATGTCGGAATTTCAAAAATGAATGCTGAGAAAGTTTTATTTTAATTGAATGCAATTACATATTCAGAAACTCAACGCACGAACAAAGATTTAGTTTATTATATGATATATGAGGCGCTGCGCTCGCATGAGAGGATGAAGGTCTTAGTGACGTTTTTTTTTTAAACTGAATGAATTCATTACTTATTCATTTTTATTCAAATTTTGTAAATACCTCTTAAGACATTCATCCTCCCAATGTTCCATATGATAAGTGATTTTCTTAATATTTTTTTTTTTACAATGACTTGTGGAACAATCATAATTGTAATCAATTTATTCTGAGAAATAAAAAGCTCCTTACCTTGAAAATTATTATTATTTAATAAGAAAGGTCAAGCACCATCAAACTGAATTAGAAACACTCGGTATTGATCTTGAATATTGCCTTTTTCCATTCCAATACTAGATGTAAAACCTGACAGGGTTGCCATATTGAGTTATTTATCAGAAATTTCTTTCTTTTTCCTTAATTTCCGATAAAAAATTTAGTTTGACAGTCCAATCATAAACTGGAGTATAAGTAGCCCACTCATAATTGAGCTATAAGTGCACCAATCATTATTGGGTTAAAAATAGCCCAATCATAATTGGCCTAAAAGTGGGCTAAATTTAATATTGGGCCTTAATTTTCTTCGTAATAATAAACGATATGATACAACTAATGCGTCAGCAATGATATTTTAGAAAAACATATTTCTTCCATGAACTGTATTAAAAAAAAAAAACAATAAATCGATTGGGCTACTTTTTGGGCTACAAATATTATTAAATTGGCAACCCTGATACCAATATGAATAAGCTTCAAATTGTGTGCGGTGTGTGGTTATCGCAATTCGCAACAATTTAATTGTCTCGTTTAATTTTCCAATCAAATGTGATTCAAATTTGTTTCATTTAGTTGATAGAGAACTCGTTCGAAGATTGTCAGGAAAATTCTGACGTTATTCAATCAGTTTAATGTCAATCACTCACTCAACCCCCCTTAGCTATTTCTCTCTGTTCTACCGCACGTAGAGGTGGTTGCGACTTGCGACTACGACAGCGGCTGCGGCATAAAGCATGTTGGAGTTTATAAATGTTAATAAAACTAAAAAAAAAAAAACTACTCGGTCAGATCTATCGCGGTCTCAAGCTCATGTCTATAAGCTCCATATCCCGCTGATGATAAATAGATAAAGTAGAAAAGGTGTCTAACGCGGTTTGCGTGAAATTTTTTAATTAACTATCTTTTTGTTTTTGTTTTCTTATGAAGAAGATTGATCTTATGTATTTATAACTACGTATGTAGTTTTTGTTTGTATCTAGAACGTAACACAAATTTAATTGATTTAAGCAATTTTAAATGGATTTAGGTAATTTGTGAAACTAAAAATAAATAATAGCGATGATAAATTGTAAGTTGATTATGCCAACCGTTAATAAAAAAAAAAAACAACAACCAACAACAACACCAACGAGTGATTAATGGCAATGCAACTTTTTACTGCAAATCGGTTTATAGAAAAATTACTTATGTATATTCAATTATCAATAACTTGTTGATTTTTAATTAGATTCTAATATCTACCTATGCATGCATACATATATGTATGTATGTAGTAACTTTCATTTTGCGATATCTGTATTTTGATCTACTTTAATTTCTTTTGAAATTTATGAGATAAATTGAATACGGCTTCGATCTTCGTTTCGTTTTATTTTTATTTTAGAAACGGGTTGAATAAATTTCCTGATTTGAATCATCTTATTGTATACAATCTATAAAGGCTCCTATCCGTAATCGTATTGTTTTTTATTTTAAAAAGAAATTAAGATTTAGACATTTGTTTTTTAAATTGTAACTTATTGTTTTTAGTCACTGGTGTACAATATGATGCCACAGCACTTTCTTCAATACATTCTACTTATGTATTTTTTTTATTTCGCAATTTTTTTTGTGTTAAGATGAATTACACTGATTATAGAATCCGACTTTTGGAGTGCGGAGTGAATCAAATGTAAATTTTTACAATTCTTAACATTTTCACTTAGATTGTACCTACATATATATTTTATAAAGCGGATGGATTTTAAAATTCAAAAAGAGGCTGGGATGCTACCCACACTGATAACTTCCCATACTGTCGATTTGTCTTGCTGTAAACTTTAACAAAATATTCATAACAATATTTTGGGAGCGTATCGGAATCCCGTTTTTTAAAATCCCGATTTTAAAAAATCACGAAAAAATGTTTTAAAATCCCGTCTTCTAAAACACCGATTTTTTAAAATCCCGTCTTTTAAAATCTCGCTTATTTAAAATCCCGCTTTTTAAAATCCTGTCAAATCCCGACAATCTCGTTTTTTTCTTACAAAATACGTGCATTAAACTAAATAACAATAGGAGTCAATGGTTTTTATGTTAAATTACTTGACTAAAATATAATAATATCGTAATTTGTTTTGTTTTGTTTTTGTTTTGAACATTAACATTAATTTCGATTTTGCAATCAAAACTAGTTGTTGATTTTATTTTTATTTTATTAAAGGAACTAGTTTTGATTGCAAAATCGGGATAATAAAAAAACGGGATTACAAGAAACGGGATTACAAAAAGCGGGATTATAAAAAATCGGGATTATAAAAAGCAGGATTATAAAAAACGGGATTTTAAAATCGGGATTTTAAGAAACGGGAATATAAAAACCGGGATATCGAACCAAACCCCAATATTTTGTGTGAGAGATACAAAATTTGAAGTCAATATCTTTCTTTGTTGTCGTAATACTTTAGTCAAAAACTATTTCTAATCTGTGTTTTGTTTTTTTTTTTTTTTTGTAGGTTTATCTGTTTTGTTAAAAAAGTTGTCAGCTGAATTTTTCTGAAAAATTAACTAAAAATTTCCAAAAATATTCTGCAAACGATGAAATAGTTTGATAATCTATTTTTGTCAACGATATTTTTAGTCGAAAACAAAATTTTACCAAATTTGGAAGCATATCTTGAAAGTTGTTTTTTTCTCATATAAACAAATACACACCGTTTTTCTTTAAGACAATTTTGCACAGAATGAAATCATGTTGAAGTCAATGCCTTCATTTATTCATGAGATTTCGAGAATCGAATATCAATTTTTAACCAATTTTGCGTACTGTTTTTTGTAGATTTTATTTTTTATGAAAAAATGACAGTTGTATTTTAAAAAAAATATTACTGGGGTGGAATCGGCTAAGGTGATAATTGACTATCATATTTTTGATAGTCAAATTTGATTATCATTTTCATTCCGTCTGTGTAAGATGATTCGACTCAATTCAATTCTATTGAACAATTATAGATTAGAATTGTCAAAATTCATTGTTGCGATTATGATATTTTAAATTGATTCCTATAAAATATTTAAATTAAAAATTCAAATTGGCTGTTTTTGAATGAAATTCTTACTTTTCTTGTTTTTTTCCGAATGTCGTAAGCTTTTTCGGTCACAAGAATGTGTTTTTTTAATGAACAAAAAACTAACTAAAAAAATGTTCCACTAGTTTGTGTAAGCGTCTGGTAGCCCTATTCGGAATATATTTGTTTTGAAAATGACTATCACATTTTTGTTGTGACAGCTCTTTAGGTATCAATTTGACTATCCCCTTACATAGATAAAATTCGATAATTTTGATAGTAGTGCGTAGTGCACACGACTTCTAAGACTGAGCAAATCTGATATGCGTGGGTTCGAATCCTATGGTGTGTATAGAAAGTTTTTCAAATAAAATTGGATTAAAGCTCAGCACCACAAAAAAGGAGACTGATGAGTGCAAAAGTGGCAAAGCACGAAATAGCTATATCTCCAGCCAAAAACAATGAGTGGTAGCACCTTTAACTTGTTGTTGTTGTTCAAAACATTCAATTTTGATAGTCATTTATCAACAATAACCTTAGCCGATTCCACCCCTGAATGTCGAAATCTATATTTTCTATAAGATGAAATTAGTTTGAAGCCAATATTTTTAATTTTTAAAAATATATTTGAGTCGAAAATCAATGTTTACCAACTTTTAGTAATGGTTTTTTATTTTTTTCTTTGTAAAAAACTGTCAATTCGATTTTATTTAAAATTTTACCAGATGTCAAAAACTTTGTTCTCCATTCCATACAATTTTTGAGATAAAATCATTTTTTGTTCGTAAAATATTCAGCTGACAATAATTTTTGTTTTAGTTTTTTGATGTATAATAAAAACGTTTGGTATCACGTCACAATATATAATATACAATTTAATTGAAGCCGCTAGCATTATTGGTTCGTGAAATCTTTTATGATAGCTAAAATGTTTTTTTAAATTGCTATGGTAAAAAAACCACCAACTCAATTTTTTAGAGTCCTTTCTGCATCTTTCTGCATTATTATCTGTATAACAACATTTATTTTAAGTCGATATCTGCACTGGTTCTTGAGATATGGACGACAAAAAAAGATGTACGGACGTACGTTAGGGAAGCTTTTTTCAGGTCACAAGTAGTTGGTGATGATCGACCTATAGCGATCGCCTTTGACGGTGATCGCCTGGTCAGCATTATTTTTATTTGTGTATGGTGGAGGCGCCATTCATGACTCAAAATTCGCTTTGTTGTGAACTGCGACAGGCCAAGTACTTGTGAGCCGGTGGTCTCGAACTCGGTCACCAAACGTTAAATTGTCGACTTGAAAGACGACCATAAGGCGCCAGTTATAGCTATCATTGGTTTTCAAGTCGTTTATAGCTATCATTAAAAATTTCTGTTATTGAAAAAAATTTCCTGATTGAAATCCACCGAAAAATTTTTACTGACAGAAATCTGTCATTGGAATTGAGTGAAATTGAAACACAAATTATTGGAACGATTCGTTCCATTTTTGGACATAAAAGAATCAGCTGTTCAGGAAAATGAATTTCCGTCCGGAAAATAGAAAAACACATTTTTAGCGAAAAATAAAAGCGCTATTTAACGTTTTTTTCCGATCGATCAGTATATAGTTTTCATTTCTAATCAAAGGGAAACACCGTCAAATATCGATTCAAAAAATTTTCCGGATCGATTTCAACGATAGCTATAACTGGCGCCTAAAAAGGGCGCAACGTGCGCATCTTTGATACTATAGAAGACTCTCTTTTTAAAAATAAAGTTTTATCACGTGTTGCTCGACGCCGCAACTTGACTCATGTCAGATTTGTCTGTAGTGACTGATCAAAATGAAGATATTTTGACAGAAAGTAAAAAAAAAAATATGTCCGCAACGAGCTGTCAAAATCAACTGTCCCTATTAGAAAACTCCTTATAATGCGGATATAACTCACACACTGGAGTCTGTAATCGGAATGAACTTAAAAAAAAATCAAAATTGTTAAACGAAATTAGTCTTCTAATCAATTAGTTCTTTATTTCAGAACTTAGTGATTATGACGGTTCAGGCGTGTTAAGAATGTAGTGCTTTATGATTTAAGATGGCATTGTAAATAAAAATTATTGAAAAATAATAATTTTAATAATTAATAAATAAGTGCAGTTTTTTCGTGAAATGTTACTGCTTATGCGAAAAAAGAGAATTCAAATGTTCAAAAACTTAGCTAGTAACAAAAAAATTCTAGGACCTTTAAATTTTTAATTCGTCTGCCCGATTTTATACGTGTTTTGATGTTAGGTTAATTTTAAACCTGAAATTTTTCATTTGAAAAGGAAGAAGAATTTGAAAAAAAAGCTGAGATGCGATCCCATTACTTCCCATCCGTCTGTTGAAATTTCAAAAACTAACAACGTATTATAAACAACATATTTTGTAAGACATAAAATTTTAAGTCAATATCTCTCTTGGTTCTCTTTAAATACTTCGAAATCCATTTCTTATTAGTTTTTTGTAGTTTTAGTAGGCTTTCGCGTTTTGTGAACAAAAGTAGTCAATTAGTTTAAAAAAATAACTTAAAGTTACCAAACATTTTTAGCTTTTAACATAATAAGTTTGATTTCAATATCTTTTCTTGTTCTTTAGATTTTTAAACGAAAACGAATTTTTAAAAATTTAAAAAGTTTGTATTTTTATACAAAAATTACCAATTGGATTTTTCTAAAAAAATTACGTCAAGTTAACACCAAAGTTTTACATAGAATTTGAATGCTCGAAATATGCGAATAGAATATGAGTTTTAACTATTTTTGTGTAGTATTTTCTCAAGGCTCTTATTTTTTGTAAGAAAACTACTATCATTTGGATTTTTAAATAATTTTACCAAATGTTAAAAACAATAAATTTTACAAAACACAATGGGACAAATTGATAGTCATACCTTAAAACCAAGTGTTATTGAACTAGAGTCTACATTTAACAGCAAGGTATAAGACACAGCTTCTATTGATATAGAAATTGGCGGCTTTGATTAGTTAGAAACTGGTTTAAAGTATAATATACTGCAATTCTAGTACAATTTCATTTTAACCAACCGGGAGAACCAATTTCTTTGGAATCCTTAAAACATTCTGCTGACAGTTGGTTACCTATGTCACTTTGGTGAATATTCCGAGCCAAAAATCTTAGCTCTGTTAAGATTTGAAAATTCGCAGATGTTGGAAAACGTCTCATTGAAGTTGAATCTTCAATATTTAGAAGGTTAATAATAAACTTGTCAATTTTAGTTTTTGAAATTTCATAGAAATCGTCGTCATCCATTTCAAAGGGGTTGATTCGGGTACCATTCCAATATCCAGCTAAATCAAATCTTGATAAATTCTTAAGTCATTTCAATTTTTGTTTTTATATTTTTAAATAAAATGTCTCGGAATATAATTTTCTGTAACTACTTTCATATTAAATATGAATACATTTTTTAAAGGCTTGAGATTTTGATGTAAAGTATTCACTAAATCAAAACCGTAAACGGAAAATGATTTCGAATCAAATTCCCAAGTTAACCAAATAGCAATGGAATATAGCATAAAGATGGATACCTTTTAAAAAATCAAACATTTACGAGTACAACCAAATTTTTCACCCTAAAATCTTTTTGATCTTTATGAATGAAGCTTTACTGACTTGTCACTTACCTACATACATATGTATATCAACAAAAATCTATTGAAACTATTTATTAATTTTATTTTTATTTCCTTAAGAAAAAAAAAACAACCCTAAGGTAGTTAAACCAACAAATAAAATAATAAATTCTAGCATACCTATGCAGTACACAGCTATTTTATTTGACAATCAATATTTGATAAATTTTCGATTCCGTTTTCTCTAAATCCAATCAAACTTACCGTGTCGTTCTAAGCAACCAAACATTGTTTCCTTGGGGATAAGACCTTAAGTCAACATATTCGAACCTTTTTAAAAGCTAAAATTGTAGTATTTTTATTTACGTTAACCCGTGAAGTTATCTGCACTGCAAGGGTCTCTCTTGGAGTCATACAAAAATTATTTACCTCGAATTGCCTTCAAGGCCGAATAAGAAAAAACATTTTGTTTTGACATTCTTTCTCTTGTTGCTTAAATAAAACAACACTTTTTAAATGGGTTAAGATGCCCTGAACTTGAACATCAGGTTTTTAAAATATGCTTATTTAAAAATTCTAAAGACAACCAAAGACAACTAATGCACATCATATCGCTCAGCATATTTGTCTTCTAGATGCAGTTTAAATCGTTTTAGTCTTTTTTTTAGTTTTTGAAAAAGTTTCGAGCAAACCTTGACTTAAGTACTTTCATAGTTTTGGAAAATAACTTTTGGAGTTGGAATGTTTAGTGCTGATTTCGAAACAGAACTTTAATTTCAAATATCTGCTCAATTTTAAAAATATCCGTTTTCAACATAATTTTTATTGGTTTTTTTCAATGTATTTCAAAAACTTCATATAATGAAATTATTAAGGCAATGGATTCGTTAAAAGAACAAAAATATTACTTACAATCAAAATTTCCTTAAGAAAAATTTAAATTTGATATACGTGAGATCCAACAACTTAATACGGTTTTGCGAAATAAAGGGTGTCCCAAAATTAACGCAAGATTTGAATTTGCCGCCATTTGTGCAGTGAAGTGTTGGCAACCCTGAAAAAAAAAACAATTTGACAGCTAACAGTATAGGGTTATTAAAAATGGAGCGTTACACGAGAGAACAACGTGTCTTCATTATTAAAGAATATTTCAAAAATAGTGAAAGCTTGGCGGCTGCAGTTCGAAAATTTCATACAAAATATGGTCGGAATAGTGTTTTAACTTCGTCAACTGTGAAGAGATTAATTGAAAAATTCATGGAGACTGGATCCGTTGGAGACGCCAAACACACTGGTCATCCAAAAACAAGCCGTTCAAATGTGAATGTCGAAGCAGTGCGTGAGAGTGTTGCCGACAATCCAGGAATCTCAATTCGACGTCGCGTCGTGGACAAGAATTGCAAATTTCAAGAACCTCTCTACAGCGTATACTCACCAAAGATCTGTGTCTTCATGCTTACAAAATTCAATTAACACAACAATTGAAGCCTAATGACCATGGACAGAGAAGAGAGTTCGTTGAATGGATTATTGAACATCAACAAATGGACCCTGATTTTTCGAGCAAAATCATCCTAAGCGATGAAGCACATTTTCATCTTGATGGCTTTGTCAATCGCCAAAATTGCCGCATTTGGGTTTCGGAGAACCCACATGTGATTGTCGAAAAACAAATGCATCCACAACGCGTGACTGTATGGTGTGGATTTTGGGCTGGAGGCATAATTGGGCCATATTTTTTTGAAAATGATGCTGGTCAAGCAGTGACTGTTACTGGTGCTCGATATCGCGACATGATTACACAGTTCTTTCTGCCAAAATTGGATGATATTGATGTGTCCAATATGTGGTTTCAACAAGACGGTGCCACATGTCATACAGCCCGTGAAACAATTCAATTACTGCATGAGACATTTCCAGGTCGGGTACTCTCTCGTTTCGGTGATCAAAATTGGCCTCCTAGATCGTGTGATTTAACACCATTAGACTTCTTTTTATGGGGTTATTTGAAATCACAAGTCTATGTCAACAAGCCCACAACCACCCGTGCATTAAAGGAGGAGATTCAACGCTGCATCAACGAAATTCAGCCACATTTATGCAGAATGGTCATGGAAAATTTCAACAAAAGAGTGCGCATGTGCATGCAAAGCCGTGGAGGCCATTTGTCCGATGTGTTATTCCATACATAACCCTATCCTATGTACTTTACGAGTCAATAAAAATATAACTATCAAAACACTAAAAACGGCGTTTTCTATTTAATTCAAATCTTGCGTTAATTTTGGGACAAACTATACAAAATTTCAACTGAATATTGAAGAAAGAGATTATAGATTTAGAAAATTATCACGATTTTTGTTGAGAAAAAGCTACTTCTTGAATTTAAATATCATCAAAAAACCTTGATTGTGTGCTTTTTCGAATTTTAAAAATTAATATCTCAAAACAATTATGTGAAAGAGGAATTTTTGAAGTGTAATTTAAGTTGAAACTATCAAAAACCTAAATCTAACCCAATAGGTATGCGTGTTAAGTCCCAATTGAAATTGAAGGTTTGAAAGATTTAAGCTTTCGAAGCTTTCTTTGTAAACTAATTTGTGTTAACCATGAGGCAAAAGAACCATCAAGTTTATACGACACATTCAACATCATTATGTTCCTTGAACTTCCTTACCAGCAGACAAAATAAATAATATAAACAAATAAAATAAAACAAAAAATAAAAAAATAACAAATAAAAAAAGTGTTCAAAATGATAAATGGTTCAACATTTTTTGAAGAAAAAGCTAAAGAAAAGAAAGCACTATGCAAACTTTAAGCACCGGAAGTGATTCGGTTTAACGGCTGACGGACGATGTCTTTCTCTACTCTTTCTGCCTTTTCTTTGTATAGGCAGTATTTTCTGGAAATATAACTTACTTATTCGCGTGTCCAACGGAATTTTTCGTGTCTATATTTGAACAATTCAAAAACCTCACTATCCTTGGCTTTGCCAAGCCGGTAGCCGTTACCACCACCCTCGTGACACCGACCGCGACCGTCCAACTCGACACTTCAAGAGTCAGTCTCACTTTTACTCCCTTACAACTGGGGCACTTATCTGATAAAGATCGAAACAGTTAATTTACAGTTCGGTGTCCTAAATAAAGGGGGAGTACGACTACAGGAAGGCTTCAGCGACGCACGACATAACACGATAAAATTGTTTCGGTTTTATTTTTATTGACTGCGTGTTTCAGCTTTTTGTTGGGAAAAGTCGTTTTAACAACTTTGGGCATGTTGCTCAGTTGATTATCACCTTCGATAAGTGTTTTTTAGAAACACCAACAAGTCCTGATAATAATTTGTCTGTTTATTTATTCTTCTGATTATAAAATTGATAAAATAATTATGACATTTTTTCTTTTCTTTTCAGGTGAGTTCTTTTTTTGAAATAAATATAAAAGTAGGTTACTTTTAAAAGCTCGAAAATGGTGAGTTTCTGTATTTTCTTGTTTTTCATTTTTGAGTATTTTATTTTTAAGTTTATCATCAGGGAAATAATTGATAAATATTGATGATGAAATCTGTCTTATAAGTCGATTTCATAGTTCTTCAGTTAAGAGTGTTTTCGAAATGATTTGTCTAAGTAGCGTGTCAATCACTGAATAAAATTATAATATTTTTTCAAAATGATTTTCAGAAGTGTTAATTCAGTAAAATTGAAAAATCATGATCCAAAATTTAGAACATAATATTGTTTTTCATTTCTCTTGATTCAAACTAAGTTTTTTGAACGATCCGAATAAATACATTTTTTAATATACTGTGTTTAGCGACTGTTATAAGGGGTAAATATAAAGTTTTTCAATAAGGGAGGGCTGATGTTGTGTGTAGATGTCGTGGTGTTTGCTGTGTGGCACGTAGCGCCGTCCTCCTGGAACCACATGTCGTCTAGGTTCATATGGTTCAATTTGGGCCATAGGAAATTAGTTATCATCGTTATGTAGCGCTCGCTGTTGATGGTGACGGTACGGACTAATTACGCCGCCACCGGCCGCCGGCTCAAAATCCACACCACACAGTGACTTTTTGAGGATACATTATCACTTGGTGAACTTCGCGTGGGTTGGTGTCGTCCCATATACGGCAATTTTGCTTGTTAACACAGCCAGTCAGTTAGATCTTGTACGGGTGTAGGCCCAAGTCCCGACGCAAAATTCGCCAAGTTGAAGTCTTCGAAAGGCCGAGTTCTTGTGCACGGCGATGAATAGACTGCCTCGGGTTCTGCTGTACACTTTCACGGATCGGGCGATGTTCGTGGCCGATCTTGCGTTCCTTGAACGTACGAGTGTTGGCTGATTGCTTACTGAACCAGTTGTCTCAAATTTGGCCACCAAACGTTGAAGGATCGACTGTAAAGGGCCACCACGTCTTACAAATGAACACTTATTTTAACAGTTTTATCATTTGAACGTGTTGTTCAATCTTGTAACTTGCCATGATGATTTGGCATAAGCAACTGAATAATTAAAAAAAAAAGATTTGACAGATGTCACCAAAACAAAATGACCGCCACGGAGCACCAAAATCTACCAGCGTCAATTTAAAAACCCTCTATAATTTAACTTTAAGTGAGGTACAATAAACTAGGCAGTCTTGTTGTTACATCTTCTCAAACTTATTTAGTTAAAATTCTGATTTTAAAGTAACTCACATTTTTAATTTATTTTTAGGAGAACAGTAAAGATGTTGTCATTTTTAAAAACAACAAAAATGAAATGTTTTGTGTACCAGGTCAACAAAATTTTAAAGTGTACAGAGTTCAGTTAATTGTACAGATTTTGTATTCGACTCGAGCTTTTAGGCGCCAGTTATAGCTGTTGGTTTTCATCATTGAAATATAGCTATCATTAAAAATATCTACCGAAAAATGTTTACTGACAAAAATCTGTCATTGGAATTGAGTGAAATTGAAACACAAATCAGTGGAACGATTCGTTTCATTTTTGGACATAAATCATCATAAAATAGAAAAACACATTGTTAGCGAAAAATTAATGCGCTATTTAACTTTTTTTTTCTCAAAAAAAAATTCTTTGTGTGATTTCCGATCGATCAGTATATAATTTTAATTTCTAATAAAAAGAAACACCGTCAATGATAGCTATAACCTGCACCTTAAAATAAAGAGTCATTAGTCATTTTCAAAGTACTAAATACTCTATTGATTTATACTTAATTCAAATTCTATCTCTTCGATTTTTCAGAGTCTTGTTGTTATAATTTTCGTAATTTTTTGAAGTCAGTTAAATTAGTTCATACAATTAGTTAAGTTTACAATATTGTCAGACCCAAGAATGTCTGACAATTATGTGTCAACAAGCTGACCATAAAGTTGTGTGTTAATAATATTGGTTAAATAAACTTTACACAACGTAGTTGTCAGCTCACTGGTATATAATATTGTGACAATAAAAAGTTGTATAATGCTTAAAAAAAAGGACATGCGAACATTTTTTCATTAGCAGAAATATCAGAAAACGAAAGAAACTGAAAGGCATTACAATGAATTGTTTTTAAACTTGGTCATTAAATACCTCACAATTTTTTAACTGACAATAATTCAGTTACATTTTCGAATACTTATTTGCACTTTTACACGATTGTTCACGTAGTTTTCAAATTTCTTAGAATTAGTTGTCAGACACTTTTTGACAAGAAACTTAATAAATTGACCATAAGTTAATATTAACTTTTTAGTGCCTTTAAAGAATTTAAAACATTTTTGAATTAAAAAGAGTTTTAAAATAAGTCTTAAGCACTCACTAAATAACTTTAGATTTTTAACTCAACCCAATTCTTTTTTTTCTGGAATCGATATCGAGTAGTGCTGGACTCTAACCGCACTAAAACTACCAGTTAATCAGGAGCATTCTATGAAAGATCCACAAATGATTTTTCTTTCGCCTTTCGGGGAAGTTAATAGTTGCTATAGTCTTCCATAGTTTTTCGACCATCAGCTCATTAGGCTTTGTTCTTCTTAATCTCCGGACATTATCTCGTACGTTTAAGACGCCCGTTGCAGTAGCTCCTAAGGTAGCCATTTCAATTTGAAGATCACGATGTGTATAGCTATTTCCTTTATATCAAGAGACATTTATAATTCCACGAAGGACTTTGTTTCGTAAGTTTTTGATAAGTCCAAGTCCAAACGGGTTTCAGTACTTTCTTGTGCAACATTATAGTTTGCTCTGAATAGATAGGCCTGCATTATTTTTGAGTATAGTACTTCTCTTTTCTTTTTGATGTGCTTTTTCCATTAAATGTTTGCATCCAAAGTCATTCCAAGTTATTTGGCAGTATCAGAGTGAGGCACTTCTGTACTACTTATAAAAATTGGATCATTATTTAGTTTGGTAGGGAATTTTTGCGTCCGAGCACTTACTTTATAGAATGCATTTTCCAATTTTTTCGTAAACTTTCCAACGAATCTATCTGGTACCAATATTGCAGTATCCTCAGCAAAGGTGGCCATGATAGCATTGGTATCTGCTGCAATATCCCTTCTATATAAAATATATAAGGTTAGTCTTATGACACTTCCTTGTGGTACATCGAATTCTATTTTCTTTAGTTCCGAGTAGTATTGGTCTTACCATACACAAAGAGTCGGTTTGTAACATAAGATTTCAGTATTTCGTAGTACTGTCTGGGAACGTTCCTATGCAGTTTCTACACAAGTTCAAAATGCCAAACCTTATTAAAAGCTTGAGTAAGATCTCTTCAACATCTATAATTCGATTCTATTAAGGAATGTTTTGTGGTGATTTTGTATTAGATAATTATTCATGAGATCTGTATGGGAATGGTTTAAAAACAGTTTCGAGATGTTCAGCAAAAACGTCATCGTTTTGTTTCGGTTCTTCGACCCATTAGCAATTTGAGATTCTATTGGCGGGCTTTGTGTCTTGGGCGTTTTTAGAAGCTTTTCATAAAGGGTATTGGGTAGAAGCAACGTTCGTCTGACTTTTCGAAAATCTATTTAGTAAATTATTTCTGATCTTACCGATTCTTTCAGTTTCTTGTTTAGACGGTTAAAGACTGTAATATTATCTGGAAATCTCGTAGCTTGCCTTTTCTTTTAAGCTCTACTTTTTTTTCCAAAATTAGCTCTTTTATTTCGACAGGATATTTTATTTCTGTTTTCTTGAGTTCAAAATTATTGGAATACTTTCTTCGGCAGCCTGTTGTACATCAGCAATACATTGGTCATAGTACGGTCCATATAATTTAATGTTTGAAGATTATTTTATGCAAATGTTGACCATAACTGCGCCTCAAATGGTCCATCCGCTTAGTCCAATTTTGGCATACTCTTTCCAACATTTTGGCCTGTATCTCACGAATAAATGCTTCAATGTTGTCTTCCAATGCGTCAATTGCAGCGGGTTTGTCTGTATAGACATGAGCTTTAACATAGCCCCACAAAAAATAGTCTAAAGGCGTTAAATCGCACGATCTAGGTGGCCAATTGACCGGTCCCGAACGTGAAATAAAATGTGCACCGAACTTGCCTTTCAATAAGTCCATTGTTGCGCGTGCTGTATGGCATGTGGCACCGTCTCTTGAAACCACATGTCTTGCAAGTCAAGCTCTTGCATTTTAGGCAAAAAAAAAGTTGGATATCATCTCAAGATAGCGCTCACCATTCACAGTTACGTTACGATTCGCATCATCACAGGCCCAATTGCTGCAAACGGCGACGAATCGATAATTGATGGTCATCATTAACACTGGCCGATATAGCTGCGATATTTTCTTCAGTTCGCACTCTACGTAAGCGTGTTAGTGGTTTAATGTCCAACAATGTAAATTTGGTGCGAAATTTAGTCACAATAGCCCGAATAGCCGCTTCAGTGGGTCTATTAAACTGACCATAAAATGGAAGTAGCGCGCGATGAACTTTCTTAACAGAGCACGCATTTTGTAAGACGATTCATGGTTAAATTATAGACCAAACTGAGGATGTTTCACAGTGAAACAAAACACGATACGTGTGTCAGCTGTTTAAACCTGTGTTTCCAAAAAATAATAGCTAAAAAATCACCCTTTATTTATAACAGTAATTAAATAATAGATAATAATAAAATGTAAAATTTGAATTCGCTCATTTATAGTTGTTCAAATGAATGCAATCTTTAATGGAATGGAACGATTCCACTTATGATTGAATCTGCTATTACTGTCCATGACCTTTCAAACATAAATTTAACTGAAATCCTTATTTTTCAATAGAATTGTTCATATTTTAAATACTTTAATGAGTTCAATGACTTGAAAACCTCCAAATAAATTTAATTAATTTAATTTTGCCTGGGGAGTCATTCCGTAATTTCCGAAACGATAATCGTCAAAACGATTATCATTAACGATATCGTCAATAATTTGCTTCACGTAGTTTTATCACTATCGTCTCGTCAATCGTTTTCAGTATAAGATCGTTCAGTATATTCCAAATACTCTTATACTGTGACTGAGATGTCAAAATGAACTCAACGAAAGATAATGCTTGTTCAATAACTTGAAAATGTTATTAAACTTGGGTTTTCTCTATGAGAAATTTTGAAAATTTGCAAAAAAAATTTTGTTAATAAACATGCCAACTATTTTGTGATGTTTATTGTTATTGTTACTTTTTGTGTTTTCATTTGTTGCCGCCGACGATAAAACTATAACATCAAAATGTTTGTTTAATGTCTGATATTTTTGTAAATCAGCTGCAGTAATAAACACAATTTTGTCCAAGGGAAGGAAGTGAAGACTCTATTTTATCCACAGGGAACATAACTTGACTCCAAAAATATGTTTTGTTTCCAAAAGTACTTTGGATTAGTGCTTTGTGCCAGAGCGATACTAATATCGTTGCCAGTCGAATATACTAATGTTCCTCCGCCCCCAAAGTTTCAATTTATTGTTTCCAATAACATTATAAAGTCCTCTTTTGTAATTCCAAACAATTGTTTTATTTATTTAACAACAATTAAGAGATATTACTAATGGTTTGTATATAAAAAAATGCTTATATATTGGTTAGAATAGATAGAAAGTCCGATTCATCTCTTTATTTTCTTCGTAACCGAATTAATTGTATTTTTTTGAGTTTTATTTTCATTTTGTAAAAAAACTAAACTACCCCGAAACTTTTTTACTTCAATTTGCTTAGTTATCAATAGAAATTAATAGCAGACGATACCTACTTAGCTATCGTGCAAACGCTATCGTTTTGACGATATCACTTTGACGATTATCGTCTTACGTGAAGTGAGACTATCGTCGAACCGCTATCGTGTAACGATTTATCGTTTTACGGAATGACCCCCTGTTTTTTGATTCAGTGTTCGGTCTTTTTGTGGAACGTTTTTTACTCTGTCAAACATTAGGGTAAATAGTTTAAACTAACTCCGAAATATTCACATTTAAATTAAATTAAAAAAAAAAAAAAAAATGTTATTCAAAATGGTTGGTTCGCTAAAATAAATAGATTTTTGGCATTATAACAAAACAAACAAAATTGTCGGTTATATATTTAAACCCCAACTATAAAAGCATGTATGTAAGTACCATCGTACAAACAGTAATAATCCCTCTATTGTAAAATGAAATATACGTACTATGTTACTTGTATATCCGCCTTTCCAGCCAAACCACAAAATAATGACTATGATATTTTAAATCCTTATTCCCTACCTACCTATTGTTTTAAAATGTTGTTTCCGGAAACCAACAAAAATACATTCTGTCAACATTAGGATTAAAATATATGCTCCACGATTGAAGAGCTATAGAACCACCCTTCGTCCATACCCATAATAGAAATCGAAATATACATAGCATAAAATAGAAGCCCCCGATGGCCAACGATGACGCTTTTTACTATAACTATACGAGTACACCCTTTATATCGATCTCTCCAGAGTCCAAAATACAAAACAAACCGCAAATTTAATTAATTTTTGCACTAAATATTCGGTGGTGGTGGTGGTGAGGGTGAAGTTAGAGCCGAGTCGAGTCTTATTCCATTTAGAATGATAAACTGTCTACTCAATTACCTAAAACTATAACATGTACAACACAAGAATTAAATTATTGTCACACATGATATAGTCCTTTTATTTTTTGTTACCAGGACTTGCTTAGCGTTCCCCCGGCCTAAGCCGCTTAGTATTAATACCATAATCATTGTCATTAATTTATTTCATTGCATTGTGATTGTGATGTGAATGTATAAAAGTCGTATATAAAATAGATTGTTAACTGATATGTGCTTCGAACAATAATAATTATAATCAATAAATTATTCGTCATTTTAATCAAAATGTCCTTTTGTAAGGATTCTCTATGTGCCTTTGTTATCTACGTAACGTACTCGTAAATGTTGTGACATTTTTGTTAGGTTAGCTTGCCATAAATATAATTCACTGGCGATATAAGTAGAAGAGTGCCGTCTTCCAGCAGGGAAGCGGACAACGACTTAGCCATAACTCTGGGAAATTATTTTTATATCGTTGCATAGCATGTCCGGTGAGCATAACCCAAAAAAATAAGAACATGGGAACTAATGGCAGTGGCGGTAGTTGGCTATGTAATACAAATTTGCTCAACTATTTCTACAGTACTGGATGTGGTATGGGGTCTTGAGATTGTAAAACGCGAAAAAATTAAGACAACAATTGAATCTAGTTGTTGGGAGTTTATATCTATATACATAGGTATGCGAGTTGTAAATGCTTATGTTTGTTTTAGAGGTATATCTTTCAGTCTTGGAGAAAAGAAGAATGCCCCACAGACACGGAATCAATTAACTTTATGTCGTGTGATTGTAGATTTCCGTTGCCTTTTGTTGTCGGTTGACGCGGTGTGTGCTGTTGTTGCTGCCGGGTAATAAAAAGGGGTGAGATGGAAATTATGTGCAAATGACACGAAACGACGAATAAGGGGTGAAGAAATACATCAGTATGGACACTGTATAATGTGCAAAAGTCTTGAAGTTGACCTAATTATATACATAGGTTAATGTTTAGAAAAAGTAGACAAGACAATATTGAAGATGAAAGATGACTTCCTTGCTCGAAATTGGCAAACGTAGGTGTTACAGAAATTTCAGTTCTGAACTATATAGCAATCCGGCTAAAATTGAGCTGCTAAAGCCATAACTTTTATCTTAGATATTTTGGTTTCTTGGTTATACAGAACGAAGTAATTTCATTTCTATTTCTTTCATATTGTCGGGTTTTTAAATAGGGACTAGACAACTATGAATTAAATTTGTGAACACTTTGTTCAACTCAATTTATTCAACTCAAACTCAACATATGTATCATGGTAAAGTACTCGTACTAGAACTGCCAATGTCTGCAAATTATAAAAAAATTTCTACATAATTTTGGAGCCAGTGGCCTCAACTTTAAGAGACTAATTTTCGGTCGTAATTCTCGCCCTATTAGACAAATAAAAACAAGGTTAGTGCATAAAAGTTAGTGAGTTTAAAAATGTATTGTGTGATGTTAGTATGTCAGTAAGATAACGGTTTAGACGAAGTGTAGATAATATCCCTGCCTTTCAGGCGTCCATAGCGAACGATCGAAATCAGTCAATTACAATGCGTTCTAAAGAATTGGACATCGCTCACACCATATACCTATGGCATATTTTGTGTAAGAATTGATGCCAATGGACCATTTGGAGCGACGTTAATTCTCCAATTGGACTCTGGAGAAGATGCGCCAAGGCAGTGAGGAATTATTTGATTATTTTTAGTCCGAATTGAAAAACATGAACTTAAACGAGATATGAATTTAAAAAGCCAGAAGTTTGATGAGCTAGTTACATCCCATGAAATAGACTAATTGATTGGCATTGCCATTGGCTTCGGTAAGCCATTGGTTTATGCCAACACGACAACGACGTTGCAAGAAATCAGAGCAATCATTGGACACGAAATAGCGGCCATTTCGGGCAAAATGTGTAGCCGAGTCATCGAGACTTGGATCCAACGAATCGACCCCCCTTACATTTATAAATGTTTTGATATTGTACTTAAAGCTCAAATATCTCGTATGGTTTGCGTTGTATTTAAAAAAAAAGCTGTTAAGTCCTTATGGAAAATACTTTAGTTACAAATCACCACTTTAATCTAAATGCTGGAAATCCAGACATTAAAATTTGTTAATCAAGTTTTGACATTTGTATTAATTTGTAAGTAGCATATTACCAGTAGTTCAATTCTTAAAGCTTGCTTAGTTCTAAGCTCAGCTGTTTTCTGCATCTTAGTAAAACATTATTATTATTATTTATTAGCTATTCTGCCTTAATACTAAATTACATTTTCTTTTTCATTAATTCATAATATTAATATTTACATAAATCAAATTGATTTGTTTTAACAAAAATATAGTTATGCACGGGCAAAAGCCTCCCCCATTGTTTTCCATTCGTTTCTGTTGTGAATTTTTTGAAACCAAAGTCTGTCGAAAGCATGAAGCTCATTCCTCCATCTTTTTGGCTGACGCCCAACTGATCTGTTACCACTAAACGGTGTCCACTCTGTACATTCTTTTGACCACCTTTCATCTGACTTCCTCATAAAATGCCCTGCCCAGTCCCATTTCAGCTTTCTTGTCTTCAAAATAACATCTTCGAATCCTGTCCATGAGCGTATATTGACATTTCTGATTCGCTGAGATCTTCTTATTTTTAGCATTGCTCTTTCCATTTCCCTTTGAGTTGTTGAAAGCTTCCTTTTTATTGCAACGTTGTTCGTCCATGTTTGGGAGCCATATGTTAGCACTGGTAAAACTGTGGAATCGCAAATGTATTTCTTGGTAACGTTTGAGATATTCGAGTCCAACATAGTTTTCACGTCCCAGAATTGCCTCCATCCGTTTGTTATCCTTCGAGAGATCTCCTTCTCTTCTCTATTATTAAATGAAACTAATTGTCCTAAATATATGAAGTCCTCCACATATTCGATCAGCTCTCCATTAATATGCATAGGTGTTTTGGTCGCATTTGTCATAACTTTGGTTTTGTTTTCGTTTGCTTGAAGCCCTGCCCTAGAGCATTCGAGAATGAGTTCGTTTATCATCTTTTGAAGATCTTCAGGATTATCATTCATCAAAATAATATCATCAGTAAACCTTAAGTTTGAAAGATATTTTCCATTGATTTTTATGCCAATGTGTTCCCAATCTAATTTTCTAAAACATTCTTCTAGAGTAGCCGCAAAGAAAGGCGGTGAGATTGGATCTCCTTGTTTAGTTCCACTTTGAAGTTTGAATGGCTCTCCAATATTTCAGTTTTTATGTGAGCAGTGGAAGAGTCATACATTTTTTTGAAAATTCTAACCCAACGACAATTTATACCTTGGTTAAGGAGTGCATTCCACATGAAGTCTTGGTTAATGGTATCGAAAGCCTTTTTAAAATCAATAAAAATGAAATAAACCGGTAATCGGTATTCTCCACTTTTTTCGATGATTTGATTAACTGCCTGCAGGTGGTCTGTAGTTGAGAAACCTAATCGAAAACCTGCCTGCTCCACTGGTTAATGTTGTCCGAGGTCTACTTCCAGCCCTCCAGCCTTTTGAAGATGTATGCAGATGGTATTCAAATCTATTAACAATGGAAAACGTTACAGCTTGTGCTTTTGTTTTTAATTGAACTATAAACGCCTCTAGGCTTTAAATACGATTCCAAAGATCTACGAAGAATGGACAGAGTTTTCAACAAAACTACGGACTTCAGCAAAAATATTCTCAGTTGTTTAAAAGCGACACACACGGGTTCGATTGGTCTAACTGCTCAAATTTGTTCACCAGTTTCACCTATGTTAGGAAAAGTACTTTCATTTTGCGAACCGCAACTCCAAAATTTGTATAGTGAGATTTAACAACTTCAATGCTTGATGATAGGGACAGCCAGCTATATTCAAGCAAAACGGTTCTAGTTCCCCAAGATAATCTTCAATCATGATTATCATTGGCCTGACAACAGGGATCCGGTCCTGGTCTCGAATCTCTCCATTTATCCCTATCGAAAGCCGTTGCCATTACGTTGCGCACTCTAGGGCCATCTCTACGCCATCTCTCCAGCGTAAACATGGTCTACCACTCTGTCGTCTACCATAAAATGTGCTACAAAAGGAATTTTTGGGTATGTTTCCTCTTCGCTCATGCGAGCTAGGTGTCCAGCCCAATGGAGTCTGCTCAATTTTTGTAACGATGTCTGCTTCCAGCTAGATTGTATACAGTTCATGATTGTAACGTCTTCGGAATCGTCCTTCCTCACATAAGGGGGCAACAATTCTCGGTAAAGGCTTTCCTCTAAAAAGCGTTTAAGATGTTGAAGTGCCATTTTACTAAACACCCAGGTATCGGATCAATAGTACTGGCAGAACCATATCGTTCTGTACAGCAGCAGCTTAGAAGATATGACTATAGTAGCCGCCCGCGTTTTTCTTCTTCTATTGCTGCTACTATTGACCCAAGGTACTTCAAGGATTGCTCTAGCATCTTATTACTCCTGAAATGAAATCTACAGTCTACTGAATGGAGTACACTGAATAAAACTCAAACATCTTCAACCCAAAATAAAAGTCTCAAGCAACACGTATCTAATCTATTCGTCTCGTACTCATATCAAACCAAAAGCTTTTGAGTGAAATTGAAGAGCTTTTTGTGGAATCTATCTTTATTTTTATTTTTGTCAGTTTATTTGTTTGTTTTAATTTAATTCTTGCTCTCCTTTGTGAATTAATGTGTAACACGACTCTCTGCAAAGAAATACAAAAAAAAGAAACCGGCAAAATATAAAAGAAATAAAATAAAAACAAACAGAACTGAATTTAAATTCGAATCGTTTGCTTCTTCTGACTTCTGACTCTCTGTGTCTGCTCACTAAATTGATTTTGAATAAGTACCGCGAATAACAGGCTGCTGAGCTGATATTTGTTTTCGGATGGAATTGGAATTTTATATTAAGGCATAACCGGAAGCTTACTTTGGCTGGTTTTGTTATTTTCACTTCGCCACTGCCATCGCCATCATGACTACCTCAACTTTCATTGGGGCCTAGGTATTTGCATGAATAAATAAATAATGATGAATTGAGCTGATACACTGTCTATCATATCATATTTGCTTCATGCGCTTTCATATACCACAACCACACCTTCGTGTCAGGGCCATTTTTCGAATATGGGATTAATAATTTAAATTGGTATCCTGAAGTTTCACAATGACCATCTTGTTAATTCATCAATTATGAGGAAGTCATTGAGCGAGGCACACCCACGGCGATGGCGATCCAAGACGAATTTATATTTTTAATGAGCTTTGACAAAGATGGAATAGCTTTCCAAAAATGAAAAGAGTTAAGTTGAACTTATTTTATGTCTCACAAAATATAAAATATTGTTTGGGCTATTCAATGATTAGGTATCTACGTTTACTCATTATTTCTTTGAATTAATTTAAGTGACTAATGTTGACTTGACACTGACTATTTCTACGAATTTGTGATGGATTCGTCAATCAAATCTAAAAAATGGTTTTTCTTTACACGTGTTTTCAGATAAATACGATAATTTGAAGTATAGGTTCCCATATTCATTTCCAACTTTAAACTCAATAAGCAAGCCCAAGTAGTCTTGAGTCTATTAATAGAAACTTTTCGAAGTGCATAAAGTTGTTTATAGGTTTTTTTTCGTCATATCAAAATCATGCTCTTGCTCTAAAATTCACGTTGTGTAGACTGAGAGTTTTCTCTCTGTATAGCTTTCTGCTTCTTGCTCATTTCTCACAACTTCACATCAGATACATTATTCAGAGATACAGATACTTTTTTTATAATACCAGACCCGCAATAAAAAGATGTGCGGTAGCGGTGCGGATGCAGTGAATGTAGATGACGAATGTATCTCATTAAATTGCAGTTAAACTGAGAGCTACCGGAGACCGGAGTACCGGACCGGCTTGTTGTGTTTTTGTTGGAGTTTGTTCGTAAAAAAAGGTATAAATGAATCAAAAACAAACAGAAATGAATTTTACTCTGCAAATGAATTGTAGAAAAAGCTCAGGTGGATACATTTTGTATGATTCGGTGTTGATGAACCTTGATAGTAGTGAAGTGGTGTGGTTGTTGGTATTTTTTGTTTTTGTTAATTCTCATGAGAGAAATTTTGAGGAGAGCGAATTTATAATTCTATAATAATGTCCAGCTAATGACCAGATGGTGGTCCATTGGGAGCTTTGAAAATAGAAAGTTACGTGAAGTGAACTGCTCCTTTATATTAAGTTGAGTCTTTGATGGTACTGCTGTTTATTAAGTAATGTGCCCTTCCTGGGGACTTTAAAAATACACTGCACTTAAGTATATTGTTTAAAATAAACTAATTATTAAATGTATCGAGGGTACATTTTGTTGACCTCCTAACAAGGAGAATATCATGAGTAATAATATTTAATATTTATAAGGTTTAAGTAATCATAATTTTATATAGCAGTTTAGCAGGGTGACCATTTTTACCTAAAATCAAAGAATCATTTTCGACAAAGGTCAGTTATGGGTTTATCCAAGAAGTTCCCAAATATAAGTTTATTTTTAAAATTCAGTGAAAATAACAAATTTAAATTTGTTTCATGTACATACATATAAGGTTTTATTAGAAAGGACCAATATTCCTATTAATTATAAAACAACGTCCTTTAAGTGGCGACTTCGGCTGGCTTCAAAGTAGCTTATTTTGCTACTCTTATTTTAGAAGACCGTTTTTGATGGTTTTGGATTGTAGATCACGGATTGTTTAAATAATAGCCGCGTTTTATTATCACCGTGATCTGATCCGGATCAGATCATGATAATAAAACAGCATAGGATCATCATATTTTTTATTATTTAAAGTTTGGTAGCAGTGACATTTCGAAGCAAAAAAAATATGAACAAATACCCAAAATGGAAGCTGCTGTGGTCTCATCTGTAGTCCAGATTCGTTTTGACCTATTAATAAAATTGAACTTGATAAATGTGACACTAAAATAATTTAATTTGGAGATTACTTAGAATTCATTTGTATTTTCTCCCATTTGCAGGTTTCTCGATTTTATTTATATTTTTTGACATTTAAAGCAGTGTTGCCATAAGATCATTTCGCTCAATGATTTTTTTTTTGTTTTTTTTTTTTTTTTTGAAAAATGATACCCATAAACTATGTCAAATATACATTTTTTTGAACTTAATTATTTTAATTTCACCAATTTATATCTAGTTTTGTTAAAATAACTCATTTTTTCATGGATTATATACAAAATAAATAAATATAAAGCTTCTCGCTTTCTATTTGAAAAATATTTTATTTCAGTCAAATGGAAATGTTTATATGGCAATACAGGTTTCATTTAATTTTTTTGCAATGATACCAACATTTACATTTGAAATTACAATGATAAAGCCCTCATTGTGTGAAAAAAAGAATTAAGTTTTGGATCTCAAATTGAGATTTAAACACAAAGGAGGATCTTGTGTTGTTGTTGTAGTTATGTAAATCCAAGATCCAGATCAGTTCATGGTGATAATAAAACGCGGCTAATAATGGGGTAATGTACTTGAATTGCTTCCAGGTTGTTGGTATAACCACGGTCCTTTTTGTACCCCCATAAGATCCAAAAGGATCAAACTGATCCTTCGAAGCAACTAATTGACATCGCCAAAAAAGCTAATAACACGATTTGGAATTGTGTGCAAAAAATAACGATTGTGGTATGAGCTGTGTGGCATGGCGATGGCATGCCATATTCCAAAGACCAGAGCGCGTCAAATCCTTTTTTTTCATTTTCAGTTAAAAATATGATAATTATTACTCTGTAACACCAGCACTATTGACGGAAACGTTGTTCCCATTCCCACCTTCCTTTTCGAAGAAAAATTGTTGAATGATATCTCCACTCCACATCCGTAGCAAACTGTCATATTTGTGGATGTATTGGCTTCTTGACAATAACGTACAGGTTTAACAAGCTCCAGATGTGAATGGCCGCGTACTTTCAATTACTCAGTCAATTGGTTTTCATAAGTGAATAATCCCATAATTTTTGTTTATAATAAGCGCACACTCAAGGGGATTCTACTACCTTAATTATGCAGAGGCACATTTTGAGCACTAAAGGGAGAGAGAGTTTGAAAAGAGATGTCGGTGCACATTAGTTTTGAATTCTTGAATATTGCAATGACTGGGAGTGTGAGTGTGTTATGGCATTCCACATTCTCGTAGTACGGTTAAAGAACGAATCACCAATCAATTTAAATGCTTTACGTTCAATACTGTCTGGAGCACCAGCCCAGTGATGTGAGTTATACTAGAGCTTTGGACGTGTATAAAATCTTGTATGTAGATAACAGGCAGATCAGAAGGGGGGGAACATTTCTTGCATAGCCTTAAGAAACCCAAACACCTTGCGGAATTTTTGGCGACATCGTGTATGTGATCGTTCCACAAGAAGTATTTAGTGACACACATACCGAAAATATCGAGATGTTCATTCTCATTGATGCAAGTGCCATCTATGGATAAAGGGGAGTATATCTCGCTTTAACGGTACAAGACAGCATTGGGTTTCGAAGCATTAAATTCCATGCGGTTTTTTATTCCCCATTGAACAATGATGTTTATGTCGGAATTTGATGAGCTTATCATATTTGTCTTTGCAGTTCCACATCCAAAGAACAGGAATTCGAGTCTGAAAACGAATATGAAAAGCTAAGAATAATATCGCCAGCTAAGCAATTTGATTAAAAGTTGCAGACAGTAGATCATTGATAAAAATGAGAAAGAGTGTTGGAGATAGAACAAAGCCCTGGGGCACACCAGCATTTATTTTGTGGTTTTCAGGTTTGAACCCATCCAATACTACTTGCATTGAACGTTCCGAAAGATAATTACTAATTTATAATTAAGGAGGGATTGATGAAGACCGGAAGCACGAGTTTTAGATAAGTAAGCCTGATGTCAAACTCTTTCAAATGCTTTTGAAATATCAAGTGCAATAATCTTACTTTCTCCAAAACGATGTAAAGATTTGCTCCACTGTTCGGTGAGATGAACCATGAGATCACCAGTAGTCTTATTGCTGCGAAAGCCGTACTGTCGGGAAGAAGGGACGTACTTTGACTTATCATCGATCTGTCATTGTCAATTTATTCAGTAAACTCAACTTTTTAACAAATGTGATCAACGTTTTTAAATTATATAAAAATTGCTACTGAAAGTTGGTGTTGGTGGCCGCAACTTTAAGAGCGTTTTTTTGTGACGAGGCATATTTTTGGTTCAATGGGTTCTTAAAAATATGCGTTGTTCGTCAGGTCGAAATCAACATTTGCTTCATGAATCACCACTTCAACCACTGGTGTGGTTTTAACGCCGGCAGCGTTATTGGGAAAAAATTTGTCTTCCATAATAAGGATCGTCTTACTGTGAATAGTTTATTGAATATTTTTGGCCCGAATTGAAATATTAACTTAGACGACTTTGAACGTGTTATCTCAAGAAATGGGTCAGTCGATTTGTTGCATAATTCATGGGATTTAACACCACTACAATTTTTTTTTTGTAGTACTCGTGGCATGATGGTTAGTGCGCTGGACTGTCCATGTCGTGCCAGAGGTCTTGGGGTCAATCCTTGCCTGTGCCATCTAAATTTTTTTTCACGGGTACTGCCTCTTGCGAGAAATTGACAATTTCTCCAAGAGTACTTTCTCAAATTAGCCGTACTGCAGGTTCCCTCCAGCCCTGACAACAGTTATCGCACAAAGTAATTGTTGAGAGTTGTAAGTCACTAGACCCTGGTTCTCAACGGACTGTTGCGCCACCCAATTTATTTTATTTATAGAATTTTTTCTTTGGCGTAGTCATTTTTTGGTGCTAACAAGCTGACGAACTTTGAAGAGCTCAAAGCTAACATTAAACTTTAAATAGCAGGCGTTTCGACAGAAATTTGTTGCACAAACTTTCCGACAGAAAGTTTGGGCTACACAAGACTTACTTTGGCCATAAGTTTATACTATTTCAATATGTCGAGCGGGAAATAGCTGTCACTAGCAAAATAACCTATGATGTAAAAAGAAAGCGTAGTACCCGTGGCGTGATGTTTAGTCTTTAGAACTGTCTAGCTAGAGATCTTGGGTTCATTACTTGCCTGTACCACCCAAAAGTTTCTTTCACGGTTACTGCCTCTTGCGAACAATTGACAAATCCTCCAAAAGTAGTTCTTTTACTCAAAAAGAAATCACTAGAAAGTCCACCCTGAACGCAACATTTCATAAAAATGGTGCTTACAAATCTTTAATCGGGTTTCTTCGTCCATTATTGATAAAAGGTTTGACCTTGTCGACTACGACGATGGCAAATGTTACACTTTTATTTAATTTTTTTTTTTTTTGTTTTTGTAGGTGCAGAAACATTTTGCACTAACTTTCAAATTAGCACAGTAGCTCTCATGTGGATATAAAGTCCTCTTAATTTACAGCAGCATGGCTCTGGAAACAGGTCATTTCCATTTATTAATGCGTAATTGACAAAACCTAATTAGTTTCATAATTAATGTTCTGAACCACAACCCCACAATACCTGATATAGATACTTAAAGGCTTCCCTTACAAATCTCTCCCTTTCGCATAGCCTTTAAGAAAACTTCTTCAAAGTGTGCTTTATCTATCATGCAACTTTTCTATCTAGATACCTTTTTTTAATGGTTCATCTAAATTCATTCGGAGTTCATTGCTGTTGCCGGCCCGGCTGTGGCATGGCACCATCATCCATGTTCACTTTATCTTCAGTTGAACTTTAGATTCCACAGAGTTTGGTCGTGTTTTTCCGAGAGGTATTGTGTACGGTTACATGAGTTTTGCGTTAGTTGTTGGTTTTTCTTTTTAATTCATTTTCCTCCCCATATGTGAGTTGAGAAGGGATTTCCCAATCAAAACGATTTCTTTTTCCTCGTGAATTGGAATTGGAATTGAAACTCCCTCTGTCTGTCACAATTTTTGTGTGTGGCTGTGGCGTGTCTTGCATGCATGTGACAGATGGTGCGTATTTTTCGTAACATGTCGCGTTGAATGCAATAAATATTGTTCCGGTTAGTTGCATATAAAATAAAATATTATAAATTTCTATATTTTTGTATTTAAAAGAATACAAAAATAGTTATAAATCTTGTGCTCTTGTGTAAGTGTGTGCGTGGTGCTGCGTGCATGTGTGTGTTTTATTTTCTGATGCTGAAGGTGGATGGACCACTTTCGATTGTAATTTTTCATTCAAATTGATGCTGCGGTTTTCATTTTCCTTCATCATCATGTTTACTTGTTTTTCTTGTTTTATTTTTCTTCTACAACAAAACTAAATAAATAGTAAATGTAATTGAAAAAAAACAACAAAAACAAAATAATTCAGAGACGCCCTGGCGCGGCGCGGAGGCGGTATAGTGGCGGGAGTAGCAACTTAATTCACAGTGCCAAGTGCTTTCGCGAAAAAATAAAATAAAATTTGTTAAATACAAAACATAAAAAGATACATTAACAGTTTTTGTGGAAAAATAATAAATACACCTATTCTTTTTGTTCATGTTGTCTGTCGGGCGTTTCGGTCCAAGTGGTTCTGGCTCTATAGCTCTGGCTACTCTTTATAAAATACTGAGATACAAGATACAAGATATACAACTACTGTTTATGCATTAATAAATACATTGGACTGTCGATGTCGTCGAGAGTGTTGCAGCAATAAAAAGATACTCGCTTTTGCTATAAAAGAGATAGACGAAGCGAACACTGACCTCATAGCACTGAGCACAACAACAACAACAACAACAACAAAGTTTCAACAACTATCTGAATCTGACTTTTGCCAATAATAATTTTATCTTCGTCTCTGGTTCGGTGTATCTTTTCCACATCTCGTTGTGATGTGGATGGAATGGACATAACGTATATTTTATTTTTTCTCTTTATTTCTTTATTAATTCAATGCATGTTTAAAAAAAAAAAAAAAAGAAGTTTTTTAATGAAACAAAAATCACACTGTGTTCAATGCGAAAGCGAAAATATCATTTTTAATTGGATACACCACACGTCTTTATGAAATATAGCAAAAGTTATAAACAAAATTACATACATATGTATATTCACTCGTAGATATGCAGCTTCATTGAAAGATACAAACAAAAATAAAAATAATTAACTTTCAGATACATAGTCGTACATAACCCTCTTCGAATTGTGTGTTTTTTTTATTTCTCCATCAGTTGAAAAATGGTATGTTTATTGATGTTTTAATCTGTGTACTGTGTGGTTTTTAAGACGTATGTACAGTACATATACCTATGTATATTCTGATAACTTACCTTATATCGAATAACGTGAAAAATAACTTTTGAATAGGTATACAAAAAGTTTTGTTATTGTTTTGGTCAATATTTAGAACTCAAATGGATTTTCTAGCCATAAATATTGTTTTGTTTATTAAGTTAAGGTTAATTTAGAATTTATTTTATTTTGTTGTTTACTCTGTAAAACACTTCAAAATAGGTACCTACATACATAATGTTAAGTTCATAAAATATTGAAAGTCTTTTTAGTTGGTTACTTAGCTAAAAACATGGTTTTGCTAATTTTCATAGATTTAAGCATTATACTTAAAGTTAAATTTACAAATTAACTAATCAATTAAATTTTAGTAATTTCCTAATATATGACTTCCGAGTTTTAAAAAAATTAATTAAAATTAATTGGTCCATTCTCCAGATTTAAGTTTATTTGGTAGATATGTTTTTGGTTTAATGTCACTTTGTGACTGTTTAGACTTGTCCGGTTTTAATAAAAAGGAAAGGAAATTTTTGGAATACCTATTAAATTAAAAAATAATTAAAAAGTTGATAATAACACTAGTCTACGATATTTTCTAACTGTCGATAAAGTTGCACTTTTCCAATGGTTTTTGATGGCCTTAATTCAAATTCGGCTTCACGTCAGGTTTTTGAGGTATTACTTTTTACAATTCGAAAAAACACGTACAAGTCTTTTTGAGGCTATCTAAATGTATGAAGTAACATTTTTTTCCAAATCTATAATTATTTTCTTTGATATACATTTAAAATATTTATAGTATTGCATACAAAATATTCGAAATCTCTTCAAAAGTTGTTAGGTATTATCTATTTTAAAAAAAATCTGAAAGGAACGCTAAACCATTTTTTCTAAAAACGGTTTGAAAGCAAGATTGGTTCTTGTAACGAATTTGATGTTTAAACAATTTTATTATATCAATTTTTTGAAATATATTCAAAAATAGAAAATTAATGTTGAAAACTGGTATTTTTAAGCTTAACTTAGCTTTGGTATTGACGAATCTCTTCTTCGTTGGATTAGAAATTTTCTTTCGAACCGTTCAATACAAGTTGTTTTGGACGGATTGAAGTCTGAAACTCATAAAATAAATGCTGGTGTGCCCCAGGGCTCTGTTCTATCTCCAACTCTCTTTCTTATTTTTATTAATGATCTCCTGTCTGCAACTTCTAATACAATACAGTGTTTCGCTGACAATAGCACTTCTCTTCGGATGTGAAACTGCAACGGCAAAATATGATAAGCTCATTAAAATCCGATCCACACAGCATTGTACAATGGGGAACAAAAAACCGTGTGTAATGCTTTGAAAACCCAATGCTGTCTTGAATAGTTAAAGCGAGATATACCCTCTTTGATACTATCTATGAGTGGCACTTGCGTCAACGAAACTGTGAATCTTGACATCCTCGTGTGCATCAGCAACCACCTTTTGTGGAGCGATCACAAACGCCATGTCGCCAAAAATGCAGCAAGATGCCTAGGTTTTTGAGTAGATGCAAGAAATTTTTCTCTCCGTGTGATCTGGCTACAATCTACAAAACATATATACGTCCGAAACTTGAACATAACTCCATCTCTGGGCTGGTGCTCCAATAACTTATTTAAGCCTCTTGGACAGTATTCAAAGAAGAGCTTTTAAAAAGATTGGTGACATTAACATCATCAACATGATTACGTCGCGTCGCTCGAACATCGTCGTAAAGTTTCTTGTCTTACACTTTTTTACCATTATTTTAACGGAATTTTCTCTAGTGAAATAGCCAGTTGCATTCCTCCCCTTAAACAATTTAACCGTAATACCCGCGCTTCTAGGAATGCCCATAAATTTACCCATGAGCCCAACTTCGGCCGTACTATGAAGTACAGAGATTCATTTTTTAGCCGTACTACACGAATGTCGAATGCCTTGCCATGCTCCATCTTTCCCTATCATTGCAATGTTCAGGAATTCAAAATCAATGTACACCCACACCTCCTATCTAACCTTTCCCTCTTTCCCTTTTAGTGTTCGCTAATTATTAAAAAAAAAAATGTCTTTAAAAACCTGATGTTATAGAAAAATTTAAAGGCGAGATACAAAAAGTTTTCTTTTGTTTGTGCTCCCAAAGAAAAACGTAATTTTGTCGACCAGTGTTTCATTATTCATTTTAAAGTTCTGTATTTTTAAAATGCGACTGACAACACAAAGGAAAATTAATGCACCCTTCACATCTTTAAATTAATCAATAATATGCATAAACATGTAGTTATAAATGTTAAAGTGAAAAGACTGGAATAAGAATTTTGTATTTTCGTTTATTCAAACATTTTCGGATTTTTATAGACTGGATTTTTTCTAAAAGACTCAAAAAATAATAATGGTATTCACGCAAATGGAACTTTACAAGTTGTGATAAATGATAACTTTACATTAATGTTGGTGTGAACACCCTTTTAAATTCATTTATTTAAATGCTGTGTAATTAAATCAGGTGTTCGTTAAACGTCAAATTTTAAACATAAAAAATTGTTTTTCTTTTTGCGCTCACGAAAACTAAAAAGTTCAAAATCTTAAGAAGTTAATTTTAAAATTAATTTAAATTTATTCAATTACATGAAAAAATTGCTTGTAACAATTCATTCATTTGGAACGATTTTAGAAAAGATATGCTTTATATATTTTATTTAGGAAATTCTTGTAATTTATAGGCACAATGACGTTTGGTTAATTTTTTCCACTAAAATCTTTGTCGAAAATTAAACCAAATTGTGTAAATCATTTCTCATCAAATTTCAAATTTTGACAATTCATTTACCAGATGGTAAACTTAACCAAATGGCAGACTTATTTAGTGTTTTACTAGTACTTCATATTTACCCTTAATATTTAAAATCCACATTTTAAATATTAAGTCTATGAAAAAGGATTTGCATAGCAATAAAATGGTTTTGATGGTTTTTAAATCCCATTTAAAACATTTTTGATATTATACATATTTGAAATAACGATCTATTTATTTGTTTAATTCAAGCTCATGAATAATAATAACAATATACTTAATAAGATAGCTTTAACTCAAACCATACAGTGAACTTACCTTACTTCTTACCTAAAGCTGAAAAAGCAGAGGGATTAAAGTAAAGGTTCCTTCTAAGGAACGAAATACTAAGATTTAAATCAGAAAGATGCTGTGCAAAGTCTTTACACTCTAGGGTTGCAAGAGCAAAAATATATTTTGGTCCTTCCTGCTTTGGAAATGAGGATAAGATGCTTCTCAATAAATAATATTAGAAGCACAAGAATTTAACTTTTAGGAAGGATGTTATATTTTTCGAAATAGATCAATATTGTGTACCTTACTCGTTTCTGAGGATTGTTCAAAACTTCAACCTGTTATGGTATAATTAAGGACTCTGGAAGAGTGGATTCCGCATGATGTTCAGTTATTATTTTTATAACACACTCCAGACGTTGCGTTAAATTAGGCACTCGTAGTTATTTTTTTTTTGTTCAGTGACTTAAGGCCCAACCATAACATCTGAGTATTTGCTTATATGAGCTTATTTGAAAAATTAAACAAAAGTGTTCTTTTGTTTAAAAAAAAAGTACCCCGCATAGCCATAATGGCATTTTTCTCGAACCTGACAAAAATATTTGAAGCTGTGAAATTGACTTTTGCATAAAAAATGGAGCTTCATAAAAAAATTTAAAAAACATTAAATTATTTGAATTGATTCGAAATCTTTATTGCTGTTGCAAAATTTTACGAAACTTTACATTTGGCATGCATGCATATGCATAAGTTAACTGTATTGTAAAGGGTGTTTTTTTAGACATGTGGTTTTCAGGAAGAAATAAAACGCATACAATTAAATACTATGACCAAGAATTTAGCTTTATTGAGAATAAAAAGTCTTTCCATTATGTTTTTAAAATGATTTCGGGCAAGTGGCCGCCACGGATAGATCGAATACATTCCAGTCAACAGGCCCAATTTTCGACAACTTTTTGCTGTTTTTGGGTCCTTATGTCAGCAATAATCGCTAATCTCGGGCTTATTTGAGTATAGATTGCACATAATCCTGCAAAAATATCGTCGTCCCCATTAACATTCTCCAACTCAGGCGCGAAAAAGTCATTAATCATGGCTCTATAGCAGTCTATTGACTGCAACATTATGACCGGCATAATTTTTTAAGAAATATGGACCCTGTATCCATAGAGCACACTAAACAGTGAATTTTTGAGGATGTAATGGAATCTTAACAATGGCTTAGTGATTATGATCACTCCAAATACGAAAATTTTGGTTAATAACGTGTATCCATTCAACCGAAAATGAGCTCCATCGCTGCACAAAAATTTTCTTGTGAAAAAGCGATCGGTGGCCAACACCGAACATGCGACGCACTTGATAGTCGTAAGTTTATTTATTATAATATAGAAAACCAAAATAAGCATTAATTGAGTGACAGCTGTCAAAAAGACCTACTCCAAAAAAAGTATTGCCAGATTGAAAACCACACGTCTAAAAGAACACATGTTAATTAGGCCCTTAGCAAATACAAATCGACTTAAAGCGGCGAAACCTAAGCGAAAAATAGAATATCTTCGTTTCTTTCAATTATAAAATTCAAATTATTTAAAAATTGGGAAGATTTATAATAAAAAGTTATTAAATGTAAGACCAAAAACTGCATTTTGAAGTTGATAACCTGTTAGGTGCTTTAGTTTTTTAGACTTGCCTTGTTTTCCTAGTCCTAAAAAATATAAAAATAGATCGACATATAAAATATTCTCATTTTTACTGATTTCTTTTTTTTCAAGGACAATAAAACCACAAGTCAATAGCATAAAATCATTCTTTTTAAATCCCCATCATATCAGTGAATATACCAACTCTGAACTACCTTCATTTTATACCCCCACATATACATACATATATATGTATTTTTCCTTTATAACCAAACTAACAAGTTTCATCAAACCTCAACATCAAGTCCATTTTAGTTATATCTGTATACATACATTTTTTCATATCTACAAAAAAGAATGCAATGGAAACACAACGCCTTTGCAATCTTTTAATGCTCTCGTTTAAAAACCCGTCTAAACAAATTGACCACGACCAGCACGACCCGATCATCTCCTGCCTACTCAATTTAATGAATTTCCATAGATTTTCTTTATGGTAGGTAGGTAATAGGTATCCCTTTATATTATAACTTGCAACATATGTAGGTAAAACCTAAATTTCTAAAGGCAAGTTAGTGGTTTGATCAAAAAAAAAAAAGTAAGAAGGACTGAGTTAAATTTTTTACATTTTTCAAAGGTTTTGATTACCAATTGTCAAAAGTCTATCTAGTGATGGTTATTTTTGACAGTTGACAGGAGAAGTTTCGCTAGGTGAAGTTTGACATTCTCATTGACATTTCATCTTATACTTCATATTTTTTTCTTTTGTTTATTGTTGTTTTTTTTTCAAGCTTATTGTCTTCTTAAATTTGATATAGTTGTTAAAATTTTAGAAATCGAAGTCTCGATTTCACTGATAGATCCAATCAAGTTCATGCGACATATTTAATGTTATACATTTAATTTTGATGTGGAAGCGGCGCCTTAAACCCGTTTGATTTTTCTCTTCTCCCATAAACATTCACTCACGTTTAAATCTATCTAAATTATTGTGTGTATTACTTTTTCTATTTTTAATTTTAGATAAAGCTTAGCATAGATACCTAATGTGTATCGTATAGGTTATACCTACAACATGCCTGCCTACGTTTTGTCAAAACACGATACAAATTTTGTTGTTACTTCATAAAAATACGAGTACACCTACGGCTTGCATTTTGATAGATATTAAATGAAATTCTAACTCGTTTTTAATCAAATCGTTTCTTAGTTTTCTTAGATTTGGAGTCGAAAGTTAGAGACAAAAAATATCAATGTAATCACTCGTGTTTTGAAAGTTTGTATTTTTGTCATTGGTATTGCTTTCATTAAAAAAAAAACATATCGCACTATAGATAAAATGAAAAATGGTAGTGAAGTGCATAATTATCACATTTATAACGCAAGGAATTAGGTTTTGTTAGTTGTAGTTGACATCATTGATGTTAACACCAATTTTTTAAAAACCGATAAGAAAAGAATTATGTATTGATAATGTTGGATTTATGGATTTGTGATCATTTATCAGGGTTTATGACAAAACAAACCTTTCACTTAGTGAAATTCATTAAGCCTTATAGTAAAGGAAATATTGCACACGAAATTCTCAAAGCTGTTATGAATTTTCACCAAAACTAGATCTCACGTTGAATTGAAAAAGATTTGAAAAAAAAACTTAGCTTTTTAAACTTGGAAAGTATATTTTAATGTATAAATAGACATGGTTTACGCCGGGTCATTTATTGACCTCTTCTTCTGATCTCTTCGTTTCATGTGAATTTGGTGCTAAACGTTTTCGAATCGCTTCTATTGTTTTCAGAGGTGCGCTAAAGTATTTGCTGTACCTTTAAAAACACTATTTAACCATTCCCTTAAAAACAGTGAGTTTTTAAATAAGTAAAAGTATTCTATTATTTCTCGAATTTATAAATCAGGAAGTAAACAGGATGTTTCAAACTATCGCCCAATTTGTAAAGTTAGTATAATTTCAAATATGTTTGAAAAGCTTAACTATAATTCTGAAAACTATTATTCCTCCCCTGTCAAATATTATTTTAAATGTAATGGAAATGAATGGATTAGAAAAAGGATATCAGTTTGATGTTGTGCATAATGATTTGTCCAACAATTTTCACCTAGTTAATAACTTTATCTTTGCACCTCGAGTGTGCCCCAAGGCAGTCATCTTGGTCCTCTTTTTTTTATTGCTTATTGTCAATGACATTTCTAATGCATTTTAAAATCCATGTGCCTTATATATGCGGATGATTTGAAAGTCTTTCGATGTGAAAGATTTTTAAACTGGTGTTCGATCAACTCCTTACACCTTAATATTGTAAAATGTCAAAGTTTAACGTTTTGTCGAAATCGTTCATCAATTAATTTCGGCTACAAAATAAGCTGATAATTGTAAAAAAGACTGGTGTAATTTTTGATCAAAAACTAAAATTTTCAAAAATTTACACTTTTAAGTGACCAAAGATAATTTAATGCTGGATTTTTTCTTGCTCAATTCTTAGGAATTCTTAGGAATTCAGTAACCCTCATACTATAAAATGTCTGCTCTTCGCGTTTTTTAGAGCGACCTTAGAGTATTGTACTATTTGGAGCTCTATGTATAAAGTCTCTCTTAAAGAAATGACAAAATCCAAAAAACGATTTAGAAGAGTTTTAGTAAAAAGGCTTCACTGCCATCTTATGGTATAAAGTGCAAATTATTTGGAATCTTGCCTCTTATCATTAGAAGTCTTATCATCTGAAGTTTTGTTCATTCGTGACGTATTGACAAATCATATTGACTGGTCTGCAATTCTAGCATTAATTAACTTCAATGTTCCAGCAATAATGCTTAGCAACCGACTGTTTTTCAATACTTCATTTTACAGAACCAATTATTCTGCTACGACATGATTGACTTTAGTCTGAAATAACTTGTTGTTAATTTCAAATACACACTATTAACTGAGGAATTAGTTTTAAGCAATTTTTAACAGTAGCTTTATGCTTCAAAAATGTTGGGAATTAAGTAATTCCTCGTGTCTTTATAAAAACTAAGCCGAAATTAACACTTAATCAACGTTTCTTCCAAAGAAATAATTTGTATTTGAAAATATTGTATTTGTCGACCTAAGAGCTTTTTGCTTCTTTGAGGACAAAAATATGTACACATATCTATGCAATTGGCTATTCCAACATATGTCAAATAAATTAATCAAAAAGCATTGAAAAATAGCGAAAGCGAGGCCAAATTTCGGTCTGAAAACAAAAAGAAAAATGTCTGTCTGTCGAATTAATTTGACCATTTTATTTTTGTTTTCAAAAATGTAGGTTGAAGAATTTTTCTAAATGGTTATAGGAAATGCAGTTAGATTCCAGAACAAACAGAAAACCAACCTTTTTTTGGGTCAAAATAATTTATCTTTACCATTTTCCCATAAACCCATTGTCAGTTCTTTTTTCATTTTGTATCTTTTTTCTTTTCTTTATAACAAATTCAAATCACCTTTGATATGAATTTTTATTCGATTAATTATTATTATTGCTTATACCTATTTTCAACTTAAAATGTTGGTTTGGCCTATTTGAATGTTTTCATTTTCATTTTTGTATTTTCGATTTACCATAGTTGAATATAATAATACAGCACCCAAACGATGTATAGAATAATGCAGCAGACCCACGAGAAAACTGGAGAATTTATGCAACTCAAAAGTTTTGTGGGTATATTAAAGACCTTAAATGGCTGCATTCACACATTTTAATATAGTGGTGTTGTTGTATATGGAAAGAAAAACAAATTTGACGATTTTAGTTTGTAAAGGGTGTTTCTTATAAAGATTGATAATGAATGTTGATGTATTGCAGTTTAATTTTGTGTAGAAAGAAAATCTAGGCATTTCTGGGTAAATTTATGTCTGTATTTCTAAAAGTTCTGAGTTTAAGTTCGAGTTGGTATGAGCCATTTATTTTTATGATACTAGATAAAGATGTATAAATCCATTTTATCGACACTTTACTTTAGTTTTATGATATAAAAGAAAATTTTGAAAATAAAGAAGAATTTTTGTTTGTATACCAAATGAAGCCATTAAACCTCCTGTTATGTTGCAGATAAGATAATGTTTCTTTAGTTTAGAGGAAAGAGTTCAATACAAATCCAATAAAAAACTTTATTACGGGGCCAGTTATAGCTATTATTGGTTTTCATCATTGAAAATTTTGTTTCGAGATTTAAAAGTTTCTATTAAAAAAAACTAAACTAATTTAAAACTTTTCTTTTAGTTCATTTTTAATTTTTTTAATAATGAAATCATTTTCATAATGAATAGCTGATTGTTTATTTCACCTGTTGGAACATAATCGTTGCACTAAAGGCATTCCATTTTCTTTGTATTCACACCTGTCACTTTTGTTTTCAATGATCAACTCTAACTCAAATGCTTGATTCTAATCAGGAAATATTTATCCAATGACAAGAGTTTTCAATAAAAGCTCTACCTAACCTCTCAAAAAATTCCAATGATTGGTTTCAATGATGAAATCCAATGATAGCTATAACGGGCCTACCCTATCTCTGAATTTCGTGTACAAGAAAATGTGTAGCTTTATGTTCTCTTTTTTCTGTAACATATTTAAGGAAAATAAAAACATTTAGTGAGAAAAATTTTCGTTTTATTTTCCCTTTCAGTAAACAAAAAAACACCCTTTTCGTAACAAAAGTACTTTTTGTATTCGCTTAGTATTTTTCTAGCGTACAATAAATAAGCTTAAAGTTTATGCAAAGAGATACAAAAAAAGAAAAAGATTTACAAAAAGTACAACGAATGTTTTCAAAGAATTAAAATAAACCAAACAAATCCATAAACTAACAACATGGTGGCATAGTGCGCGGTTATGGGATGGTAATACTACCTACTAGTAGTCCGTTTTGGCAGAATTTAAACAAACAATATGCGATATGTATTGCAATATGTTGGTATCTTTTCTCATGTACATATTTATACGAGGACACATGTCAAGCTGTCGAAATGGCGCTGCGATTCTGACATTTGAGAGTAAAATTTGCATTAAACGTCAAATAGAAAGACGTTTGTCGTCGTTGTCGTCGTCGGTCGAGACATACCGAACATATATGGTATTATAATTGTATGGAAAAGTTAGGTATGCAAGCTATGCTATGGCTCGAACATGTCACTTTCGTTTTAGGTAATATTATAAGGAGAATAGGTCATGTCGTTCAGGGTTATTGACGGGGTTAAGATATATTTTGGTATTTACATACAGTGTTATGAACAGAGAAGGAGAGAACAGGTTGACAAAAATCAAGAGAAATTCTAGAGTCCAACACTTACCATAATAAATAATAATGTGAAATTTAGTAGAGTTAAATGATTTCATGATTTTATGTAAAATGATGACTTGAGAAATTTGTGATGAAAACACACCTCTGGTCTTAAGAACTTTCCTACACGATATCAATAAAAGAAACAAAGTCAAGATTATAAGAACTCATAGCGGAAAAATATCATTTAAACAACACTTTTCACTTGTCCGATAAAAAGGTACTTACAGGCCCCAACATAGTTGAAGCACTTAAAAAGAACACCAACCATAACAAAGACAAAGATTGGATGGTTTCACACTAGTCTATATAGTTGACAGAAGGAACAACATTTCCATGATTAGGAATTTATTTTGTGTAGAAGAAGAAATCTTCTTTTAATCTCAAGCCCATTATAGGATATGAAAACAAAAATAAAAATTCTTTATTTTCCATTTGACTGTGCATCTCAAGATGTTTGAGCTTACAATGCAAGAGCTTTTTAACTTTGCTGATTTGCTGTAGTCTATTAACTTGAAAATAAGTCGGATATATTTTTAAAACTCTTCTTTTCCACTTTGCATTTTGAGTAAAACGAAAAAAAAACTGTTCAAAGTTGGTAAATGGTTTGGTTTGAAGGCTAACATTTTTAGTTTTTAATAAACTTTGTCTATTTCCTATCGAATTATTAAATAAAAAAAAACCTTTTAACTTTTAAAAGAAGAGTTTTTAAAGCAAAGATTGAAATAGTTGATTTTTGATTCAACTTATTTAGAAAAAAAATCTTTTTTAACGATTTGATTTATTTTTGTTTGTTTAACAGAAAGCATTATTTTATTCAAAAGATTCAATATTCATAACAAAGTATTTAAGGAACATAGTATTATTAGTTTAAAGCTTTATACACGAATATTATCAATTTCTTACTGTTCTTCGCAGAGTGAAATTATTTCAGACTCGGTATCGACATTTAAAGCCATTAGTCTTTTATAAAATAAAAGTCAGTCGTACTTTTCCTAATCAACGCCGAAATATATCAAAACACCCAGTGCATTTATTTTCGTATTAACAGACATTTTTTCCACAACTCTTCCCACAGATTTTGAAACTCCGACATCGAACTCATAAAAACCTTCACTGTTATTTGGACAGATGTAGTTTAAACCATGAATGCTCTCAAATCAAGAAAGATTCCGGCTTTTTGCATGTCATTGGAATACACGAATTTTAAAAGCGATTACATTGATTTTGACAGTAAAGTGCGGAAATTTTATGGGAATAATGGGAAGAATAAGTTTTGAATTAAAGGACCGAGTGAAATAATGTGATTTTAAAAAAACAACTTCGCTTTTTAAGTACTGGAAAGTAAAGGCAGGAACAAGTTTTAAAAAATTTCAGCCAAATAAATAGATGAGGGCCCTTTTCAAAAACACTTGCATAAACTAGAATAATTTTGAAAAAAAAAGATGAATAGAAGAGTTTTCAAATTTTACGTCTAATTTACTTTCTTTGACAAAATTTAACAGCTTTTATAATGATAGCAGACCGCTTGCTGTCTAACTGAAAAAATGTCATCTCTTAAGCACGACCATAATGTTTTATGATATAATCATAATGCTTTTCGTGATATAGTCAGTTAAATTATTTCCATTAAACAAATAACAACAATATTCTAAAAATTAAAAATATTCATCAGTTTACCCTTCAGAACAATTTCGGAAGTACTGAAAAGTAAAGATATTTTTTTAGCCGCACTTCATGAATGTGCAAAGCTTTCCACGGCTTAATATTTCTCACTCTATGTAATGTCTCACCTAACAAAAGGTTAAAACTTTTCCTTTCTCAACTTTGTTTATTTTTGAAATATTGTTCTTCTATCTTTCCAATATGAAGTCATTTATCAGCATCAAAAAACCCATTGACACTTACATACTTTTAAACGGTTTTCTCACAATTTAGTTTTTAACCTTCTTAAACGAAATGCTGTTACAAAATTTATTACTCATCAACCGAAAAGATATTTTATCTTTTATCGCAGTGCACAGCACACGCACTTTTATATTTCGCCTTTGCCTCTAAGTCGTCACGGTCGTCACTAATTTTGTTGGTCACGTGGCACGTGTTATGTTACAATCCGATTGTCTCTATATAAACTGTAGTGCGGGGAAGGGGGGTGACAATGAAAGATAATAAAAGTCTATACTTCTTTAAACAACAATTCTATAAAATCTCTCTCTATATAAAATTATCATCGAAATATCACTCTCTTTCCAATGAACTTCAACACCGTTCATAGATTTCTAAAATACCTAATAACAAAATACTCTCCGTAAAATCTTATGACTTATAAACCTCAAAATTAGTTAATAAAATGTAATAGAGGGTGTAACGAAATTCTCATATTTATTGTACCGAAGAAGATGGAAATTTGTAAGAAGTCAGAGAAGCATAAAGTGATTTGCAAAGTAAATTTCAAGGGATGCGGTGCGTTAGTTGAATTACTCTAATTCTTTCAACTCTGTGTGTGCGAGAATGATTTTTATTGCAAATATTTGAACGCCTTAAATGAGGTTGTACTTAAAATCGCATTAAATGATGCGAGTTCTTATGAGAACGAAGGAATGATATCTTCACAGTATGAAGTTAATGATTTGTGAAGTAAGAGAAAAAGATGTTCGTTAATGAATTTTTCTGATTTATTATACTTAGAAAATTCCCTATACAAGTTTTAGATATCCTAACATGATATCCCTAAATTCGAATCTGCCAATCATCGATTAAATACTTCAGACTTACATAACATAGATACAAAATTATATATACCATTCCAGTTGGAAGCTTTTCTGGTTTCAGAAGTTTTGGGCTCGAAAATTGTTCATGATTCTTGAAGTGTGTGCCTTCCCCCTGTCTTAAAGAACATCACCCCAGACAAGACAGTGCCCTCAATCGTAATTAATCAAGATCGAACAGTTCAATGAGATATCATCTAAGTAGAATTCAGAAAGAAAAAAACTCTTTTAAGACTGCTTAACGATTATTTAGGGACCAGTAATCATTTTAATTTTTAATTAAATACCCTTCAGAATACCAGCTAGACAAAAGTCTATAGCATTGAGCATATAGACAATGCCAATGAATGATGGTGAAGTTATGGAGTTCTGAACCAAGTCAAAACCTACGTCTTCTTATTGAAAAATTTACTGAAGAATCTAGATCAAGGTAAACTATACGAAAAAGCCCCCTACACATCATTTTGTTTATGTGTTTCTTTTCTTTCAATAAAATTGCACAAAGGTCAGTCTCAGAAGTCGGTAGAGAAAATAGAAAACAAAAACAAACCTTGTATAGATATGTCTTGTGTACAAAATTCTGTCGCAGCATCTTTAAGATACTCGTGTTTCATTTTGTGTGTTGTTTTGTTTGTTCTTTGAAAAGAATGAATAACCTTTTAACATGATGAGTTATTTTTATTTTGTAAGGGCGGGTGGCCATCCGAGTGTAGTATATTCGGTTCAACTTGTCTCGACTCTCAAGACTCAACGTCTCAATACGATTGTCGAACATCATTCTACAAAACAAAAAAGTTCTTTTGACACATTTTTCTGTTTTGTCAATCGAGAGAATAGAGCTTCTATAAGTTTCCGTATGGCGGGGCGGCATATGGACATCTAATAATAGACGTTTATACGCGTTTTTTCCCCCCTACACCCATTCCGAGTATATTCAAATACCATACATTTCAGCCTCGTAACTTTTTTTTCTTTTTTGATAAAAGTGAAATTAATGAACGAAAAAATAATGAAAATAAACATCATGTCTATCATTTCGGTGACTAAAGTTCCTCTGGTGTATATATGAGATGGGGCTTACAACAAGACCATCGGTTGTATCCAATTTTCTGACTTAAAAAAGTATAAACATAGTTTTTGAAAAATGAGAAAAAAGTCGGCATCATGTATATTAATGGATATGAATTGCAGTCAACCCCAATTCAAATTAATGGATGCATTGAGCTTTTTTTATCTCTTTTTGGTATTTCATGGATAGATAAACAAAATTACTATTAATTTGTATCCAAGTGTAAATTGGGTCAATTTATAAACAAATAATACTCATTTTTGTTTAGATAAGTATAAGCATGTATTTTCAGTTGTATGTAGATTTGTAAAATTTTCTTTAAGATTTCGTTTAGTTTAAGGTTGATGGTTCAATGGTGAAAAGGCAATTAGACTTTAAGACTTAAAAAATAAGTAAATAGATATTTTCTAATTAGGTACTAGACTCGTTTATTTTCAAAGAGAACATAGAGACAGGTGCGATAAAATATAACATTTATACAAAATTGAATGATATTGTGAAAAAATATTTAGGAAGCACTTATGGTGTATATGGTATGGTATGGGAGCATCTGCTTGTACCGGTAGGAAAATTTTAATTTTTTGAGGCCAACCTTGTTTACAAAGTGATTTCATTTACAAAGAAATTTCATCAAATAGTAAATTTTCCCTTAAACAAGGTGAAATATGAATTGTGCAAACCAAATAGACCAAATAAAAAAGTATTAAAATCTTGACCGAACTGTAATCACCTTTTCAAGAAATAACACGGTCAAGAAACTTTTCTAGCAAAATTGCTATTATTTCGAAACTGCTAGCGCCAGCCGTTTTGTTGATAATAATAGTCGCCAATCTAAGTAACTATGTTCTAAGTCGAGCCATAAATATAAAAAAGAGGCTGGGATGCGACCCACACTGATAACTTCCCATCCCGTCTGTCTTAAAAGTTTGTCTATATGTATCAATTTTTACCAAATTTGTGTACTATTTTTGGTAGATTTTATTTTTTATGAAAAAACGGACTGTTGGATTTTTATAAAAAAATTACTGAATATCGAAAACAATATTTTCTGTGAAATAAATTAAGTTTGAAGCCAATATTTTAAATTTTTGAAAAGCTATTTGAGTCGAAAGTAAACTTTTACAAGTTTTAGTACTGTTTTTTTTTTAGGTTTTTATTTTTTGTACAAAAGCTGTCTATTCGATTTTTTTCAAAATTTCATAGAATGTTGAAAACAATATTTCTTAAAAGATAAAATTAGTTTGAAGCCAATGTCTCAAATTTTTGAAAAGATATTTACGTCGAAAAACAATTTTTACCAACTTTTATAAATTTTTTTTTAGGTTTTTATTTTTTGTAAAAAAAACTGTCAATTCGATTTTTCTCAAAATTTATCCTAATGTTGAAAATAATATTTCTAATAAGATAAAATAAGTTTGAAGCCTTAATCTAAAGTTTTTGAAAAGATATTTGAGTCGAAATTCAATTTTTACCAACTTTGAGTAATTTTCTTTTTAGGTTTTTATTTTTTTTAAAAAAACTGTCAATAAGAAATTTTTCAAATTTTTCAGTTTTTTTTTGATTTATAAAAAGAAACCGTTAATTGGATTTTTTTTCCAAAAATATACCTACTTCTTTTGTATCACGTTACAATATATAATATAAAATTTAATTCAAGTCTCTAGCGTCATTGGTTCATGAGATATTTAGGGTTAACCAAAATGTTCACCTTTTTTTTAAACTGCTATGGTAAAAAAACCACCCACGCTATTTTCTTGAGAGCCCTTTCTGCATCTTTCTGCATTATTATCTGTATAACCAAATTTTTTTGAAGTCGATATCTCTTCTGGTTCTTGAGCTATGGACGACGAAAAAAACGTCGCGAACGTACGGACGTACGTACACACGCACGCACAGACATCTTTCTAAAAATCTTTTATTTCGACTCTAGGGACCTTGAAACGTCGAGAAATGTCAAAATTTTCAATTTGACAAATCGGACCCATTACAATAACTTCCTATGGGAAGTTAATATAAATCATAGATCGGTAGAGCAATTTCATTACCGTAATAGTTACACTAACTTTGTTTAAGAACAAAGAAAGTTCAATCAAAATGTCAGCCCAAAAACCACATCAAACAGACTTTTCAACAATCATTCTTGCATTTTCAGAGGCCTTCACAATGCGACAACTCAGCTTATTGACGTATGTATACTTCCGATGAGGCTCATTACGGAAGATGAAACAGATACTCGTAATTTTGATGCATATCAAGGGTTTAGCGAAGTTTCAAAGTTGCTGATAGTGGACAGACTTGAGTTCTTGTTTTAAGAACCGAGTTTTAAATTTGTATTTAAAATACGGTGTTATTTGGTTTTTCGAATGCCTAATTTTAAAGATCGACTAGGAATGGACAAATCTGGTTTTTCGTCAACACGATTGACTACAGCTCAAAATTCTCAGTTATTCTCGAGCGACGCACAAGGTTTCGATTAAGTCACAAGAGGTAAAATGTTGCCATCAGTTTAACTTTGCCGGTTGAGATGGTGCTATACGATACATCCAAAAAGTGCTTTGTTTTGCAAACTGATGTGAGTGTTAAATGTTAAACATTTTCGTAATGAATTTTAATAATTTCAATGCGTTGTTAAAGCGTGCTTCTGTCTATTTTCAATAATTGTCAACTTTTACAGATGCTCAGATGGCTATTCAAAAAGCACATTTCTATTCCTCTCGTTTAGAATTTTCATAATTATCCGTTTTATGAGTTTCATCCGAAAAATTTTACACGCGGACAAATTTAATTTTACTGTTCCCCAAATGTAAGTTTCAACGAAATATCACAGCCATCTTGAGTTTTAAAATGAGGCCATAGTATTTTGAATGTTCGACACTACTCTATAAACACATCCATCAAGTCTCAAGGAGGTATCAAACTTACCAACTTCTTAACATGAAAAACTCAAAAATTGGTTTCGATAATCGATTAAAAGTCAAATCTCTTCTATCCGCAGCAGGCTTTCACTTTAACTTTTATATGCAGTGATTCTACTGCGAATATACTCCTATTTTACTGTAACTGTAGCCGTGGTGGTTATTTGGCTGATATCGTTTTCCATGTTTATGGAAGACTTCTTTGCAAGCTAAAATTTAATCTGTTGATTTCTCCTAAAAAATATCCCTTTTAAATAATCGAAAGACTATTGTCGAGACCGAACTTAAATTGAGGATATTTCTAAAAAGGTAAATAAGTTTGTAGATAGCACTCATGCATTTTAAGTTTAAACTACGTAAGACTCGACATTTGAATGATTTGTAATGATACAACAACATAAGGCTGCAGTTAATACTGGTTTAAATATAGTATAAAGTATTTAAGCCTCCTTTAGAAATGCTGGGACAGAGTTGAAGACAGACAGAGCTTGTTCAAAACTATATGCAATCACTTTAATTTTCTAGTATTGATTATGAACTAGCATTGATTTGACAAACATTAAATGTAAGTAATATACAAATGTTAGGTATTTGAGTTAACATCGCACCTCTAAAGCAATATTAAACCTGTCAATGCTTCTAGAGCATTGAACTCCTTTAAATGAAAAACACTTAGCTCAAACAAACATCAAAACCAACTTCAATGAAATTTCTGTTAAATCATAATATACCTACATATTATGTACATTATCTTAATCTGAAGTGATGCTCTGCAACTTCAATGATACGACCATTATCAAATACCTCGTTTAATGAAAATCTTGAGAAGTTGATCAAATTACTGTAAAGATCAATGAACAATGTGAATATATGACTTGTATCTGATGGTGAAACAACAACATTTATGTTTGGTGAAAGTTGTCGTTGTGGAAAACTAATTTTCCATCATCTTAAAATAACTAAATATACATACTAACATAATTTTAAATTAAACTTAGTTGTATCTTTTAAAGTATCTTTTTTTTTTTTAAGTTGAATGAAAAAATAAACTAACAAAAATAAATCAAACAGGTGCCCAGCTGTTGTGGTCCATAGATAGTTTATCTTTTATAGCAGCAACCTACACACAACATCACAATAAAAATGGTGAGTGAACAGGTTGGTGCATTTAAGTTTGAGGTTGTTGATGTGAAATTTTATCTTAACTAACTTTTTTTTTTATTCTTTGTGTATCTTTTTTCGTGCTCTTAAGCAAAGCAAATTCTTTATCATATTCTTTAAATCAGTTTCATATGGCTTGTTTTTTTTCACCTTCTTTTCTTATACGGGGCTAAAATGTGAAGCTAGGCCCGCATTATATTGGAGCAAGTTGAATTTAAGGTGAATTTTTGTACATACACTGAGAGAAAAATAAACGAACTAAGTAAGTGCCGACCATTAGGAAATTTTCTCAGAGCTATATAAATTATTTTGTAGTATATTGAAAAGGTATTTCCAAGAAAATTATTAAATTCTGTGTAAGTAAGTAATTTTTTTTTGGATATTATAACGGAATCAAAAGTGTCAAAACAATTTTGAAGTGTTACTTTATAAATTCCTTCTTGACACAAAAACAAAATTTCATAAACTTGAAAATTTGAAGAAAAAGAACAATACAAAATAATAATATAAAGCCTTAAAGTCGATGTCGCATTGGTAACAATTTGGCATTCCAAAACTTGGTGTTCTGATTTCTTTAAATCATTTTGAATGTTATTATTTTTTAATACGGAATTGACAATAGTGACTATTTGTGATTATGTTTCTAGTTAAAAGTGCAGAATTGTTATCTACTAATCAGGATAAATTAGTTAATTCTTAAGTGAGATTATTTGGCGTGAGAAATGTACCTCTATGTACTCTGCATCACCGACATTTTGTTCAACTTATTTGGGAATCGCGTCCCTTCCGCGATCTATACATTTTCTTTAATCTGCCCTTCGCGCTATTTTCGAGACGAATCTCGTGATTTTTAAGACAAAAGAAAACAAACAAAAATAATCATTCGAAAATTCAAAAATTTAAGTTAATGAATGTTTAATTCTTTTTTTCTTTATGATGGAAAAAATCAAGAAAGTTAAAAGAAGATTTGGAGTGTATCTTGTCAACAGTAAATCTAACATACATAGTTGAACGATAACTTTAGAAATCTGCATTTAAAGGGTATAGATACCTTAGAAGCCGAATAAAATTGAAATTCAAAATATATCCGAATTTCAGAAATGAGATTTTAAGAAACATGTCATTGGCTGCTCAAATTTATTTTGGAGTGAATAATTTAAAAATGGCGGCAGCATTTTTGCGATGGCGTGTTTTTATTTTAAGGGTCCACGGTCGGACTAACAGCTCCTGTAAGTTTAAAATTTTAATGAGTTAATGAATTTTGTTTGGTTTAACACATCAAATGCTAGAAAAGTACGTAGAATTTTTGCGATACATTGATTTTTAGCCAGATGGCTTGCTTTTAAAGTGAAAAATGCAAAATTTGCCTATAAAATTGCTACATAATTGTTGTTAACAAATCAACTACGCAATGATAAATAAGAATCTTACGTACTTCGATGGAAAACCTAAGAAATTCAAAGATACATTCCAAATTTAAAGTCAATCGGTTTGAAATTGTCTGAGTTAAAAGGCAGTAATGGGAAGTTTTGAAAAGTATAAAATCATGAGTAATTTTGTAATACCTTAAATACAAACGTTTGAAAACCAAGTACTTAAAGGGTTTTCCCGGGCATAACCTTTATGCACAACATATTTAAGATCCTAGGACACAATTTAAGATTTTAAAAAAAATCGATTTTTCGAAAATTCTATCGTGGCCTAACCTATTAATTCTGTTAAAAGTCACATTCAAATCTTTTACTCCAAAGTAGAAATACAAAAATCAATCTTAAAAAATATACACACAAGTCTTTATTAGTTAAAATTATAAAAACTGAAAAAGGTCTTATTTCAAACGTTATTTTGCATTTTATTCGTGCCTCTCGATTCCTTAGAAATTATCTTAATGACCACATAGAGACTCAGGCCTATTCTGCTATTCATGGGGGGGAATTTTATTTGAATTTTAACTTATCACTATTCTGCTATTCATTTGAAATGAATCTGTGCATGTTGGTTACGTCGGTAATACTGTGCGGTATTCTGCTATTCACGTGAAAGCATACATTTTATACAATTCAGATCCGCATTTGAAATGCAGCGGATTTTTCATTTGATGTCTGGTTTGGTAATTGTTGTTAGCAAAATGTAAGCAAAAACTAATTAATTGCTAAATTCAGAATATTTGTTTCACTTTCTAACATTTATCCTAAGTTCTCTGTTTAAGGATTCGTCTGCTTTCAATTGGAATAAAAAGTCCAATACTGTCCATTTCCAAAAATGACACAAATTGAACAATTAGGTGGATTGATTAAACTTAATTTTTTTATTATACAAAACAATTTATTCAACATTCTCAAGATTTTCACATGAGCAGCTGTTTACGTGAATGTCAAATTGGTTTGGGATAATACAGTTCACCCGATGGATAGCAGAATGCAAAGGCAGTGTGAAAGGAAATCGAATATACGATCCACGTGAATAGCAGAATAGGGCTGAATGTTAGAGTCCCTAGAAAACAACAGAACACCGAAACATGTGCTAACAGACCATCTGGGATATCATAGCTGCTTTGGGAATGTCAGAAACCAACAGCGTCGATAGCGAAGTTCATAAATAGTGAGGTAGTTTCAGGAATCGGCAATGTAGTTCATCCGGCAGATTTCATAATTAAGTTTTACAACCCATGCAAAAGGTCAGTGAATCGAATGGACTCATATCGGGAGTAAAATTCCTAGAATTCTATAATCGACATGATTCTGTCAATGTGGTCACAATTTTAAATTTAAATATTTAGTTTTTTAGTGTGTAATCTTACGAGTGTTTTTCTCTCAATGTTTTAAAAATAAAGATTTGCTCTGCTTCTCGTTTTTACACAAAGTACTTATAGGTACGTGAGACTTAAGCCACCAGATGATATCGGGAATGGAAATGGCTAAATGATTTTCATATCCTTCCATCTCTCCATCGTCACTGTGACGCTCTGGCTGTGGGTCGATTCTCGGTTCTCGTCTCGGTTGTAGCAAGTGTATCAGAGTAGAGTACCTACATTATATGAATAGCTTTTTGATTTTATTTTTATATCAAACTTTTTTGTTTCTCATTCCTTATTTATTTATGTACATGTAAGTATGTATGTACAATGTACATATATTTTTTTACCATATTGTGTTTGGTTGGAGTATTGTTATTGCGTTTTATGCCAAAGAGCAGTGTACGGTTACAAAATGTTGTATATCCATCAGCAGCGCATGCATTGCATATGTTATGCATGCAACTGTATACAATAGCTCTACTTTATAGTATATTGCATTCACCTTTTATATTTTGTTAAAGCATCCTACTTTTTGTTTTTTTTTTTTTTTTGTTTTTGTTCATTCTCATCTTGAGTTCGATTGCTTTTCTAAATCTACCTACTCTCAACTCTCAGGGTAGCAAGTTTTTGAAAGGTATGTATAGTCTAGAACGATATTGGTGGCGTCGTCGTCGTCGTCGTAATAGTAGCGTCGCGTCGTTGTCGAAGGAAAAGGCAATGTAGGTATTGGTAGATGCATTATATTAAAGTTGAGTTGGCCGTGTTTATTAAATGTTTTTGGGCAGGAGGGAGAACCTGCGAACTATAAGAATAATGTGAAGGCGGTGCAAGGCTTCAGCGAGAACACAGTAAGCGGAACGGAATATATTGGAAACAAACGTCCGGTGGCATTTTATTTATTTTTTTTTTAATAAGAGTAAAGTCAAAGAAGAAATTGTTGTTTAAATTTGTAAAAGGTTGAGCGAGCGTCTAGAGGAGAGAGAAATGATGCATTTAATTTACATATTGGATTTTTAAACATGGAAGTGGATCGTGACAAATATTTGACTTCCTAATTGTATGGAATCGTTTGGTGTTAAAACAAATTCGTTTAGTTTAAGAGGGTGAAGTAGTTTTAAACCAGAGAACACTCTGGTCCAACCGGAAGCAAAGTGTAATACTGTGGTATCCATATCAAATTGATGAAACTTATGTCACAGAAAGGTTTATAGCCACCATCTGCATTAACAGACCACATCGTACACTTCTTTTCAGTCAATTTAGATATAAGATGCCTTTTTTGTAAATTTAAACGTATAACAAATACAAACTCTTCACTGCAGATAAAAGTAGAAGAAGAACCCAATTGCGGATAGAATTTTGACGTTTCCTCGATTCTTAGAAGATAAATGTCGGTGCAATTGATAGCTCCTATGCATTTTGGGGGCATGTTCGTAGAGTATTATATGTATGTAGTTTGTTGTTTAGTATTATCATTTGTATCTTTGATGTTTTATCTGCAACCGAATTAACGCGAAACAAAACCCAATAGAATTTAAAACGCTGTGGACAGCTTTTTAATAAGAAAAACGTTGTATATTGTGTTAGGTGTCATAGAAAGTTTTTTTTTATATTATGCGCGCACTCAAGGGGATATGAATACCCTTATAATGATTAAACACAGTGCAAGCAATTAGGAAGGGAGGATAGGATTAGAAAGGAGATACCAATGCACATTGGTTTTGAATGTCTGCACATTGCAATGAGTGGGAAATATTGAGTCTGGTAAAGCATTCCACATTCGTGTAGTGCGACTAAAGAAAGAATCTCTGTACTTTACAGTACGTCCGAAACTGAAACTCAAGGGTAAACTGATGAGCATTCCAAGAAGAACGGGTATTATGGTTGAGTTCTTTGAGGGGAGGAATGCAACTGGCTATTTCATTAGAGCATTGTTTATGAACGTAGCGATAAAATTATGACAGGTTTGAAACTTTACGACGACGGTGCTCGAGAGATACAAAAGTTTCAGTTAGGCAACGGTCACCTATAATTTTTTGGGCTCTCTTTTGAATTCTGTCCAAGAGACTCAAGTGGGTAATCTCTTCTAAGCCATACCGTCTAACTTTAGTATCCCATTGTTTCATGAGTGTGTGAACAACTAACACGAAAAAAATGCATGTTTTCAATTTTTGTATAGCCTTACAAAATTTTGTGGTGTATCCGTATCAACTGTATACCCATAAAACCTAAAAAGTAAAAATAATAAAATTAAAATCTTGCTTCTCAGTCTGGTTTTCAATGTTGCTTAGAACTTAACCTGTAATATTTGTTCTGTTATTTTGCACAAAGTTAGTAAAAGCGCCATCTGTTGCACTTCATGATCTTCACATCGTAGTTTGACTATAATCTACCAACGAACCTTCGAAATAGAAAACATGAAAATAAATTAAATATAAATTATTTCTGATATTTTTTTAACAAATCCTCTTTAAAATTGTCCATTTTATTAAGTAAAAATTACTTCTGGTCTGAATCTCGATAAATTTTGTTTTAAATTATCCTGACAAATGTTCAATTGGATCAACTTTAAATATTAAACCCAAACTACTGCGGATCGTGTTACTGTTCTTAAGCGAAATATACGGTTTCGATTGTTCACATCACGAATATTTCCCAACAGCTTAGAGTTTTCCACCAATTTCACTATATCGTGGTATTTCATGTGTCAGATGTCAAAATATATGAGCTTTATAAGTGACAGCTGTTGAAAAACTGTATTTTTTTTTAAATGTAGCCTCTTATTGGAAACTCTTTATAAAGAGCAGCCTCCATGAAAATATCAACAGGTTTTCCGAAAATGGTTCAAATGCATTTCCTGTAACTTTGTATTTAAAACTCATTTTAGATATAAATGCTTCAATATTTATAAAAGATCCCTCGGTTTTCTAAATCCACAACGAAAATACTACATTAAAATAAAAATTATGTTGCAGATTACCAAAATACTTATCTAATTTCCTTATATTTCGCTTGCATGTTAGTTTCAATAAAAGTTACGCAAATCAAAACCATCGTGTAAATACTAACACAGTACGAGTATAGTCCTCTATTTTTAACTATCAACTAACCTAACCAATGAAGCCGAACTGCAGAAAAAACATCAATCTTAACACTCACCAGGCATAAAAACTAATTCACAAAGCCCCAACATTATTATGAAACATCACAATTTACATAATATTCGCAATTATTATTGTTTTATTAAAAATTAAAAAAAAATTAAAAATAAGTTGCATCTTAACAAACTCATCGCTTCTACTTTGCGCGGCTCATTTTGCAACTTAAATAATAACAATAGAAACTCCTCTCTAATTTATTAATGAAATAATACCTAATATTTATAAACTATGAAACGTACGTATACATACATTTTAATTTCTGCTCACATCATTGTTACCTATTAAATTAAAAAAGAAAAAAAACATTGTGTTTTATTAAAACAAAGGCAAATATTACAAAACCATAAACAAAAATCCTCATAATCTGTAAAACAAGTGAAGCATTTTAGCAGAGTTTTGTACTTTTCATTTTGTTTAATTGAAAACAAAATTTCGCATTCAAACATTGCGTAGGTATATGATAATTTCGTCACGGAAGAAATTAATAAATAATAATTCACCTTTCGAAGTGTTTTAACATTTATAAAAATTACAACAAAAAAAAACACAAAATATTTTAATCAGTAAATAAGTTGCAGACATTTTGAAACTTAGCCAAGAATGTTTAAATTATTTTTCTTTTTCTTTATGACTTCTCTTGTCTCACACAGAGTTTAGTATTTGTTTATTTTTATTTATTTTGAAACTAGAAAAAACAATAATCTAGGCATTTTAAATATTGAGATTATGACTTTTTTATTCGTCACCCACATTTTTCACATCACCTCGTCGCGGTCGTCGTAGCGTCGAGGTTTGAGGGATTGAGAAATAATAAATACGATGCCGGACAGGCTGGCGAAATACTTTAAGTTCTTTTTATTTTTAAGATTAAGATTTGGACTGATTATTGTTAACTGATTAATCATGTTAGCTGTCAAGTTTATTTTTTTGTATTGAGATTAGTTGGAATATAAATTAATGTGACAATGCAAATGTCAACCTTCATTACTTCATCGTCAACTTGTACTTTTGTGACCTTTTAGTTTTATAGTAAATTCCATTCAAGATACTTAGGTATGCATGTGAAAGAATTTATTTTATATTGTATTCAGTAGTTTGGTGTTGTTTGCTTACTAAGCCGGCTTTAAACTATAAAGTTCTCTCCTTTTGTCTCTGATGAACTTTTGTGTTCAGTAGAGGACTGAATCGGATTAGAGTTTAATTGTTTCAAGGCCTTTAATAAGGAGTGCATTTCTATTTTATAGTGCAATTTTAGACAGTATTAAAAAAAGAGCGTTCAAAATTAATCGATTTAACACTGTCTTAATTTCTGTTAGTTCAATGAATGTTGTATTAATGAAATAGTATCATTCTATTCCTTAATGAGTTCAACCGTAATCCTCGAAAGAAACCTTTCTTCAGTGCACCCTACTATCGTACAATCAGGTACAGATATGCATTCTTTAGCCGTACTTCACGAATGTGGAATGCTTTACCACACAATTTTGACTTGTCATCGAAACATTTTAGAATCCAAAACTAACGTACATCGGAACTTGCATTCAAAACCTGTCACTGTGTCCTTGGCATAAATCTTAGTTTACTGGTTGAGAATAACAATTTAAGTTCAAGCAAAATTTGATTTCTGTGCATTCAGAGGTACAGTGTTGCCAACGGATGAAATATAACAATGTGATAGCAAACAGTTTGGGGTTGGTAAAAATAAAGCGCTTAAAAAACAAAAGACGCGACCCACACTGACTGGAAAACTTCCCATTCGTGCCCGTCTGTCAAGATTTTTAAAAGTTGAACAAAATAATAATAACAATATTTTGTGCAAGATCAACCAAGGTAAAAAAATATCTTTCTGAAAACCATTTATTACCAATTTGTAGTTGTTTTGTTTTGTTTTATTTAAAAAAGGAAAAGTTGTCAATTAGTTTTTCTAAAAAATTAACTAAAAATAAGCAACAATATTTTGCATATGATAAAATAAGTATGATTTCCAAATCTGTTTTTTTCTACTAAGTTTCTTAGGCGAAAACCAAATTTTACCAATTTTAGTAACAATTTTTTGAATATTTGTATTTCCAATTTAAAAAAAAAAACTGATTGAAATTTTCTAAGAAAAGAATAAAATAATTATAAAGAATATACCTTGATTTATTCTCTAGATATTCGAATCGAAAAAAAGTTTTTACCAATTTTGCGTAGAATGTTTTTTAGATTCTTATTTTTTATTAAAAAAAAACTGATAGTATAACGAAATTTTTGAAAAGATAAAATTGTTTGGAGCCAATATTTTTAATTATTTTTAAGAACATATTCGAGTGGAAAATAATTTTGTAACAACTTTTAATAGTATATTTTTGTTGGTTTTTATTTTTTGAAAGAAACTGTCACTTCAATTTGTCTTAAAATTTTGACAGATGTCAAAAACGTTATTCTTCAATGCATAAAAGTATTTTTAAGGTAATATATTTCTTTGTTCGCAAAATGTTCGAGGTGACGAATTTTTTTCTGATTTATAAAAAAAAACGTCAGTTGATTTGTTTTGATTTTGATTGATTATACCAATTTGGTATCACGTAAAAATGTATAACATACAATTTAAAAGGTCGTTAATGTTATGGGTTCGAGATGTTAATGATTCAGAAATAGTGTTCTTGATGTGTATTCTGGTTAATCGAGAAAAAAAAATGGTTATTAGTAATAAAGCTCATTTTGATCTTGATAGCTTAAGCTTAATTTACAAATTTGTCGCATTTGGTGTTCAAGAAACCCACAAGTAATTTAAAAAAAATACCACAATTGTAGTGTTCGTTATCGTGAACTAATGACCCAGTTTTAAGTGCCTAAATTACAAGATATGAATGTGACTAACTCGTGGTTTTAACATGATTGTGCTACATGCCACACACCCAAAGAAACAATTCAATTGCTGTATGATTCATATCCTAATCGTGTAATCGACTGTTTTGTCTATAAGAATTATCGATCCAGTTCGTGCGACCTAACGGGTATATTCACAAACTTCAAATTTTTTGATAGTTATTAGGCATCACTGCTTTTTTGCGATGCTGATCGTTGCTCAGCTGATTACAATGCGATGCTGATTGACAAAAAGTTTTACGTTTAAAAAAAAACTTTTGCTTTATGATGGATGTGATACTAATAAAAACTCTCATTGTAATTAAAATTTGAAGCCACACATTTTATCTCCTCTAGAACTTTTCTCCACAATACTGACTTTGATTTTCTACCGGAAATAAATTCACCTTCATATTTTAATCTTTTTCTTAATCGTTCTCAGTGAAAAGATCACAAAAACTTCTAATAAATATTCCCAACCTTTTATCTCGTAATAAAATTTAAATTTCTTATTAAATAATGTATGTATATTTCACATTATTTATTTCACATAACATAAATTAATATTTCCTGGAAGAACACAATCAATTAACAAATTTTCGCTAGAATCGCCCTTAACCCCATTATCACTTAGTCCGTCCCTGATCAAAATATTTGTTTTCTTAATATTTTATTCATCAACTTTACTACTTTACTGAAGCAGTTGTTATGATGATGGCTTAAAGGAAAACCGGTATAACGTCGGTGTTTTCTCTTTTTGATTATTATTCATTTTAAATTTATTGGTTTTTATATATATCTAAAGGCTTGAGCTTCATTCTTTTGCATTGCTTAGCTTGCGCTTGCTCGATTTTTTTGTTGTTGTTGTTGTTATTTTGTTTTTATTTTTATTCAAAACATTGTCACACGGGCCAAGGTGACGACAGAAGGGAACAAAAACAATGCACATACTCGTATTGAAAGGGTGAAGAGGCACATTTTTTGTTTTAATAAAAAGAAAATACATCATTTAATAAAAAGTTATCATGTCTTTATAGCTAACACACCCGCCACATGTTGACGTTTAGATACAATATACATTTATATTTATAGTGGGGAAAAAGGTGTTACTGACCTGATAAAGTCACTGTTTCGATTAATAATCACATAATCAGTTGGTTTTATTTATTTTCTTTTTTCATTTTTTGGTGTAGACAGGTAGAACTCTAGAGAAATTTGATTATTCGATAATCAATCAATATGAAAATAAATAAATTCGAAAAGAAAAGTATTTATTTAAGCTGATAAATAGGAAAACTCCAGATGAGAGATTAAGGAACCTATATTTGAAAATGTGTGTTTAATCATTTTTTGATAAATTTTAACGAATTCTGAAAATGAAAGCTGACAGAAAAATTATGCTGATGTTTGATACAAATTAGGGAACAAATTAAAGATAATTTCTTTGACGTGGTTAAGTTTAACCTGCTAAAGTTCAATAGGTTTAGTGTCAACATAAAATTGAATATTATATACTATTTAGACAGATGCCACTGTTGAAGTTTTTTTCATTTAACATCTGACGGCTAAAAACTACGCCATTACGAAAAATTGTACTACTGAGTTTTCCAATGGAGAATTGAAAATTTTTAATTTGATTTGTGAACGCACCCTTTCATTAATCATCGAACTGTCAATGTCAATTTATTTATTAAACTCAACATTTTGGTAAAATTAAATTATTAGTAGGGTGTAAATCCACAATTGCGTCATAATTCACCACTTCACCTTTCGTAAAATTACTGTGAATGGCCAACGTTATCGCGCTATGATTACCGATTATTTTTGGAAAATATCTGTTTTTACTAGTTAATGATGTATGGAATTGAAGCCGTGCTGCTGCAGCCCGAAGTGTTAAAAAAACCGAGGTTTGTCAGTTCCTCGGCAATCTTTAAAATTAGGCATTCCCCAAAAGACATTTTGCATTAAGACTTAAGGCTTTTAAAGTTCAGTAAAGTGATTGGGTCTTTTAAATGTATCATTTAAAATTAAGACGCAGATCTATAACATTTAGGGTTCTGAAAATGTATGAATAATTCTTAAAAACCTTTTTTAAGGCCGGAATTCAAAAATTTTATTATTGTCAACAAGGTGGCGGGCGGCTGTCGGTGACACTTTGTGCTGCACAATCAATGAAACAAATCCCTTGACTGAATGAAAAGGTCTATTCCAATGCTTCACAATCTATTCAACATTCGAAAAACGGTATTCGTTAAGATATTAAGGGCACATAGCGGAATCGGTCATGGAAAGTTGTATGATAAAGATATGGCTTATATCTTTTTCAGTAAAAGGCATACCTTACTCTCTACATTGAATGTTTTTTCGTTAGGTTAGGCACCAGCCCGTTGAGAACTTGACTAGTGACTTAAAACTTTCAACCTTTCTTGTGACCGAGTAATGTTTTCAGCCGAATCCAAACGACTGATTTGAGAAAGCACTTTTTACGACAAGAACTAATCTTGGAGGATTTGTCAACTCGTCGCTAGAGCCAGTACCCGTCAAAACACTTTAGATAGCACAGGCAGGGATTGAACCCAAGACCTTTGGCATGACAGTTCTACGCACTAACCACCACGCCAAGGATACTACTACATTGAAAGTAACGTCCATTAATTTTTGTGTGTTTAAATATTAAAATAAGACAAAGAATAAGCCAAAACCATCATTCTTAGCATATCAAAACTTTTGAGACATCCAAGATATGTTCATACTCTTTCCTTTTGCCCCTTTTGAAAGACGTCCATATTTGCATTCAAACGAATATTAATATCAATATTATTAATCAGAACCAAAGAACTTAGTGGAAGCCGATTTTCCATGGAGATGAAGACTTCCAATTTACATTGAGAAAAATATTTTCCATTAGTTTACTTTTAATCCCTCAGACGACAATTTGTGGAAGTTTATTGCTGAATAATAAAAAACAAAAAACTTTTATTACTTAGCATTCTCTAAAAGCCGCTAGTCATTTCCTTTACTCCAACCGTAGCTCTATATTTCTGTCTTTGTCATACGAATTTGCTGTCATTGACTTTTTCAAAACACCAATTTACAGACACTTCAATCCTTGCATAAGCCTTTTTTAAGCTCCAAACACATCACAAGTCTCTCTGTCAAAAACTCTTATCCCTTGAAACATAATGGTTGTCAATATAAAAGGCTGGTAGTTGCTTATAGTCTCCCTTTGCTTCTGCGATGATGTCGAAAAACTGACAGCAAATTTGTTTTCCTTCCATAAATATGTTATGGGTCTTCAACTATGTACGTTCTCTCTAAAATACCCTGCATCCTGATTCCAAGCAAGTAGATATTTAATAATCCGATAGAATTTTTTCCATTTTGTCCATTATTCCTTACTCTGGGGCGTCCTGTGTCACATTTTTGCCTTCATCATTATCATATCGAATGTGAAAACAAGTTTCGAAGTGCGTTGTTTAAAAACAGAAAATAAAGGATAGCAACAACAACAACAAAACAATCACTCCTCATCATCCCTCGATTTATGTTCCTTCGCTTTTTGTCTGAGTTGATGGATTTAAATTCCGAGAACACATACTTGCCTGGTGGTAGGTAGCGGTGGTAAATCCAGTTCGACAAGGGCTAAAAAAACGAACCCGAAAAAAAAATAAAATTGCCACTCGCCAAACGGGAACATTGTCGTTCGATAACAATGAGACATCAACCCCCAAATCGGGATAATGAACACGCGCGTGTGAGGTCAGTGACTTGAGGCGCAGAGTGGTATATCCTTCCGGCTTTTCAACTTATGTGCGTCGAACACAACAAAAAAAATAAAAGGGACAAGAACAAGAAAAAGCCGACCTTGATTTTCGGTAGTTCCTTTTTTTTTTTGTTAGGATAATGAAAGAAAATTCAGGACCAATGAATTTAACATGTGTGTGATGGAGTTTCCTTTTTACTTCTATTAGCAATTTGAAGTGGAAAATCAATTACCCTGGAGTTTCTCTTTATTTCACAAGGACATTCCGAAAAAATACACATTTATGTATATGGGAAAAAATGAATGCAAAGCGATTTTATTATTGATTTTTATTTTGTTTTTGTTCTGAGCAAGAGGGTTGTTCGTTCGGTTGGCGCACTTGCTTTGTGTACCCTTCATAACTTAATTTACCTTCCATTTTTTTCCTTGCTTTTTATTTCATAACCAAGAACTCCATGCCAACCAAAACATAAGGAAGCCAGAAATAGAGTAATACATAATATAAAATTATTGAAATGGAAGAAATGATATGGTTATTGATTTTTTCTTCCAACCGACCCTTCCCCTATCTCTCGCTCTTTGTCAAGCTTCTAAGGACTCTAGAAAGCGACGAACGACCTATATTCAACCTTCGATAACGCGCACCATACATCTTCCTTCTTCAATTTGCATGTTTCATGCGACTTCAACCATCCATCGTGCTACTTAAGCCAGCGCCACTTTTACTTTCATCTTTTTACGATTTGATTTTTTCTGTCGCCACTTGAGGGTTGCAATGCAATCCTTAAACCAACCGACTAACCAACCACCAACTGTATAGATCCTTAGCGTAGCTCTTTTCTGTAATATTTCATTTTTTCTGTTAAGTTGGAAATTATGATTTCTTCCTTTTTTGTATATGTATGGGGATAGGGAGATGATCAATGACGTAGTAGGTATACAATTGCATTTGTGTAATTGAGTTCAGAAGGATGTGGTAGGATTCCCACGTTACATTGCATGCACTTGGCATCATATCATCGTCGTCACCGTTGCTGTTGCCATTCTAAGGGTTCCAAGAGTTCCAAGGGTTGCATTGAATTGTATATAGTGTGCTGGTTTTGTGATTTTAAATGAGGGTTGCATTTGCAGTTTGCAGTTTTCAGCTTTTTCGATGTGAAAGATGGTAGAAATAATATTTTTGTTTCATTAGCAGAATTTGTTCGAGAATTCTTAAGGGGGAAGCTGTTCTATTTCTGTTTTAAGCAAGATAAGTGTGCTTAAATTGATGATACGATTAATAAGGGTAGTTTTAGTGATGATATATTTTTTTTTTAATAATGAAGCATGTCGAGAAATGAAGGCAGATAAGATAAATTAAGAAATACAAATATAATATGCGTGTTCATGACAGTTAAAATTCTGGAAATAGCTCTGAAACTGATTTGTTAGAGGAAAATTCTTCTGATGTTAGTTCAGGTAGGGATATGTAGTATATTGTTCTAGGCTATTTAGATTTTAAAAAGAACATTGAAAATGTGTTTTGAGAGAGGGAAATATTGGTATTTCACAAGGGAGGGATTTTGATCCGAATTGGTTGATGATCTTAAAAATCCTTTTTACCACTGCTCTAATACTGTTTTCAATTAAAAACAACCAAATTTTGTTTGAAAGTTAGAAATTAATTGTATGTCTCAAGCTTTCTGTAATTAGTCTCAGTTTTTCTTGCTTTTTATAAAGTTACCAGCACTCTTTTTAAAATTCTTAGTCAAAGATGCCTAAAAATTGTCCTAAATTATGATTTGTATTATAATATCATTGTAGTACCCGTTTCATGATGGTTAGTGCGTTGGACTGTCATGCGAGAGGTCTTGGGTTCAATCCCTGCCTGTGCCACCTTAATTAAAAAAAAAAAAAAAAAGAGTTTTCACGGGTACTGCCTCTTGCGAGGAATTGACAAATTCTCCATGAGTAATTCTTGTCATGAAAAAGTGCTTTCTCAAAATTAGCCGTTCGGATTCGGCATATAAATTGTAGGTCCCCTCCATCCCTGACAACATTACTCGCACACAGGAATGGTTGAGAGTTGTAAGTCACTAGGCCCTGGTTCTCTACGGACTGTTGCGCCACCTAATTTGTTTTTATTTTTATTATATCATTACACTTTAATCTCCATAATCAAACGAGAATAATAGGCATGCAAATCATTAATCTTCGATTACCAGTGTTACATTTTTCTTGGGATGAGTTTTATTTCCGATATGAGTTGTCTCTGACAAAAAACATCTCGCGAAGTACCTTATCTGGCTTAGCTAATCCTAAGACCACTCGTAACTTAAGAAAGAACTCATCCCAAAAAATATGAAACACCGAAAAACTAACTTATCGAAATAAATGGTTTGAGTATTCGGTTAGTTCGTTCAAATACATAAACCTTTTCTTTTGGTATACTAATTTTCCCAGTATTTCGTATTTTAATACAAAGTAAGATAGAACTCATCCCAGAAAATATGAAATTTCGGGAAACTTATCGAAAGAAATGGTTTGTGCAATCGAATAGTTTGTTCAAATACACGAACCATTTCTTTTGATATATTATTATTCCAGTATTTCATATTTTTATTGTAATAAAACGTTAACTTTTTCGACAAATTAAACATTTATATTCAATAAAAAAACCATACTCTAAAGAAAATCTAAGGAAATCTATCGACTTGGTATAAGCTGGTTGTCATTAGGACCAAAGCAAAAACGACACATTGTGTCGCAAAACCTTTGAAAATCATTGATAATAGCGCTTCGTAAAAATCTAAAGGATCATAAGTCCAACGCAAAGTTAAAACTGTCTTTTTGTACGCCTGATAGACCTGGAAATGTCTAGCAAACATCTCAAATAGATTATACACTATAATGGCTTTTATATTTTGTTTTCTTTTCATTAATTGTGGAAATTTAATATCTAGTTCCAAATTTGTCATCTTGAAGCAAGAGAATGTTGCTTTCCACGAAATTTCAAAAATCCAGTACCTGATTTGGAAATCAAGTTAAATTTGAGGATAGAGGTTAAGAAAAATTTAAAATACCTGATTAAATATGAAAGGCCAGTCGATTTTCTCCTAAAACAAATAATTTATACTATAAAGTGTTTATGTCGAGAAATCGAAGTTTTATACTTTTTATCTAATAGCAATTTAGAAAATTGTAGTTTTTAATTGAAACATTAAGCACTTATCCGCTATGAATTTTATTGTATGTAATTAATTTTTAATACCAAGTTGTTTTAACCTAAGGCCAGTCCTAACGCCTGATAAAAACAAAAAACTCTACACACATGACTCATGATACAAAGGAATTTAAATTTACCAAGCCATTATTTTATACGTCATATGAGTGATTAATAATTTATGACCAAAACCAGTTAATTTTTTAGATACACAAAGGAATTAACAAGATTTTACTATGTCAATATGTAAATTATTTAACGTGGAGGCGAAACAACTTTGAGATTTGGATTCGATGGATAAATAAATAATTGTACCTGCATGGAACATATTTTGTTGTTAAGACGTTAGGTTCATGTTGACAATAATCAACCATTTTTACTTTTACGGAAATATACTTTTATATTAACCCCGATGCACGTACATACATATATTACTTTAACATAATAAAATGGAACATAGATAAAAATTACGAACTTATCTATAAAAACAAATTAGATTATTAATACAAAAAAGAAGAAGAATAAAGGTGATACGATTGTGGTTCTTTTTAAAGAATTTAATATCTCTTCAAAAGTTTATGTACTTAAAATCGAATGATTCATGTTCCATTCGATCAAGAACCTTAATAGGAACTTTTTCCGTCATCATCTATGTCTACAGTATGGTTCATGTGAGTACCAATTAAATAAGCATAGCACGATATCTGATCACTTTCCGCAAACTTTATAATCATTATAAAATGAAGTAAAACAAATGTTATTAAATTTCCACAAGATGATCATTATTTCGATATTCATTACTTTTATATAGAAATATAAAGTACTACACACATACTCAGCGATTTAATAGTCGAAAACAATTAAATTCTCGTCGAAAACAATTAAATTCTCGTCAGTTATACAGTTGTGGTAAAAAAAAGCACTGAAGTGTGTATCGGAATATTTGTTTATAAATTTTAACATTTTATTCAATAAATGTAAATTAGAAGGCCGAAAATTGTTGGGCCGACCGTGACGTAAAGACCGAAAGTATCTTGGTGTAAGCCAAGTAACGATAAAGAGCTGTTATAGGATTTCAGTTGTTAAACGTCAACAGCTTCTAAACTCTATACAAAGTCTATGTTCAGTTCAGATGTCATTGAAATTAAGACCATACTACTAAATATCGATTTGAAGCACAGATTAAACACATTGAAAAAAAAAATACCCAATTTGAAATACCCAATCTATATATATGTATAAAAAAGAAAGTCGTGTTAGTTACACTATTTATAACTCAAGAACGGCTGTACTGATATGGCTGAAAATTAGTGGGTAGGTAGCTTAGAGCCAGGAGACGGACATAAGTAGTATACGGCATACAGTGAATTTTACTTTTTCAATTTTTGGTGTTAGCATAGTCGGCCACGTGTTACTTAGACTAAAGTTTATTATAATAAATATAATACAACCAAATACGCAATACAATAAACTGCCAGACAGTTTCTGCACTGTTCTTCAGGAAATAAATGAATTGATTGAGAGTATTTTTCCGGATATACAGAGTAATTATTTCAATCATAACTGGCTCAGTCATCGGGCTATATTGACAGCCAAAAATGTTGACGAAATTAACTTCCAGATACAACAGTTTTTACCAGGCAAGCTGATGTCTTTAAATCAATCGATATTAATGTTAATATAAATGATAGCGTACATTTTCCAAATCAATTTTTGAATTCACTAATCTTCGATTAAAGATTGGTTCACCTATTATTCTCCTGCATAATTTGAATCCACCTTAATTATGCAATGGTTCACGTTTGGTCATCAAAAAGATCACCGGAAATATTCTTGAAGCAACCATTTTAATTGAAAAGTTTAAAGGAAAAGTGGTCCTGTTGTCACGTATTACAATGATACCGTCTACCAATAGAAAATCCATGTTTTTCTCATGAGCAGCTATATGTTGCATGTTGACTTTTAGGAAAACCGTCGAACCTATTTGTGTTAGCGAAAGAAAGGTTAAACAAAATATATTGTGCACCGATTAGTGCTTAATTAATTTTATTTACTAAAAACGTTATATTCCCATTTGTTACAAACTTGAATATAAGTTATGTTAAATTTTAAATTTAATTCTTTTGTATTGATTTTTGATGGTACGAACATTTTGATCAATTGTGTTCAAGTCCTTCCCTCTTCAAATTTCAAATCAGTAAATTTATGTACGGTGAAAATTTTTTACTGAAAAAGTTTTAACAATTTAGAAATTTTACAAATTGTAAGAAGTTGATTGCATTTGAAATCTAGTCTTTGTATAATTATTAAGAGGATTAAAAACTATTTTATTTAAAAGAAAGCAACTGTATTCGACTACCAAATAGATTCATTCACTTCATGAAGTTGGTAATGTTTTGTGATGCTTTTTTTTGACCGCAGCTGTGTTTATATAGATAAAGTACAAAAATATACAATTCTTTATGTATGCATTTGTATAACCCATGAATTAAGTACTTTTTCTCGATTTGTTGTGACCCCACAGTCTAACGATCGATATAATTTTCCATTCGAATTTATTTCAATTGTAAAAGTAACGACACAAAATAAAAAGCAACGTGAAGTTCTATAATTATATTAAAAAAAAAAAGTCTTGTAAATACATTTTAAATACAATTTTAGTTCATTAAGTTTTAATGTTGGCTCCACTCCTTTTTATGTATTTTATTTTTCATTTCTGGTCAGTCACATAGTCATTCAGATCAGACAACAGTCACATTGTGAATATACACAGAACAAAAATGTTCTTTTAATTTAAATTTCAATTTTAAAGTGAAAATAAACAACTTTAATGAAATAATATATATAATTAATAATAAGGGCCTACAATTGTTCTCCTGTGGAACTCCAAAGACACAAATAGTTAATAGTCATACTCATTTTGAAACTTCAACCGTTCTGATTGATATTATACATTTCAGTGCTACTTTCTAATATTGGAACGTCATAAATAAATAAAATAAATAATTTAGGTGGCGCAACAGTCCATGAAGGACCAGGGCCTAGTGACTTACTACTCTCAACCATCCCTGTGTGCGATTAATGTTGTCAGAGATGGAAGGGACCTACAGTTTATATGCCGAATCCGAACGGCTAATTTGAGAAAGCACTTTTCATGACAAGAATTACTCTTGGAGGATTTGTCAATTCCTCGCAAGAGGCAGTACCCGTGAAAAAAGTTAGGTGGCACAGGAAGGGATTGAACCCAAGACCCCTTGCATGACAGTCCAACGCACTAACCATCACGCTACGGGTACTACTTATAGGAACGTCAGTAATATAGAAAAAGACACGGTGCTTTGAATTGTGTTTCTTATCAGGGAACTATATCCGTAAAATACTGTATCTCCATTTAAGACTTTGAAAAACTGGCTTGATTTCTTGCAACACGAACTTGATAATGCGCAAAATACAAAATAAACCCTACTTAAAAAATTTAACATTAATCAACTGTTTAATAAGTTAGCATGTAATAATACAGTGTTGCCAATGCAAAAAATGAAAAAAGAGGCTGGGATGCGACCCGCATTGATAACTTCCCATCCCGTCTGTCGATTTGTATTGCTTAAAAGTTTGTGTTTTTTTCGTGTTCTGTTAAAAAAGTTGTCATTTGAATTATTCTTAAAAATTTTCAAAATTATCAACAATATTTGGCATACAATGAAATAGTTTTATTTCAAATTCTAGTTTTGCTAACGAGATTTTTAGTCGAAAACCAATTTTTACCAATTTTTAATATTGTTTTTTTTTAGGTTTTTATTTTTTATAAAAAAACTGTCATTTCGATTTTTCTCAAAATTTGTCCGAATGTTGAAAACAATATTTCTTATAAGTTAAAATTAGTTGGAAGTGATTCTCTCACATTTTTGAAAAGATATTTGAGTCCAAAATCAATTTTTACCAACTTTTGTTGATGTATTTTTAGGTTTTTAATTTTGTTGGTAAAAAAAAACTGTCAATTCGATTTTTCTGACAATTTTACCAGATGTTGAAAACCGTTACACAAAATTAGTTTTGGAGATAAAATCATTTTGTGGGACCTTGGAACGTCGAGAAATTTCAAAGTGTTCAATTCGACAAATCGGACCGATTACAATAACTTCCTATGGGAAGTTAACAATATAACAGTTCACAGCTCGGAGTTAGTAAAAACGGAGCGCTATATGAAAGAAATATGTATTTCCATTGAATTTTGGTACAAAGAGTACGAGATTATAAAGTTTTTCGTGCCTATATTACAAAATATGAATGTGACCAACCTATGGTTTCAATAAGATTTCACAAAAACGGTGAAACAAATAGATTACTGCATAAGACATCCAAAACGTGCGATTTAAAGCCATAAAAAAAAAACTGATGAAATACAATTACATTTATGTAAGAAGATCATACACAATTCTTATAAAAAAATACATACTTGCCAGAAGTCTTGAGCGGTAATTTATCCGATTGGCTATTCCAAACATAACTCCAATCAGTAAACACTATGAATCAATACAAAAATAAAGCTTTCTAATCAAGAATCTGTATTTTCTATCTAAACTACAAATTTAAGTAAATAATGGCACACCCTTTACAAGGCAAATGTTCAAAAAACTTAGTATTTGTTGAATACCAATAATTGAAACTTTATCGATACCTATATTTAAAAAGTGTTTTCGGTGTTTCCTTCTTATGTTTTTGAAAATAACTACACACGAAATAAAAGGTATATCAACAAAAATAATTATTCAATTTATATGTTAATTTGGCAGCATTGAAAATAAATGATGTCATAATAAAACAACATTATTGTAAGTGAATAACGAAGCATGACGAAAAGTTTAAAGATTGAAGGTTCAGACAAAAAATAAGATGTTATTGTCCCGTAAAACATAACGAGCTGGAGCGGAAATGGAAATTGGAAAAGAGAGTTTGATAAATATTTGACCTAAATTAAGTTTAAGTTAAAGAAACAGAAAACAGAAAACATGCAAATTTAAAATAACGAGAAACATATGCAAAAGTAGCAATTTTCTACTTGAAATATTTTGTGTCAGCTGAACAGAAAGTCCAAAAGCTGACGTTCAAAACCTTGCAGGTTCTATAAACATATTACCATGTATATACATATGAAAGTCTAAAAATTCAAGAAATTTGTTTCATCTATTCGAATATTTCTTATCTTAGAACCTCCGAAATATAAAGAAAGGTGTTTTTGATTAAGTTTCTTTTAAGCGAACTTTTCTTAAATGTCCTCATTCGTATATCCATAAAATACTATAATTTGAGAGTAGTTTTTTCTTCAGTGTACTTCGGCTTGAATGCATCATTTAGGGTAACAATATCATGCAAATCTACAGCAAACAGTGAAACATGTTCCACATGCCCGAATCCTATATTCATCGACAAAATCAACATTTTCCTATAGAAAATAAAACAATCAATTGAATTCATTGATACTCTGCATTTAAAAAACAAAACTAGATTGACAATAGTTTGCTTAGCCATGGCCCAACCCTAAAACCAAAAAACAAAAACAAATCAAAATGTCCACTGTTTTGTTGAGCTATTTATAGTCATAGAGATAGAATGTGTTCAAAAAATCGAAACAACCTCTCCAAATCCCGAAAGTTGCCAAAGCTGTGACGAGACGACACACAAACACAAGACTGCGATTCGACGGACGGACGCATCAGAGACAGGGGTAGGCCTAGGCAGTTTAGGTGCCTAACCTACTAGATAGAAAAACTATCAGATGGTTCTAAAAACAAAACTATTTTCTAATTTTAAGTGCATTGGAGCGGAACACTCTTGTCTTGTTGTGTGTTTTTGAGTTTTTGTGAATGGCATGCGATACGTTTTTATTGAAATTTTAATCAAAAATATCTCATTCTCTCTCTCGATTTCGATCGAAATTACGAATTCAAAATAAAATAAAATGTAGAACTGATGAGAAATGTAGATTGGTTGCATTTTGTGGCTTTTATTTTCAAATAATTCAAAGTTTTTTTTTTCTCTTTCTTTTATAGAATTTGTTTAATATATTTTACAATGGATTTTTTTATCGCCAAAGTTTTGAAAAAAAAAAAAAAAACTGAGAGCTGTTCAAGGGGTAACAAGAAAGATTTGTGGAAATGCTTCAACTTGATAAGGGTCATAAACAAAGTTTCTTACATTTTTATAAGACATTGCGTAATTTACTGCGACGTAGAATTTGATTTTATGGAGAATTTTTAATTTGATAAACTACGTGTATATTTTTTGTTGTGTTTCATTCAAAGAACTAAACATTTCTAAAACAAAGGCCAAGCGTTTTGAGGAAGGGCAAGTTTGCAAAACGTTTATCTAAACACTGAAAGATGATAAGGAAAAAAACAAACGCACTGCAAATGTTTTGAAAATGAAAAGAAATAGAATATTTTTATTACTTTTCAACTTTAAATATGTGATAATTTCTTGGGGTCTGGTTTTGCTTATTTTAATGACTCTAATCAATCTAATCGAGTTTCATATGCCTAACAACTACTCAACCTATAGATTTATAACTTTGGTTAGAAGTTGCATTTATCATTTTGACACCATTCAAAAGAGTCTATATATTGTGTTTTCGATCTTTTGGAACAGGTCCGAAATGTTTGTTTTTTTTTATAATAAGCACACACTCAAGGGGATATTACTACCCTTATTATGCAGAGGCACAGTGTGAGCACTAGGAAGAGGAGAGAGGGTTTAAAAGGAGATGTCGGTGCACATTGGTTTTGAATTCCTGAATATTGCAATGACTAGGTAAGACAGAGTGTGGTAAGGCATTCCACATTCGCGTAGTACGGCTAAAGAACGAATCTATATTTGACGGTACGGCCGAAGTTGGGCTCGAGGGTATACTGATGAGCATTCCTAGAAGCGCGAGTATTACGGTTGAACTGTTTAAGGGGAGGAATGCACCTGGCTATTTCACTAGAGCATAAGCCGTTAAAATAACGGTAAAAAAGGTTCAGACAAGAGACCTTACGACGATGTTCAAGCGAAGTAAATGAACTTATGATGATATTATCATCTATCAATTTAAATGCTCTACGTTCAATACTATCCAAGAGGTTGCAGGAGCACCAGCCCAGAGATGGGAGTTATACTCAAGCTTTGGACGTATATAAGTTTTGTAGATAATAGCCAGATCAGAAGGGGTGAAATATTTCTTGCATCGCCTAAGGAAACCCAAACACCTTGCGTATGTGATCGTTCCACAAGAGGTGGTTGGTGACACACATACCGAGAATATCGAGGTGTTCAGTCTCATTGATGAAAGTGCCATCCATGGATAATGGCAATGGGGGTATATCTCGCTTTAACAATACAAGACAGCATTGCGTTTTCGAAGCATTAAATTCCACGCGGTTTTTTAATCCCCATTGAACAATGCTGTTTATAGTAAAAGTTAAAACAATCAACAAAGGAACTGAAATGTTGGGAACCATTAATTTACCAGAAGTAAAATAAAAAATAATGAATGCCTGTACAGTACAACTTGCTTATAAGAAAACCACTGAAGAAAAAATCCTATTGGTCTGAAATAATATTTTTATCCTGTGGTATTTTTCGACTAATTGAGCTAGTAAAACTCACTTAAGTAAACAAAAATCCGATTGCCTGAAACATATTTTCATTTAAGTTTTATGTTTTTCATTGAAAACAACTATTTTGAGTGAATAAAATATACAGCTATGGAAATATAATTAAGACCTTATTGAATTCAGTTTTTTCTCAACTTAATTTTCAAAATGTATGATACTTTATTTCATTTATATTTTTCATGGTAGTTAACAAAAACACCTGTAATTCAAAACTATAATAAAAACATATATTGTGTTGGTTTTATAAAAAAAAATAACATTTATCACAATTAAACTTTCTGTTTGGAAAAACAATTAAGACCACTTAATAAAAATTTGGAAAAAAACGTTCAGTTTTCGAAATTTTCCTAATCCTTTTTTGGCGCAGAACTTCTCAACATCGGCGTTGCATTGAGCTGATAAGCGCCTGACATCTCTCCACAGGAATGCAATACCAAGCGGATTTAACTTTGTCATACAAATCGTCCAAATTTGTGATGTTCTGTCCGCCTACGGCAACCTTAATGTCACCCCAGAGATGCTCAATGGGGTTCAGGTTTGGACTTGCTGAATCCCATTTAAGAACATTAATAGAATTTTCTTGAAACCACTTTTTTGTAAGCTTTGCCGTGTGCTTCGGATCATTGCCCTGTTGAAATTTCCAAATTACAGGCAAATTCTTCTCGGCCCATGATGGTAGCATTACATTTTCGAGAACCATCGAGAAGCATCCCCACACGTTTAGTGATCCTCCACCATGCTTTACAACGGATTGAATGCAGCATTTTTGGGTCTACGGACAAAACGTCTACCATCGGGACCCAAGCGGTTTATCTTTGTTTCATCGGTCCAAAGAATATGTTTCCATTGATTCGGTGTCCAGGATGCATGAGACCGGGCAAAACAAAAACGCATCTTTCGTTGCTTGTTTGTCACCAAAGGTTTCTTGCGAGAAATTCGACCATGGATTGGTCCAATTTCAACCAATCGATTTCTTACTTTCCTAGGTGTTATTTGGATATCTAATTCAGCCGATATTTCTCGATGAATGTCCAAAGAGTCCTTTCTTGGATCTTTTTTAGACAGTATAGCAATCATCCTATCAACTTTAGCGCTTGTTTTTCGGGATCTGGGCTTTCGTGGAGTGTTGGCAACGGTCTTTTTTTGTTCAAAATGCTTAATTGCATAAATGACCATTATTTTGGATCGATAGATTCTATTGGCAATTTGATGGAACGACAAGCCCTCCTCCCTATAAGTGCGACAATTGCTCCTCGTTCCTCAAGTGTACAGCTTTTTGTTTTTCCCACTTCTTTTGACCCTCTTTACACAATTTAATTAATTCAAAACAAACTGAGAATTAATGAAAAGAATGATACTTACCAGGCTTATAACACGATTTTAGTTTTAGAAATAATAGATTTTAATTGCTTCTGTTTCTTAACAAAAAAAACTGCACATAATTATCACAAAATATAATGTGACATTGATTGACCGTTATCTGAATTGCAAAATGCATATTGGAAGATAGTGTGAGATAGCCCTAGTTTTGTAAGTTATATTAAGGTGCGCAAGCAAGTGCAAAGGTCTTAATTATATTTCCATATCTGTAGATGAAAAACGTTTTCAATTCTCTTAAGTTTTTCACCTTAAAAACATTATGTTCCACGTAGCTTCAAAAAATGAATACAATTATTTCTAGCTTAAATCATCGCTTTAATTTAAAATCCGTTTAAGTAAATTTTCTGTTTACTTATTTAGACTCCGCTTTATTGACATTTTTGTTTTCACTTAGGAGAGGTTCGTTCAAGGGATAAACCTGACCGTATTATTTTGTCGTTTCTCTTAAGCAGCTTTTACTGCAGTTAATTTTCGTTCTCGAACTAAACTAAACTCCTTTGTGGCAAGTTTTTTGATTTCACCGATTGAAAAGTGAAAATTGGAAAAACGCCAACTCTTTTTATGCTATAGATTAATTTTTTAGCTTGAGACATATGAATGTATTTATAATTAATTTTATACTTTACAACAAAATTTGGTTGCGGGAGTTCCGAACGCTAGTTTATTATAATATTTCCTAACTACTATGAAACCCTGATTTCGCACAGCATTATCAACTAAGAAGATTGTTTCCCTGAGGGACCAATTATAGCTATAATTGGTTTCGATCATTGAAAATTTTGTTTCGAGATTTAAAAGCTATTATGAAAGTCAAATTTGTAATGTTTGATATTAAAGTGAAGCTTATAATTTGAAGAATTCGTTAATTGAAAAAAAAAAATACTTTATTTAGCCCATAACTTTTCTTTTAGTTGATTTTTAATTTGTAAATGGAAAGCACAATACTGAAAAAATAATTCGTTTCGATTAAATTTGTCTGTTTCTGGTGGATGTAGCCCTGACGAGAATGAGCTATAGTGAAGACGAAGACGATGTAATGAAAACTTAAATTCGGTTTTCTGGTTTCTTTTGGGGTTACTATAAAAATAGAGGACGTAGTAACCAGGATGTGTCGCATGATTCTTCTCATAGAACATAGCCTTGTGATACTGGGGTGGGATATCCTCGGAGGGTAACATCATCTTAACTCTCCTCACTCTATTAAGGATAACAAATAGTGTCACCACTACAACAAGACAATTATCAGCTTCGCGAATATTTTTTGTACAATTTTAACGGCATTAAAAACGTAACGGCCGTCCAATTTCCAAACCAGAAGAACCCCGACAAAACCGACGAGCTAACATTTGGCCATGCAAGCATGCCGCGGTAAGGAAATTGGGCACCCATACACTTTGCTGCCAGGACAGTTTTGGAGTCCCTGTAAGCTTCAAGGCTTACTGGTAGTATAAGGAGTGTATGGTTATAGAGGTTTGAAGTTTTTGTTCTCATCCCTCACTTGACAACATTTTGAGGTACGTTACAGGTGGAAAATTTGTCAGCTGGAAAGCACAATACTGAAAAAATAATTCGTTTCGATGAAAGAATTCCATTTTCTTAGTGTTCCCTCCTATCAGTTTTCCTCTTATCAACTCTAACCTGAAATGCTTTTGTTCCACTCAAAAAATCTGTGTCCAATGACACCTCTTGATATATTTAGCAAACAAATAGCTGCCTCAAAGCCTCGTCTCGGTGGATTAATAACAATATTGGCCACTCCGTAATTCTTAGGTATTAAGAATTAAATCCAACTGCAATTCGACAGAAACTCCAGATTTCTATACATTCCAGATCTTTCTAGGAAGGGGTATGTGGAGGTGTGTACTCTGAACGACTGAAATTAAGTCTCTGATTCCGCCTTCCCAATAATTGTAGCGTGCTCCAGGTGGAACTTTTGGCGATAAAAGAAGTATTGTCCTGGCTTAAAGAAAACGTGATATCAACATCTGATATCCGTAGTTTCTCAGATAGTGAGGCCGCCATCAAATTTCTTGACTCTGTCTCTACAAACTCTATAACAGTCCATAATTGTCGAATCATCTCTAATGGAGATGGCACAACAGTTTAATATTCACCTTTGCTCTCTTTGCATAGAGACATTCCAGGTAACTGAAAGGCAGATGAACTCGCCAGGAACGGTACAGTACAACCCATTCTACCACGTTTGGCAAATGCTGGCATACCAATCGATACTTATAAACTATTGCTAATGCAAGACGGTATGAAAAAGGCACACACCAGGTGGAACAGCATCACCACGTGTCAGGTCGCAAAAAACATTTGGCCTACACTAGATTTAAGCGATCAAGGTGCTTGCTATCTCTAAGCAGATCGCATATAAGCTCGATAATAGGTGTCATAACCGGACACTGTCTAATAGGACAGAGTGCCAAGAGGCTAGACGTATTCTCAAATGACTTTTGCCGAAGCTGTATGGACGAGGAAGAGGAGGAAACAGTTTCACCTTCCCTGTACTTGCCCTTCTTCTTCTATAACGATCTAAACGATCTAAATCATATTAGCATAATCAGCCTCTCACGTTTCCTAAGGGAATCAAATTGGTTTCATTGAGCTTAGGAGAAAGCCTCAAGATTCATGTGGTATTACAATGGGCCATTAAACTGGCCTAATTGTGTTCTATTCCATCACGGACATCCACTTTAGCCTAACCTAACCTAAAAGAAATTTTCAATGTAAACTATAACCACCGTGTCATAAGAATTCCAATGATTGGTTTCAATGATGAAAACCAATAATAGCTTTAATAGTAGCCACTTAAAAAGTTAAATCTGTTTAAAAGGTTTAAAAACCAAGTTATTTACTCCAACGTTTCGCACAATCAACTCACAAATAATGAAAAGCTGTTCCTCTAGATGAAGTAGCTGCTTCGGTTTGTTCATACGATTGAATTAATAAGTTTCTCTACTTGAGAAATTCTCATCAATCTTGTTAGATTCTTAATCATTGAGATTGTTTTTCAGTATTTTATTCATGTTTATTGAAATAGCTGACTTCGAACATTCAGTTTTAAGCAGGTATAATTTGTATTCATAGCACGAATAATTATAAACTTTTCGACAAGAAATTTCGAAATAAATCGAAATCGATATCGAATACTCATAAATCACTAATAAACTTGAATTTAATTCCTCATTGTGCAACTTTTCTTTTCGAATTCCACAAAACTTAGACACAAAACCCCACCACCAAGTTGTTATTCTCCAATATCTAAAATTTCAGAGAAATGACTAAATATTATTTTCCCCAAGACCAACGAAATATGAAAAGCTTTGCTATAAAATATTTGATATTCCTTAAAAACAAGTAACTCAGTATACTCATATTCATCCATAAATATACTTTTGAGTGAGTATACATTTTTTACAGACTAAAAAAGATAAAAACGACAAATTTATTTTCCTTTAAAAAATAACATTTCATTGAATTACCAGAAATATAATATCCTGATGCGTTGTCGTCGTTATATTTTCAATGGTTTTAATTTTCGTTTCATGAATTGATCACGATTTGTATTAAGTTTTATGTCTTTTTTCGTTATTTTTATGATGAGTATACCATAATAATTTACAATGCATTTGTTGTTTATTGAAATCCATACTATGTAGATGTTCATAAGAGTCGATATTTGGTGGATATAACTGCACATAAAAATGGGAAACATACTTTACATTCACATTAACTTTCAGTGACATCTGTCATTTTGAAGAAAGTCTAATGCACTGCACCTGTCATTTTTGACGAAAACTCATTATTTTTTTTAGAGCGCTTCTTAAAGAAATTGGATACTTCTTAATTCTTAAGGGAATCTACAAAAGAAGAATAAATTTCCAAATTTTCAAAATTGAAATGTCATTATTATAAAAATGGGAACATCATTTTTCTACACCGCAATACCTTTTCCCTCGGGTTTTATTTAACTGATGTATCAAACAGTATCAGTATTGCCGCTTCAAAGACGTGTTTTCGATTCTTGATTTTTTTTAGGTGTGTTCGATTTTCTCTCGACCGAACCATTATTATTTATAATTAATCCATTTTCTCGATTTGCAACCGTTGTTTAGGAAAAACTCTGTTTATTACGATATAACAAAAATTTTGCATAAATAAAGTGACAGCTGTCAAAAAGACCAATTCCGAAAAAAGGTATTGCCAAATTGAAACCCGCACGTCTAAAAAACATTCGTTATTTCTTAGAGTTTTCTTAACGTATAGTTGACCAGTATAGAATCTTACACACCGGTTAGTTATAGAATGGTACACACCGGTTTTGTTTTGAAAGAGATGCCATATTTTGACATAACTGAGAAATTAGCATGTTTGTGTTTTGATAGAAATGAGTGTCAAACATTTTTTTGTGTTTCGTACGAGTTCAGACGTTTTTAATTGATTCTAAGCAGGTTCTTATCCTTTACAGAAAATGTAGTTTAAAAAGTATGAATTGATCTAGTACAGTTTTTTTTTACAAAACAAAGTCATTTTCAAAATTATGACAAACTCAAATTAGCTAGAATCTTAACTTCAAGTCCTTTTGTTCTAAATTTTGACCAAAACAAACAATCATCCCGTTTTTCAGAACTAAAAAAATTAAAAAAAAAAACTTTAAAATCCATTAAAATGTCATAAACAAATTAAAAACTTTAAAAACAAAAATTTATTAATTTGTGAAAGTGAAAGAAAAAAGTTCATTAAAAATGGAGTCTCCGATTGATAACAATCAAAACGACCACAACAGCAACACTAAAGTTGAAGTTATCGTTTTATCAACGAAACCCGTCAACACTTTGAAGAACAACATTGATGCCAAAGATGAATCAACACGTAAGCGCACATCACTCATAATTGTTCCACATCGTAATTCAACCATTATGAACATGAGTACTGGTGAGGAAGACGAGGACGAGAACGAGAACGAAAACGAGTTGAGCAGCAATTTAGATCAATTAAATGATAATGATAACGACAACGATACTGATGATCTTAAAAAGCAAAAGCAGGAAATTTCCGATCTAACAGTTGATCAACAATCTTCGATGATATCCTCTGTCGAAGACAATCTCTCCGATGACGACCTTAAAAACAAAAACAAAGTCAGTGGCGGCGGAAGCTGCGGCGGCGGCAACAGCAATCGGAATTCCATAGCAAGTGTTGATAGTTGCGTTTCATCTTCGTCGCCATCTTCGTCAGCGGTGACCACAACTTCAACTTCATCAACTTCAGGTGATGATGATGTTGCAATAATTGCAGACTACCGGGATTTGGAGGAGAATGGCAACATGATTGACGAGGACGATTTGGGTAACCCTGACGAAGAGGAGGATGAAGACGATAGTGTAGAAGTTCGTCGAATGTCAAATTCATCATCAGGAATCGATGACTATTCGTTACGTGAGAAATTGCAGAATTTCGTTAATGAATCGTCTTCATTAGTCGATGTTGATAATTGTGTTGGCCACAGAGGAAATGACAATAGCAACGGCAACGTCAACGTCCACGATAATAATGGTGGAAAGCATTTTCAAGAGGCACCGGATGAGAAGCAACAACATGGCATAATGGCTTGTGATGCTTTATTGAGTCCACAAGAGGTACCAATGGGAAGGCGATACGCTGAAGTGGCTCAGTTCAAGAACCCCAAATGGTAAGTCAAATTTATAAAGTACATATTTCTAAGCTTAAAACAAAAAAAAAATACATAATTGCTTTGCAACATTCAGATTTTTAGGAACGAATTGTTAATGATGATGTATAGGGTGATTCATTTTTCGGTTTCAATATTTTTTTACATCACTGCAAATAAAAGCTAAAATGAAATCCTACTATGGATAGAGTTTTGACTTTTATTCGAGTATCGAAATCACTTTTCGAGTTTTTTATTTCTGAACGTTGCATTGGTACGTTTGATGTTTCCTTGAGGATCGATGGATTTGTTCGTAAAGTAGTGTCCAACATACAAAACACTATAACGTCATTTTAAAACACAAGATGAACTTTGTTATTTCGAGAGAATTTTTTTTAGTTTATTTTAACTAATGTTTGCTAATTTAATAATAACTTGTATGTTTTCTAATGACCTGATGACTCAACTCTTATGTAAATTTGTGTGTAGTCCTACAAAATTCCGTATCTACTGTGGTACAACTACCTTTCAGAATATTCAACTATAAAAACTGGACACATGCGGATCGTCTTTTTGGCAATTTCTCACTGTACTGTATATGAAATCCGAAAAAAGCGGTCTATAATAATAATAATATTTAGACATCGCATTTAAGTGTGAACAACAATATAAAGGATTTTCCAATATGACCTGCCCAATAGGGGAACGTACGTCGCTATAAATATACCATCGGCTTCAATTCTTGAGGCAACTTTGTCTTGTATGGTTGTAAACCAAGATCCTTACGTAAAATATGCCATATTGAGGTTTGAGCGATACACAATTCTTGAGAACGCAGTGGAATTGACTGATTTGGATCGTTTGCTAGAGACGGCTAAACGGGAGCGATATTTTTGACAATTACACCGACCCGTTCTCTCACTGAAACGTCAACATCACACAACGAATGTGGACTCCAATTTTTGTACTAAACTCGTCTTCGTCATATTACTTGCTTAAGGTGGCGCTACAGTCCTGTGTGAACTAGGGCCTCACCCAACAAACTTCTCCATCTAGCTCGGTCCCTAGCTAGATTTCTCCAGTTTCGCGCTCCAAGTTGGTTGTGGTCACTTTCCACTTGTGCGCGCCACCTGATCCGCGGTCTTCCTCTACTGCGCTGTCCTGTGGGTGTGGATTCGAAGACTTTCCGGGCCGGAGCATTGGTTTCCATGCGCTCTACGTGACCCAGCCATCTTAGTCGTTGGACTTTTACCCTTCTGGCTAAGTCTACGTCGCTGTACAGCCCGTACAGCTCGTCGTTCCATCTTCTCCTCCACTCCTCTTCTATGCATACGGGATCGAAAATCGTACGAAGAACTTTTCTCTCGAACTGAATCAAGGTTTTTTCATCCGCTTTTGTCATAGTCCATGCTTCTGCACCGTATAGCAGGACGGGGATGATGAGGGTCTTATATAGCGACACTTTGGTCCCTCGAGAAATGGCTTTGCTACTCAATTGCTTTCTTAGCCCAAAAAACAGCGGTTAGCAAGAGTTATTCTTCGTTTGATCTCAGCGCGGGTGTTGTTTTCTGTGTTTATAGCAGAGCCTATGTAGACGAAGTCCTTGACTACCTCAAAGTTACGTCTGTCAATGGTGACGTTTTGACCGAGACGTGCGTCGTCGGTGCTGTAAGTCCTTTCTTGACGACAGCATGTACTTTGTTTTGCCCTCATTAACCGTTAAACCCATTTTTTCCGCCTCTGCCTCAATACTCACAAAAACCCCATTGACATCACGCTGAGTTTTTCGATTATGTCAATGTCATCAGCATATGGTAGTAATTGGACAGACTTTTGAAAGATAGTGCCTCTAGTAGTGACGTGAGAGCTCTGCACTATTCTTTCAAGTACGATGTTAAAAAAATCGCATGACAGCGCATCACCTTGTCTAAAACCTTTTTTGACATCGAAAGGTTCTGTTGTTTCCAATCTTTGTGGAGCAGCGTTAATTCTCCATGGTCATCCTTCACAAACGGACGAGTTTGGCAGGGATGCCAAAACTAGACATGGCTCTATACAGCTCGTCCCTGTAGATGCTGTCATATGCGGCCTTGAAATCGATGAAAATATGGTGGGTGTCGATTTGATGTTCTTGGGTTTTTTCCAGGATCTGCCGTTATGTGAATATTTGATCGACTATGGACTTTCCTGGTCTAAAACCACACTGATAAGGACCTATCAGGTTGTTGACGATGGGCTTTAGACGTTCACATATTACGGCAGAGAAGAATCGGAGTTAACGCTTTTAAAGAACAAACCACCTATACTCCGAATCTCGGTAAAATTTCAAATTTCAAGACGTTGCGTTGCTCGGACGCGTTTTTTACCATGATAAAAATGCTAAGCTTATTGAATCAATTGACAATGGCAGTTGGATGTTTTGTGAAATGGTGCGTTCACAAATAAAAATCAATGTTTTGAAGTCCCCATTGGAAAACCTGACAATTCATATAGTCGCATTTGGAAGATTCGCAGCACACGATTCTTTTGAGTTGAATTGTGTCACTATTTTCGCACATTCCAGGTGGTTTCTCGTAAATTGAGTAATGTTGCATGTAATGCATTCATTCAACGTATATTGTGACATTTCAAATGAAGCTGAGTTTGACAGGTGTCAAATACCAGTGCTACCAAATTGAAATCACGAAATGAATGACCATAAAAGTTCTCACAGTCTTGAGTTGGAATGTAGGATTGTTGTTGTTTTAAACGATTTATTACTTATCATTGTGAAAATAAAAACTTTAATTAAAATTCTTAAACATTTTACGATGTGATATTTCAAATTCAATGAAACAAAAATGTAGCAACGTTATGACCTTACACACAATTTGTTGTGATTGTGACATTGTTAGTTTTGTGTCTTTGTGTCTGTATAAACTTCCAACTAAGTCCCATTGAGGGAATTTTGTTTCTTAATTAAAAAGTCACACCCATTTACAATATTTTAGGCGCCATCATCATCATTCTTGACATCATCGTTACGCAACTTTACAAAAACAGTAATTCCCAATCATCAAAACAGAGCTCAATCAACACACATTCATTGAATATTTTAGTCTGAAAAAAAAACAACAACATTTTGCTAATAATATTTAGGACACTTCGACTGATGGTGCTCCATTTGTCAATTCTTGCAACTTTTATCGTCTTGTAGTCATCTTTATCATCATCATCATCGTCTATAAAGGGACACATGAGAAAAAGTTTTTGTTGGTCTTTTTTTAAAATTTTACAGCTCCACCCAGAATAATATCTGGGTTTCTTATAGAATATAAAATATCACAAGCAACTTGTCTCTCGAGTCTATCATTATCGTAACCACAGAGTATCGCAATATTGAGATAGCAATGAACATTAGCATCTAAACATATAGCGTACGGTACGCACTTGCTTGATGATGTCTCCAGAATCCAGTGCATATAATAAACAATTTACATTAATTAACAACTTCTGTTAGAGAATATTGGATACATGCTGGGTTGGCCATTGCTCCTCTGTCGCTCCTCGAGACAACGACGTCTCTCCGTCTCTGCGACGACGCGTCTTCGTTCGTCGTCGATGAAATATGGTATGTAGAAGCTTCTATCTTCAAATGTGTCATACGACGAAGACGTCAATTTCAAAACAACCAACGGAATGTTTTGCAATAAATTTAGCTACCTCCTCCGAAGCTGAAGGGGATCTGTTTTTATTATATTTTAGTTTCTTCGCTTCGTAGATATGTTTTGATGCTGATGTAGATGATGATGATGAAGATGATGATGATCCTACAACAGCTAATTTATAATTTAATAGCTGTCGAGGGCGGTTCATTTAGGGAGGCGGCAAGATTTCTTTCAAAAGATTCAAGTTCTTGAATAGGTGCTGAATATAAAAAAGCTTAGTTAATTTTCTCAAAATAATTTTTGATTATTTTGTATATAGAATTAAAATTTAAAACCCTTTAAAGTCAAGCAAAACCTTGAGAATTTCAATCTGCCTTCTAAGAATGTGCATTCTTTTTTAGAGACGTTTTTCAATACTAAAAGTTCTTAGATATATCAAAAATCTTAACGTAAAAGTAGGGCTTCCTGTTCCTGCAAAGGATTTCATTTTGAATAAGCTAGTTATTGGATAGCTGTCACTTAAGAAACTGTCATTTTTTGACATTTTGACAAGTAAAAAAACGTGCTTCACCAATCCATTGAAATTGTTAAAATTCATTACAAAAATGTTGTCGTAGTATCTTCTCTGCTTGTTTCCTCAAATTGATTCAATAAATCACTGATGTCCTGAGTTCGAATCCTGCCGATACATTTTTCTATCACATAAGGTTTTTAAAATATACCAATTTAAAAATGCTAATGACAGGTTTAGCGTTTTTTTTTTCAGATTTTGTTAGACGTGAAATCTATCAACTATTGAAGACTTTTGCAAACACCATGGAATAGCATAAATACTTCAACTGAATATTGAAGAAAGAGATCATAGATTTGGAAAACTATTACTATTTCTATTGAAAAAAGCTACTTTATAAATTTATACAGCCTCAAGATGAGTTCCATTTTTCGTCAAAGCCTACGTGAGGGCACAGAATAGTTGAATTTCAGTCTAGGAACATCCAGTAATTGTTATTGAAAAGATTCAACGTGTCAATGTTTAGTGTGGCTTTTGAGCTTGTAGTGTGATAGCACCCTTAATATTAGAAAATGAAGGTAATACCGAGGAATGATTAATGGTTTTTCATTACCGAAATTAGAAGATTTTGATGTAGACGACGCATATTTTCAACCACATGTTGTAACTTGCAATTTTATAAGAAAAGTTCCCTGACCGTGTTATTTCTCCAAAAAGGTGATAACAATTATTAGACATGCCAAGATCTTGAAATTTAACTACCTTAGACTTTTTTCTTTAAGGCTACGTGAAAGATAAGATCTATGTACCACAGTCGATTCATGAACTTGGTAATGTAAAATTTCATGAATGAAGGATATGATGCTGCAAAACCTTAGCCGTGGCGGTCGTTTGACTGATGTAGTTTTTACAATGAAATAAACATGTGCTGATTTCTGTTTTGAACACTTGCTTTTTAATATAAAAATAAAACTTATTATTGAAAACCCCTGTTTAGAGAACAATTCTCGTAACACACTGGGGCGTATACGTACTTTTTTTATTTTTATACAAATGTTTTTTCATTTTCGTTTTGTTTGTTTAAATCAATCTTTTAAGTTTGAAACTAAAGTCAATTTAAGATTCTTATTTTCAAAACTACATAACGAAGCACAACCAAACGTAATGCAATGGGTCATGGGTTATATTTTTTGTTAAGTAGGGCTATATCAGCTAGGCTTGTAAAAGAATGCAATTATTTAAAATTATTTATTGAATTTAACTTGAAGATTGCATTCATAAATTACACTTAAAGATTGAGACTAAAAAGACTGCAATTATTTTTTCTCCAATCATTTGACTGCAATCAATTGATTGCTATTATTTGACACTTCATGCATTCACTTGAAATCTTAGTATTCACTTGAAGTCTTCGCATTCACTTGAAGTCTTTATGTTATTAAGTTCACTAATAGTAAAATAAGTTTCTGAAGTGACCCATAATCCTCGCACATACGTTTTAGGTAACAGACTCCGAGATTAAAATTAACACCAAGAGATTAAAATTAACATGTCAAAAGTGTGTTGTCAAATTTCACTTAGGAATGCAAAGACTTCAAGTAAATGCAAAAAATACATGAAGTCTCAAATTATTGCAATCAATTGATTGCGATGAAAGCAGTCGAATGATTTGTAAAAAAATTATTGCTGTCCTTTTAGGTCAACTGATTGGAGATTGCGTGGTACCCGTGGCATGATGGTTAGTGATGCGTTGGACTGTCATGCCAGAGGTCTTAGGTTCGATCCCTGTCTGTGCCATCTAAAGTTTTTTTCACGGGTACTGCCTCTTGCGAGGAATTGACAAATTCTCCAAGAGTAATTCTTGTCATGAAAAGTGCTTTCTCAAATTAGCCGTTCGGATTCAGCTTAAAACTGTAGGTCCCCTCCATCCCTGACAACAGTACTCGCACACAGGAATAGTTGAGAGTTGTAAGTCACTAGGACCTGGTTCTCTACGGACTGTTGCGCCACCTAATTTTTTTTTATTTTGATTGGAGATTGCATAATTTTAAGTTCAAATCTTTTGGGGAATTCATTGAAGTCATAAAAGATTATATTCCCAAAAGATTGCATTCTTTTTCAAGCCTGGGCTCTTTTAACCCATGTACTTAAAGAATTCATGCATGCAACATTTGTTCAAGACTTCTTGTTATATCTATACTTTCAAGACTTATTACCACCAATCCTTGCATAACGAGCAGCTGAAAAGCATAGTTGATTCTGTTAGATATCATTTTAAATATTGCATTAGGCCAATGAACTCAAAATTTCGCTACTGTTTTTGATGATTATTCGATGCTGAAAAACAACTACAATAGTTTTAAATGCATTAGTAAACTAGAAAACAAATTAACATGTGCAATGTAGCCTATCGTGGTCGTCTGAGCCGCTCCGCCCTCCTCCGGCTGGCATCATCTTCGAATGCTTCACTTCAAAATTTAAATAATACAATATATTTTTTTTTAGTAATGTGGGTGGTATATACTTGAGACACAATCTGCTGTTGCATGTGGTCATGTCATGATGAATTTATTTGACCCTTTTGAAACATAAAACACATCCATCAATAAATTCTTCAACTTCCCATGAAAAAGAAGAAAAAAACTTCTTGAACCGCGGCGGCGGCGTGGCGCGGCGGCGCGGCGACAGGTAGTTGACTGAAGAAGGAAAAAAAGAAAAACTTCTTGTCGTTTTAGTTGCAAACTTCTATGTGCACCTTCAAGTGCTTTTTCGAAAGCAATTAGTTTCCTGAGCTAAAGAAACTGACTTTAGCTGCACTTTGCCCGATCCTATGATGGCGGAACGAGCTCTACTCAGTTTTTCACACAAAAGTTAAGAAAACTGTTGAAAACCTCGCGGAAAAGTACATAAAATAAAAACTTCAATTTCCTTTATAAAATATTTCTGAGGGTTGGGTTTACCTGTGCAGTGCACCTACAATTTAGCTCCTTGAAACTATGTTCCGATTCGTTGATCTCGAAATAATGCAGAAATATGTGTATGTATGTTCTTCCAAGACTTTGAATACAAATATGCTATCGTGTTCTCGTGCTCTGAGGGGGATATCCTACTCACCTACCTCATCATACACCTTTTAGAAATGTTGATAGATTGGGATTTAGAAAAAAATTAAATTTCTTTGTCTGGTTTTCCAAAAATGAGAAGACAAAAGGGAATTTTTACTTTACTTTTTCGTCTGTTCCGTTCTCGAGTCTTGAGTGAAGGACTACAAAACACCTTTTGACAGGGAATATTCTTTAAAATTAATTTATGAATTTGAAGCAGTTTTAATCTATACACCTACTCGTAGATAAAGTTTCTCTTGAACATCGAATCGAATTTTATTCAATTATTATCATTTTATACAAATCGATATTACAAGGAAACTGAAAACTGAAAAGTCCTTATCGTCATGAGAAAAGAGGCAGGCAGGCACAAGAAAATATGATGATGCAAGGGAAACTATGACGACAACAACAAAAATGAGAAGATGGTTGGAGTTGGAGAGGTTAAATCTCTTTCTTCTTCAATAAGTTTATGGCAAGCTAATTGAATTCTAAGTCAATAAAAGGAAGCGGATATTATGTACATTGTACGTAGCGTCGCGTCTCGTTGTAAGAAGGGATGTTTTGTTGTGGATTTTTGTTAGGTATAATTTTTTAGATATAAAGTTAAGCTTTTTATCATTACAAAGAACAAATTATTGTATTATTTGTTTTGAAATTTTCGTTTGTTGTTTCATAATTTTGACAAATTACAAACTCAAAAGATCGAAACTAATTGAATTTTTGATTTTTGACAACAGGCTTAAAGTTTAAATTGCTTTTATAAGTTAAATATATACACATAGTCCAAAAAGTCTCCGTACAGCATATTTCTTTTTGTTGATTCTGAGATAAGTATTTACTATTACAAATATTAAAAACAAGAATTTTGAAAATCACAATCACAATTTTTTTTTAAATTTGGTAAAAAGGTGAAGGTGGAAACTTCATTTTTTTCAATGTTACCACTTTGGTTTTTACATTTATTTCTAGTACTTTTTTTTTCAAAAAAACACTAAATTTAGGCTACTGTACGGAGACTTTTTGGACTAATTGTAAATGAAAAATAAATCAATAGCTTCTAAAAATGTTTGAATTTGGATTACGGTTGTTATATCGAAACCAAAATGGCAAACCATTGAATTTAGGTGCTTTTGGCAAAAATTTAAAGCTAAGAGAAATTTTTAAAAATTTAATACATTAGCTAGTGTTAAGATTCAAGAAGAAAATTAACCGTCCTACTTAAAATTATTCTTTAAGGCCCCAAATATTGCCAAACAATTTAATGTTGTTTTGCATAACTTTAAACAAAAACTATTTGTACCTACTTTCTATTTGAAAGCATAAAAAATATTTGAAAACATCTCGAAAAAGAGCCTGCTACCCATATTAGTAACTTCCCGTAGGTTAGGTTATAGTGGCTGTCCAGAATGGAAACGGACACACTTAGGCCAGTTTAATGGCCCATTGTGATACCACATGAATCTTGAGGCTTCCTCCTAAGCTCAATGGAACCAGTTTGAGTCCCTTACGAAACGTGAGAGGCTGATTGTGCTGATATGATTTAGATCGTTTAGATCGTTAAAGAAGAATTCTCCTAGGTAATTCTTGCGTTTTCGAGCCAGAGCAGGGCATGTGCAGAGAAGATGAAGAACTGTTTCTTCCTCTTCCTCGTCCATACAGCTTCTGCAAAAGTCATTTGAGAATACGCCTAGTCTCGTGGCGTGCTTTCCTATTAGACAGTGTCCGGTTATGACACTTATTATCGAGCTTATATGCGATCTGCTTAGAGATAGCAAGCACTATTGAACAAACAAAAGAATACTTTTTTAGTTTTTAATCATATCAGGTTTTCAAAGCATTCCAACAAAACAAAAAGAACTTAAAACGGCTTTTCTTAAGGCTAAGTTAAAATAGAACATATCACTTAACAATTAATGGTTTAATAATAAAGTACATACATTTACCTTCTCAAAACAGTTTAAATCATTTCAGTATCTCACATAGGTTTCATAGTTTCTCATTAGTTATGAGATGACTTATGCGTCTTCGTTTGACTATCCCATATTTTGACAAAAAAAAAAAAACGTGAATGTAATTAATTTATGAGTTTGAATAATTCTTTTAAGAGTTAATTTTGAATGCTAATTTTGAATCCAAACTCCGATTTTAGCTAAAGACTTAGAAATACCCGTTTTCAACAATATTTTCATATTTTGTTCAAGCTTGATGTTATGACTACGAATTCGTATGCTAACATCTAAAATTGCTTTTAAACCGTTTTGCTTTTTTTTGTTAAAAACCGTTTTAGCATAAATCCTTCAGCGTTTTTTTAAGGTTATCGTATGGCAGGTGAAAACTTACAACGAATGATAATTTATTGAAAAATAAGTAGGATACTGAACATTTTTAAAGGAAATATCGAAGTAAGAGATTGTAGATTTAAAAAATCATCACGAATTTTACTGACAAAAAAACCACTATGAATTTACATAGCCTGAAATAAATTATAAAAGGTTGTATCTTAAAAACCTAACGTGATATAGATTGATTTTGAAATGATAATTTGCAGGAAACTAAATTAAACAAATCCTATAATTGTTTCATCAGGAGTTCCCCAGGGAAGCCATTTAGGTCCGATCTTATTCCTCGACTTACCTAGTGTACTTCAAAACTCAACGTGTATCAAGTTTGCAGATGATCTGAAATTTTTAAGACGCATACAAAGTACAAGCGATGGTGATCTTTTGCAAAATGAAATCAAAAGACTTTCTGACTGGTGTAAGATAAATCAATTAAATGTGAACATTCCTAAATGTCAATCTCTTTCTTTTACTCGCCGCCAATTCTCGATCGACTACAATTGTAACATCGGAAATCATACACTTGAAAAAGTTTCTACAAAAAAAGATCTTAGAGTGATTTTTGACCATAAATTGAACTTTCATAAAAATATCCAATTTTTAGTTAACAAAGCGAATTCCATGCTTGGTTATATTTGTCGAAACTCTGTGGAATTCCATGCTTGGTTATATTTATCGAAACTCTGTTGACTTACATAATCCGTATACGTTGAAGAGTCTTTTTATAAGTTTTGTAAGGTCAGTTCTAGAATACTGTTGAATCATTTTATAACATCCATAACTGTAGAATAGAAGCAATTCGTTAGTGTTAGAGAAATTAATAACTTATCAAATTATATTGACTTTAATTTTCATATTAATATCGGGTGATTTTTTAAGAGCTTGAGAACTTTTTTTTAAAAAAAACGCATAAAATTTGCAAAATCTCATCGATTCTTTATTTGAAACGTTAGATTGGTCCATGACATTTACTTTTTGAAGATAATTTCATTTAAATGTTGACCGCGGCTGCGTCTTAGGTGGTCCATTCGGAAAGTCCAATTTTGGGTAACTTTTTCGAGCATTTCGGCCGGAATAGCCCGAATTTCTTCGGAAATGTTGTCTTCCAAAGCTGGAATAGTTGCTGGCTTATTTGTGTAGACTTTAGACTTGACGTAGCCCCACAAAAAATAGTCTAAAGGCGTCCTTGAGATGAATTGTTCTCCGAAGTTTTCCCTCAAAATGGCCATAGAATCGCGAGCTGTGTGGCATGTAGCGCCATCTTGTTGAAACCACATGTCAACCAAGTTCAGTTCTTCCATTTTTGGCAACAAAAAGTTTGTTAGCATTGAACGATAGCGATCGCCATTCACCGTACCGTTGCGTCCAACAGCATCTTTGAAAAAATACGGTCCAATGATTCCACCAGCATACAAACCACACCAAACAGTGCATTTTTCGGGATGCATGGGCAGTTCTTGAACGGCTTCTGGTTGCTCTTCACTCCAAATGCGGCAATTTTGCTTATTTACGTAGCCATTCAACCAGAAATGAGCCTCATCGCTGAACAAAATTTGTCGATAAAAAAGCGCGAAACACATTTCGAACCGAACACTGATTTTGGTAATAAAATTCAATGATTTGCAAGCGTTGCTCGTTAGTAAGTCTATTCATGATGAAATGTCAAAGCATACTGAGCATCTTTCTCTTTGACACCATGTCTGAAATCCCGCGTGATCTGTCAAATACTAATGCATGAAAATCCTAACCTCAAAAAAATCACCCATTAGAAATACATTCAAATATATGTATGCTCGGTCTATTTTTTTTTAACTTTCCATATTTAGTATATAATATAATATTTTAAATAAAACTTGTGTTATTCATTAGTCTTAGTTAGTTAGTTAGTTCTAATTGATGTAATAAATAAATAAATAAAAAATCAGATTCAAACTAAAGCAATTAAAACCCTTAGAAAAAGTATAACTTGATTACCACCTACATTACCTTGGTGGCCAGTGTAATTTACATTTTTTTAATCAGGCAATACTTTTTCCTGAGTTGGCCTTTTTGAAAGCTGTCACTTGATTTATGCTCATTTTGGTTTGTCATTTTATAATGAATAGAGTTACTCCTGAAAAACTTTTTTTGAATCGCGAAAATGTGTTACCAAAAATAATGATGCGTAGACAAGCTGCGCAAATAAGTTTGACACAAATGATCCCTTGAAAGAGAACAATCGCTGCTTTATGGGCCAGTTAAAGCTATCATTGAAATAAATCATTGGGAAAATAAAAGTTCAATTGCGCATTTACTTTTCGCAAAAAAATGTATTTTTGTATTTTCCGGACGGAAATTCATTTTCCTGAACAGCTGATACTTTTATGTTTAAAAGTGAAACGAATCTTTCCACTGATTTGTGTTCCAATTTTACACAACCCTAATGACAGATATCTGTCAGTCAAATTTTTTCGGTGGATTTCAATCAGGTATTTTTATAATGACAGAAATTTGTAATGATCGCTATAAACGACCTATCAAAAAAATTCAAATGTTTGTTTAATTGATGAAAATCAATGATAGATATAACTGGCGCACAGTGGCCCGTTTTGACTTTTTTGGTTGCAAAAATCATATCTCCTAAACGAGTAAAGATATTGCTTTAATTTTTCTTTTATCTTGAAGGAAATTTCCAAGGCTATACAAATTGTGACTTTCAAAAAAAAAATGTTTACAGGGTGTTTCAGAAATTTGTGTTAAAATAAGAAGTTTTAACAAAGGTGATAAACATAGCGGTATTTTAATATGCAATCGTCAAAATCAATTTTTTAAGTAATCTAAGTGAATTGAAACAGTAGAGCAAAAAGAAAAAGGACCAATTTGAGTGAAAAAGTAAGAAAAAAAGTATTTTTTTTTTTTTTAATTTTAAGGAATTTTTTTTTTCCAGTATTCAAGAATACATAATGTATTTTGGTGATATATCAAAAGTCAAACAGTGTAAAAAGAAATAAAGACAAAAAAATTAATATATAAATACTAAATTTCTTGAAAACTATCATCTAAGTCCGGGGAAATGTGTAATAAACTCATCATTTCTGGAGACTATCGTTCCTTCAGATCTTTTTGGCTTCTCACATGCCTTAAGGAAGAAATAAGTGGATCCGAAGAGGTTGCAAGCATGTTAAATAGGTCCTCATTCTGCCGAATCCTTGAAACTTTACACGTATTCTGATTCGATATTTCTTGTAGTCTTTATTTTTGCATTCCTGGGCTTCTTCTGACAGTTCTCCAAGTGGTAGTGATTGATATTCAATGATATTTTGACTATGAACCAATATTTTGTGTAGAGTAGGTGTGAGTAGTTTTTCAGGATACTTTTGTTTTAAAAGCTTTGCCGTTTTCTTAGTATACTCCCCAAATTTAACTGCATTCACTAATTCTCTGCAATTCAAATGCATTATTAAAAATTTTATTGCAGGATTTAAAAAAATTAGCTCTAAAACTCTTGAAAATCTTAGGTTATAAACAAAAAATAAAAATGATTTATTTTTTTTTTTAAATAAAATCATCTTTTTAAATCCACCACACACAAAACGAATAAATCCATAAAAAAAGAATTTTCCATAAAAAAAGAGGGGAAAAAATGACTGACTTTATCAATTCAAATCTCCCTAGCTCAGTTCGATGCAAAATGACGCAGTTGAGCTTTTGGATTTATGTTAAGAAATATGTAAGGATTCTGAATCAGTTGAGATCTTAGCACCACTCGTTGAATCTTTTTTTTCTATACAATTTGAAGTCGAAAAAGTGTGCAAACAATAGTGTTTCCAAAAACATTAAATTAAACAATTAACAAATATTTTTTTTTTTTTAAATATCGATCTAAACAATGGCAATGCATATTATGAAAACAAAAACGAAAAGCGTTTCGAAGCCCTTTTTCTAGTTTTTACATTCAAAGTTAAGAAAAAATATAAAAAAATAAAAAAAAAATTATCATCATAAAAAATCTTCAACTTTGGCCTGCTCTATAAGGCACACCAATTACCCAAATTAAATAATTTTTTCGATTACTGGAGCTTCAAATATTTGTGAATCCAGTGAACTTAAAAGTTTTGCATTATAGACCCACTCGAAAAATGAATATTGCAAGCAGTTTTGCATAAACGGGCCACTGGGTCATGGCGCCTTGTTGCTGACAATTGCTGCAAAAAGTATTCGAAAATTGGTCCTCTCTGCTGGAATTTATACGAGCCAAACACAACGGCCACCAACCCGAAATCATTTTTAAAAATTAATGACAATTCCTAATCTTTATAATAAAGCTAAATTCTTGGCCATAATATTATATTATGTGCGTTTTTTTTTATTAAAAACCACATGTCTAACGAAAACACCCTTTTCAACAAAAAAAAAATTAATAAAAACAATAATCCATTGATTTCGTACACATTCAAATAAATTGGTAAGATTGATGGGGTTACTTACACAGGGATTTATTTCCAACCTGTCTGAAATTTGTATTGGATGGTACAATAATTTAAAACTCATGTAAATTTATTAATAAATTTGTTTATAAAACAAACACAAAACACAACATTGTGATAAAACAGTCCATGCATACGAGATTATATCACAGTAAAAACTACTGTCATGTTTTCAAAATATTGTCAATGAAGGTGCAGCGTATAATCCCACTCCTGCAGAGAGAAATATATAAAATATTTAATAATCAAAATTGTTTAAAATTTATTTCAAAAAAAAAAAAAGTATCAAATTCAGTTTATTGTGAACAATATTATATTAATTCTTTAAAACCAATATACATGTACATAACCGCATTCTTGAATAATTAAATTCCATCGTAAAATATTCCTCTTCATATACACTTTCCACCCCACCACCGCCGCCGTCATGCCATTGGAAACGCGTGTATTTTATACGACATGGCATCAAAAAATAAAACTTCCTGTCATCATTCCACGAAATAATAATTTGATGAACAAAAACTGAAAAATAACACCGACAATGTTGTAATTTTCTATCAAATTCAAAATAAAATAAAAAAAAAAAACGTTAAAAAGAAGAACTTATCCATCCCCTCGGGCCCTTATGCGGGCAAATTGAATTTTAACATTCTTTTATTTCTTTTGTCGGTGTTTACATTAAAATTGTTTATCCGGCTTTAAAGGAATGTCAAGAAAAAAAAAAAACAACAATATAAAATCGATTCCACCTGCTCCTAAACTAAATATATGAACTCACATGCCAAGTTCCCGTTAAAATACCACCAAAATCCACAACCACCAACCTTAAACCACCCTAAACAAAAAGAAACAACATCATCTTTAAGAAAAATAACAAAGAAAAATACCAACAACAACAACACTCTCTACAACTCACCCTCTTAACAAAAAAAAAAAGAAACATTATTTGAGTTCAAAGTCGTTGTACCCGTCTTCGTCTTGGTTTTCTCAATAATTAATTATTTAGTACCGTACCTAAATAAATTTGTACCAATTTAAGTCCAAGGAGACACGGAAAACACTTTGAATGGCCTAATTAATGTTTTTTTCTTTTTGTTGTTGCCTTTCGGTCTTTTCTATGCGGAGTTCTGGGGGTCATTAATTTCAACAGGCTTCTTTTCTTTCCAACCAAAAGACAAGCTTCCATTAGAGTATAGCTTTTAATATAACAACTTAAAGATCCTTTCAATGTGGTCTTTGAGCCTTTCTGAGTCTAAATCCACATCGTCGAAACGAAACATGGAAGTTGTATGAAAAAAATTCCCGTTTTTTTGGGGGGTGAATATTATGTTAAAAAATAAATTCGGCAATCGATAGCTATATAATGGGCTTTTATTAAAGGCAACAAGTTGGTTGTTTGTCTCCGTTCAATGGACCCAAGTAACCCTCATTTTGTTTGTTTATGAAACAAACAACAGCGACATCTGTAGTTGAAAGTTAATTTATTTTCACCTCTCGCTATAGCGCTGATGTGATGTCAAAATGTCAAAGGAGAGTTGAAAAAGCTTTGCCCTGCCTGACATTTTTTTGTCATAATGCGATACGTGTGTGTCATAATAAAGTTTTTGACAGGTCATCTTAAAAGTCGAAGAATTTTTCGTTTCTTCAAAAAAGTTTCATCTCACAACATGTACTGTATATAACTTTTTGTAAGGTTGGTTAGGTATAAGAAACTCAGAATCAGTTTTAAAAAAAAAAGGAAAACTTTTAAAGAAGGTAACAAGGATGATGGATTGATGTAGCCGAACGTGTGTGCACTTCTTCTTTGTAATGCAGAGAGAAGAGTTTGAACAAAAACTAAAGTTAACTCGGGCCCTATTTAAGATTTCAGGTGGCGCACATGTGAAATATTTTAGGGTTGAATGGACGTCTTGAGGAAAAAGCATTTAGTTTTATATATGTATATAGATATGTATGAATAGAAAGGGTGAGAAATGAAAAGTTTTGACAGCTTTGAGTAGGTCTTTTTTGTTGCATGGCCCCTTGGTCGAAGTTTACCGCACTATTTGCTGCAGAACGTAATGGATTAGATTTGGATCAGTGCCGATTAGTTTGAGAAAGTAATTTTTTAAGGAGGATAATATAAGATTGAAGAATTGAAGGGAAAATTATGATAGATATTTGAAGGAAATTGACAGCTGATGTAGGGTACTTAGTTATAACCGTGTACAAACGGTTATGTTATGACAGACAATGTACAAGAAAAAAAAGTTAAATACTGTTAAACTTGGTTAATTTTTATCGTTTCAATTTTATTAAGTATTGTTTAAGTGAGATTGATTGAGACAATACATTGATTTACTATGAAAAGCTTGAGATGACATTAAGTAGCTAACACTCAAATTTCACTCATTTTATGCGTCAAGCCCATTTAAACGAATTTAGTTGTACGGAGTGAACAAATGATGCACTTAGGCGTATACGTAATTTCCTATCAGTTTCTGGATAGAAACTGCTGCTGGAGCTCACGACATCGCTGCCGAACTATTCAAAGCAGCAGGCGATGACTTGGTAAGGAGCATGCACCAACTCATCTGCAAAATATGGTCAGAAGAAAGTATGCCCGATGAGTGGAATCTCAGCATAGTTTGCCCGATTACATAAGAAATGAGACCCTCTAAATTGCGCCAACTTCAGAGGCATCAGTCTCCTTCACATTGCATATTAGATCCTCTCTGCCGTATTATGTGAATGTCTGAAACCGTTCGTCAACAACCTGATCCTGGTCCTTATCAGTGTGGCTTCAGACCAGAAAAGTCCACTATCGACCAAATATTCACACTACGGCAGATCTTGGAAAAAACCCAGGAACTTCATAACGATACCCACCATCTCCTTATCGATTTTAAAGCCGCGTATGACAGCACCTATAGGGAAAACAGAGCAATGTCTAGTTTTGGAATCCCAGTCAAACTTATCCGTTTGTGCAGAATGACGATGGAGAATGCACGCTGCTTTATCAAGGTCGGAAAAGATCTCACCGATGCATTTGATGTCAAAAAAGGTTTTAGACAAGGCGATGCACTGTCATGCGATATTGACATAATTGGAAGATTAAAGCGTGATGTCAGTGGAGCGTTTTTAAGCATTGCGACGGAAGCGAAGAAGATGGGTTTAGTGGTCAATAAGGGCAAGACCAAGTATATGCTGTCATCAAAAAAGGACATTGAACAACGACGTCTTGGACAAAACGTCACCATGGACAGCTATAACTTTCAGGTAGTTGAGGACTTTGTCTACCTAGGCACCGCTATAAACACAGACAACGTCAATAGCGCTAAAATCAAACGAAGAATAAATTTTTGCAAATCGCTGCTTCTTTGGACTTAGAAGGCAATTGAGTAGTAAATTCCTCTCTCGAGCATCTAAAATCACCATCTATAAGACACTCATCATCCCGGTTCTCATTTATGGCGCTGAGGGCTGGAAAGAAAGATGAAAACGTCTTAAGATGCTTCGAGAGAAAAATTCTTCGGGTGATTTTTGGTCCCGTACACATAGATGGAGAATGAAGGAGAAGATATAACGACGAACTGTACAATGACTCTGACCTAGTTAAAAGAATTATAGTCCAACTACTTAGATGGCTGGGTCATGTAGAGCGAATAGACATCAACGCTCCAGCCTGGAAGGTCTTCTAATCCAATCCAGAGAGACGGCGCAGTAGAGGAAGACCGCGACTCAGGTGGCGCACGCAGGTGGATGAAGACCTCAACCAACTTGGCGTGCGAAACTGGCGACATCTAGCTAGGGAACAAGCTGGCTAGAGACGCATGTTGGTAAAGGCCCAGGTCCGCCCGGACTGTAGCGCCACCTTGAACTAAAAAAAAAAAAACTATCAGTTTCTAAGAAATTGATACTCATTAACTTCCTATTATAAGTTATTGCAATCGGTCCGACTTGAAATTTATCCTATCCCTAGACTCTAAATACATAATTTTAAGTCGTCCAAGGGTGTGTTCATAGATAATAACATCAACATGTTTAGAACAAACTTTAAACAAAAAATTGTTCAGGGTGGTTTTTTAAGACGTGCGGTTTTGAGAAGAAATAGAACGCATATCATTTAAAGTTATGGACAAGAATTAAGCTTTATTTTAAAGATAAGGAATTGCTATAAGATTCTATACGGTGAGTTTTTAAAAGCTATAGGAAAGTTTAAAAAAAACACATAAAATTCAGAAAAATGCACGAAATCTTTATTTGAATCGATAGTACGGTCCATATAATTTAATGTTTGAAGATTATTTCATGCAAATGTTGACCTTGACTGCGCCTCAAATGGTCCATTCGCTTAGTCCAATGTTGGTATACTCTTTCCAACATTTCGGCCGGTATCTCACGAAAAAATGCTTCAATGTGGTCTTCCAATGCGTCAATTGAATCGGGCTTGTCTGTATACACATGAGCTTTAACATAGCTTCACAAAAAATAGTCTAAAGGCGTTAAATCGCACGATCTAGGCGGCCAATTGACCGGTCCCGAACGTGAAATTAAATGTTCACCGAACTCGCCTCTCAATAAGTCCATTGTTGCGCGTGCTGTGTGGCATGTGGCACCGTCTTGTTGAACCCACTTGTTATGCAAGTAAAGCTCTTGCATTTTGGGCAAAAAAAGTTGGATATCATCTCACGGTAGCGCTCACATGATGGTTAGTGCGTTGGACTGTCATGCCAGAGGTCTTGGGTTCAATCCCTGCCTGTGACACCTAAACGTTTTTTCACTGGTACTGCCTCTTGCGAGGAATTGACAAATTCTCCAAGAGTAACTCTTGTCATGAAAAAGTGCTTTCTCAAATTAGCCGTTCGGATTCGGCATATAAACTGTAGGTCCTCTCCATCCCTGCAATTACTCGCACACAGGAATAGTTGAGAGTTGTAAGTCACTAGGCCCTGGTTCTCTACGGACTGTTGTGCCACCTAATTTATTTATTTATTGGTAGCTCTTGCAATGTTTCTTGCTGATATTCACTCCAAAATCGACAATTTTGCTTATTAACGTAGCCATTGAGCCAAAAATGAGCTTTGTCGCTGAACACAATTACATGGAAGAAGCGCGCGATTAACTTTCTCAACAGAGCACGCATTTTGATAATAAAGTTCAATAATTTGCAAGCGTTGTTCGCTTGTTAGACGATTCATGGTCAAATTAAGTGAAGATTTTTGACAGTGAAACAAAACACGAAACGTGCGTCAGCTGTTTAAATCAGTGTTGCCAAGATGATAATAGCTAAAAAATAACCCTTTACAAATGGTTTCGTTCAAGTGGTCATAGCGACTGGCTCGAATAAATTCAAGCTGAGAGGCCCAATTTTCGAAAACTTTTTGCAGAAATGTTGGCCGGATGTCAGCAATAAAGTTCCGTATATTCTTTTCCAAGGCGTCAATTGCCTCGAGCTTATTGCGTAGACAAGTAACTTTACATATAACCCCACAACAAATTGTCCAGCGGTGTTAAATCGCACGAACCTGTAGGCTACGCCACAGCTTCATGAATCAAGAGAATACACTCACGAAAGGTTTTTATCAATAAATTGTTTGCTTTTTGTTGTTCAGAAAAAAGTCTATTAATTATGAAATGGCAAACTAACTTGAATCAAGTGACAGCTGTCAAAAACACCAACTGCGAAAAAAGTATGTATTGCCAGATTGAAAACCCCACGTCAAAAAAAAACACTTTTTACAAAGACTAATTTACAATTTAATATCCGTATATTTCATCTATGACTCTGCGTTATAAAAATGAAGCCCAAGATCAAACTTGTGTGCTGAAACGCATTCTGTTATTCCATTTTTGTTTTGTTGTGGATGATATTGGCATTAAGTGTCGGTCCCTAACGTTTCCGCCAATTGACGGCTAGTAACATGACATGAAATAATTTGGTGATCAAACGATCGATTGAGGCTAGGTGCCAAACTACTAGTCCCTGTGGATACAATGGCTTCTCAACTTTTACTTGCCTAATTCCGAAGCCCCAGATCGGGCAATACTGTTTTTTAACGTAGGCTTTGAGAAAAGAAAACTCAAAATGTTAAAGGATTGCATCTTGGAGGCCTTTTGAAATACTTCGCTGCTTATATAAGATAATATATATGTTTTCAACTTAATTACTTAAGAAAAACTAACTTAAAAAAAACTTACTTACCCAGAAATGGGAAAACTTTGCCAATTAAACTTACAAAATTTCATCATCACATCGCCTTAATTACCTTTATGCATCACGGAGAAACCAACTTGAAAACATCAAGGCGATTCTCTCCATCATCATACCTTCAGTTTATTATTATTAGTCGTTCTTTTCAGTGCGTTTAACAAGGCCAAGTAGCTATAGTCCTGTCAATTTACTTTAACATAGCAAATCTAATTACTTCCAAGCACTGGATCCATAATAATAAGGTAAATAATGCAGTACACTTTAACCCCGTCCGACATCCGACAGAGAAGTACACGAATACCTGGGGGCTAAGTGTGGAATGTGGAACCACCACCAACGACCGACTACACAAGATTTCAAAAAAATATTTGTGTATATAAGGTTGGCATAAACCTATACCTTATTTCAAAGAGGACGTTCTCGTTTAATCTTCATCTCGGGTTTGTATGGCAGAAGTTAATCGCTGTTTTCCTGGATGAAGTCATAATCTTTCAGTGTGACTCAGCGCATCTCAAAGCCTTGTGCTGCTGTGCTCCTTTTACTGATGGTGGTTCTTCTTTTTTTTTTGACTTTGTTCTCATCATTGTGATTAAAATCTCCGCAAATTCAACAAAAACAACCCAACGCAATTCTCCACACCAAAGGCAACTTTAATGCGTTGTTAAAAAGGAAGAATGAAATGGCTTACAAAACAATCAACAACAACAAAAAAAACGTCTAGAGATACCGCATGATGAGTCTCGAGAAGTGCCTTATGGCATTAATTCCAGACCATGAGCTCGTTGGGTGTTCAAAAGAGTGTTTTGTAGATAAAATAGATGTCTTTATGCGTGGGCCGCCAAACACCGGATTGAATGTAGCTTCTAAGCGGTGGCAATGATGCAGATGCTTCTTGAAATTTGTTCAGAAGTCAGTGATTTGGGGATTTCAATTGTAATCAAAGACACGGACCACTTGCGCTTTAAGGAATGCTCATTAACGTGCGTCGGCCAAAGTGCCAGTGAGAGATAGTTCTTCTTAAGCCGTACTACGTGAATGTGAAATATTTTAGTATCATTTTAAAAAATGTGTTTTGTTGATTTGAATTTTTCAATCATCCCACGTATTTTCTTGAAATAAATTTAAACACAAAAATTCAATTCCCACACCTTAACATATCTTTTTAAAATGTTTTCAAAACTCGTTACGATAATAAAATTAACATTTAATAGGTTGGGTAGGTTAGGTTTATAGTAAGTAAGTTAAGTATATAAACATCTAAAGGCAAAACAAACTTATCCGCTTCCTCATCATATCTCTTTGGGGGCCCTTTGTTGTTGACCACAAACATTTTTCATATAGACTATAGAAATAGATGTTGTTGACTAGAACTAGAAGGCCCACACTCCTTTGACTCGCATAATTTCATTTGTTTGTTATTTAAACTTTCACCTTGAAGTTATAACGTGGTTAGCTCATAATATTATCTCTCAATGGAATACCCTATACAGCCTACTTTATTTATGTTTAGAAACTCTATGAACAAACCACCCACATCCCACACCTCTCCTTATGCACATCATAGTCGCCTCTCTAGAGTATAAGCTCTACCGGAATTCATTTCGCTTTAGTGAACCTTTTATTATCTCTTTTGGATGGGAAAAAAGGAGAGATGATTCAAGGCCAGGAGGATCCCGATGGAGTTGAAATGTTCATGGTTGGATTATTAGCATTAAAATTTCATTTTATCTATTTTTCTTTTCTTTTTTTTTTCAAGAAAAAGAAAACAAAAACAAAACAAATTAAAGCATAAAGAACAAACTTAATAGAAGTGAAGGCACGTTCAGTCGTTCATATGTGGATGTGAAAGGTAGGAGCAGGATTGTGAAAACAAACAATAGGAATAAGGTAAAGGAGAAAGTCTGGAATACAAATTGCAACAGCAGCCAGCGCAGCGATAGTGGCTGTGGCAGGCACAAAAAGAAAATTTCATTCCCAGGAAGATTGTAGGCTACCTGGGAACAACAGGCAGACATTTAAGAAAAAATTGGATGATGCTTTTGTGCAAAACACAAAAGCAAACAAACAAACAAACGTCGCTTTCAAATTACTTTTCTAACTATCTCAATTTGTTTTAGTTTCTGTTTTAGAAGAAAATGGAGATAGAGAAAAGCAAAGGAGACATTTTAATTGCAACCATTAAATTGAATGTCACGGCCAGGAGGATGTTGAGGACTTTAAAATTTAAGTTTTCACGATGATGATGATGATGATACTGATTTTTGAGGGATAACATTCAGAATAAAAATATTAGTTTAACATTCGTGGGAACCCTGAATTATTGGAAATGACACTATTTTTTGTATATTTTGGTTTGGAATAAAAGTCCAACATCTTACAAATGTTTGAAACACGAAAATTTTCAGTAAAGTAGAATTTTTCAACTTACATTTTATCTAAAAGCAGTGTCCATTTCGAAACCCTGACAAATTCTCCAGTAACTCTTTCTAAATTAAAAATTCAGGTAGATCACAAGATCTGATTATTCTAAAACTTTTGAACAACTTTTTATGATATCATCATATTTAAGCTGAATGCAATTGTGTTTCCTCCTCAATTCATCACATGGACTTTTGTTAACCTTGAAAATAGGTCTAGTACATAAAATAAAAATTAAAGTTCTTTCTCCAACCCTTTCATTGCCAAATCAGGAGTTCCCCAGGGGAATCATTTAAGACCTCTTTATCTCTACGATCGTTTATTACTTTAAGAGAATATAAAAAGTTACAATATCAATTACTTTTCCTAAAAAACGTACTCCTAGCAGCACTCTATTCGTAGCGTTCAAAGTTTTAAATATATTGAAGTTCTTTTTAATTCTAATCTAGTAAAGCCAACTCGAGTTGCGAGTACCCGTGGCATGGTGGTTGGACTGTCATGCCAGAGGTCTTGTGTTCGAACCCTGCCTGTGCCATCTAAAGTTTTTTTCATGGGTACTGCCTCTTGCGATTAATTGACAAATTCTACAAGAGTAATTCTTGCTTTCTCAAATTAGCCGTTCCGATTCGGCTTAAAACTGTAGGTCCCCTCCATCCCTGCCAACATTACTCGCACACAGGAATGGTTGAGAGTTTTAAGTCACTAGGCCCTAGTTCTCAACGGACTGTTGCGCCAACCAATTTATTTATTTATAAAGCCAACTCTATGTTAGGACATTTAACGCTGTTTCAAAAAATTTCAAGATCCTTATGTTATTCTCGCTCTATATAACAATTTGGTCTGCCCCCATCTTTACGAGATCCACAAAAATAGAATCTGTTCAACGGAACTTCATTGATTTCGCCTTAAAAGATCTACCATTCTGATGCTTATGATCATCAGATAAACCTTCTTCAAATGCAGCCTCTAACCGTTTATGCATTTTATTAGGTTTCTCTTTCGCTTCCTTGAAATGTATTTTTATATCCACAACAGCGGTAAAGTTAGATTCCCTTGAAAACAACAGAACACAGAAACATGTACTTACAGACCGTCTGCGATGTCGTTGATGACTTCGGCATGTCAGAAACTGACAGCGTCGATTAGGAAGTTCAGAAATGATAAGGTAGTTTTACAACAAATTCAAAAGGTTCTGAAGAGGTGTTCTTCAACGCTGGCAAAACCACTGCGTAAGCTTTTTCATCTGTCCTACTCCTCAGGTCTCGTTCCGAGCGGATGGAAAACCGCATTTGTCCAGCCTATCCCCAAAAAAGGCGAATCTTCCTTACCGTCTAATTACCGACCGATTGCACTTACGTCCCTTCTTTCCAAGGTCATGGAAACGCTGATTAATTATCAGCTCAAGAAATATCTCGAAGATCGAAAGCTTCTTAATGACCGGCAATACGGCTTTCGTAGCAATAGGTCCACTGGTGATCTCATGGTTCATCTCACCGAACAGTGGAACAAATCTTTACATCGTCTTGGAGAAAGTAAGATTATTGCACTTGATATTTCAAAAGCATTTGATAGGGTTTGGCATCAGGCTCTCTTATCGAAAATGCGTGCTTTCGGTTTTCATGAATCCCTCCTTCATTGGATTAGTAATTACCTATCGAATCGTTCAATACAAGTTGTATTGGATGGATTCAAGTCTGAAAACCACAAAATAAATGCTGGTGTGCCCCAGGGCTCTGTTCTATCTCCAACACTCTTTCTCATTTTTATTAATGATCTCTTGTCTGCAACTTCTAATCCAATACATTGTTTCGCTGACGATAGTACTCTTAGCTTCTCATATTCGTTTTCAGATTCACATCCCTCTTCTTTGGATGTGGTACTGCAACGAGAAAATATGATAAGCTCATTAAATTCCGACCTAAACAGCATTGTACAATGGGGAATAAGAAACCGCGTGAAATTTAATGCTTCGAAAACCCAATGCTGTCTTGTATCGTTAAAGCGAGATATACCCCCCTTGCCATTATCCATAGATGGCACTTGCATCGAGGAGACTGAACATCTCGATATTCTCGGTATGTGTATCACCAACCACCTTTTGTGGAACGATCACATACGCGATGTCGCCAAAAATGCCGCAAGATGTTTGGGTTTTCTAAGGCGATGCAAGAAGTTTTTCTCCCCCTCTGATCTGGCTGTTATCTACAAGACTTACATACGTCCAAAGCTTGAGTATAACTCCCATATCTGGGCTGGTGCTCCTGCAACTTACTTAAGCCTCTTGGACAGTATTGAACGTAGAGCATTTAGATTGATTGGTGATATTGCCATCATAAGATCATTTACATCGCTTGAACATCGTCGAAATGTCTCTTGTCTCACGCTCTTTTACCGTTATTTTAATGGTTTATGCTCTAGAGAAATAGCCAGTTGCATTCCTCCCCTTAAACAGTTCAACCGTAATACTCGCGCTTCTAGGAATGCTCATCAATATACCCTCGAGCCCAACTTCGGTCGTACTGTCAAGTACAGAGATTCGTTCTTTAGCCGTACTATGCGAATGTGGAATGCCTTGCCACACTCTGTCTTTCACAGCCATTGCAATATTCAGGAATTCAAAACTAATGTGCACCGACACCTCCTTTCAACCCCTCTCTCCCTTTCCGAGTGCTCACACTGTGTCTACATAATAAGGGTAGTTTATCCCTTTGAGTGTGCGCTTATTATAAAAAAAAAAAAAAAAAAAAAGGTAGCTTCGAAAATTACAGATACCGAAATAGCAAGTTATTCAAATAGAAGGAAAATCCTTAAAATACCCACTAAGAGTTTATTAGTACTTGTCAAACCTCTTCAACAAAGGCATCTGCTCATTTCAAACGTTTTCTAGAAATGATTGACATTAAATATTGTTAAACAAAGTTATTATTTCACGCGATTTGAGTACTAGTTAATCGGAAAATGTGAGATCCAACAATCTTTTAATAAATTCATATGTCCGAATTATGTAAATTTTATGTTGAAATTAAAATCTAAGAAGCTTCCCCTGTTTCTAAAGTTTCATTTATCACATACTGTATAGATAAAATTAAAAGTTTTAACATTGTAAACATGCTTTCACGTAGAGGTAAGTATTTGAATACGGAAGTAAAATTACTGCAAATTTCCGTAATAAAATAGCTTATCCCTTAATAAAAATTCCAATAAAAGAAGTGAAAGTAACCACGGCTGGTTATAGCTTTAAAAAGCTAATAATATTATTTTTTTGTTTGTAATCTTCTCTAAATCGTCGTTGGTCTTTTTATTATTTTTTAACATCTAAAAACTCCATAACCACGTCTTCTTTAAGCAATTATTTTGCAATAAAATTTGATTTTATGGTTTCTTTTCATTGTACGTTAATACTTCTATCCAAAGTAAAAACCTCCATTTTCCAAATTTGGTCAGTCAGTAAACCAATTCCTATAAAATACTATATTGGACTTTTATTCTTCTCCCACGAATATTATTTGATGCCGCAATAATAAATGCTGCAATAACATGAGTTTTCTTTTATATTTATATTAAAAATTATATAGCTTGGCGGCAGTGTCTATAAAATTCAACATTCAACTTGAAATTGAAAGATGTCTGCAACATAAATTTCAAAAAAAAAAAAATAGAATAGACACTTCCATAAAATGTATTACGGGCAAACAAAACCCAAAAAACATAAACCAAGGGAACAAGAAACAAAAATCAAGGACTCGAAAAAAGTGTGAATCTTCATCTAGATTAACTGAAGTGACATTATGTTGTGCTAATGTTCTACTGCATCAAATTTATGGACCTTTAGGTTTGGATTTTTTGTTTTGTTTTCTTCTTCGTATGACACATGACGCGCCTTTTTGATTTATTTTTTGATTCATTCACATTTTAGACAAAAAATCTATTTCGAGGTGACCATATTTTTTGTTTGACATTTCAAAAAGAAAGAAAATTATATTATCTTCTTTTCGGTTTAAATCTTGAAATCGGAAAACACAGGAACGACATTTTAGTTTAAATTGTCTGAGCTATTTTGTAGAATATTTGGTAAAAAATATCCAAATTGTTTTATTAAAATCAACTTTTTTAAAAATTCCCTCAAACATGCATGAAATTTCGAGCTGGTCTTTTCATTCATTAAGAATCAGTTTTTTAAACTAACAATAGATTTGTTAAAAGACAATCTCACCCATATTTAGGCGATACAATCTTGGAACTCACATCAGACTTTCAAAAACAATCAGTAATGGACCAAAAACGGCAATTACTTCTTTCTGTGCCAATGAAACAAGAAAAATTCTGAACTTATATAATAAAGCTGAAGAGTTTGTTTGTTTGTTTTTTATTTTTGTTTGTTTGTTTGTTTGAACGCGATTATCTCAGAAACTACTGGTCCGACTTTGAAAAATTCTTTCAGTGTTAGATATCCCATTATTATTGTGTTCCACAAAAGTCATGGTATAGCATAAATATTTAGTCATAATGCTTAAAATTTCAAATTTTTTTATTTTATAACAACTCATTTTTATTCGCATGTTATTTTAACAACAAGAAAATGAACCATGATTGGAAAAAAAATAAAAAAAAAAATTAGGTCAAAAACATGAATTTTTTTCCACAGAAGTCATCGTACACCTATAAAAAAAAAAAGTGAAAAAGCATCTTAGAACATTGTTTTTGTGATTAAAAGTTACCATTTTAGTATTTAGTTGGATAGCCTTTCAGTTTTATAACGGCTTTTAATCTATTTTGCATTGAATAAACTAAATTGTCAGTGCAAGTTTGTCTAATATTCTGCCATTCTTTGATTAAAACTTCTTTTAACTGCGTCTTGTTACGAATGACATTGGCTCGTATTTTTTTTTTTCGAGAACATCCCACAAATGTTCATGGGGTTCAAGTCCGGGCTTTGGGGAGGGGTTGCTAATAGGTGGGGAGTGTTGTAAATTAACCACATACGCACTTTTTGGGCAGTGTGTTTGGGGTCATTATCTTGTTGAAAGTAATAATTATTTAAAAGACCCAGTTTTCTCGCACTTCCCTTTAAATTCTCTTTGAGAATATTAAGGTAAACATGTTGGTCCATGGTATTTTCTATTAAGACAAGATTTCCGACCCCAGCTGCAGCCATACAGCTCCTTCTTACTTACTTCTTCACCACCGTGTTTTACTGTCTTAATCGTATTTTTCGGACTTAAGTTATCCCCTCGCTTTCGCCATACTTTACCTCGTTCATCCGAGCCAAATACGTTGTATTGGGATTCGTCTGAAAAAATTACCTTGCGCCAAAAGTCCGGAGTCTCATTTGCGTACTATTTTGCAAACGCAATCCTTTTTTTTCTATTAACCTCACTGATTAACGGCTTCCTTCTAGGTACACGATAGTTAAATACGGCTTTAACGATGGCGCGTCACACAGTTTCAGAATGAACTATTTTATTATAGTACTTTTCAAGTTCTCCACTTATCATGCTCGCACTTATAAATGAATCTTGGGCTACCAAGAGCCTGATTTTTGTCTTATCCTGGCAAGTGAGTTTTGATGGACGTCCACTACGCGGCTTATTTTCAAATGGTGTTCGTTTTTAAAGCGCTTAAAAACGTTTTGAACGGTGGAACGGCTTCTAGAAATAATTTTCGATATTTTGGAGTACGATTTGTTTTGACTTTGATGAAGATTAATAACCAAGCGCCTTTCTTCTAGTTTAAGCTACTTTTCTCCCATTTTCTTGACTCTTTTTCACCAAAAAATTACACAGAAAATTTAAAAAATCTACCTCAAACAATTGCTTCGCGTAAACTGCATGGCTAACTGTCATAAAAAGAATTTACCGTTGCACGGTTGCTTAAAAACATAAACGAGTTGCCAAGTGTATAATGACTTTTGTGGAAGAGAATTTAAGAGCTAAACGTAATTATTTTTTTTTAGTATTTTTTTACGGCAAAATGTTTCCTTTCTTGTTATTGAAATTAAGAACAAAAGTTAATCTGCTAAATTAAGTTAAAAATTTGTGAAATTTTGGGTTATTGTTAAATTTTTCAAGCTTTGTACCTTAAAATGTTTACTGTACCATGACTTTTATGCTAACCAAATTTGTCGTAAAATAAAGCATGGGAGTTACACCACGTAGCGCAGCTAGTGTATATAATAAAAGCTAAAAATTTAATTTACTTATTTTTAAATCTATGTTATTTCATTTTTTAAATTTAAGATGAAACGTCAGTATGGTCACCTCAACCATTAGGTGTTTTATGTCTGATGCTTGAACTGAATGACTTGATAGTTTATTTGCATTAGCGATGTGTTTTTTCCCTTAATCATTCTTATTCCACAAGAAAAAGACTGAAGTGACTTTCATTTTGATTTATCCACAAAATTTCAAAAAATGTTTGTTCTTTTAAATGAACACAAAAAACTATAATGATTTACAATCATCCACATCGACAGAAGATTAATTTGGTTCTATCTAAGGATTGAGTGCCAAGCCAACCTCTTAACTTATAGCAGATGGTTTCATTTCATTAAATTGTTTCCTTGTAAATTTTACGATCCGAAGAGATTGGCGGCACATCCTTTCATCAACAGGAAAACAAAAATTAAAAAACCCCATTTCACTGTGCATCACACCGATTACGCAAAAGTGCATTTCGACATTTAACGAGTCTCATTTGGCCTAAATATTCATTTCTTAACATGTGGTCTCGAATAAGTCGTTCGTTCTTTCGTACGTTATTTACCTCCCTTCGTATGGGATAAGTACGTTCACGTTGTGTGGCTCAGTTTTTAATATTTTGCACAAACGATTTTACAGTCTTGTACCGTTAAATTGCATGCGGGATGCTAAAGGGAGTTTTGTCCGTCTATGTGTAATTGTGTAGTACTTATTTTTAATGCTCCTTTAAGATTGAAATGGAAAATAAAAATAAAAGCTCCATAGGCAAGATTTTAGCCCTGGCAATTATACTCATTAAAATTGTGGGTGTTTTATATCTTCGCTCTTTCAAAACAAGAAACGAAAAAATAAAACAAAAATTTCTTAGACTGTTTTGAAACTGCTTAAGCTAAAAGACGGAAAATGAATCGAGTCCCTTGCGATAGCTATTTTAAGAACAGAATATAATCACTTGGGCACACACATGTGTGCTTAAGTTCAAATGAGAATTATTCTTGTAAGGCAGATTTTATAATAATGCTTAAGATAATCTTCTTAACCTCATTTGAATTATATATATGTACCTACGATGCGATGCGCGATGTTGGCAGTTAAGAGTCTTTAATCCTGACCTAAATTACAATTTGAAGATGATGTCACGAGGCGCTCGAGGATTGTTGGTTGGTTATACTCGTACGCTTGAAAAGTGAAACAAATATCTTGATTCAATTTAAAAAAAAAAAAAAAAATGTGTTTACAATGGAATTCAGGCATTTTGAAGAACATAATTTTGAAAATAATCATAGAATTTAATTCCATCACCGTTAAAATTATAAGTGTTTGAGGAAATATTTTTGAATAAACCTTAAAATTAATTTGAAAATTATTCACATTCAAATGGTTATGAAATAAAATGTTCAGGGCTGTAATATAACGTTTTTTAAAAACAACGTTTTAAATTTGATATTTTTTGAAGTAAAAAATCAGTTATTTATGAAATAATCGAATGCACAATTATTTGCATTAAACAATTTAAGCATTTCAAAAGTAGAAAGAGTGGCTTTGAGTTTGCTCAACTTTTTCGTATTTAAATACTCCGATTGGTCATAACATAACGTCTTTCAAAATTTTATAAATCTACGATACTACAAAATGCCCAATTTTTTCCATTATCAAAACTATTTTTCACTCTATGCATAGAATTTTGACCAACCAAAATCTTTGGAAAAGGAAACATAAACTTCCCTTTGGAAGCTATTGCATTGTATTAATTTGTCAAATTGAAGATTTTTACAATTCTCTTGCTCGTGCAAGTTTCCTAATTTCCAAATCCACATACCATTTTAAAAAATGTAAACATTATAAAATAGGTATCTCCTTAAAAAATGAAACAAGAATTCAGCGAACCATTATTTTAATAGTAATTTTATGCAGAATTTTCAAACGTTGTTGTTCAGGAGCCTATTCAATTGGAATTAGCAAACCAAAATGAGCATAAATCAATTTGTATTAATTCAATCTTAAAACTATCTTAAAGCTAGACAAAAACTCATAAAACTAGCGTAATTAACCATAACTTACAGCTAACTTACTGGTCCCATACAGACACTCCAAGTTAAACAATAATACTTAATTCTAATGCCTTTCGGCCCTAAGATCTATTTTACTGTAATTCCATTTTATTTACAACTAATTTCAAATCTTTTTTCATTTTTACTTAAAAACTACTTAAAATTAGATCCTTAAAAGTCCAACGCACTAACCATCATGCCACGGGTACGGGTATTACAATGCAAACAATAAAGTAAAAATTGTAACCTCGAAAATTTAACGAATAATATTACTTCATAAAATTGTAGACTACAAAAAATGACGTTCTTGAGAGCTGAATTCATTTTTAGAAAACCCAGATTAAAAGTTTTTGTAGTTTATTTTCTCGATTAAATCTCTTGGTTGAATACTTTTTGAGGTTTTTTTAAAAGACAATTGGACTCACTTACAAAAAAATATCGTTTGACAACTTTTAGGGGTCAATCTTTTTCAATATATGTAGGTATAGAGGTAAAGTATTAAGACCTGCTCCCTAATCAAACAGTATGTTTTTCCAATCGGAGCCTTATAATACATCCATACAGTATTTCGACCTCAATACAAAAATGGTCTTCTTTTATTAAGCTTTGCGAAACTTTTATTACATAGAATTCCCATGCTAATCAACTGAAACTCAAAAGAACTAACTTTTTAACTCTCTACAATAAATTAGCCTAATTAATATGCAAAAGTGATTTTTCAGTGAAAGAAAGAAATATTCAATTGATTTCTTTCTTATTGTTAAAAAATAAAAGTTGTTGAAATTAAAAATAAACCAACCTAATTGCATAAAACTTTCAACAAGAGTCCTTAAACAGGAGCAGGTACAATTTTGTATACCTATGTATACAAAAAAATGAAAAAAGTTAAGTGGTTCACAGGAGGATTTATGCAGAATTTTATTGGTTTCTAGAAGGGCGCCATCTATTTGTCTTCTAAACCCAATTCGACGCGACGCGATCTAAAAATAAAATCAGAGATCGAAGTTGATTTGGAAATATTGACATAAAAATTGCCTTGCTCGATTTATTATTGTTTGGAGACATTAATTTCTGAAACAATAGGTTTTCCGAGAAAGTCAGATCAAAATCACATCAAATTTTTGTAGTTATTTACGCTATAAAACGTTTGAAACCCCAAACGCAAATAATAATTGGACGAATTACAATTTCTTAAAATTTAGCTCTTTACGAGAAAAACAACCAATCTTTTTGAAATCTTGAATCATTGAACCGTTTGTTAGTTTTTAAAACCTTTTAAGTCAAATTCTAAATTGCTTATCATGTTGCATTTAAAAAAAAAAAGTTGTAAAAAAGTATCTTGTGGATTAAAGTATTGGGCCTTATTTCTCCTAACCTTCTAAGTCCGCTCCTGTTCATATAAAACCAGCACTCAAAAAAAGTTTAATTGAATGAACAAAATGGTACAATAAGTTTAATTCCGCACAAAGAAAAAAATCCAAATAATGAAAACAAAATCTTCAAACTTTTAAGCAGAAGAAAAAATGTATTAAGCAGCTTTTCAAGAGGTTACCTTGGATGCAATGAAACTTACTTCAAAAGAGCTTAAATAAAAGCCACAAAGCATAAGGGAAGGGACTGAAGCGCGATTGAAACGAAAATATAAAATTATATTTTCAATATTAAAACCGTAGGAGTGCTGCCGCATTCAATTCATAAAGATCCCCGTACACTCTCTTTTCACTTATCCACAGCCTCTCATCTCGGTTCATTGGTTTTTCAATGCATTCATCTTTCTTTACCTCCTCCATACTCAAAAAAGTTAAATTATGTTAAGTTAAAGTTGAAGGCATACCTCGGGTTACCATCAAAAGTATAGAAATACCTCAATCTCATGCCATGACGTGTGGAACTAATAATAATAATATAACAGAAGCACATTGCAAGCAGCTCCATAATACCAACCAAGACCAACCATCACTATACCCAGACCTAGTTGAAGTTTGCTCTGTTATATACTCAGTACTCACTCGTTCAAGGAAGCTAGACTTGGATTTAATGTTTGTTGGACCGTGAGTATGTGGAGCACACCGGAAAGATTTCATATTTTATTTTATTTACTTTACTTTTTTTCATATTTTTTTCTTTTGGGCTAAGAGGCTTTGAATTTTGAGGAGAAGAAACTCTCTGGATGGCATGCAATTTTGCGATAGAGTCTTTTCTTTATTATTTTTCTTTTTATTATGGAAAATTTTAATCCGATTTTGCAGATGATAGAGCGTACATTGTATATGCAGTGGCAAAAGGGTGTTGGATTCTTTGTTAAAACGAAGGGCACTTCTTGAGTTTAATATAGAAGTTGTCTGGAAACGGAAGGAAAATTTATAAATATGTAATTTCAAGCTTTTTAAATTGGAAGTTTTGTCTGTGAAAATTAAGAGAAAATAAAGAGTTTCTGAAAGAAGACAACGTTAAAATCACAAGACTACTTGGACTTTGAGTAATATGCCAAATCTGATTTCTGGCATTCCAAATTAATAGGTAATGAGACATATTTTGCTGCATCTTTTTTAATAAAAGCGAAATAATATTCGCTTTACTTAAAAAAATTAAAGAAAGGAATTCACTTTTTGGAGAAACAATTACTTAATATTTAGAAAAATGATAACTATTAAAATGAAAATCCATCAACAATTAGTTGTTTAAAATCTGGGGTTAATATTGTCAATGATTTTCCTATTAAATTTTCGAGTTGATCGCAAAAGTATAAAATTCAACCTTTAATTAAAAAAGGTATTGTGTATTCTTTCTAAAACTTGACGAATAGATTAAGTTTTGGCAGCACTTAAAATAATTCAACTATCATATGGACAGTTTATTTTTCAATACGAATTATTTTGCAGAATTCAACCAAAAGCTTGAATTGTAAATATGATTTTTTTTTAAATACTAGAGAGATTTTGATTTTTATAAAAAGAAAACTCTTAAATACAAATTTTCAATTAACAGCTGTTGATTGTACAATACGACTTTTTTGGTTGTATAGCGTTAAATTCACTAATTCTTTTTAAACTTTTAAATTAAATTGTTTAAATTGAAATTTATTACAAATGAAAGAAAACACGACTTGTTGAAATAAAAGGTATTTTTGAATGAAGTGAGTTTCTTTTTACATGACATTAAAATCAACCAAATGTCGGCGTTCAGATTTTGATTGTTTTTAGAACAAAAAGTGGAACAAACAGTGACAAAACGAATTTTATTCATGGACAAACAAGACCTTCGATTTCAAAAATCTAGTACGGTTCCTACTAGGAACTACAAAATGCCTGATTTCATCGAACATTACATTCATTCTATGGTACACCAAGGTGTTTTAAAGCCCTTTGTAACACTCCAAGTTTATGAACTCTGTAAATATGAGAAAGAAGATTGGAGCACTTAAAAGCATAACACACCAAAAGGCTAGAAATCTATTGATATTCAAAACATCAGTAGACAAAAGTGCCATTAAATCAAGCGTTCGACACGCAAACTGTAGGTTAAATGCTCTGGGCTATCAGCAGAACTTCTACTACTCAAATCCCTGTAGACACTTGACCAATAGAAATCAAATCAACTGTTACAAAAGAAGTTGAAATCATATCAGTCTAAGCTATTTTAAAAGTGAACTTAAGCTTTGATCGCATCCGGTTTTTAAAATAAAGGATGATTTTTCAAAAGCTATAGGAAAGTTTTTCAAAAAAAAAAAAACATAAAATTCAGAAAAATGTATGAAATCTTTATTTGAATCGATAGTATGGTCCATATAATTTAATGTTTGAAGATTATTTCATGCAAATGTTGACCTTGACTGCGGCCCAAATGGTCCATCCGCTTAGACCAATTTTGGCATACTTTTTCCAACATTTCGGCCGGTATCTCACGAATAAATGCTTCAAAGTTGTCTTCCAATTGCAGCGGGCTTGTCTGTATAGACATGAACTTTAACATAGCCCCACAAAAAAATAGTCTAAAGGCGTTAAATCGCACGATCTAGGCGGCCAATTGACCGGTCCCGAACGTGAAATAAAATGTTCACCGAACTCGCCTCTCAATAAGTCTATTGTTGCGCGTGCTGTGTGGCATGTGGTACCGTCTTGTTATACCACATGTCATGCAAGTCAAGCTCTTGCATTTTGGGCAAAAAATGTTGGATATCATCTCATGGTAGTGCTCAACATTCACAGTTACGTTACGATTCGCATCATCTTTGAAGAAATACGGTCCAATGATGCCACCAGCCCATAAACCGCTCCAAACTGTCACTTTTTGTGTATGCATTTGTAACTCTTGCAATGCTTCTGGCTGATATTCACTCCAAAATCGACAATTCTGCTTATTTACGTACCCATTGAGCCAAAAATGAGCTTTGTCGCTCGCTGGAAAAAGCGCGCGATGAACTTTCTTATCAGAGCACGCAAGAGTTGTTCGTTTGTAAGACGATTCATGGTTAAATTAAAGACCAAACTGAAGATGTTTGACAGTGAAACAAAACACGAAACGTGCGTCAGCTGTTTAAACCAGTGTTGCCAAAAAGATAATAGCTAAAAAATCACCCTTTATGTCCCTTTGAAAAAACTAAAAACAATCAAATACCAAATAAATTAGTATCTTACTTAGTTTCTTTGAAATTTGATTAGTTATGAGTCTTTATTTTACTCCATATGAAGTTTTGAAAAAACCTTGAATTTAATACTTTCATAATTTTTAATTTTTACACATTATTTTTCAATATATTTCAAAAACTTGATATAATAGAATTCTTAAGACAACAGATTCTGTACAAGAACAAAACTTACCTTCAAACCATTTTGCCTTTTTCAGTTGAAAACTGTTTTAGTTAAATGGTAAGCGTTTCTTTCAAATTTTTGTAAGACAGTTGAAATCTACCAAATTATGAAGATTTTTCAAATATAATATGAAATAATATAAACATTTCAACAGAATATTGAAGAAGGGATTATAGATTTGGAAAACCATCGTGAATTTTATTGAAAAAAGCTACCTTATGAACTTAGATAGCCTTAAAAAGCCTCATTAATGAGTTTTTTCGAAATTTTAAAAGTAATATATCAAAAATCTGACGTGATTCATTAATTTTGAAGTCGGATTTGATATAGGGCCATCAAACCTCATTGAAAAAGTGTAATTTGATTGCCTGTAAGAAAACATTGTCCCAAAGGGGAAACGGAAACATAAAAACATTGACTACCATCAGTTCAGTGTAAAATTTGTTTTGTTTCCGGTTTGAAGTGTTACTAAGGTATAGGCCACTAAAACATTTCTCACCTCTCATAACTTCAGAAAGAACTCATCCCAAAAAATATAAAATATCGGGAAACTAACTTATCGAAAGAAATAGTTTTTGCATTCGATAAGTACGTTCAAATACACGAACCATTTCCTTAGATATATTATTTTCCCAGTATTTTATATTTTTATTACAATAAAAAGTATGATTTTAATAAAAATTAAATTTATATTCAATAAAATTCGCAAAGTCTACAGAAAATTTCCTTTCTTTTGACACCTTATTTGTTAAAATTGATTCAGTGTAAGATCCGGGACACATACTAAAGATTTTTTCATTGTTAATGTCAAAATATTGTCTCTAAAAGATAAAACATTTACTTATATACATTTTAATAATTAGTATGCATACTTAGCATTAATTCATTATCTAACAATTTTTTGTTTTTAATATATTTTTCAGGTCCTCCGAATCAAATCAAACATCCCATCATCAAAATCAAATAAAATCTAGCCATCGACGTATTCCATTTTGTGGATTAGATTCCGTTAAAGGAAATGACAATAATGGTTTACTAAATGGCACCGGAAACAATTTGATAATCAACAATAACAACAACAATAATAATATCAACAACATCCACAACAACAACAACAATAATAATGGTGGTGGCAGCGGTGTTGGAATTGGAATTGGAAATGGTGCTGGTGGCAATAATATTAATACAAATGGTGGCAGTGGCAATACGAACAATACTAACAGTTTTGGAAATGGTGGCAGTATTACCAATCCACCGTTATCCAGCTATAATATGACTTCAACCGAACAATTCCATTCGCTCGAAGGTAATGATAGCAGTTGCTGTGGTGATGGCCAATTCGAGGATGACTTACAGGCGCTTCTGCCGAATTGCCGGCAACTTTCAAGGGATGAAATCAGTCAGGTGAGTCATTTTAATTTAATATGAAAAGTGAAAATTTACAACATAGGTAGGTATAGTAACTTAGAGGTTAGATATGTAAAGACTCTGATGTGGACATAAACCTACACTTTATTGAATAGAATTGAAAATTTCAGACATTCGGAGAAATGTCTTTGATCCTTCCTTTTTTGAATCTTGTCTAAAAACGAAAAGGATATTTTCACACTCTCATTGTGTGTCTTCTTCTGATGTATTTCAAACTAAATAAGGGCATGTAAAGGACCCCCTAAATGATAAAGTTATTTTATAGAGATAATATTTTTATTTACATATGAAAATTGTTATAAAAAGTAAATATTTGTACACAAAGACTTCTGAATCACTGATTTGGCATCAGTGAGTGTGTCCCAAATTAATTAAACGGAAGCCACAAAATCTGTCCACAATGTGATCTTCCTATATACCTACCTTCGTATAATGCAACCCACCGGAACATCTTCAATTTAACTAAACAAACATCAAACGCAAAGAACCCCCATAATCATCATTATTTCAATTCTATATTTTTGTGTTGAATTGGTTGAATCTTGAATTGTTGTGTATCCTTAAAGGGGTGGTTTTAATCCAAAAAAGGATCCATATTCGTCTTTCTATATAATATTTAAACATTGAAATTTAAGCAGAATAAATAAACAAAAATGAATACAAAACTTCCTTCTTATTTTTCGGAAGGTGAATTCGATTTGCTTTTGTTTCAATTTGTTACCGTGTTTTATTTAACCTTGCTTATAATGTGACAGTAAGGTGCACAAAAAATATATAAATAAAATTAATTTATAGTTTTAACGTCTAAATTTTATCATACATTAGATTATATGTCAGTTAGGTTTGTCAAATAAATCTAAGATATTACTAAAAATGTTAAAGATTGTCCATTGAAATTAGACATTCCACCTACGACATTACACTGTATTTTACATAAAGACTAATGTAGGTTTTAAAGCTTTTAAAGTTCAGTTAACACAAGAACTCAAGTTGGTCAATCACCACCAACGTTACTATATTCGCTGCTGATTGGGTCTTGATGTGGATTGTCATCGAAAAATCATATTCAGTGATGATGCTTATTTTAACAGCGGACACTAAGCTAATAAGCAGAATTGTCGAATTTTCGACCTGAAAAATCTAAGAATGATTGTTAAAAAACATCTCCGAGAGTTGCTCTTCCAATCGTTGATTAAAGATCGTGGTATCGTAACCTTTAGACGTGAGAGATAAAATAAAAAAGTTAATACTCCACAACAGATTTAATTGAAGACATTAAGTCACAAAACTGCGAATTGGTCAGGAAAATTGTATACAATGAATACGGGGCTGTAACCATAACCTTAGCAGCTAATCGCAATTTCAATTTTATATGACTTATTAATCAGATTTTCTTCTTCAAAATAGTTTGAAATCTGAAATTTGTCGGCGTTGCATCTGACAGATTTGACAACTTTTGAAAAAAATTAAATTAGTACAATACAAGAAATATGTGTACAAGGAATTATCATGTATTTTAAAACATTTCGTCTATTTCACTTTTTCTATACTTATAAAGTTTTTGCCAATTTCCACAACTTAGTATGTTGAGCGTTTCGTCGTTTGTGAGGTGACTTTTCCATACACGTTCCTTCTGATCTTCATCAAAATATTGCACCTTCCTAAGAAGTGTAGTACGTCTTCTTTTTCCCTCAGAGCACATAGATCACAAAGTTCTGACCAATCACTCCTAACTAGAATGAAATAAAGATCAAGTATCTCTAATCAGGTTTTGAAGACAGTTGTAATCAGAACTGTTTGGTAAGCGGCATCGAAGTAGTTGTTGTTACTTGTTACACAAATTGTAGTTCAGTTGCGAATAAACGGCCCTCAAGCGCTCCATCTAAGAGCTTTACTTTCTTATTATGTTTAACCTTCAAACTAATTTTCTTAGGTAACCTATTTGCCTGGAGATTAAGAGTTTTGAATCCAGAGTAAGCTTGTATTTTGAGCATTGCTATGAGAAAGACCTGTTTCTAATGGCAGTTTATGGTCTAGTATTATCCTATGATTGACTTGATTCTCATGTTAAAAATCCTTGTTTTAACCATTTGAAAGTAACTGTACTCATTACCAATCTCAATGTCCTCATTTAAGAGCTTCAACTATTCGCTTCAGGCATTTCTAGCTCCTGCTTGCCTAAAAATCATCACTTTGGATTTCGTAGAGTTGATGTTTAGCCTCCCCCTCCATCTATCGTAATAGTCAGCTAGGCTTTTAATCATCAGTTTGAGCCTATGTGGTGTTTCTGCAAGTGCAACGATAGCATCAGTAAACATAAGTTGGCTTACCTACTCTCATTGTATTAGTTACGTTCGCTCTTCAAACAAAGAAAACTTCTTCGATTTCATCAATGTACAAGGCAAACAGTAAAGGTCTAAGATTACAGCCTTGTCTTAGTCCGATTTCTACCTCAAAATAATAAGATAGTTCACACCCATTGAATGTTGTGTCAGCATAAATGCTTTGGATTAATTAACCAAACTTCATTGACATTCCTCTGTTACACAACTTCTTCTTTCTATGGGCTGCCTTAAAACTTTTAAAAAATTATAAAAGTTTTCGTTTTAAGTGTAAGAAGCAATAATAGTAATTGTGAATTTAAAATATCCTCTTTGGAAACCTTCCTGATTTTAACTCAAGAGGTTGTTTTATAATCGGTTGTGCAGAACTTTAGTAAGGACCTTCATTGAAGCATTTATTAAAGAAATTCATTTGTAGTTTGCGGCTATCTGGCTGATATCGTTTTCTATTATGAATGGAAGGAAGTAAAGATCCATTGAATTCTATTTTCTTAACATTAAAGTTAACTCTCTTATTGCGAGACCATGTATACCTGTGAAATGGAAAGTAGGATCAGATATTTTTGCGTACCAGCTAAAAATGGCCTAGACTTCGATCTGTGAATTATAAAACCATGCTACAAAACGCTGCTATTTAAAACAGTCTTGGAAAACATTTTTTTAACAGCACTGTTAACCCATGGATTGTCTTAAATAAGGGTGCGCGCCAATTCAGACATTCTATATATGCAAATCCCCCTAAAGGGATGCATTTTGTCGAAAATTACCTTGTCGAAAACACACATTCTGACGTACATATCTAAAACCTACTTCATCTACATTTTGGGACACACACAAAAAAGTCATACTCGTACGAATATAAAGTAGCTTCTCTCTTTTATACTACCATCAACGACAAGCGACGGTCCTTAAGGAATATTGTCTTTCACCGGGAATGTTATACTTTACTCCTATTAGAAGGTATATATATCAAAGTTATAGAGCGACGAACATGGCTTCAGGGTGCTGGTCTTGACAAAAGGCAACAACCAAAAAAGAAATAATGGAATGGAAAAATGCAAATACAACGAAACAGAGATTTTTTGGAAAAAGGATGTTTTACGAGTAAGGATTGTATCCTTGTACTCGTATTTATGCAGCGCGCAACAAAAAGTAGTAAATCTCTTCCGAGTTCCGTCCTTTTTGTTCCTATCGTAGACTAAGGACTTCGATACTTCCAAAAAATGTACATAAAGAGAAACAACAACTGACAGACAGTTGAGACTTTGTTGAGTCTATATGTGATATCTTTTGTGTGTGTTTCTGTTGGCAACGGAACGGTATCGGTATCGGGCTTGGGTTTAAGCTCGGGAGGTATGCAATGTTTTTCCTTTCTTAAACTTAAAATGCTAAATAGATGATGCAGTTTTTTTTCTTTGGTGAAAGGTTAGTGTGAGAAAGGCAATAAAATAGACGGGTGTTAAAACGCCTAGAGACATTTAAATGTGCAATAAAAATTGGTTGCTATCTACGAGTATAAGTCGACGCCAATATGTATGCTCCTTTGAGATCCTTTTGTGACGAAAGTTACAGAGGGTTTGATTTGCTAAGGTTCGGGAATTCAACATAATACTTCGTATGTATGTGTAATTTAGTATTAGATTGATTGGTTTGAATTGATGGTTTTGAATTGCCTCAATTTAAATCTTAAAAAGAAAATAACGTGTTTACCCAAAGGGGGTGGATTTTAAAACCTAAGAAAACGTTGTTTATGAAAGTGAGTTAATCCTGTTTTTCTCAAAAAAAAAAAAAAAGCGCCAGCTTTTACTCGAATTTTTCAAATTCTTATTAATGAATTTGGACTTAAATTTACGGAATTCTAGGATGATATTGTTCTAAAGAGCTTGAATCGTTTCCGGATTATTAGCATAACATCTGTCATTCTAGGTGCTCTTCAGAAAAGCTCAAAAGGGGTAAATTCACACCTACGAGGTGGTCAATTAACGGCTGATAACACGACTTGTGTAAAAGATCCATGCCAAAATCCATTTCCTCGATTTCAGTTTAAAAAAACTCTGTTAATTGGGCTCTTATGCGGAATTCTTCTCTAGACTCATGATTCACAAAATTCCACACTCGGCTTTAGCAGCAGACGAGAACAATAAGTGCCGCCCACTAGCATACCAGTCTCACAAAGTTGCTTAAAGCAGGCGTAGTGAGCTTTTCATGCTTGACACTATAGAAATAAGTTTTATATCGCAAAGTTGTTCAAGCATAAAGCGACTCATTTCGTTCCTCGAAGGTATGCTTCTAACTTCCTGTCATTATAATTTCGAAAGGAAAAAAGCTATCACTGTTAAATTTATTTATGATTTAAATTGAAACCAAACTGGTTACCCACCCTGCATAAGGCCTACATCCTAAAAACCAGCCATTTAGCTCTTCTTCAATTGATTTTTCCTACACGCCAAGAACAATTTTCTTTATTTTTTCTGTAGGAAATCTTCAAAAGACAATCAGTAAGAATCGTTACCAAGAAGTGTGACACTCTTACCGCTCTAAATCCACCGGTTTGTCAGGACCAATCTATGAAAGATCGACAAATGATTTTTCTTTTTTAATTTACAATTCACTTTAGGGGAAGTTTGTGGTTGTTATACTTTCCCATACTTCTTTCTCATGGTCTAGAAGCATCAGCTTGATTCTTCTCAATCTCCGAACATTGTGTTGCACATTTAAGACAGTCTCCATTTCAGAGTTAGTATGGGTTTGCAGTTACTGATTGTGTGATACAGCGTGTTTTTTAACTTCTTCTGTAACCATTTCAAGGTCACGGTGTAGATCGAAGTGGAAATTACTATCTCATGAAGGCCTTTGTAGCCCCATAGTTGGACGCCTATTAGTCCAAACAAATTTCAGAAATTGCTTATATAACATTTCTTTTTTCTAGATCAGAGCTCTTTCCTATTAACCAGCACATTTTCTTTTCTTCAAGTTAAGCTCTTCTTATTTCTTTTTGATGCGCTCTTTCCATTAAAGCTTTGCGTCCAAAGTCGTACCAAGGAATTTAGTAGTATTGAAATAAGACATTTCGGCACTGTTTATAGAAATTGGAACACTTACTTTATCGACTGCATTTTGCAATTTTTGTGTAGCCTTTGCAACGGATCTGTCTGGCACCAATATGGCAGTATCATTAGCAAAGATGGCCATGATAGCGTTGGTATCCACTGAAATATGGTAGATAAATGAAACAACGTTGGTCCCATTACACTTTCTTGCGGCACACCAGCTTCTATTTTCTTTAGTTTAGAGTAATTGTGGTGGTCCATACTGAAAAGAGTCGGTTTGTAACATATGATTTCAGTATTTCAAAGTACCCAAGTCACAAGTGCTAAACCATGTCGAAGCCGTGCATTCTTGTTTTTCTTCAAGTACCTTTTCCACCACATCCGTAACTTGATTTACTGGTATATCGTGGAATGTTTACTTCTAAATGCATGTTTACTTCGAAATTAGTCTACTTTCTTCTTTTATTTTGCTAAGCCTTTTTAGTAACAGTTTTTCTAAACTTTTGCCATAATTGGTAAAAGCTTGTTGGTGGCTTCTCTTGTTTAGGTACAACAATGACTTCTTTAATTTTCCAATGATGTGGTACTTGTCTTGAAGTTTTTTTTAAGGATATTGAAGACATTTCTTTCAAAACCTGATCAGTGATAAGATGATGCCCTAGTGATTTTTATTAGATAAATTATGCTGACACATGTTTTGTCCGTCTTTGAGCTTGACAAAAGAAATTTCTCATTCTTTGTTCCTATCAATAAACTGTAAAGGATCTGTAACCTTTTTGTTGTAAGTGGTTTAAAAACTTTCTCGAGGTGTTAGCAAAAAAATCAGCCCATTTAACATCTTGAGATTTTATTGGTAAATTTTGTGTCTATAGTATCTTTTTAGACGCTTTGCTGCTTTCCATAAAGAGTATTCGGTAGAAGCATTATGTCGTCAAACTTTTCAGAAATCTACTAAGTGGAAAATTTTAAACTTTTTTACTTCATTGTTCAGACAATTAAATACTGTCTAATCACCGAGAAATTACGTAGCTTACCATTTCCTTCGAGCTCTTCTTTTTTCCGAAATGCAGCTCCTTTATTTTGACAGAGTATTTTATTTCTTTTTCTCTTAAGTTTGAAATAATTAGAGCACTTTCTTCCACAGCCCGTTGCAGATCAGCAATAATTTGTTGAACTTCGTTATCAATTTGTTGAATAATTTGCATGTTAAGGTTTTTAAAACATTCAAGCTTATCTCTGAATTTTAAATACATTTAACTACATATACAAGTTCTGGTATTTTGTTAGAATCAAATTGCCAACATGTTGACAAACTAGAAGAATAAGTCATTGGGTGTGTTTAAAATTGAAGTAACCACCAATAAGAAAGTTTTGTAGTAAAAACTTCAGGAGTTCTACATAGTCGTTTTCAAATGGAGAGCACCTCGAAGGGCAATAAATAGCTGCTAGGCTTAATTGTCGTTCAAATTCTTATAAAAATTGTTTTCTTCATTCTTGCCTCCATACCATTCACTAAAGGAATTCCAATTAGAAGTTTAATATTTCCTTTTAATTAGCTTGGATCCGTTTCAATCGTTAACAAACAGCAGCAATTTATTTGACAAACCCCTTTTTTAATCGATAAATCTACCCCTTTTTAAGCGTTTTTCTATCTCCCTATATTGAAAATATACAATACCCGTATCTCACTGCAATAATTAATCACTGATGGTAATGTGAAATATATACACTAAACTATACACATCCTAAAGAAAGGATGTAATGCACCCGTTCACAATTGACAAATCAATTTACCATAATTAGATATTCAAACAAAATGTTGAATTGCAGCATTTGCATTTTAAAACCCCGACATTAAGTCGTTTTTGAGGTTCTCTTTTCTCTATAATATAATGGTTATGGTATATCATCAGCTTGTCTGACGAGCTATCGCTATGTTGGGTTAGCTGATGGCGTCAGTCGAATGCTATTGTTGTTGGGTTTTCAGCTCCAACTCCATCTCCATCGAGTTTCTCCTAGAAAATTTGAATAAGTAATTTCTGTACCATGCCAGAAGGGTTGAAATCGTGCAGTGATATGGTAATGGTTGCCATAGCAACGTTTAACCCAAACACCAAACACGAAACCAAACCAGTAACCTAAAGCATTCCAAAAACGTTCTATACGAGGTTAGCCTTAAATTAAGAAATTATTGGACTCTTTATGTACATATATAACGGTATTGTAGTAATACACACATACAGACTAAAAGATTAAGAAGAAGAAGAACTTATTTAGTAGAAGTTTCAAATGAAGATGAAGAGTTCACGAAAAGTTCATCAGTAGTTAATTAAAAAACTGTTTAAGTATTCATTGCGGGATGCATGGTTTGATGGTAGATTTTACTCCCAAAGGTTTTTGTTGTTGTTGTAGTTTGCTTTTTGTTTTTCATTTTGCTCACTTTATTGCATTGCTTTTTGTTTGAAATGTGAAACTTTGAAAAACATTGAATTTCACTGAAAAAAGGGATCAATATTTGACGCTTTTGTTTATTACATTTAAATTTCGTGGGTAACCAAATACCAAACCATGACTCCCAAGTCCCAAATGAATATCAATAACACCCTCAATTTTTAAGCACCACCCCTGCCCAATTCTTCGCTCGAAATTAAGGCAGGTACATATAGAGAAATCGATGGCTTATGGTATCCGTTCCGTAGGTTGCGTTGTCGGTATATCGATTTTGTTCTTCGCTTTTTGCCAACATCCACTGGATCAATGTTTTGCATAGACAATGAGTGATATCTACGCCAACACTCACTCGAGAACTCTTAATTTACATTGTTTTCGGTACATGAACCTATACAACACCCCTCATTCCAAAAACCTTTTTAGCTATTTTATACCTTATGTGCATGTCTACATGGTTCAATCTTGTCAGTAGAGTCAACGTTTCTCACCCTCTGTGGTTTATGCCACAATATTTATGCCATTTCGGGTTTTGATACGATACGATGACTATGCTCCATCGAAACAAACCCCATGTAGCACCCCAAAAGCAATCTCAAACTCCTTGATATTTTGCGAGGCTGCTCTTTAGCACTTAGTGAAGGCATTCTTATCGCCTATATGTAGATATATGATGTCTGCTAAGAGATTGCCTCGATTTTGTTCTCTATCACACTTGTGACACCAAGTTGTAGGGTAAGGCCCGAACCGAACGTGACAACGGAAAAGGAAAAGGGTGTGATACTTGATATTCGAAAAATTGTCCTGTTGCTATGTCTGGACGTATGAATTGGTTTGTATTGAAGATATCCTGTGTTGATTCTGTGAAACTGTGATGGCATCTGGTTGTAGGATAAAACTTGGATGATGTTCTTTTCAAAGCAACAACAAAACGGAAGAAGGAAGATAATACAAGTTTGAGAGTTACCAGAATGGATGAATTGTGAGATGTCTTGAAGATTTACAGAAATAATATTGTAAAAATGAAACAATACACACTTAAATCCATTTCTTAAATTCAATAAAAAATTGGTGAATATTTCTAAGTCAAAGTTTGGAAAATCAAAGCACTTTTGCGATAAAAACTGTTTTGAGTATGTTAACAATATTTTGAACTGATTTCTCAAAAATATTATGATTGGGACATTCCATTCTACTTATCACTCTTCGAACATGTAATCCGGTTGCTCTTAGGTAAGGTTAGGTTATAGAGGCTGTTGGCCGAAAAAAGACAAGACACATAGACCAGTTGTTGGTCCGTCTTCAACACTCTTCAAATCAATTTTTGAAACAGTAGATGTTGGAAGTTATAAGATCGCTGTGATCATCATAGTAAAAATCTCCTGAGCGAAGTCTTTATCTTTGTGATAGAGGAAGACATGAAGTTAGAAAGGTAAAAACTCTCCTGTTCTTCTTCATTCATGTAATTCGAGAAGTTGACCTGTGAACTCAAAAAAAGCCGAGAGCGAAGTCCACACCAGGCTGGGAATTCGTCCGAAACATGACGCAGTATTCACCCCGGTGCACATATTGCAAGAATGGAGAGGGAAATCTAATAACCGATCCTTTAGGCATATTTAAGCGATGGAAAGTGTACTTTAGTGAATTGCTAACGAGTCAGCTCACTAAAGAAGTTGATCTCAAACACTTCGAGAAGAAGCCCATATGCTACTGCCACAGTGCCAACAAGCACAGAAGAGACTGTAAAAGCGCTCAAATAGAACAAAGACTTGGGAGCCGATGCGATGGCAAGCAACAATTCAACAAACTATAGTGCACGTATGGGAGCATCAAGAAATACCAGAAGGTAAGTGAAAAGGTATCATCTGCCCCATACATAAAAAAGTAGATGTCTAAACGTGCAGCAACTGTAGAGGTACCACGTTGTTGAGTAACACGTAACCTGCAACACACCCAGGCTAATCAATAACCTATCTATTCAAAGATGTCAAGACCTAAAGGCCACCTACGATAGCTTAGTCAGGGTAGAAAGTGAGGAGAGAATTCGGCATACCAAATAAATTGAAACAACTCTGTAGTTGATCATGACCAATATCACAGTCCACGCTGAAATATCCGGATTGATATCCAGACCAATAAACATCTACAATGGACTCTGACAAGGGTATGGTTTGAAAGTTTTCTCTTTAACGTGATTTTGTAGAAAGCAATCCGTGGCTCTGGAAAGAGGGACCATCGTCACTAAATCCAGCCAGATACTGGCTTACGCAGACGACATTCGACATCATCGGGAGAACCGAACAAGCTGTACACGATTTCTTCATCCAAATTGAGCAGGCGGCGCAAAATATAGGACTGCACATTAGTGAAGGAAAAACAAAGTATATGGTGCCCCTAACTGCAAGACGAACAGTTGGTCAAGCAATCGAGGAAGCCCAGCATGAATTTGAAGTAGTGCCATCCTTCAAACATCTTGGGTCAATAGTAGCAGCCGATAACAACATAGAAGAAGACCTTTTAAGTGGGTTCGGAAAATTGTTGAAGGCCGATTCTGGAGAAGCGACAATCATGAACTGTATGACAAAAATTTGGCTCAGTAGATTTCGGTGGGCTGGCCACCTAGATCGTCTTAACGAGGAGGAACCTTGCCCGGAAAGTCCTTTGTAGTACATTTTATGGTAGGCGATAGCGTGGCAGATGATGTTAACGGTAGGAAGATGGCGTAGACCAGGACGCCCGAAGCTTTGGTGTGCGCTACTGGATGGATTCGCCTCGCGATTGGGATAAATGGTGATACTTCTTGACTAAGGCTAAAACCGGATCCTTTCTGTCCAGCCGATAATGATGATGACCTTTTTTAGCGAAAGCTAAGATTGGCCGCTTTAAAAAAAAATCATGGAAATGGCTTTGCTTTTCGTTGTGTCTGATATTGGACCTCAATTTAAATGCATTTGCAATTTTAAAAAGAAACTTAACGTTTTAGAATCTTAAACTAAATGCATTGAACTGAGAGAAAGGATAACGTCTGGCAACTCCTGGCAAAATTAACACACAAAAAAGAAGGGAATACCTATAGAAAAGATGTGGAATGTTCATGAGTCACCGTCACCATGAGATTCATCGAGTTCCGCAGCGCACTCTTTCCACTATATATTTTTTAACATACCTCACGTATTCAACGCGACGGTGAATAATGTACTTTTACTGGGGTATCAATTTACCGCCACCGTGTCGCTTGTTGTTTTAGAGTTTTGCAATATTTATCGCTCACACATCGCAGGATGGGTGACTGGGTTTTTTCTTCCGCGTACCGCTGCCGCAATATACATTGCAGTAGTATACAAATACAACATGCTCGCTTGCATTGTTCGTGTTGTTCATGCGGTGCGGTGTCTCGATGTCTTCTGTTTTTGTTCACCACCGATAATGGTCCACTAAATAATCCAGGCACGACAAGTTTTTCTCCTGTCGGACAAGTTTTAGTGGTGTTTTTATTTTATTTGTTGTTGTTGGTCTTTACTCCATTATCTACTCTCACCTTTGAACTTGACACTAGCGCCAAAAAAGCTTCTGGCCCGAAAAGAACAAACAACAAATTCAAAGTCTAGCCACGACCCTGAACTATCGAAGCAAGTTTGTTTGAACGAATATGGTTGGGTTGGGGTTTCTATGCTCATCCTTGCTCAAGGCTCCATTTCCCGCGGGAGGATACTCGCATTAGTAGTAGGTATGATGTTTTCCTGCGGTACAAATATTTGTTCCGCAGCCGCAGCCAAAAATTGTCCCACACCGGAGATGAGTTTATTTTTTGTTTTATTATCACACATGTCTTCCCATCCCCCTACCCTTTCCAACAGAATCCACTTTACCTAACCTCTATAGACTACATTCAGGTCCAGGATATGGGAAGGATAAAAATGTTGCGCGTTAATATTTAATGTTGCATGGTATCCGTTTGCCGACATGGTGGTTAGTAAATCATGTCCGTTGGCGTTGTTGGTTGTGGAAGAATGTAGAATCGTTTTAAATTTTTGATGGCCATCGTCATCGAACCAGGATCGACAAAAAGCTATAGTTTGTGTTTTTGTGGTCCAGGGATGTGCTCAGGTTCAGCTCAGCGATGCTGTGCATTGAGTAAAGTGTTTTGCGACAATACTTTCTTTTTTTAAAGTAATAAATTGTCTGCCTCCGTTTTTCTGATTGGTATGGTTTTTATCTCTCCAACGGATGAATGCAAGTGAAATTTTGATTGATGGCATGTTGAAAAGTTCGTTGTTGTTTTTATGTTTTGTTTCCTTGCTTCAACGATACATGAGTTTGCTTTTAGAATTGAAAACGAAACTATTAAGAAATAAGCCAGGAATAATACATTTTGTGTGGGCTTATTTCAATAAGGCGATTGTTTGAAAAGTAATGTTTGTGGTGTTTGTGAGTGATGAAAATGCCTAAAAAATGGACGAAAGCTGACAGTTTTTGTAAATATAAAATTAATATATTGTGTATCTACTTTACGTATGTTGCATATTTATCGCAGATCAAAAGTGTCAAGACATTTTAGTAGGCAAGTGATAATAAATTTGCAGGTTTCAGTAGAGGTTGGGCCATCTAGTAGTTTTTTTTTTAAGCGTAAGTTCTTTTGACACTGACAGCTAAAGTTAAAGTGGCTTCTGTATCCGAAATCGTGAGACTAAATTCACAAACATCAAGTCGATCTAAACTTGGTTGAAGAAAAAGAGAGCAATTGAAGCACGCCCATCCACTTCATAATTTCTTCGCTGTTTGGCCCTTAGACCAGCTCGAATTGGGCAATGATTTTCGGCGATAAAGACCTTGAGCTTTAAAGGGTTCATCTAGAAGTGACCTTATGTTGCGAAGCTCTACCGGTCGTCTCTCTACTCTAATATGCGGTCGTCCGGAGTCCTCGCACTCTTGCCTTCCTCATCTCAGTCATCTATGAGTGGAAATATAGTGTTGGCTGTGGATACCCAATAATTATGGAAACATCCAATGGCATCCAAGGGATCTGTTAAAAATCTATGCGCCTCGGATGCAAGAGGTGTAAAATAGATCTCGCTGCTCAACAAGTAGTGTAAACGTGCATTACCACGTACCGGGGTATCTTGCTGCTCTAGGGAAGCTGATCAACCGCTTTTCTTTGACTCCGACAGTGTAGGTAGGCCCACCGTGGGATTAAGTCTTAAATAACAGATGGTAACGTTATTCCAACTTCAGTTTCAGTTTCATGCGGATTATGCAGTGGTGGCGCCATTGGATCATGTTTTTTTTTGCGGAAACTAATTTGGGAACAACGTTTCAATCAACGGTGGGCTTTAGAAAACCATTTTAACCGACTTTTTTTTACTGGAGTTGAAATCATGGATGCAGGAAAGTGGGTCATGCAACATAGCCTTATGACCCAACCGAACATTTGCACTATAAATTCACAGATCGTGTTATCAGCTATTTCGGAGACCTCGGAGCTGCGATTTGACAGCTTTTTATATTTTTTTGTTTAAAACCGTGAAGGGTCAATGTTATGTCAATAATTTGTAACCGATTCGAGCAGCCACTAGAAAGATTTTGTGTTTCATAATCAATGATAATTTTTACTCTTAATATTAAAACTATAATGCTTAAAATATTTTGTGCATTTAATTGTATTTTTAAAAAGTATCAAATTGTGCATAAATCTTCATACTTGCGAGCAAGAACTGTCATACTCCATCAAATATTACTGAGATATCAATATTTTATATAGTTTGTCTATTATCTAGACACTTCCGGAAAAATGTCGATTCTATCAAAATTGTTGAACAAAAAGAGATTGGAAAAAATGGTAATTTTTAAACATTTTGCCTTCATTTCGACCTATGGAAAATTGTAGATTAAAAGATTGATCCTAAACATAAAACAAATAAAGGCATGTACATATGTAAATAATCTTCAACTAACAGCTACAACCAAAACAACGAAGTAATAAGGGAGTTTGCCATATCATGCGGGAGCAGACAGTCTATCAATAGGTTTCTGAAAAAACCAAAAAAAGCAACCCCTAAAAAATAAGCCAAGCCTTTAGTATTTGTTTGTATCGTTTTGTATTGATGATGGTTTTCCCCTTACCACAGTGTTTAATGACATTTACATCAGGTCTTTTGAAAGATTATACGTACATACAGAGTATTTGGAAACATGTTTTGCCAGCTCCTGTCAACGGTTGCCAGCAACCAAATAATACCGTCTGATGCTGTCAATTATGTTTTGTTATATAGTAAAGGAATAGGTTAACGCTTCCTGTCATAATATTGACAGTGACAGTGACACAAGGTGACGATAATAACTGCTGTTGCTTTAGCTTCCATAATTCTATACCAACTCACTTTCCATTAATTTTGTGTTTCGCTTTACAGAGAAAAACTTCCAATCCTCCAAATTGTGACAAACATGTTAAATCATTTTTCAATCAACGTTTAGACTTTAGACATCTCGTTCTTGCATATCGCATCGGTGATGATGTACTTTTAGAGCTTTTTGACTTTTGTTTTGGTATTCTCTGTTTTCATCTTCGACAGCGAGCGAACTGCATATAGCTTACACCCCTCATCATATTACTTATTCAAGACTTGTCCCTCGAAGTTTATACTAAAAACCTCAATGATGATGAGACCAGAAGGCGCCATCCATCGCATCGCCAGGATAAATCGCTAGATGACTCAAACAGCAGGTTCCAATCCAACCCCATTGCTGAAATATTTTTAATCATTCCAGAGATAGAAGAAGAGTATATGTCTGTCTATGCTCTGTTGCTCCTAACAACGCATACCCTACCCACCACACAGCTAGATGAAATGCATGTAGATTTGAATCCCTTTCAAATTGCCCAAGGGTTCATAATGAAAATTCCCCCAAGTCTGAAAAAAGAGCTTAAATGTAAAAAAGACGACGACTTCTTTGATTTTTCTTTTCACCATATTAAAGATATTTTTGAACATTTCTGAGAAGAAAAAAGGAACCGCTGCTGGTACATTTGTAAATTTTTCTAGGGAGCAAAAATCAATAAAATTTACTAAGGATATGTTCGCACCACCATCGAGCGTAAGAAAATGAGGTGGCGTCTTTTTTTTTGTATTGGGAAAGGAAAAATACGAGTGAAAGCGCGTTTAATTGACATAACCGGATGTTCATGGCTGTTGGGGAGTTTTCTTTTCTATATTTTATTTTATAAAAATGTCTCTCAACTTAATTTTGAAGTGTTTATTCGATTAAAATTGCTCGAGCATGGACTTAAATTCAAATGGAACGGAAACAGCTGGTTACCTATTAAATTCTACCGATTGGGTGGGATATCATTTAGGAATCTTTTTGTGAAATGTTTGTTAAAGTTGTTGACTGCTTGGATGTTGATAAAAAGATTCAATCCTTTAATGCAAAGCGGATTGAAAAGAAGTTTTGCAAAAATTAGATTCAAAGAAACCAAAGTAAATAAATAAATCAACATTTCCTTCCGAATTTTTGGAAAAACTTAGTTTAGTAAGTTAGGAGTAATATTTAGTACCATTGAACAAAAAGCTTTTAAATTCCAATAGAGGCAAAAGCACATATTTCAAACTTTAAGAAACTAAGTATAGTTCAGGGCCTTCTGTTGTTCAGAAATTTCATTGTTCGTTGAATATTTTGCATTGGTGGTGAGCTCACTTACTTACTTCATCGGCCTAGTCAACTACTCCGTCATCTCTGACACAACTGGAATCCGGTCTTGGCCTCGTTTAACATGTTTCTCTACCTTTCACGGTTGTTGGCTGACGCTATCCAGTTGCGCACACCAAGGCTCCTGGTGTTCTGGTCTACGCCAGTGGAGGTCTTTTCGGAAGGGCTTCTCTTCGCTCATACGTTCTACGTGTCCAGCTCACCGCAGTCTAATCCGCTTTATCTTTGTGGTTATATCATATTCGGGCTTTATTTCGTGTAACGCATTGTTATACCTTCTCCGGGATTGTCCTTCTCCACAAATGGGGTCAACTCTTCTCCGTAAGACTTTTCTCTTAACCGCTGATAAAAGGTTAAGGTGTCTTTGACTGGGCAGTGGGCACCAAGTTTCTGATCCATAAGTGAATACTGGCAAGACTATAGTAAGATTTTGGATTTAAAGGGTATTGATAAGCTATAGTATAGGTTCTGTTGCATTTGAGCAGACGCCCGCGTATTTCTTCTTCCATGTTATTATCGATAAGTTAATTATTGAACAACTTCAAATTCGTGGATCACTTATGATTTTGGGTTTACAACGTTTCTCGCAGACGAAACCACCATATACTATATTTTTTCCTCACTTATGTGCAGTCCCAGGTTTTTTTCCGGTTGCTTAATCTGGATAAATGGCTTCTTCCAAAGATGTCAGTGTCATCTGCATAAGCCAGTAGTTGTATGGACTTGATGAAGATTGTCTCTTTAGAAGATGTTTCAGATTCTCAGATTGCTTTCTCCAAAGCAATATTTAAGAGTGAGGCCAGCCAGCCCATCCTCTTGCCGGAGTTCATTTAAGATGTTGACAGCTTTGGATAGCAACCTGGATACCTTTATTTGGCTTGAAACGCTTTAGTTATGGTCATCCTAAGCATAGTCTTATAGTTTATTTGAGATGTCGAATTCTCTCATGACTGTATAAAGTCTTACCCTGGTTTACTGTCGTAAGCGGCTTTGAAGTCTATCAACAGATGGTATGTTAGGATGATAAATTCTAGACATTTTACCATCACCTGCTAAAGGGTAAAAAGCTGGTTTGAGCTTGCCTTTTTTTTACTAGCTGGTTTAACTCAGAGAAAATGTCGTATAATTGTGCAAAAGAACCAATTAACACCTAAAGCTTTGCTTTGGTCACACACGAAATATAAAGCGGAATAGATTTCAGAATATAAAGGATAAGCAGTGCCTTTCAAAAGACAATTAAGTTTTAAACCCTTCATATATAATTATAACTTATCATACTCCATTGTTCCATTTTTGTTTTGTTTTTTTTTGTCTAAAATACAATTCAACAGACTTTTAAACCCATTTTGACTCCATTAAACAAATTACGTATAGCAGACGGTTTTTTTCCTTTTTTGAACAAACTAAAGTGCAAAACAAAAAAAATCGTCTCTTCCAACTGTGCTGTCTCACTTCTCGGACACTTCTGACAACGACGATAATTTGTCATCTATTTCTGTATCCTCTTTATATACTCAGCAGCAGTCGATGATGTGCAAAATGTTTCCATTTGAACGACCGACACGACGACAACAATTGGACATTTTCCTTTCGAACCTAAGTTCTGTGTAGGATGCTTTATCATCAGATGAAATTAGATTAAAGTAAAAGCATAGAGGAGGTTTATATAGAAGCTAAAAAGTTTTTGGACACACATTTTTAATATAATAATAAAACTATCTCTAACGTCATCTGGGTTATCAATTTTCGACTAGAAAGTTCAACACCAGCCGTTTATTTTTTTTTTGTCAACATATGGAGGACGAAAAAAGAAAAAATATTAGATACATAGATAGATAGATAGGCTCTTTATTCTTTCATCATCTAAAAATATAACTGCCGTCTGCCTGAAAAACAAACGGATATTATCGAGAGAATGTTTTTGAATAATGTTGTTATTTTGAAAACCTGATTGATTTTCTCTGCATTTTTCGAACGAATGTCGTCTTATGATGCCATCACTTTACAAACCACACAAAACTGTCACTCTCTGTTGGTTTCTCGACAACAGCAATAATATGCGGGTTTTTCGAGCCTTAAATTCCGCAATTTATTTTTCTAGCTATTCTAAAGCCTAAACTGTGAAGCGATAACTATGCGAATTGTCGTGCGCCTTCAACTGCTAAATCAATAAGATCATGTAATCGAATAATCTGGACTCTATATTTCGGCCTGAACTTAAAAAAAAAAAGTTCATCAATTCTAACTTTCTTGCTTATCCGCCAACCGTTCCATGAAGGGTCTAAGACCGAAATATGGCGTTCCTTCATTGTTTGCGGTCTAGTCTCTTGCAAGCTCCCTTCAGTCGTTAAGACCAAGCGATTTTGCATCAATAACCGCCTAGTCCCTGTAGTGGAGTTTCGGTCTTCCTCGTCGCCTCTAACCTGGGGCTGAGGTTCGAAGATTTTCTTGGCTGCAGCTTTTCTTTCCATTCGTTTGAAGTGGCCGATCCAGTTCTTGTGCTGCTCTAGAACTAGGTTCAAGACATCACATAATAGCGTATCTCCTTGCCTGAATCCTGTTCATGTCTGGAGTAGCTCGGATGAGATGTTACCCATTTGCACGTTGCAGGGCATATTTTATAACGCCATGCGACATAGCTGGATCTGTTCTTTCGCGATCGCCGATCCCAACATCGCGGCTTTGAAGTCGATGAAAAGATGGAGGGTTTCTACTCGAAATTCGGTGGTTTTTTTCCAGAGCTTGTCTGATTGTGAATATTTGGTCTACCGTTGATGTACATGATCTAAAGCCACACTATCATCCCTGCAAATCATAGTGTTTCATAAATGTTTAAGAAACTCATGTAATATGTTGGATATGATCTTGTAGGCAACATTTAGCAGGGATATGCCTTTGTAATTTTTGCAGAATATAAGATTGTATTTTTTTTGTAGATTGGAAAAATAGAGTTTTTTGAGAGTTTTGTCATCAGAAAAGCTTTCCTCTTCCTACCATATTTGAAGAGTTGCGCAGGTAGAATGGATGTGTTGTTCTTTACCTTGTTTATAGTTTTCTTTATCTCTTCAGTACTGAGCTATGGAGCTGGATCTTCATTGACTGGACTCATGCTTCTTTGTTCTTCAATTGCTTCCTCTATACGTAATGCCCGTTCAGCAGCTGCTTTAAATGCTTGTTATACACGTCTACAATTCCCTGTGATTCGGTAACTAGGATTCCTTCGCTGTTTCGAAAAGTCTGCGTGCCGGTTCTATAACCAGATGCTATTTGCTTGGCAGTTTTGTAGAACCTCGAAATACCTAGCTGAAAACGTGATGCTCTTTTCTTTCTTAGCAGAGTTTTATTCCCTTTGTAACGAACTTATCTTTAGCTGCATTTTCATTCGTGCAATTTCCGTCTCCTGTTGCAATACCGCGCATTCATCATCATACTACATAATCTTTTTCCTTGGTGGCTGATAGCTTAAGGTCTCGCCTAGTTCCTTACTGATATCCCGGTACTGGTTCCACTGGTTGTTGACACTTATAAATGGGAGCACAAGTTAGAATTTCCTGTTAATTCTGGAATTCTTCTGTGAATTTCTTCCTTTGGACGGTCCTTACTTAATTTCGTTGGAAAGTCAGGCTCTGAACTTTGTCACAACAAAAAAATGGTCAGAGTCGACATTTGCACCTCTAAAGGCTCGCACGTCATTCGCAGATGTTAGATGCATGCCTTGCTTCAATAAGAACGTCGTCGAATTGGTTGGCAGTTCTCCAGGTTGATGTGTTGTGTACCCTTCGAACTAGTGCTACTTACGTAATACTTTATGATTGAAACGAAGCCTACTCTGTATATTTAAAAAATTAAGTCTTTCGAATACTTTAAAATTTGATTCAAGAAAACCGCTTTACTTGGTCCCTTTTTTACTTGCGACATATAGGAACTACATATATATGTATATGGCAAGTTTTGCATTCGTGCAAAATTTCGAACTCAGATTTTAATCAAACATAATATTACGATGGTAGAGAAGTCGAAAAAAGTGGGTCCCGCGATTCCGTCCGGTCTGTTTTGCTGTCTGCCCACGCTCCTACAGCCTAAACCATTGGGTCGATTGAGTTCAAACTTGGAAGTTAAGGTTTTAAGCAGATTCGCTTTAGGCGTTTTTTCATTTTTTTTAAGACCAAAACTAACAGTGGCCCCATACAATTTTTTTTGGTAAAAAAACGATAATTCGAACTTTCTCAAAAACAAACCGATAGATTTTTTTTTAATTTTCTCTAAAATTTTATTTTTTAACTTGGCTTCTTTTAATAAGAAAAACATATTTTTGTATTGCTCCGGAAAGGTGCCGCTCATAGAACCGTTATTTTGTTTTTTTTTTTTTAATTTTCTCAGCAATTTATGAACCGATTTCAATAATTTTTTTTGAACGAGCTCTTATATCGCCTTAACAATATTTTATTATCAAAATTGTAATTTTTGTTTGTTTGGATTTTTAAAAAAATATTGAATTTTTTTTTCAAAATTCTATATCTCAAAAACGGGTCAACATTTTTTTAAGAAATTCAAATGTAGAGCGTATATTTACAATCACTAAACAACTGCATACCAAAAATATTTTTAGAACAAAATTGAAAAATTTTATATATAAAAAATTAATTTAAAAAAAAACCGCTCTAACAATTTTCAAATAAAAAAATTGAAAAATCAAGGGTTTATTGATTTATAAAATTGCATTTAAATTTTTGAAATCTTATATACATAGGTACTTTTTTAAACAGAGCATACAGGAGCAAGTTCGTGCGACCCAGTCGTGCATTTTATTTAGATAAGGACGCGTATACTCGTAATACGTTTCGGGGTTATTCGTTCGGCATATTTTTTAAAACAAATTATAGGAATGCACATTTTATTTGTTTTTGCCTCCAGTAAAAGAACCTTCATTCTATACCTCACATTCTCAATAAAATGAATAGCTTCATGCCTTTAAAAGAAGAACCCTTAAGTAGGTATGTACTTAATCTTTAGGTACACTCAAATGTCATTTGCCATTTAAACCCGGTGTCTCTGTCTTCCTCAAGGGCATATCAACTTTTCTACATCACTGTGATGTCTTCCCTAATAATAAGCATATATGTACCTTCATAGAAAGTAGATGATGATAAATGAAAGTGAAATAATATAATATCAAAAAGAATTCCTTAAACACATTAAGTCTACCTTTTTCCTTCTTTATTTTTATCAACTTCTCCAAATTTATATTTTTATCCTTTGCAATGGTCTTTCTCTATGATTTAAAAATATGAAAATTTAAGCTTTATCAAAGGTCTTCGCCCCCTGTGACGAAAAAAAAATATTTTCTTATTTATAGAACATAATATTTCCTTAGGGTGGAAAGTTCATCAATAATAACATTTTCTGTTTAGAAAATAAAAATATACCTAACTTCCTTAGCAAAATTAAATTTTAACCCCCAATTAAAATGAAACCTACATTTTTTGTTGATCCTCCTCAGTGCGTACTTAAATATATATTTTTTGACGGAAGGAAGTTGGCAATGCGATATAACATAGATAAAAATATAAAACCTCCTTCGATGCCCAAAACTCAGCCAGTGATAATTTTCAATTTGATTATCGCAAAGGTCTCGTTTTCCATAAACAACAAATCTTTATGATACAACAACCAGCAAGGTGCATAAGGCTGATGCTATTATAAAGCTACTCATATATCTAATTCCGGCCAGCGAAGCAAGGATAACTCAATTAGTAACACAGAATGTGGCGCTGCGGCAGTCGCGATGGTTGTGGAGTTCTCAGCGTACTGCAGGACTTTTTTGTGTGTAGCTGTGTTTTTGAGAAAATTCTTTTTTTAAGGGCTTTTTGTGGGTTGGCATTTTGACCTTTTCTTCCGCGAATTCATTTCTCTTTGATATTCAAAGCGACACGAGATTATTAGGACTATTGTTGGTTTTTGCAATCCTTGAACTTGAAAGGTATCCTCCAGGAAATATTCTCCTAAACAGAATTTATTATACACCCACAGAGCAACAAGCATTGTGGAGGCGGCTAACAAAAATAAAGGTGAAAGTGTGTAGTATACATACATTATGTAAATGTCGAGGTATCAAGAAAAGCTGAAAATCCTTTTAAAAGGATTTTTATAGCTCCCTCTTTATGGAATACATGATTGTATGTATATGTATTTTTTGTGTGTTCTGTATATAAAGTCAGCATCGAGGACGATTGATTTTGATTTGTGAATTGATACATGAAGGTATCACTGAGATGTTCAACGATCTTACATTATATAGGTAATCCAAAATAAGCTTTTCTGGGGATTTGTAGTCTTCAATTTGATGTATACCTAAATCCTTTATAGAGTATATGCATACATATAAAGGAAAAGACTATTTGAATTTTTATAAGTATCCCGATAGGAAGAAATTATGCAATTTTTTTATGAGCACTTCTTGATATTAAAGGGGTCTATAAAATGCTGTACTTACACGTGTCATATATGTGCCGTCAGTATAGGTAGATACGAAAGTGTTTCCGATTGAAAGTCCTTAAATGTTAAGTGCGGATGTTAGATATGTACAAATTGCAAAGAATTATTATGTACTTTCAAGTTAAATTCCCACTGAGTAGAAAATTACGTATAGACCCGCCCTTGACGCATATAGAAGGTACAGAAGTCTTAAGTGACGTTTTTGAGAAACAAAAAATGTAATAACTTTGAGAAGAATATAAAAATGTCGTATAACTGTTTTTGCTTGTCAAAATGAAATTTATGGCTATAAAATTTAGAATATATCAACATTTTGAAAAGACTACAGTTTCATATCACATCCTGTAAACAATTTATAATTTTGAGCACAGCAGTGGAATTTTAATTTAAACTTTAAATGTTTGAAACGTCCATTCATGTTTATCAACATAAACCAACTCTTTAGTTATTTTTGATATTGGCGTTTGGCAGATATCTTTAAAAAAAGAAGTTACTATTAACTTTTGAAATCAAAAATGGGAATCCTAAACACAAAAACAATCTTAACCTGAACCCCGCATTTCTTTTAAAACCTGTGAGAACATTTTTTTTTAATTTTAAAGGACTTGCTTCTGTGCCAAATTACACGTCAAAATATTCGTTAATGTTTGAGATAAGTTTTATAATAAACTATTAAAAAAACATTAAACAATGTGATTCGATTAAACTTTGTGTATGTGGTACAAATTTTTAAAATAGGGTCGAAAACACCTTTAAAACGCGGGACGGCTAGGGCGCCCGACCCATCAAGTAATTATCACTTACTTTTCTTTTTTTTTTAAATGTAACAGTGTTAGGGATTTACTTAAAGACTCGCTGAAGTCTCTGTTTGGTTTTAAAAACTTCTTGAAGAACTTCACGGACGACACATTATCGGGGCTTAGTAAGAGTGCAAAGCAGTTGATTTGGCTCTGAAAACTTGGGAAATATTTAAAAAGGTCTGCGAGTATTTCAAAACAGGAATCAAAAGGAAGTTGGAGGCTAATTTCTTGGTCCAGCATTGAAAAAATAGCCCACTTCCATTTTATCTAAGAACTGTTCAAGAGCGCTGAAGGTATTCTTGGCGTTTGAAATGAACGTGCTTTATTAGTTTTAAGTTTGAACTTTCGAGTGTTTAGAAAGTGGCAAGGAACTCGTTTTTGACTTCTTCTTCTGGAGGATGGAATGCTGGGCTTGCATCCGAAGTGCGTCAAATGTTCCGCGTTGTATTTATTTCTCTAGCTTCACTAGTTGGTCATGTAATTTTATAGAATCTCTGGTTATTATGACGTTTTTTAATCAGACATTCGCGATAGTCCTCGGAGAGAAGGATTATTTTTTAGAATTAACAGAAGTATTGTGCCAAAATACTCTCATTATTGTGAGCTATACAACGTCAACTAAATCAAATTATTGGTGCTCCAAAATCGTCGATTGACAGCCCTTAATATTGTTGAAATATTAGAAGGATCAGTCAAAACCTTCCGAAAAATTAAATCTCGATTGGTCTTGAAAATTTCCCATTTCTGCACTCGTAATTTGTGATCATATTGCATTAAACTTAACCAATGTCCTGACATCAACCCCGTATTCAACTGATCTAGCACTTTGTGACTTCTGACAATTTGCTAAACTTACAAAACAGCAGAAAAAAGAAACGAATTAAAAACTGTTCCGGAAAAAGGCTTTTCAACATGTTTTTAAAATTGGAAACAAAAAATTTGGGAAAATTGATTATCATTGGAGGGCGGGGGGAAGTTGATTTAAAAACAAATGTCTGGTATTTTTGGCTAGGTATTTGAAATAGGTGCTTACTATATTTTTTTTTTTTTTTCAATTTAACAAACTTTTCTAACTATTGTTTCAAAAATTTAAAGTATTGAAATAACTGAGTTAATGAGTTAATAAATGAGTTTTTAACTATTCTATAATTGGTATTAAACTAATCATCAAAGAATTAAAATTTTAGTAAATACAGGAATTTTCAATAAGAAGTTTTATCTTAAAACGCACATAACACGTTGAGGATGTGGAGGCATCTCAACAATTATTTTTGGATTTTCCGAACAATTCTGTATTAAAGTAGCTCCCTAAGTATATAGCTGGATCTCATCATTGAACTTGATTTTTCAAAGAAAATCCTCATCATTATTAATACATCTCAAGAACGCAATCAGTGGAGATACGACTTTGCCGGCTGAGAAAGATTAACACAATTGAAAGCGTTGTTATAGCGTGTATCGTTCAATTTTTAGTAATGGGCAGTTTTACAAGTGTCATAAATTTCAAACTCGGAACTTTACTTCACTAACATCCACCTTCCGCTAATCGTGCAAAACTACTAAGCTACAAGTCCATCACGATTTGTACTTTATATTGGAAAGGAATTATACTTATTTCTTTTCCTATTTAACAAAAAACCTTTTTTCACAAAACATTAAAAGGAATTGTGCAAAAAATAAATAAATGACAGATTAATAGAGTTCAGCTTTCAATCAAAAACTTGATCAGCTGTCGTTTTGACATTAATGGACTTGACTGAATAGTAAGGGAGATTTTTCTTGACTATCTTTCAAGTCAACTTTAGAATAAAGTTGCAATAATTGATACTAGAAACTTACCTAACCTTCAAGTCCCTTAAGTCGTCTGAACCTGCTCAATTGCGTAGTGACAGTCACCTAAATAGCGTTCCATTTTTAGTAATGACGTAGTTTTTAATTGTTAAGCACTATTCACATGAGCACGACCAACGACCAACGAATGGACGAATATTCGTCGATTTTGACATTTCTTTCACATGAGAGTTTTTAATTCGTCGCGAATGAAGTTTGACATTCACCACCGAAACCAAAACAAGAATGATTTTTTTTGGTTAAATACGGGCGATTTTTTATTCGTTGCGAGTGTGGATAAAGTGGAACGCGAATAAAGTTTGACAGTTCGTATCAACTACAATTTTTTTCGCGACGAATAAATTTGTTTTCTTAAATTTATTAATATATGATATTGAAAAGTAAAAGTATGCATCATAAATCAAATAGAAACTATATTGCTATCGTTTTGTTAAGAATTTGTGTGGAAATATGTCTTCAAACGTATATAAACTCACATTTTGTAATTCATTCGTCGTTCGTTGGTCGCGCTCATGTGAATGCTGCTTTAAATGTAAAAATTGTTAGCTGCCCAAATATATTAAAAATTAAACCTCTTACAGAAGAAACCTTTATTCAAATTTAGCTGGATTGTGTTTTTATTAAAAGTTTAAACTATAATCATTTATTCAAACACCTTGTTTATAAAAACAAAGACGCAACATTTTAAAGAACCTATTGTAACATTTTTTAGTTTGCTAAATATTTAGCAATTTACTAAGGGAGTCCAAAATTTTAAACCTTTGCTAACTATTAAATTGCTTATTGCCTTTAATTAAAAAAGGAGCATACAAACATGTCTAAAAAGTGACAGTCCGTAAAAATAAACAAAGCAAATACCGTTAAACGGACCTGTTAATTGGAATTCCCTACTGTTGACTGGACCATTCCATCCACTGCTTTTAAAAGAATAACTGTGCACCTGTACAAGATTTAGCAATTTGCTAAAAATTAAAGAAGCGATTCCGTGATTTTAAGTTTAGCAAATTGTTAAGAGATAGTAAGATGTTAAAATCGTTTAAAATTAGTTAAATCACCTTTTTAGCCTAGTTAATTGCTAAAAATGGATTTAACAATTTACAAAATCGTTTAAAATTATTATACTCGTACAAATGGAAATCGTTACAAAAAAGAAATCAAGGTGACTTCAAGACGATTGTAGTTCTTATTTCTTTTTCAAATTAAATTAAAGTTAAAAAGCTTTTCGCTCTCCATTAAATTACCTTAACATCATAAGTTCCATCCGTAAATCATCATCAGTTAACTAAACTTGTGTTCATTTCCACCCAATTGGTTAGGACATATAAAAATAAACAGAAAAAACCTTTTTCAATAATAAACTCCCTTTATCAAAAGTTACTCAATTGCTATTGCAAAGTAAACAATTTACTTCAAATATTCCAAATGATTTCATATTACTCATCCTTAAACATATAATGTGTATGAATGATGTCGTTTTCCTTATAACCATATGGTGACAAGGACAAATTTGAAATCAAATTCTCTTAAGAATAACTCCCTGAACATATCTTTCTCCTGATGTATGTACATACATACCTATTTCCTGTATAAGTAGGATTTGTATACCTATGTCCTCGTATATACCTTTTTTGAGAGTGATGGACCTCTAATGGCCTTACAATTCCCTTTTCAAATTGATATTTTTCCAATGAATGTCGAATTGGAAAACGATTGTCATGGTCCTTGGAGGAAATAACATCACCAACAAGAAAGAAAAAATCCTGACGCATTCACAAAAAGCAAACAAAGTAAAAATATACATATTTATAGATACTCGTAGATTCACTTTAAAAGTTTCGATCCATTGTTACAAGTTACAATTTTTCTTTAAAGAGTAGATACATTTACTTGTTTTCTGTATGTTTTCTTTTTTTCTATTTTCAGTCACGTGCATCCCTTGTGTCGAGCTCGGACGGTGGTGTCTTGGCCGAAGGTGAGACATCCAGTGAAGCTTCAGAAAATTCTGATGGTCCACCGTGTGATTTGGGATTAGTTGAACGATTGTTGCGTACTCATCCTGTATGGTTCTTGCCAGGAATACAGCGTTCTGGAGCAGTGCACTTTTTGCAGGGCAAAGAGGAAGGGGTGAGTTAACTTTCTTCTATATAAAATAAATATATAATTCGTCCTCAAGGTACATATAAAATAAACTTTTATAGAAGAACACAAAACAAGAGGAATTTGTATTCAAAAAAAAAAAAAAAAAAATTCAATCCTTTTTCCACTTCAAAGGATTTTGATTTTATTTTTGTTTTTGTTTGGTGTTCATGTTTTTGGCAGTCTCTGGCATGTGGTATGTTTGAAAAATCCTTTGATAGAGAGTTATTTTTGAAAAATGTCACCAGCAGAGAGATGGTTTTGTTTTTTAAATATTTGCCAGTAATATCAAAGGGCGGAAATTGTTTTTGTTATCGTTCTTTGAAAATTTGACTTTATCTATAAAACTTAACTTGACCTACGAGTATGTACAGTGTAAAGGTTACATGTTTTATAAGAAGGATATGAGAGGATCTCTCTTTGTGCTAGGTTATAGAAGTTACAACTTTTAAGCATACTGTGTAGAACATTCTGTTTATTTGTGCTCCTTTTTAGATAGAAAACCATTAAAGTTATATTCTCGTCTATTCAAATAAATTTTCATTCTAAACTCTCCTCTTGGGTATTTTGATCAACAAATAGGATGTTTCTGTTTAAGATATGACTTTCCACTTTCAAATTTAGTTTTTTAAGGGCAGTGTTAGTTTTGTTTGTTTGTTTGTTTGTTTGTTTGTTTGTGTGTTTAAACGCACTAATCTCAGAAACTTCTGGTCCGATTCGAAAAATTCTTTGAGTGTTAGATAGCCCATTTATTCAGGAAGGCTATAGGCTATATAACATCACGCTAAGACTAATATTAGCGGATCACCAATGAAAAATGTTCCAAAATCGGAGATTTTTTCCCTTTTGAGAGATTTCACCGCGTGCCTTGCGGAAACGGTTAAAGTTTTGCTAAAGAAAATTTGTGACAATTGTTTCCCTCTAATAGTTTTAAAAAAAGTCCGCGACAGGATATGTCTATTTTTTAAAGTTGGCTCACTTTAACCTTTTTTATTCTAACCAAATTTGTTCTAAAATAAAGAACGCCCGTGGGGCGCTACTAGTCTTAATAGACAAATGAGTTATCTGTCTTAATACCCTTTAAAAAAAGCTTAGTTTAAGTTTAAATAAATTGTGTTCGTCAATAAAACTTGAATGTCCTTCTGAAAACACCCTGTTATTGTAGTAGGTTCGTTTTCTCCTGATGTTTGCTTACTAAAGTTGTTCTGGTTGTTGTCCTGTAGCCTAAAAAGTATTCATTTGTATACTTAGTTTTGTTTATTTCATGTTCGTTCTATGATGACGACGACGACGTCGGTTCGACTATAAAAGGACCAGATTCTTGTGATGCAAATTGGTTTTAAGCCAAAGGACAATGACTTTAGAGAGATATAAATTATGCATTGTGGTGCTATAAAGTTTTAGAGAGAAGAAAATAAAGTACTTGTACAGATGTCCGAGAAATTAAAATAAACATTAAAATAAAAGGAGTATGGGCTGTGTATTTATATAATGTCCAAACCTAAATGTATAGATATTTCTTAAGCGGTCACTTGAAAATGTTGGAACTGTCTTAATTTATATTGAGTTTAAAATAAATTGTTTGTCATGCTATCGTATTAATATACATGAAAATGTTTACTTCAATTTTGTAAAGATAGTTTTTTGTTTTTAGTTTTCTTCGGTAAACTTCTAAATCATCAGACTTACAGGTAAAAGAAGTTTGCAATTTAGATTCTTGGCGATACTTTTAGCTCTAACCAAATTCCTTAAGTATTGAAAATAAATTTTAAAAAATCAAAATTAAGGAAAGCTTTAAGAACAATTCTAAAAAAAAAAGAAAATAAGCAGGTTCCTTAAAAAAATTAATTGTAATTATCGAATCTTAAAGATTTACATCTTTAGAAAGTCGTAATTGTTTGCTTGTTTTTATAAGTAGTTATAATTTTGACAGTTTTGAAATTAAATTTATAAAAATTTATGTCAAAATTTAAAACTGATTTTGTTCAGGTCCTTTGTAATGTACATGCAAATGGTTGTATGGTTTTTGGACCAAAACTGGGATCAATCTTGCAACTGCTCCAAAACCCTATTAGTAAACACATGACACTTCGTATGTTCGTTTGGTTTTAGCTCCTGCGCCAGTTGGCTTTTGTATGGGTGCAGGCCCAAATCGCGACGCTTAATTCGCCATTATGTTGTATGGGACAGACCAAGTGAGAACGACGCAGAACTGACTGCTTCGGACTCTGCTGCACACTTTCATTAACATCGGTGATGTTTTCATTTACGTACTGCTGTTGGCCGATTTTTGATCGAGCCAGTGGACTTGAATTTAACCATGAAACGTCGACTATGTGAATGAAATAGAATATGACCCCCATGAGCTGTCAAAATCAACCCGTCTCTATTGGAAACCCCATTACTTAGTTTTTAAAAGTTCCAATGGACTGCAGTGATCCTGGATATTTTTTTCTTATTTTGGCAACATTAAGGGAATTCTCATCTTCCACATCACCGAAAAACAAATCAAAAGAACTTCCCATCGTATAATTTCTAACTGTTGCTGTTTTTTATTTTATGCTAAGCAGCTGATTTTGAAAGCAACATAACGCCTAAAAGGCGGTAATGTATTTTGTCTTCACAAATGAATGTAGTTGTCTTGGATTATACGAATATTTTTTTTGGTTGACTTATGGGGTTTTCCATGGGTAAATACAGATTTCAGTCAACAATTGATTTTTTTCGTGGCACATGGAACATTTCATTGTATTAGTGTAACTCCGTGTTCGTGTAAACGATGTCAAACTTGCAGCTAAACACTTTGTTGGAATCGTATTAGTATTAATGCAAAGAGTATAAATCTGCCGAAAAATGCAGATCTGTAGATTTGATATTAAATAAGAAATAAATCAATTTATTTTACCCCATGGAATGCCCAAATAGGAGAAATTTGTGTTTTGACAGATCGAGATCAGAAATAAATTGATTTATATATGTATTTGATTTAAGATCAAAGAACGCTTTCAGTGGAACCATTATGTTTCGAGTTATGAAATCAAAAATAACCTGATCATTGAAAACGATTTCATCATTGAAATATTAAAAACGAACTAAAAAATAACTTCTAGATTTAATAAAATATTTTTTTTCGTAAAAAAGGACTACAGCTAATTATCTTCACTTTGATATCAAATATTACAAACGTGTAAACGGTTTTAAATCTCGTGCTAAATAATATTCGGACCAATCGTATTTTTGCTAAAAAAAAGTTATCGTGGATAAAGCCGTAATTGTGCAAATTTATAATATAAATAAAATTTCATGAAAAGGATATTTTGCTACAACTATAGCCGTGATGGTCATTTAGCTGATATTGTTTTCTATTGGTAATTAATTACATACCTTTTTCTTCACAATGAATAAATATTCATTGATTTTTCTTACAAAGCTTGCTATAAGTAACCCCTTTCCTAAGAAAATTGCTAGTTTTTACTAGCTAAGCCCTTAAAAATAGTTTTTTTTTTTAAATTGTACGCCTCTGACTTAAATAAGTACTGAAATGAGGACTAAGACTAAAAAAAACTCCTTCATGTGGTTAAACTTTTCTTGCTTAATAACTTCACTTGACAATATCTTTGTCAGATTTGTCTATACTTCATACAGAACGTTTATCATTTTGTGTTTTTCAGCTTACTTGTTTGTTCACTTAAACTTTACTTTACTTTACTTTACTTTTCAAACTTCAAGTTTGAACCGGAATGGCTCTTCGAAAACTGTTAAGAGCCCATATTGATTTATCGTCAATAAAACAAAATTAATAACTTTCGTACTAGAATAGTTTTTGAAATTTGAACCATACAATGTTGGAATTGAGTATACGTAATATTTAAATAATGGCTTAATATTTTTCATAGTCAACATGTTGATGAAATATAGACATGATGGATAGACCAATACTAGACATAGCGCAGACACATTGAGATCGAGATTAAAATAAAAAACCTCAATACGGTTTGATATATCACTAATGACCACCCAGACCACATCTGTCGCTAATTATTGTGCATAAATACTTCAATTGAAGTTGGTCGGCTCCGGCTCCGGTTCTGGTTTTATTTATTTTTTTGTTTTATTTCGTCCTTTTCGACCCTTCTGTTTTTGCCGTCTCATTTAGCTCAGCCATGGTATAGCGCCACACAACACTATAGAGGGCCTATTGTGTTATGTCATATGTGTATGGCCCCCTCATGATGAATAAAGACCCATCAGACATATGCTGCCCTTCTGGCTTTCTGTTTTATCGGCAGCGCAACAAAAAAAAATCAATTAAATGTTTTTCCACAGCAGTGATTGGTTTTTAATTCTGCAGTTTTAACATTTTGTATACACACAATCCAAACCCCCTTACCCCCTTCAATATTTTTGAATGTTTGTAAGGTATGTGCGTATATGTTGTATAGAAGCGTTCCAATAGCTTATTGATTAATGCCTCGAACTGGCCCTCCTCCCAACCGAGTATAATAAAAAGTTTATTTAACACCGATCAGTGCTGAAATGTACCAGCAAATTTCCAGGCTTTTACGTTCCGTCAACATTCATTAGGAATTTTATATCCTCTCGCTTTTAAAGAGGATTTTTTTATTTGTACATACATATTCTCCCTTATCGGGAATTTTCCTCACACCTGGCAATCCATCATCGGTATCTGACAAAAACAATACAAATCCCTAACCAGGAATATGAAGGGTGTGAGGATGGGAAGCTATGGCGATGGCGATGGCGATGGCGACCCTGAATCGTGAATCCAAGTATCATTTTGTAAAGCTCTGCAAATAGCCAACGAACACAATACAAAACACACCTCAAACCCTGATTATTGTATCCATTCAGAGCTAAAGCCAGAGCGAGGGTCCTGATGGTAGATTATGGAAGTTTCCCCAACTCCCGCATATCATTTAACATTTAGCATCAGGAGGATAGACACCACATACCACAAATACTGCAGAGATACACAAATTCCCTCAACATACCTCCCTTTTCAATGATGATGATGATGATGATGGGCGAGGGTGTATGGAACAGCCAGCATTCCGTTGGTGTTCTTCCTAAAATTCGATATCGCAACGATCCCATTGTTTGTTTGGTTAATTGATTGCAATTTGTATATAAATACACTTGTAAAGTTCCCTAAAGCTACACTCCTATTCCTTTGAATAGTTTCAAATATTTATTAATAACTGCTTCAGCCTTTTACAATTAACTTTGAAACATTACTCGTGTTTTTTTGGGATTCAATAAATAGTACAGTGAAAAGTTGCCAAAAAAACAGATGCACAATAGTCCGGTTCATATATTTGAAAGTTCATACAGTTGAACATTTGTCAGATTAATTTAAAACAAATGGTTAAAAATTTAGCGAAATTCAGACCACAACAAATTTTACTTAATAAAATAGAGTTCCAGAAAATATCAAAAAATAACTACATATTATTTAATTTGTTCATGTTTCCCATTTTGTAAATTGAATCTCATTGAAATAGGTAAGAACTGAAAGAATGGGGTTCGTTCATAGATTATGGTCTAAGTTAAGTGGTTTTCACGTGCTACAGATGGCGCCATCGTTAATAAAATGTAATATTTTTTATTGATACTTATTTTTTTGTATACAATAAATGATACGTCAGCTGATTGAAAAAACACACAAGTAATTATTAAATTATTAAAAATTATTTTAAATATGTTAAAGTAAGTTCTGCGAAATATTTAAGTTCATATTGAGTTTTAAAATGACGCCATAGTGTTTCATATGTTAGGCACTACTTTACGAACACATCCATCAAGGTTGCAGGCGTACCAGTAAGATTTAACTGTACCTTTTATCTACAGTGATTGTACTGCGGATAAGTGGATGTTGTATTTGTTTTGCATATACATTTTTACTGTGGTATGGATAGCTCTTCCAAGAAAACACATATTCAGATATTATGCTTTAGGGTGATAAAGTCAGTTGTGTTTTACAGGTTATAATTAAATGTTGTTTTTCGATCGTTAAATAAAGAAATTAAAGTTTAAGAAGAACTTATGAAGACAAAGTGATCATCGATCATCATTTAATAATTACAGTTGGGTTCAATAATTATAGTCATTAAATATTGGTTTTGTTTTCCTATATCGAGTTAAATGAAATCGAAATCTGAATAAAACATCGAGGATTTTGTTTAAAGGTTTACATCTTTCGATCGAGTTTATAATTTCGAACGCTTTTTGAAATCACTTCAAGTGAAATTCAGATGTCATCAATTAATAAACAATTTTGTAGATTGAAATTATTTGTATAATTTCTTATATTTTCATTTTCACTAATATAGAATATTAGTGTTTTTTTAGTTACATTGTTTTGACGCACATAACAGCTAGCGGCAAATTCGTAGTCTGATGATAAGCAGTTTCCAAATATCTTTTACAAAAGACTCGTTTGTCGAACCATAGTTTTTAAATGTGTCTTAAATGTTTTTAAAAGAACTTTGTTTTAATTGATATGTTTTAGAGAAGAAATTTAACGTGTTAGAAAATAATTTTAAATCCTTTGTTCGTTCCATTAAATACAAATTAGAAGCTTCAACTTCTCACGAATCAAACTTACTTAAAACTATTAGCTAGAGATACACGTTAAACGTAAAGGGTCAACGCGTTGACTGTCTGAAATCACAAAAAAATTAAAATTTGCTGTGTCAACGCATCGTCAACGTTCACAGCGTCAATACTTAAAACGTTGACTAATCACACGATTCACACCCTTTGGTCAATGATGTCCCCAAACGCGTTAAGTCAACGTGATTGATTATTATCACTGACAATTCTTTGACACGCAAAATTTTGACGATCACATGATTTCATAAAATGAATGTGTATATAAGTCAATGTGACATATTTAGAGTCGACCTGTATTTAAAATTTAAATTATAAAACAATTTCCAATTTAATTTCGATGCTGTACATACGTTGTGATAAAAATACAACTAAAATATGCGTTGACTCGGTATTAAATTCTGCCCTATCAATGTTGGAACTAGGGATGTTGCGAATATTCGCATCCGCATCCGCAATTGCGGATTATTCGCAATAATTCAAACGCTTTTTTTTCAAATTTGTAGTTGCAATCGAAAAATAGCAACAGCACGGCATACTATATCATGATTGATCAACAACAACGACCTTTCACCGTTAGTAAAACTATTAAATTCAAAAATCTCGGTCCCAAGTAGGCGACGACAAAAGCAACAACAAGTGATATGCAATGGTTACAGATTGGAGGTTATAAAAGCACTTGCTAGCTAAGTGGCCAGAGGACACTGTTTATTTTTATATATTTAGTGAAAAAGTGATACAGATACAGAACATAAATGCCGCCACCAACAAAAAGCATCATCTGGATTTATTTTAATTTAAACAAAAATGATCCTGACAAGTCCAAGTGTAAAATATGTCGTAAAACATATTCACGTAAAGGACGCACGACTTCTTCATCGAAAAAACACCTTAAGTCAAAGCATCCAGAGGAGTTTGGTTTATTTGAGAGTGCGAATAATAAAAATCTTTAAAAAAAAAAGAAAGAAGATGCAGGTATGATATTTATTTATAAACATTAAATTCTGAAATAGCTTGTTATTATACGATCCACTAAGAAACAGATTGCAGTCTGAGAAGGCTGCAATGATGCTTTTTATTAAATATAACTCACCCATTTTTAAATTTAATTATTAAACGCAAAGATAATCAATAAAATTTTCCTTTATTTACGGACTTAAAATTATTAATTATTATTAAAATTATTATTAAATTCTAAAATCCGCATCCGCATTCGCATCCGCGGATGTCAAAATTTTTACATCCGCAACAACCCTGGTTGGAACACAGTCATTGCGATGACCGATAGTCCCAAAAACGAGTCATCGTGTCCCAATAGCATTGCTTCACACATTACACGGTAACAAAATCTGGTTAGCGTATTGACTCAAAAATGTATGTCAACGTGGTCGTCAACGTGCTAGTCAATGCGTTCGCAGCATTTTTCGTTGACGATCAGACGTCGAGTCGTGACACCCTTGGGACAGATTGTGACTTCATTTTTACGTCAGAAAGTCAATGCGTTGACCATCTTATAGTGGCTTTACTGTTTTTTTAACGATTTCTTTTTGTCGAATTCAAATCACTTTAAAATCGTAAAAATAATAATTTAGAACATGTAAATTCAATTTGTTTTAAGTTCGAAGTAATAAATTAAATCACTATCGATAAAAGTGAATTTCTGAACTCCAATTTATATTTTGAACCGATTTCAATTTCATTTCACGAGTAAAAGCTGACTGGTTATAATTTCTCTTTGCTATGTTAAAAATTTACTTTTGAAGTGACCTAAAAGAGCTGATAGCTTTATCAATATATCATTTTGTGGTACTTGAGAACTTTCTTAGTAGTCCTCAAAAATCTCAAGTTATTCTTGAAAAACTAATTTTTCCTTTTTTTGCATTTCGACGATTTTAAATTTTAATTTATGAAAAACTCAAGAATTTCTTAAAGTCTGCAAGTTGTTGTATTCTTTTTAAAAATATAAATTTTTGAAACAACCTTAAAAATGAATCGTACTTTTTAAATTTTAAACTTTTTATATCACGGGACTGGGACATTCATTTTTATTCAATTAACTTGAAAATTCTTTTTGTGCTGACTTATTGCATTTCATTTACCAACATCGCGAAGAAATTATAGAAGGTAATCAGCCCTATCATGAATTCCATCGTAATCGGAAATTTTTACGAATCCCGAAAAACTGTATCATGAAATCCGTTCGTAATGCAAAATTGTATGAGATTTTCCACTACGAACGGATTTCATGATACAGTTTTTCGGGATTCGTAAAAATTTCCGATTACGATGGAATTCATGATAGGGCTGAATATTTTTTTAGGACTTTTCAAAGACTGAATTTGGTACTCCGTATTATGATTGAGCTTTAAGTCATTGGCGGTTCCTAATTCTTCGTATTTTAAGTCTACATATTATAAAACAATTCAACCTTATTATTACAAAAATAAATAATGTTAAACCTATTCATTAGAACGGGGTTGTATTCCTATGTAAATTGGTTGGAAAATGTTATCCTTTATTTAAATAATTTACGTATACATGTTATATGTATGTAAAAAGTCATGTATCTACAAAATAGAGTAAAAAATGATTTCCTTTAATTAAGCATGAAGGAATTCAAAATTTTATTTTTAATTAAGAACTTTTTTTCAAGAGTTATAAAAGGTTGTTTTTGTTTTTTTTTTTTGTTGGTAAAATTTTTTGAATAACGATATTTTTAATTTAATCACACCATTTGGATGTTATAATTGGACAAATGTGGCATTTCAATTGGCCAGAATAAATTCACAAGGGTCGTCTGTATGGTATAGATACACTTACACACCAAGTATATAAATTCAAAGTTTGATGTGGGTTGCGGTTCGCCGCTTTAATGAGATTGTTCCAGCTATGCGAGTACATATATAGCGACATTTTTAAATTTACACACGCGCATATTTTATCAATTTCGAACAACGGAAATTGTTTCGAATTCGTATCTATTTGTATGAAATTGCTAAAAATGTAGCCAGTTAGTATTTTCTGCAATAAATAATGCAATTCATTTTGTAATTGGGTTAAACTGTTTGAAGGTATTACAAACTGCGGAATTGATGCAATTATAAAGTAGACGACAGAAAGGTTTTTGATTTCATGAAGTTAGTAACGTGAGATTTCGGATTAGCGTTTGATTATTTTTCGAAATCCAGCCAACTCTAAATGTTTTTTTTTTTAATTAAAAATTCTACGTGTTATGTATTCTTAATTAAGTGAAAACCTAACCTAAAGAAACTGAAAAACAAAATACTTAACAAAAAATTGTTCGTCTATGATTTTGTTTGACGTTTCTACGACTTCAAACAGGTAGAATTTTTTTTTCTAGAATGGTTAGCCTTTCCATGAAAACTAACAAAATTTGAATTTTATCGAGACTGTTGCATACTTTTAGGAAAACGAAAAGAAAGAAAGCGGTGTTTTTTTAAGTTTTTTATTTTTCTTTTTAAAATGAAAACTTATGGTTTTTTAAAAGTATGAGATCCCGTTCCCGACATTTGTATGTAGAAGGTGAGCCATCTTTGTGGTTTCTTTTTAAATCATAAGTTATTTTGCACTGCCAGCTGTTTCCCGCTGGAAATCTTGTCAATAAATAAAATCAGTATCATGTAAATGAGTGTCTTCACGCTTGAAAACATTTGCAAATTTTGAAAATGTATAGCCCAAAGAGTTCGTTTTTTGAAAACAAAGCACCCACCACGCATGCTGCACGTGACTGATGTGTACATATGTAAGTTAGTGGACAACAGTCAACACGTCACTGGTTTCAGGAATGACTCGTCATCGATCTTGATAGCCCAACATTTCACTCACTAGACTGAGGAGAATTCAGCACAATTATCTCAATTTATGCTGTAACAAGCAGGTTCAATTGATTCACCAATAAGAGCCGCACGGCAGTTTAAGTCTTATGATGACTAATACGTTAGCAAAAAAGAGGCTGGGATGCGAGCCACACTGATAATTTTCCATCCCGTCTATCGATTTGTCTTGCTTAAAAATTTGTAGGTTTTCGTGTTGTGTTAAAAAAGTTGTCAGTTGAATTATTCTTAAAAATTTAAAAATAACCAACAATATTTTGCATATAATAAAATAGTTTGGTTTCTAAATCTATTTTTGCTAACGAGATTTTTAGTCGAACACCAATTTTTACCAATTTTAGTAGCATTTCTTAAAAGTTTTTGTTTCTTATATATATGTATAAACAAATACAAATTGGATGAATGAAATATTTGAGAGCTATCAAGAACCGAACATCAATTTTTACCAAATTTGCGTACTATTTTTCGTAGTTTTTATTTTTTTTATGAAAAAACGGACTGTTGGATTCTTATTAAAAAAAACTTTGAATATCGAAAATAATTTTATAGCCAATATATTCAAAGCTATATGAGTCGAAAGTAAATTTTTACCAACAATATTTTTTTAAAAATACAAAATTATATTTAAGCCAATATCTCAAAGTTTTGAAAATATGTATATTTAAGTCAAAAATCAATTTTTACCAACTTTTGTTCATTTTTTTTTAGGTTTTTATTTTTTGTAAAAAAACTGTCTATTCGATTTTTCTCAAAATGTTACTAAATGTTGAAAACAATATTTTTTATAAGTTAGAATTAGTTTTAAGCCATAATCTCAAAGTTTTGAAAAGTTATTTGAGTCGAAAATCAACTTTTAACAACTTTTGTTCATTTTTTTTTAGGTTTTTAAATTATTGCCACAAAAACTGTCTATTCGATTTTCTCAAAATTTTACCAGATGTTGGAAACATTATTCTTCGTTGCATAATATTGTTTTGGAGATAAAATTATTTTTTGTTCGTAAAATTTGACCAATATTTGTTTTTCAGTTTTTCAAAAATATATTTCTTTGGTATCACGTCAGAATATATAATATAAAATTTAATTCAAGTCTCTAGCGTTATTAGTTCGTGAGATATTTAGGGTTAACCAAAATTTTCACCCTTTTTTTCAAATTTCTATGGTAAAAAACCCACCCACTTAATTTTTTTGAGACAAAATTTATTTGAAGTCGATATCTCTACTTGTTCTTGAGCTATGGACGAGGAAAAAAAAGTCGCGAACGTACGGACGTACGAACGTACGTACACACGCACGCACAGACATCTCTCTAAAAATCTTTTATTTCGACTCTAGGGACCTTGAAACCTCAAGAAATGTCGACAGTTTCAATTCGACAAATCGGACCGATTACAATAACTTCCTATGGGAAGTTAATATGCCGCATCATGGGACTTCGAAAACTTGCACATTAATCATTGGAAAATTTTTCTTATGAAGAAATTATCCGTTTGCGCACCATATTCTTAAATGGTGTTATCAGTCACCTTAGCGGTAATATAATAAGCTAGTTTTGAGCTGCCCCCTTTGGCCTTTTTTTGGGAAACCATGAAAGACCAGTGTTTTAACAAAGATTCAGAAACGGTTCAAGCTTTTAAGCCCAATTTTATCTTAGCAAATCTTAAAGATTGTAGTGACAAAATGCGCTCCTGCGAAGCCACCTGAGGCAGCAACTTGAAAGATGTTTTGTTCCATAATAAATAGGAATAAATGTTCTTACAAACAAAGTCTTATTAACGATTGATATTCTAAGAGCTATAATTTAAAAAAAAAACATAAAATTCAGAAAAATGCATACAATCTTTAATTAAATCGATTGTACGGTCGATATGATTTAATGTTTTAAGAATATTTAAATGTGTAAATGCAAAGTTTGGCCACGGCTCCGCTTCAAATGGTCCATCTGCTTAGTTCAACTATCGCTTACTCTTAGTAACATTCCGACGGTATCTAAAGCATAAATAAATATTGGCTTTTAGTTCGTCAATCGAAGCGTCATTGTATAGCTTTAAAAATGGGCCTTGAAATGGGTCCACAAAAAATAGTCTAGAGACTTTAATTCGCACGATGTAGACCGCAAATTGACAAGACAAAACTTAAAATGATCTGTTCACCCAACTTGAATCTCAATTGGTTCCTTTTTACGCGTGCTGTATGGCATGTGGCACCGTCTTGTGGAACCCGCATATCATGCATGCAAGTCAATCTCTTTCTTTTCACGGTAGCGCTCAACGTTAACAGTAACGTTGCGATTCGCATCATGTTTTAAGAAATGCGGCCCAATAATTCCACCAGCCCATAATCCGCACCAAACAGTTACTTTTTCTATATATAGCTCTTGCGACGTTTCTGACTGCTCTTCACTCCAAAAACGACAGTATTGCTTATTTACGTTTCCATTTAACGAGAAATGAGCTTCGTCGCTGAATTGTTCGATAAAAAAGTGGATCTTCAGTCAACTTTTCAAGATAGGTCGTTTGGCTTCAAATCTTTCAACAGCTGTATTTTAAAAGGCTTCATACCCAAATTCGGACTGACAATTGCTGCGAAAGACGCTAAATCGATAATTCAACACTAACACTGGCCGATTTAACGGTGCTATTTTCCTCAGTTCACACTCACATAACCGTGTTGGTTGTTTAATATCCAACAATGTAAATTTGGTGCATGAGCTGTCAAAACCAATGTTGCCAAAAAGAATTCTATAAGTTTATTGAATTTAATACAAAAACATTAAAATGGAATAGTAAATATTTTTAAAGTTGCTTACAACAAAAAATCGATCCGTTTATCTCATACTTTCCATTTTCGTCTAATAAAAGCAAAACCCTACTCAATTTCTTATGTTTCTTCTAGCTATGATGTAGGTTTACCTTATTCCATCATATGATAAATCGTTAAAAGTTCATCCCTCAACTTTTTTTCAAACGATTTTATAAAGCAAATTGCATTTTGAGTAAATCAACTTATCTGTTTAACCAAAATCTTTTTTTAAAACCACAAAGGGACTCTAAATACGTCAATTTAACTCGAACCGCTTTGATTAATGTTCTTATAGGGCTTATTTTTACCACTGCCACTTGACACCCCATGTTATATCATTTTATGTCTCAAATTATACTTGAAATATATTCTCACTCCTCTCGGGGAAGTATCATATAGTCTTTGATTGGTTCTAAAATACAAACTCGTTAGTTTTTATAGAAGAATTTCAAGGCTGTCTCTTAGGTATGCTTTTCTCCTACACATGTCGGTACATTTTTAAAGATCATTTCAGGCTACAGGGTTCCATTTCTATAACATTTTATATGACGACATATAATTAACTTCTCAGATTCACATTCGACCGACTGAGACCAATTTTCGCACATAATAGCTTTCACATTGAAGTCACAGACTCACAGGTAGGTATACTATACACATCAGCAGCTGGTTTTAAGGGCACTTTAAGTCCGTCCTTTCTTTCGGTTTTATTACCCGTTTTATGTAAAGAAGCTTATAATAAAACCATAATGCAATCCCATATTCAATTCACACACCGTTTCCAACTTGTCATCCCCTTTCTTTCAAATGGCTCATAGTATACCCACTTAAGAGACAAATATCGCATATAATAGACAAAGAAAGGTACCTTATACCTACCCTTTCTTGAAACCATTAAGATTGAAAGCTTTCAATTATTTTTGTGTTAATATTTCATTAGCGAAACATCATATAAAAAGGATGTGAATATGGGGATACATCCTAGATCCTGAATCCTGAATGTTGATTGTACATAAAGATACAAATGTGGGTGCGGGGCGAGGGAATCAATGTTTGTCGTTGTTTGTTGTGGTTAGATTTCCCTTTCCTTCTAGAAAATGATATGCAGCCTGTGAAAACAAATATGGTGCGGAAAAAAGGACAAAAAGTCACATTTCCGCATCCCCCCTAATGATGATATCCAATCGTTAGGAAAAATTGCAATAACCTCTGTCACATAAATCTCTGTAACGTACGTAAAGCTCTCTCTTGTTGCTTTGCTGTCTCTTGGTTGTAATTTTGTCTATATTCGAATATGGTCTAGACGAAATGAGTCCAGACCAGCCCAGCAGGAACTATTGTCTGTTGTTAGAGAGGAGATTTTTTTTCGTCAAATGGTCATTCAGGAGCGGCTTTAAGGGATTTAGATTTCTGTCAGCGAATTGGTTATTATAAAAAGTCTTTGATTTCTACACGTTTGTCAAATCAGCTTTGTAAACCTGTTTTTTAAACCGCATAACCAAGGCCCATTGGCTGGATACTCCCTTCCTGTGGTTTAGGAATAGTCATCCATCCCAGTTCGAGTGGCCATTCTATTGAATACATTGATGGGGTTTATTGATTTTTTGTGGCCACTGCTGCTTTAAATGCCCCAAACAAAAAATACGGGTGTATAGACGGATGGACAACAGCCCTCAAAGTATTTATGAATTTGTTGGTCCTTTTTTGTACTGTGTTTAGATGATTGCTCCTGGAAACGTTCTGGTAATGAACATATCAGCGAGGCTGAGTTAGTCAAAAGGACAATACAGTTGCTGGGTGTCGCTCTACTGCTGCTGCTGATTTTTCTCTTTCGTCTGGACTCTCTGGGGTTCAGGTGATAAGCCCATTACATTGGAAGCCAAAATCTATATCTAATAATATAGCAACCAGGGTGAGCGTTTCACATTGTTCGTCTGATGGACAATATGAATGCGTTTTGATTTTTCATTTTCATCTTTTCATGCTACAAAACACCACCTCTCCCCCCTCCCCCATTTCCAATTATTTGACCGCTTTTTTCCTGTTCTTTCGAAACGGATTACGATGGATGGTTGTTTGGAGTTTTAATTAGAAATTTTTTCCATGCGGGCTTGAGATCTCTCTATTAGGCAAGGGCGGACTTCTGATGTTAATCATGATGATGATGACGATGATAAAACCTTTCTAGTCCAAATCGGATTTCATTGGGATTTATAAGTGGACTCTCTGCTCTGTGGTTATTATGTATTTTTTCCTTTATCTATTCACATCCAGATGGCTTGATGCTTCTTCTTTTTTCGTTTTTGTTGTTGTTTCTGCAATGGTTGGTAATTAAAGAGAATTTAATATAAAATATCGTGAATATTCAGCTCTTTATATAGATGAAAAATGTTGTATCTGTGCAAATTATAAACTTCCGCTGCTTCTGCATTAATTTAATTAAAAAAGAACTACGCCCGCCCATCCATTCTTTCAACCAAAGAGAGGCAGAAAGGGGATAGTTTGATGCAGCATATAGTCGGGGCGGCAGGCAATAGCAACTGTATAGTGTATATAGAAACAGACTTTCATGCAACTATCGCATGAAATAATAGTACTTCATCAGACATATTGACGTGGAACTTTATATAGGAATGGATAGGGTACCTTTTCCTATACAGAGAAGAAGCAAAGATGAAAAATCTCAATTTAGGTCGTGGAGTCAATGAATGGGCCTGCAGCAATGTGAAAAAAAAGAGTCGAGTAGAAATGCATTATTACGATGCTTTACTTCGCTTCGATTGTTATTTCCAAAGGCTTTTCGTTTTTAGATATATGTATAAGTTACGGGAAGTTCTATATGTAAGCTATATATAGTGCAAAGCTTTCAGGATACGGTGTTTCCAATATCGCAAATCAAAATCGTTGTGAACTTTTCATTTAAACAGATTTGTAGATGCAGGATCATTTAAGTTAAAACGGAAGACAGAAAACACCTTGTTTGCCTTAGTAAAGAGTGGCTTGAATACAAGTTTCTATTTAAAAATGCAATTAAATTCATAAATGGGGAATCAAAAATTTGAGTAGACTTTAATGAGTCGAAAAATTAACTCTGCCTACTATCGTTAAAATATAAATTGCCACTATCCATGAGTGGAGCTTGTATCAAGGAGACTGAAAACCTCGAAATTCTGGGTATGTGTATCTCCAATCACCTCTTGTGGAAAGATCAGATATGCTATGTCGCTAGATGTTTGGGTTTCCTAAGGCGATGTATCAAGCATTTTTAATATGGAAGTCGGAGTCTATATTTCCCCCTTTAAAAGGCAGGGGCATTTTTAGAAAAAAAAAAAAACAACGGCTATATGAATTTTAAAAGCCAGAAATCCATTCTAGAATTCAAAATTTAAGTTAAATTATTGCTTCAATAAAACAAATAAATAAATTAGGTGGCGAAATCCTAGTGACTTACAACTCTCAACCCTTTCTGTGTGCGAATCATTTTAGAGATGCAGGAGACCTACAATTTCAAGCCGAATCTGAATATCAAGAATTAATCTTGGAGAATCGGTCAAATCCTCGCAAGAGGCAAAACTTTACATGGCTCAGAGAGGGTTTGAACCCAAGGCCTCTGGCATGACAGTCTTACGTACTAACTATCACGCCGCGGGTATTTATGTCAATAGATTTTGAAAAATTCCAATCCAAACTCCAAATTACAAATAAAAAGTAAAAACTTATGTTTAGACTCATGTTTTTCGAAATTGTGAAATTATGTAAATTTTAAAATGGCTTTACTTATTATAGTCCTATGATATGATAGTCCTATTAATTCTTAATCAAACACTCAAAACAAAATGGTTTTATGTTGTCTAGCTTATGAGAAATTTAAAAACTACCAAAACTACTTCTTTATTAAATCTTAATTTTTATAAGTATTTATGTGAGCTTGTTTACATTGATACAGTGCTGCTTCTTCCTCTCCTAAAGTGAAGGAGATAGACCTAACACCACTCAACCCACACCCCCCCCCCTCCCAAAGTTTAAAAAAAAAACATATTTCATAATAAAACAAAATAATGTTATCAAATTTTGGCGACTAAGTTTTCGTCCTCTTGGCCCATTCCTATAAGCTGAAGCACCTACAACTTATTTGAGCCTCTTGGACTTCATTGAACGTAAAACATTCAAATTGGGAAATGATGATATTATTTACGTCGCTTGAACACTGTCGTAAAGCTTCAATTTTTTCCACTATTTACCGTTATTTTAACAGCAGCATTACTCCTCTCAACCGTAGAACCAGTGCCTCTAAGAATGCTCATTAGTATACCCTCGAGAGCAAATTCGGTCTTACTGTCCAAAACTAAGATTCGTTCTTTAGCCGTACTACGCGAATGTGGAATGCCTTAGCACATTCAGTTTTTCCCAATCTTTGCAATATTCAGGAATTCAAAATCAATGTGCATCGAAACCTCCCTTTCTAAAGGCTCACACTGAGTCATGGCATAAGAAAAGTATCACAGATCCCCTTAAATATGCTTATTTAAAAAAAAAAAACGAAAATTAACCTTTTAAAGGGATATTTTGCTAAAATAGGTCCGAATTAAGACCTTCCTATTTTATCCTCCAACACCCTTCACATAGCCTTAAAACAAAATCAGACTGACCTTAGATCGAGCTTAATCGAAAAATCATTAAAATTTTGTAAGATCTTTTAAGTAACCCGAAAACAAAAACCATATTTCTGCAAATGAAATTCAATAAATGTCAAAAACATCCAAATTAATAGGCAACAACCTGTCCCATAATTAGTCTGCAGTTTATCCATGCAGCAACAATTTCTTGTTAATATAATAAAAAATCCAATTCCAATTAAAATCTTCATCAAATTAAATTTATTCATTCTGGCATAACTCCGTTCTCAGGGCACAATTGTTTCGATTAAACTGCCAATGTACATCATTGCCATGTATCCAAACAGAACTTCCCATAACTTGTATGGTACCTTATTATACGAGTACATACGATAAAATATTTTTGCTTATTGTTCTGGAATAGCTGATGATGCTCCACAGCTCAACATTGGAAGTATGGACATCATAGACAATTTATACAACCGACAACGATGACGATGACGATGACGACAACGACAACGCACGACGAATCACATGCTGATGCTGATGCTGGAGAGATACTCAAACAAGATTACACTTTGAATTATTCAATTGTCCATGTGCGTCCAGAACGGCTCACAACAAAGGCAAATAATAATAATTAACATAATCATAATTTAGCAAGTCACATCCTCCGAGCACAGAGTTGGACAATTCCTCGCCCACACCACATCACGACTCGCTCTTTCACTCAGATATGAATTTTTGGACACAAAAGCAACAAAAGCAGATAATGGACCTGGGACGTGTTAGGTTATAGATAGAATGTCTTTCAAAAGACTGATGTCCTGTCCACCCATAAACATAGAAGCTGTACAACGACGACGTACGTGAAGCAGTACGTGGTATCGTGAAAGTTGAAAAAGGGACTTGAAATTGATGAAATTAAGTTATCTTTGAAAACTAAAAGATAAACTTTTGTTCATAATGTCTGGCAACACCCCAAATCAGTTCTCAGCGCTTCGCAACTATCATAAAATTTAATGTAAGCCCGAATCCGCAAAATTTGCATCGCTCCACCCAACTGTTGTTGGCTGTGTTAACAGACTATAATAATCATGCGGCAGACATGCGATGGATGGCCATCAGAGATAAAGATAAAATTATGCGACTTGGCCATTATCCAAATGGATTCAGATTCGGCTTCGTATTCGGCGATAAGCCGCCCAAGGACGAGTTGTTTATGTACCACCAAAAGCTATACTTATCATAACTTTTTCCACAACACCATTTCGAATGCCTTTCACTCTTTATCTTTAAACCAAAATAGTATACGGGTATATAATGGCAGTATAGTTCCAGGAATGTTTTAAAGGATTTTGAAATTTGAAACAAGAGCAGTAAAACGTGTGTGCCTGATGTGATGCAAGGACTAATTGAGCTTCCTGCTGCGTGCACAGCTTGCCGTTGAAATGATTGAAATTGATTGATCTGACGTATGTAGACGTAGATATGTATATATAAACAAAACGATATACATATGTATATGCAAATGACGAACAGCAGGAAAGGAAAGGTCCTGGCTTCTTGCGGGACTATTGCATATACAACTGAATGTACATATACCATAAACCACTGGACCGGAATCGTACAAATTTAGTTTTCTGTTCAATCAATTGGAAATTCATTGCGAAACCGCAAAATTGCATTTGCTTCTCTTTGGCATTGCTCTGTCACACCTCAAACCAGATTTGTTGATATAAAATATTTGTAGTAAGTAAGAGGAGATAAAGTGGTTGTAGGCTTTTGCCGGAATTCAACCCCATAAAATTACGACCTTTGGGGCATTTGTTCAATTCAGTGAAAGACGTTCTATTGCACTTGTCATATACAGTTTAAGTCGTTTTTATAGGGACAAGAAATTGATTTTGCAGTATACATAATTATACAGATACAATAGTTTATGACAGAATGAAACTAATGATTCATTTGTTAGTAAGTCTTTAAACTTAGCTATAGACCATGATCGTGAGAATTTAGTCTACAACATTGGAAGTGATCATTTTTATTGATATCAATTATAATACATCCACCATATTAATTATATTTATACCACTCCCTATAGCTAAATCGAGAAGAGCTTGCAAAATTTCATGATTTTACGATAACGGGAAGTGATTCATAATGTTTATGATTTATAAGTGAATCAGCCAGATACTCAAGTACTGTTTTTTGCGATCCTTTATTTCCGGAACTACCAGTTCTATGGAGTTTAAATTTGATAAAATTGTACAAGTTATATGAGGTTGAATGTTGGCAAGGTTCGTTTCAGTAAAAACCACGGAGTGCTTTAAAACTTGCCTTGATTACAAAATTGTTTACTCGGGCGTATACGCACTATTTTCATCCTATAGGATTTTCCATAAAAGGCAGGTCGATTTCAAAATTGAATAAAACAAGTTGTATATGAGATATCAATAATGTTTTAGCTTCATTTAAGACCCTTATCAATGACATTAAAGGGTGATTTTTTTAAAAGCTATAGGAAAGTTTAAAAAAAAAACATAAAATTCAGAAAAATGCATATAATTTAATGTTTGCAGAATATTTCATGCAAATGTTGACCTTGACTGCGCCTCAAATAGTCCATCCGCTAAGTCCAATTTTGGCATACACTTTCCAACATTTCGGCCGGTATCTCAGGAATAAATGCTTCAATGTTGTCTTCCAATGCGTCAGTTGAAGCGGGCTTGTCTGTAAAGACATGAGCTTTAACATAGCCCACACAAAATAGTCTAAAAGCGTTAAATCGCACGATCTAGGCTACCAATTGACCGGTCCCGAACGTGAAATAAAATGTTCACCGAACTCGCCTCTCAATAAGTCCATTGTTGCGCGTGCTGTGTGGCATGTGGCAACGTCTTGTTGAAACCACATGTCATGCAAGTCAAGTTCTTGCATTTTGGGTAAAAAAAAAGTTGGATATCATCTCACGGTAGCGCTCGTCATTCCAATGATGCCACCATCCCATAAGCCGCACCAAACTGTGACTTTTTCTGGATGCATTGGTAGCTCTTGCAATGCTTCTGGCTGATATTCACTTTACAATCGACAATTCTGTTTATTTACGTACCCATTGACCCAAAAATGAGGTTCGTCGCTGAACACAAAAATCGCGATGGACTTTCTTAACAGAGCACGCATTTTGATAATAAAATTCAATAATTTGCAAGCGTTGTTCGTTTGTAAGACGATTCATGGTTAAATTATAGAGCAAACTGAAGATGTTTGACAGTGAAACAAAACACGAAACGTGCGTCAGCTGTTTAAACCAGTGTTGCCAAACAGATAAAAGCTACAAAATCACCATTTATTATGTGAAATATAACATCATTTATAAGGCCGCTGCGGCTTTGCTGGGTGGCGCACATTGGAACGGTCCAGTTTCCAATGACTTTGGCGAATACATGAGGGTGAATTTGACCGATAGCATCGATTATCATCGATTGTCTTGGAGGGCTTTGATGGTTTGCAGGTTATTCGTATAGACCTTCGGCTTAATAAATCCCCACAAGAATAAGTCTAAAAGGATCAAATCACACGATCTTTGTGGCCAATTCATGTCGCCTCTGCGCGAGCTAACCATGCCATGAAACCGCTCGCTCAGAATATCGATTGTGGCTTAAGTTGTGTGGAACTTAGCGTCATCCTATTGAAACCATATGTCTTCAATGATCAACTCATCCAATTCAGACCACAAGAAGTTGGTGATCACCGACCTATAGCGATCACCATTGACGGTTATGGCCTGGCCAGCATCATTTTTGAAGAAGCACGGACCGATGACACCTTCAGCCTAAAATCCTTACTGGGACCTCGTTAAACTCGCGTGGATTGGTTTCGTCCCAAATGTAACAATTTTGCTTTTTCACGTACTTATTCATCCAAAAATAGGCCTCATCACTAAAGATGATATTTCGACCAAAATTGGGGTCAACTTCCAACTGTTCCAAAATGCAAATAGTTGTATTATTTAGCACATGTTGCTCGACGCTATTACTTGACATGATGATTTGTCTTTTATGACTGATTAAAAGAAGATATTTTGATAGAAGTTAAAAAGGAACAATATGGTCATCACGAGCTGTCAAAATCAACCCGTGCCTATTTGAAAACTCTATATTAAATTTGCGAATGGAAACAAGAAAAAGGTCACATCAAAAATTTGATACAATGATGAAATGGAAAGCTTAATGAATATAAAAATAATTAGGTGGCGCAACAGTCCGTAGAGAACCAGGACCTAGTGACTTACAACTCTCAACAGGTAGGGATCGAACCCAAGACCTCTCGCATGACAGTCCAACGCACTAACCATCATGCCACGGGTACTTAATGAATAAAATGAACTCTAAATGCCATTGGAAACTTTTACAGCTGTTATGAGTTTTTAAGACAAAGTCAATATTAAAATAGGACGGAAAAAAGGGTAATTCTCGGAGTTAGAGATAGAAAGCTGGGCACTGGTTTATCCATTTCTTTTGGCTCTCTAAAGATTGCGTAAGTCTTATCCAATCTCGTGTCATCAAAGGTCCACTTTTAAGATACAATTAAAGCTTTTAGATGAAGAATAGGGCAAGTGAAATTTGTTCGTTCTTCTGTTTTTTTTTTTCGATAAATGAGGATGCCCAGCCAAAAATTCTTGTTTTATTTGGTTATCAACATTTTTTGATATTGGAATACGAAAAAAGTTCTAAAGAAAAAACTTTGAATCCGTATATCTCGAAATGTTGCAAATGTCACTTACCCCCTTCTTCATCCAAACTTTTCAATTGTAAAAATTATATGCATTTTATCGAAATAAAGCAATGATAAGAAAAATTAACAACTTACTCTCTGTACCCACTTTTGTGTCCTTGAATGTTAAAATTATTACAATCAAAAACGTATAGAAGGGACAAACACTTGGCATTCAATGCCACTCCATCATCACCCATCAAACATTATTTCCTTTTCGAAAGCTGTTTCAAGTTTAAGTTTAACATATCCTTCAGCTTCTGATGTGAATCCCTGGAATTCCATCTATTTGTATCCTTTTTACTAGATATGTTTTGTAGTACCTATGTACTTCTTACTCTAAACGTATATAGACTTGAGTCGATTTAAAAATATACATAAGAATTTGAATTTCAAATATGAACCAAACCAAAATGCCTCTAAGTTGGTAATGGTCTTGCATGTATTCGGTTGATGTAATGCATACGTAAACATATCAACTTGATAGTTCTTGGAGTTGAATCCTTCTAAACGAATGGCTGAGTATGTTAACTTCAGACTTGAAGTAAGGACGAAAAAGATATTCGAGTTTATTTAAATATCACAGTGGATTGAACCTACCATAGGAATGTAGATGATGCCAGACAAACAGTTATCATAAAAGTCAAGTACTAAGTATATTTTTACTAGTTTCGAATTAAAGTGGAAATGAAATTGCCGCGAGGCTAAAAGCCGCAGAGATAGTCATCGCCGCGTTACGCTGCTGCTGTATCATGACACCACCACACCGACCGCCACGTTCATTATTTTAGTTGAAACTTAATTTCAGTTTTAATGATGGGTTAAGATTCCTGTCGAGATTTAAATGGTCGTCATCGTGTATTTGATATCATTATAAATGAACAACCCACTCGTCAGGACTTTAAATGAGAAAAAAAATAGGAAGAAGTCTTCAAGAATGATTCACAATAACTTTTAATTAAACTTTGATGTTGGGAAGGAAGTTTCTGGTATTCTTTTTATGAGATCACAATAAAAGGTTATGCATAATTAGTTTTGGATTTAAAAAGGCTGTTAAAGGACACTACGTTGGATACATAGTGTACGGTAATTTTGGTTTTAAGAAAGATAGAGATGTGTTAAATCGAAAGGAAAATGTTGAAAAATAATGAATCCAAAATACAATACTCAGAGTTTTAGGGGAGTTGTGCGTTTAAGCAACAGCAAGCGAGACTTTTGGAAAAAAAAAACAAGTGCTTTTTAAATTCCAAAATATTTAACAAGAAAAACCATGCGAAAATTAAGTACGTGATATTCGGAGCTGTTAAGACTTAAGAATGCGGAAGTATTGACTACTGGTTGGGACATTTTGTGGTTTCTTTTTAATGTATAGGTTATTTTGACGCTGACAGCTGTTTCTAGTTTGAAGTCTTGACAGGAGGTCAGTAGCAGTCTTCCGTGGAACGAAATAAGTAGCTTCACGCTGACGAAAACAGGATTGCTGTAGGCGAAATTAAGAAATTGCGAAACTCAATTCACGAACATTATCTGGGGACTGATCTCAACAGCTTATTATTTCATGCAATATCTAGACGAGAATTATTATGTTTGCAGTTAGAACCTTAGAGCAGCTTGAATTGGAAAACGATTTTGGACGAGAAATCTTCTTTCCTAGATAGTGACAGTTTGGTGAGGATTGTTTGAGTAGTGGCATCACTGTACCATTTTTATTATGAGAATGGGAATTCACCGACTTTTTCTAACTGAAATTGAAGACATGGACTAGGGTGATCTTCGGCTCATGCAGGATGGTGCGCCATGCCACACAGCTTATGTGACAACCGATCTTTTCGTGCCCATTTTCCCAAAACGCTATAAGGCATTTCTGGAACCGGGAAGACCGATGTCAACAATCCGGAAATGATTCAAGCACTTTAGACCCATATCACCCAAGCAATCGACATTCGAAGTGGAAAAATATGCTACAGTGAAGTATGCCGAGGCATCTACTTCTATGAACGTTCTGCTCCCTGATTATGCCAAGACACAGTTTGAGCATTAGGAAAAGAAGAGAGGTTTTGAAAGGAGGTATCCTTGCACATTGATTTCAATTTCCTGAATATAACAACGACAAGTAAGAACAGATTTTGGTAAAGCATTCCACATTCACGCAGTACGGTTAAAGAACGAATCTCTGTACTTCACTGTACAACCGAAGTGGGGCTCGAAGGTGTATTGATGAGCATTCCTGCTACGAAAGCCATACTGCCGGTCATTAAGAAGTCTTCGGTCTTCGAAATATTTCTTAAGCTGAAAATTAAACAGCAATTACATGACCTAGTACCGTGGCATGATGGTTAGTGCGTTGGACTGTCATGCCAGAGGTCTTGGGTTCCTGCCTATGCCATCTAAAGTTTTTTCACGGGTACTGCCTCTTGCGAGGAATTGACAAATTCTCCAAGAGTAATTCTTGTCATGAAAAGTGCTTTCTCAAATTGGCCGTTCGGATTCGGCTTAAAACTGTAGGTCCCCTCCATTCCTGACAACAGTACTCGCACACAGGAATGGTTGAGAGTTGTAAGTCACTAGGCCCTAGTTCTCAACGGACTGTTGCGCCACCCGATTTATTTTTAATTACATGACCTTAAAAAGAAGAGACGTACATAAGTGCCGGGGTTGGGAAGGATTTGCATTTTTATGAGTATCGGCTCCGTTTTTTATGAGCTGGAAACGGGACCTGAATAGAGTAATATATGAAAAAGAATAATAGATGAAATAGCTGAATAATAAAATAGGTTTTCTTCAACGCAGTGGTTCTGCCAGGGTTGAAGAACACCTATTCACACCAATAGCGGGGGTACCAACAGCACCAGCGGATTTGTGTATCGTAAGATCTTTTAGGACTATGGCTACAGTTTGACAGCTTAAATTTTGTCATGCCATGTTTTGAACGTTTTAAAATTGTCATTGATTATTCGATTGATTACATGACTTTTATTCATTTCTTTACCATGACCAATTCGCACATTCTATAACTTTACCAATTTCATCGTAAAGGTCTTGAATCGATTGCGGAGCATTAGCATAACCAGTACCTTTCACTTGGGACTAAATACAAGAGCCTAAAGTAGTTAAATCGCAAGATTACGGTGATCAATAATTGTGGTCGCCTCTTCGAGAAATAACATGTTCAGAAAATTGTGGCACGTAGCATCATTCTTCTTGAAAATAAACGTCGCTCACATCAATATCTTTCGATTTCGGCCTTAGAAAAGGATTTTTCCTAGCTCGATAGCGTATTTCAGTTCAACGTAATAGTTGCATAAGTCTCATGTTCGAATAAATTATTTTCAATCACACCGCTTTCCCAAAAACCGTACCAAAGAGAGACAGCTTGAGAATGCTAAGGCTTTTTAGAATATTCTTGAATTTTTCGAGCCCCAAATGATTAATGATTTTTGACGAAAATCAGGACAAGTTTCATGCATCTCAACGACTGAATCAATCAACTTGAGTTTTTGTGTTAACTGGACATTAATAGCCATTAACCTAAATTGTATGCAAAATAGGGTGTAACGTCGTTTGAGAAATACTAAATTTGAAGCTTTCAATTGTTTCTGAGTGACGCAAACGACATTACGTTTTCGATTCTTCACATGACTAACTTGTTTCAACAGCTAAAATTTTTCACTATGCTTCCACTTTCATAGGCTGTAACTTTCTTATCTACCTAAGAATGGTTAAAATTAAAAGTAAAAGTGTTTATTGAAAACTTCTTGTTTGTTTCCCTGTCACCCGTCTATTTTTTTGAAAATACAAAGTTTGACAAAATGTGAAAATACAAAGTTTGACAAAATGCATATACAAATTCCTTCATATACCTACATTTTATTTTCGATATTTCTTCTTCCTCTTTTTTTAACCGAATAAATCATATTCACAGTTCAATGTATATTTCATCCTCGAATGCACTCCGAAAATTCCAATAAAAACCCCTTTCCCTGTTCGAAGACTTCTTGTTCACTATCCTTTTTTATCTTTTCTACCCTTAAATTGTTCAAAATAGCGTTAAATCGAATTTCAAAATCTTCAACCAAAAGAAGTAAAGAACATCCACACTTTTTATGCACAAAACGAAATCTTCAAAAAATAAACAAACACAAAGATTTCGTTCCCCCATTATTATCTCAAAATGTATAACCGAGTTTAAATTAATCCTTAAAGCTGAAATGGACACCAATTTCTCTTTCATCTTTTATACAAAATACATATCTGTATCTTGCTTCGACGACTTCCGAAATGTCCTTGGTTGGTTGTTTGGAGAGTTGGGAGTTAGGACTCCTTCAGCCTTTTTGAAGACCACAAATAAATTCTATTATATCCTTGCACACACTGTAAATCAAGTTGTGTTGAAAAATACCCAAACAAACCAAACTTCCTTGGCAGAGGATAAGTTTTTTTTTGTTCTCTCCTCTTCTGTCCTCAACTTGCTTACAGTGTTCCTGCTGATCCTATATAGAATTTATGTTTTGCCAATAAACCCCCGCACCCTGCTCTCATGTCTCTTATTACTTTATTTGTTCCTTCACGATGTCTTATTTTCAGCTCAGACACAAAAAGAAAAAAGAACCAGCAACAGCAGTCGATTATTTCGATAGATATTGGAAGTTGGATATGGTCTTAGGCATAACTAGTGCAGTGTATAGATGTATGCTTGTATGTATGTACATAGTTGGGTCTGGACTTGTGCCCTTGAGCAAAATCCTTATATCCTGTTACCATGCCTGACTGAGCTTGGACAAGCTAAGTTGAACCATTTTTTTAAAAGAATAGAAATAAAAGTTCAGTGTTAAAATTACCCAAATAAAAATAAATACAAAATCAAGACAAGGAGTTGCCTTGGGCGGGTATAGAGTTGAAAATTCTTTTATTGAATTCTCAAAAATTGAGAAAGAAAAGAGGAATTTTCTTACAACATTGTGGATATAAAAAGATTGCATTGCAATTTGTGCAGGAAAATAATTCGATAAGAAAAAAGTCCTTTTATTTTGTTTTCCTGCTATCTAAAAAAAGAAAAATGTTTTCGGTTTTCCTACATTGAACAGTAAATTAATTGGGAAAATACCAAAAGCATTGATAAATTCATTGAGATTTATTGTCGAACATTTAAAAGAAAGAAAAATCTAATTAATTAATTTCCTGCTCTGAACCATTTCAAGGAGATAATTTAAAAACAAAAATGAACATAGAGTTATACATATGTGTCTTTAAAACTTCTTTAAAATTCAGTTCCATACAATTGGCTTTATTTCAGTATGATGTTTCTACTCCATTTAAAGCCCTCTGTACACAAATCTTCTCTCCATAGGTTAGACGTTTTTAAGATTCGTTATGAAGCTCACGAATCATCTTCCAATACAACCTACAAGCTTCCCAAACCTTCGCTTTGTTATCCGTCGATGATGTGTTTCAGTTAAAGCAGTTTAGCCGACTTCTATCTCCGCCCAACAAAAAAGTCAACGATTCTTGATACCACTGCAGAATCCATTATGAGAGCGACTTTTAAACGATTTGTTCTCATTTCCTTTTTCCTAGAAGCCAGATACTTCTTTTAAGATATTATTTAATGTTTCAATGATCACACTTTAATCACATACCTACGTCTACGTCTACCCTAAGCCACCCTGCACTTAAGTCATAAGCTGTTAGCACCATTTCCCTGTCATTATCACATCTCTCATTACACATTCCAGCAGTGTCGTTGCTTTTTCTGTCTGTCTATACCTTCTTATATCTCATCTCATCGTATATGCCCATGTTCAGTTGAAAAAGCTCCATTTAATGTGCCGGCAATTCGCTTCTCCAAAAACAATTCATAATTAAAAATTATTCTCTGTAATTATTTTCAACTTCCATGGCTTGAACAAAAGAAAAAAGCACTCTTCTGGTGCTGCTGCAGAAACCCTGTTTCGGCTCATCCCTTAATGATAGCAAACTTTTCCTTCTACAAAAACGGTGAACAATACGCAAAAATTATCATCGCCATCCCTCGCGACAAACGTGAATTATTGCTCACGCATTCATAAACAGATGAAGACTCGAACGACTCGACAACTATGGCGACGACTACGAGTACGACGACGACGAAGAGTGAAAGTGATTGTCGTTTCGTTGGTGCCCCACTCCTTCCCAATCCCCATTCAAATAAAATTACTATACTACTGGCCAATTGTTATCTCTATAGAATTGTTTTATCCCTTCGATTTTTATTTCCCCATATTTGGGGTGTCCCTCTGTTTACGAGAATAAGTCGATTATCTGCTGCGTACTGTCTGCAAAGTTTTGGGTTATTGTATCCTTCAGATTCAGTACGAAGAAAAAAGAAAAATCAAAAACGAAAATGGTATTGGAAAACATTTATCATTGTTATGCGATAAAAAGCTGACTTTTAACGGACCATTTAACTCCTGCTATCCTTGTTTTTGTTCACAATCTATAAAAGCAAAAAATTTGCAACCGTTTCCTTAAACAGCCCATAAACTTATTGCTTTTCCATTTTGTGTGTTTTTCTTTTCAGAACTTCATCGTTCGCAATTCCAGTCAACCAAGCACGATGGCCGTGTCGGTGCGACTTCCTCCAGACACGGGCCCATACATCGAACACTACCTGATTCAGTCGAATGGTGGCGTGCTAAGTTTGGAGAGCTCACGCTTTAAATTCGATTCTATTCCTGCACTGATTGCTCATTACGCCCAATGTTGCGATGAACTGCCAGTTCAACTAATCTTGCCACGAGCTCTTCGAGAGGCTAATAATCGTCAACAGCTTTCGTCACTGGCTCTGCTGGGCCAAGAATTCTGGAGATATCCCATGTCGAGTTCAAATCCCAATGAAGCTAAATCGCCAAACTCACTCACCGACACATCCGGTATTGGGATGACGGTATTCAGTTCGGCCTCAAATACACACAACCAGCAACTGAATACAGCGAAACTATTCAGTCCAACCAATCAGCTAGCAGGACTGTTTAGTCCATTGGGCACTCCATCTGACACTGCTTCGAGTATGAGCAGCTTCACAACTAGTGGAGGTCAGAATATGCAACTTATGAGTCCAGAATCTGTGGACAGTGTTATCTTAACGATGTCGCCAGTTGATGCTGGAAATAATCGCGCGTTGGGAGTTGGGGGAGTTGGAACTGATACGAAGTTGTCAACCTTCAAATCAACGTCTCAACAAAAATTAACACATTTAGACAACGGAATTAGGCCACAGCGTCCAACGCCACCCAACACATTAAACTTGGCCCCACGAAAGCCACCAGCACCGCCTGTGCGCTGGTCCAAGCCACTTACTCCCAACAGTCCAGTTCCTCCAGGTGACCATTTTGCAGTCACAACACCAACCACTTACTGCGTGGACATCAAGAATCAGCAGCAGTTTGTGGAACTTATATCACCACCCAGCCAAAACAATGCAACTTTCCAAACCTTCTCGAAGCGTCTGTCGCCTGAGGGCGAATGCAAAGACACGCTTTCTTCTCAGGGCTCATCGAATAACCGCTGGAACTCACAAAGTAGCAAAGACTCAAATCAGAGCCAGAAAAAGATGCTCTCGCCAAGTTCGACGACGGGCAGTAGTAGCAATGGCAAGCATAGGAAACTCAAGCAACGCAAAGAATCCAAGCATTATAAGGAGTGTGACATTCTGGAGAGTCAACAGATCTACTGTCGCAGTGCGTTGGGTGATAAAATCAGTGATTATGAAGACCTGTGGTCACAAGATCCAAGTGAGAGGGCAGGATTACTGTCCACCTTCCGCCCGCCCGATGGAACGCAGGGTAAAAGGCCAGATCTGTTAGCCGAAACTCGTAAGTTCAAAAAATGTACATATATGTATCCTTTCATCCACTTATTTTGTACTTCTTTTTCTTTCAGCCACAATAACATCTCTGAACTGTAATATTCTCTCACCCGCGAACTCAGTAAGCTCCTCAGCTAGCCCGCCCTCAGAATCCTTACAGACTCCCACTGCTTGCCCAACGACGACGATTACAACCATAGCGGCGTCGGAAGCCACAACTGATTTGCTAAGCCCGCTCGATGCCAATAAAAACTTTATCCATGTTCAAACCGATGCTCATTCTCGAAGCAGATCTGGTCTGGTACTACCTTTGACCACAGACGATGCTCTTAAGGCGTCTGAGTCGGATACAACACCAACAGCTCAGACTCCAGTCAGCTCTCGCAGTAAACAAGGCAGTCCATTCTATGCAGAGCCTGCAGATGCGTTGCGAGCAGCTGGCTTAACAGCTAGTATCTTGCGTCGATCACAGCGTGGTGCTCTCTTGCCTGCAAATCATCGGCACTCCGAACCTCCCAAGGGTGGAATCGCTCGGACACCAATGTGTCCGGTGCTCGTGCCCTCAGAGATTGAGAAAATTGCTGGAAGCCTCGATGAACTCAAGAAGAAACAGCAACAGCAACCGGCTAAGCGACCACGTGGACGCAACGATCATTGGCAAATCGACAGTAGTTGGGAGTTTATGGGAAAAAATGATGAAAACGATCCCGAATATGGGGATTACGATTCTGAAGAGCAATGGAGTGGAGTTGCAGTACAGAAACACCCTAGTCAGTTAAATGGTGAAAACAAAGAGAACAAGGAGCGACCAATTACAGTTCATCAGATCATAGCTAAGCGTCTGCCAGATTTGAATCTTCCCGAATTGGTGAGATGTTCGACGCCACAGCAGCAACAGCAACAACAACAAATCAAGGAAAATAAAATTGAAAATCACAATGGTGGTTTTCGACATTCTTCGTATGATAATGTAGAGAAGAATTTTCCATTTACATATTCCAATGGAATGGATTCAGGACAGTCAGATGATGGAACGGTATTTTCGGAGCCATGGGATAGCACTCAATGGGACTCATTTCTTCCACCAGATGGTAAGACATATTAACTTAAGTTTTGTATGTATGATTTAAAAGTTCTGTTTTGATTTCGAAGATTCAATCACCTCGGAATCAATTCATCTTTCTAAGTGTCGACCAACGCTTATGTCTGAAGATGATTCCACAATTATCGAGGATATTAGCACCAAAGATAGTCAAGGCACCTTAAAGGCAAATAAACCAAGGTATCAGGCGACAAATCAAAAAGTTGCAACAATACTTCGGAATCCCAGTATGAGAGATAGGGAGATTTTGTGTAAGTACCAATTCTTAGCTTAAGAAACAAATCATGCAATATTTGGGTTTTGGATAGTATCATTAGGGACTTTGAATTTAAAAAATTAGAAATTACTCAATGTTGTTTGAAGCTTAGGTTACGTGAAGAAAGTGCTCAGAGATTTATACAAATTAAAGAGGACTTCAATTCCTAGAAGTCCAAAAATTATGATAATTTGATTTTCTATGCTTGTTTTATATTCGGTTCATGTTCATGTCATTTATGCTTTGAGCTTCAGAAACTGTTTTTGTTATTTCAGTTGAAAAAGGTTTTCCATATTTTTGTTGATTGTCTGTTTTCGAAGGTTCCAGTTTTCGGTGACTTTGGAGCTTAAATCGTGCTCAATTTGATCGAAAGCATCAATTACTATGTTCTTAAGAGCCGCCGTGGTTTGCGGCTTATTCGTATAAACCTGCGACTTAAGAAAGCCAAAATAAGTGAACACACGATATGCCGCTTATGGTCGTTTAGTTTCAGCTCCTGGGAAACTAGAGAACACCCATTTCGTTTTATCATTTGCCAGTGTTGCCCCACACTCTAACTTGCTAAGATGAATTGTCTTTACTGACTGATTAAAAGAAGACATTTTGGCAGGAAGTAAAAGAAACAATTCCTGCGTTCAATCTCGTGTTGGATATCCAGGATATGTGGATTTTTGGATACCTTATTGAACGAGTTGGATACCTAAATTAAAATAGCTGGCAAAAAATAAAAACAACTTTAAGATGTTCCTAGAAAGGAAACAAACATTTAGCTTTCGACGTTCAAAATGATTGTAAAGTAAAATTTGTAATGAATAATTTTAATAATTCGCCGGATTTGGTTTCCTCAAATTCAACCATATGTTGAATCAGCTGTTCCGTCAGATACCCACATATGACAGAAATTCTTGGATACCCTTAGATTCCTTTTTTGACATCCCACCTGTTTTGGATCAGCTATTACACGTTACACATTGGTTGCGTTCAATCTCGTGTTCGATAGGGTATCTTGGATAGGTGGATTTTTTGATAAAAACAACTTTCAGCTGTTCACAAAAAGCAGAGAAACATTTAAGCTTCGAAGTCAAAATTGTTGTAATATAAAACATTTAATGGATAATTCAACTGATTCATCGGACGATGATGAATGCTGGACACTAGACTGAAGGTAAGACCTAGCAAATTGGTCATCTACAAAACGAGAACAAAATAAGTCAATTTGAAGTTTAAAAAAATAGATCATAATTACCTTCTAAAATTCGGAGGCAAATAGCTTCTTCATCGTCTATTATGTACAGAACATTCTCAAATACAACTTCAACTAACATTTTGTATCTTTTTGTTTACCAACAAATACAAAAGGCTGAAATCAATTTTCAAGTTTCTTGAAATTCAACCGTGTGTTGAATCAGCTGTTCTGTCAGATACCTACATACCCCAGAAATTCTTGGATACCTTTGGATTCCTTTTTTGACATCTCAGCTGTTTTTGATCAGCTGTTATTTTACACGTAAAACACGAACAAATAGGTATCCGGATACCCTATCTGTCTGAGATTAAACGCAGCCACTCACATAAAGGTATCCGGATACCCTATCTGTCTGTCAAACCCGTCCCTAATGGAAAACCCCTTACATACTAAGAGTTCACCTCTTTTTAAAGTCTGTGTTGTCCAAAATCTGCAACTCAGTGATATTCTGATGTAATTAATTATAGTCGCATCTCATTTTTCATTTGATATCTATTGTGTTCTAAATATTGAAAAAGTTGCATCATTAATTGTTCAAAGTTGACCAAAGTCCGTTTGATACAAAAACTAAAAATCTTCTGTGAAATCATTCTGACTTCAATTTATTGCGTCGTAGCACATTCAGAACCGGACCTAGCTACAATGGAGCCTGAGAATAAAGTCCTATGTTTTCTGTGGATTCTATTTGTATACTCTTTTGTTGAATACTTCATAAAATAGTGCCTACACAAATATTTTCCCTAGTTTAAGATCAACAATTATAATTTTAGAACTCAAGCAGACGTGGAGTCACTTTTTCTTCCTCAAGAATCAGATAATAGAATAAGAATAAAAACATTAAAATCAATAATAAGATAAATTCAACCGAAACTTATATATGTAGTTGATATCTGCCGCAGACTGGAGGGCAAATATAACTTATAAAAATAGGAAATTACGTTGGAACTGATTAGAAAAATAGTTCACATAATAACGTGTTAAAATCTTTTTTGAACAAAATTTCCCAAAAATTCTTATTACATTCAATATGCAAAAATAAATATTAGCCTAAGAAATGAATCAAAAATGAATTAAATGCGTACATTTTTCTAATCTAGTCATAGTCTGGACATTTATTGATAATAATTAATAATAATAAATGGTATTCCTTAGAACTGTGTGTCAATATTTAACTATCACATGAGAAGTGTGTTACTATTGATTAGCATTGGAAGACGTTGCAGCTTTGAAGTTTGATAAAGGGCTATAAATGAAAATTTCGAGTGTGGACTAGTATTTACAGGATTTGTGTACTAATGTTCAATATAAATTTTGCAATTACAAATTACATGAAATATATATACATATATGAAGATAAGGTCATTTATACTGATTTTAATAATACTTTCAAGTGGCATAAGTATGTACATGATATATCTTTATTGTTCTTATGTTATGCATGTTGGAGTCCATAGTTTGTTAAGTGTGTTTCTGTTTTGTTTTAATGCGGGAAATAAAATATATCAATTGTTTGTATTACATATGTACGTAAACGCTCGAGCAAATAAAAGATATAACTCTTTAAAGAAATGAAGGCTTTTCTAACTGTTAGTGCAAAAATTATGTAATTTACAGGTTGTTTCAAAGGTTTTTCTTCGAGTAGCAACAAATTTCCATTATCATTTTCAAACCAAAATAGTTTGTTTAATAGGTAAATGATGACGTAAGCGTTCTTTTCTCTGACGAATTAAAATTAATAATTTTAATTAATTTTAGAATTTTAAACTTTTTTTGTATCAAGGTTGTATCCAGACTTTTGGTCAGGGTGGAGTAGGGAGGGTTCAGAACACTTACCATAAAATCAAATCTTTCTACTTAATAACAAACAAAAAATTATTTAAAGCCTTTCGAAGGCAGATACGTATCTATCTTAAGCTTATACATAATGTTCAAGTTTCAAAAGCTAAACAGTGACACCTTAAGTTACACCTTAGATAACTGGTGTCCAGCAAGGCATGGTCTAAATACGAGTAGTTTAAAAACTCCTTACTTATATTAATATGCTTCATTTAAGCGTCAACATAAAACAACTAAGATAAATGATGGAACTATTTTGTACATGAAATTCACATCTGTCTTAGAATAAGTTTGGCCTTTGTACACCCAATTTTAGTGTCCAGGTTACAAAATTTTTAAAAAACATTAATACAAATTTGTATGCTTCAAAACTATCTGAAAAATAATGCTTGTTCTTGCGTGAAGCTTTTAAGCAAATTATAATTAAATTAAAAGATATTGTATCTTACTGAGTAATTATAACAAAAAACTGAAACTGAAAGCTTAATTTTGAATTCAAAGACTATTTTAAAATACAATTGTAGAAGTAAAAGAGTTCTGAAGGAACTTCAAACGTAAATGTCTTCAGTTTATTTCGGGCCATACCGTTTTGCATGTAAAACGTGTGTTCCATATTTTTTTCACTTTATAATACCATATGTAAGTCTGTCTTCGAAGTGAAGCTATGACCTTCGATTTTCAAAAAATATCAATAATTAACAAAATTTCATCATTTTCAAAAATTCAGTTTTATTGAATTTAAAATGGTCTTTTTTTAAGTGGCAAATAGTAAACTTTTATCCAATTTAAGGTTGTAAGGATCTTAAAAATACCTTGAGTTTTTGATTATAAAACCAAGAATTGCGTTAGCTCTGAAATTTCTGTAATCAATATGAGGTAAAAATCTAAGCTCAGCATCGAAAATTACCCCCAAATCTTTCTGCAAATACAAGCTCTTAATACCAATTTTAGAATATAGAAATATCGTTAGTATCTTAATTGGATGAAATGTCATAACTGAAATTTATTACTATATATAAATGCAAGCAATGCTTACTAAATAGTTTAAACTTTGAACATCGCATGGAAGTTGAAGACAATCATGCAAGATTCTTCCATACAAATCTCAAAAGCAAATAAAAGTTTTTCATCTTTCCAAATAACACAAGCAAAGTTATTTATAAAAATTAAAAATAGAAGTGGACCAAACACTACCTATTTTCATGGATTGAGTACGATTTATAAAATAGCTTTCTAACCACTTTAAACAAAATGACATGAAAACACTTGATTTGTAATTTGCAAAATAGGACGTTATGTAGATCGGGTTCGAAAGTCTTAGCAAAATCGGTGAAATCCGTTAAATCCGTTTCTATTTTCCATAGATCAATCTATCAGTGTAGGTCGAATTCCATCCTCGTTTTTGCGATTCTTTTCAGGACCTCGAACCAACATGTGCTTCAAAATATTATAAAACATCATACACGATCTTTTATCCTATCTTAACGTTTTCTCTTTATTTCAAAAAGCAATTCGTTAATATAGTTTAATAGTATAATTGTTCATCTATTGGTTGAATTTTGGAAATAACTTTAAGGACTTTACAAAAAGCGATTTTTTTAAGATTAACGTTAAATTACTAAAGTCATTGTTTATTTAACTAAACTCTGTGAACTTTATGGCTCTGAGGGTAATAGCCCCTCTTCCTAAGTCAGCCAAAGCTTTTTCTATCGGTAGTATGGGAAAAAATCTTTACTTTTATTTTTGGATACAAATAATGAACTGTGTAAGTTTTTTCATCCTTTAAATAGAAATAGTAAAGTATTTTTTTAAGTAAAGAACAACTTTGGGCTTCAATTTAAAATGATACAAAATATTTAACCTAGAATTTTAATTAAAGCACAAAGGATTCTTAACTGTACCTATTGAAGAATACTATATACAATAATAAGTACAAAGGACCTATTGTTTAAAAAGCTTATAGATTTCTTTTGTTGGTCAATTATTATTGTTTGATCGATTCTCCTGAAAACATTCACCCTGAATTTATGATCAATATTATTCTACGCATTTAAATTTTTAATATAAAATAATATCCCTTCAATGGCAAAATTACCATTAAATCAAGTTTTACCTTTGTTTATGTTTACAATTATATTCACATATTTAATCTTAACTATATAATATATAACATTAATATTAATTAAAAATGATGCAACTCGCAGTCTATTGGAAATAAGTGTGTCAGCTGTTAAACACTTTGATTTAATGAATAATTCAATCCCAAAGACCTTGGCTGGAAATGAAAACAATAGAAAACCAACAACAAAGACGAGAAAAAAATTGTTTTTTAATTACATATATATATTAATACAATATTATTGATAAAAGTCGTAAATAAAATGTGTGTAAATTGAAATTGATTGCAAGATTTTCCTTATCATTTTGAAAAAATTTGCTCGTGTGAACAAAGTACATATTACAGCGATTATTTTCCCCGAGTTTAATATAAATCATCATTAATTTTTCTTTTCTATTAGGATACTTTTTCTTTGCTGAATGTATCCTTGAACCACTTCTTTTTGTCATCAATGCTATGAATATCAATACAATGAATTTGTATGTGTACAATCAATTAAATAAAAATTAATCAAATCCTTTTTATATCTAATCCACTATTAAGCCTTCATACTCAAATTCAAGTTTTTGTGACTCAGTCATTTATTTTTAATAAATAAATTTCAGTTTAATTTTTGTAAATCGAACAACAATATCATTATAAAATTATGCGACGCAAGAAAATGTAAAAATAATAGCAAAACGTCGTCAATAAAAACATCTAAACTGCATCTTAGCAGATTTTATAAATATTTTGTAAAATATACATTTTATTTATAGTATTTTTCAGTCAGAGTAATTCATGACTTGTATTCATTGATAATAAAGTTTATATCACCTTGTTTCTAATTATTATTTTATTATTTTGATTAGATTTTAATATTGAATTTTTAAGAAACCTATATAATACATTCTATCGGAAATGAAATTTTCCTCGGAACTTGTAAATGCTCATAGCTTTCGACTTTTCTTTAAAAAGTTTAAAGTTCACAACTTCAAGTGAGATTTAAAGTCTGCTATGTTGTAAACTTAATTCTTGGTTTGAGTAAAGTTATATTCTCGAAGTTATCCATGTTCTTAATTTTCGAAAATAAGACAAATGTCCGTAAGAAACTTTTTCCCATAGTTCCAAAACTTTTAAAACATGTTTTAGAAAAAAGTTGGAGAGCAGAAATTTTTTGGCCAATATTGTAAATTTTGTAATGCTATCTGGAAATTCTTTTAATTCCACTGAAGTATTTAAGTAATACTTTGATAGTATACTTTATCTACAACGCTATAATTTTAGGAGTATTGATAACTACTTAACTCAACAAAATCTATTATTTATTAAAAATGTCCTTATGTCAAACAAAGAACAAAAGCTAACGTATTACTATTTATTTTCTACGCATGATCTTATTAATTGGAAAACGCAATAGACACTAATAGACTGACTTAACCCTGTCACACAATTGCATCATTCCAATTCCCTTACAGTTTGGGACAATATCAATGATCAAATTCGAATGCAATATGGCTTTTCCCAAGCGTGTGGCTTCCAATATATGAAGAAAGTGACCTCGATGGCAATCCATTGTCTTCTGGCTACTTACAATAATTAATGAAATACTAATCACATTATTATTATTAATAAGTGTGACACACATTTGTTACTAAAATAGAACATTTTAGCAAACCGATCAGATCAATAAATTAAATCAAACTAGTTTTAAAAAATGATGCCAAGGATGTTTAATCATTGATTTTCTAAAATTCAAAAATATAAATAAATATGATAAAGCCTTTGGTCGTCTGGCTCCGTTCATTGATAAATTTATTTTTAAAGACGAATGAAAACATAGCTAAACACAATACAAAAAGATAATTATTTAATACGTGTTGGCGCCAATCAAAGTTCGCACACTTCCTATAGAACGAACGCGTGCACCAGGCTTTGTGATTTTTTTTTTGTTATTTTTAGAACAAAAATATTTACCCATTTCGTGTAGGGAGGTAGGTACTCTACTCAATACTCATCGAGTCGAGGTTATCCTTCTTATCGGTCAATTAGTATAAATACAAATAAATACATATAAGATTCTTTTTTGTTTTGTTTGTCTGGCTTTAAAACACTCTTGGTTCCCATGCTTTTTGAATTGAAACATTCAGACTTCCGAAAACATGTACTTCCACTCGTAAATAATGTCAATAATAATTGAAGCATGTGTCTCCGTTTTCAAAATATAATCTTATCGAAATTTAATTCATCACATTTTATTATTCGCGTGAGTTCATACCTTTGTAAATATTTACCAAAATAATATAATATGTATATTTATAATTTTAAATTTTGGTGACAAAAAAATCAGTACACTCATTTAAATTTCGTATTTTTTGTAAGATACGAAATTTTTACGATATTGATACAAATATTTTGAAATAATAATATTGTAGATGCATATCCGGTAATTTTCATTTCCAAACCAGATCACAATGTATTGTTTTTACTCATAAAGATTTAAAGACTAAGGCCACCCTGGAATTTTTGAAAAATTGTTTTTGTTTCCAATGGTTCCCTCGGAACTCGAAAATGTTTAAATACTTTGGTTGAAACAATACTTAAAGCAGTCGCTGATATGTATTCCGTTTCTGATCTCGATTTATTTTGTAATATTTCTGAGAAAAAATCACCAAAAAGCCTATTTTGTTCGGCCCCTAGAGTGGCCTAACCACTTAAGTTAACAGAAATGTATAAATCAGTTGGCAATTCAAAAACGAAGTGAAAAGCGATTTAGAATCATTAGATTCATATTCGAAACAAGATACATAGAGTAGAATAGGATAAGGGCCAGCTCTTGTAGTCGGAATCATAATGTTTACAAACTATTTATGGTAGAAAAAAGAATATCGAAAAGGTAAAAATATCAATTCCAGAGCCTCAACTTTACTTAAAAGAAATAGACTGATCTTTCTGATTGTGATCTTTAAACTAAACATTAACAAATGCCAGGCCTGCTGTAATAGTTAAAAGTCAATAAAAAAGGGAAGAACCCTTTTTTTAGTACCATTGAAAAATTTGAAGAAAAACGGTCAAAAACTTGTAAATATTTTTCTTTTTTTGGGAAAAAAACTCCTTATTTCCATATTAAGTTAAATGTCAAAACTCCCTAAGCACTATTTTCCTCTATTATATAAATTTATAAAGAATTCAAACTCCAGAAATCTAATAATTTCTATATTGAATTAAAATTTAAAAGCAAATTTCTCAAAACACTAAAAATGATTTCCTTGCATTTTCTTTAAGAACTCCCTTAACGTTCGTGAATATCGGACAAAGTTAACACAAATATTAAAATGTCTGCTCTTAATAAAAGTTAAATTTTATTGACTATAAATATAAATAAAACACATTTTTTCAGTTACTTTAAAATGTAATTGAAGAATTTTAATAACTAATTACATGTAACTTAAAAGTGCCAATTACTCGCAATTTAATTACATAAACGTAATTGAATTGAAATAATGATACAAAAATTCAGTAATGATTACTTTTTCTAGTATTAATTACACACAAATGTAATTAAGTATTATTTTCGTCAATTACATTTTACGCGATATTAAAAAATAGTTCCCTAAAATGCTAAGTTCTTTTATGTGTGTTGCTTTGAATTAATTAATTAATAAGGAAATTAATTACCTTAATCACCTTTAAAGGTGTTTCCCCTAAAGAACCTGAATAAACCCATTACAGTTTTCAATTACATGTAATTAATTAGTGGATTTTTTCAATTACAATTACAAGTAATTGAAATGTATATTTTTCCAAATTCAATTACTTTTTTGAATTACATTTGAATTACTTAAATGTATAATATTTCAATTACACTAACGTGTAATGGAAAATAAAAGGGAAAATGCGCATTACTAATAAATTACTTGTAATTGAAATGAAAGTTGAAGTTAATTACGAAAAGTAATCAATATTTACAATGACTTAAACCAATGTTTTTGACCGTTCTTCGCCCTATTTATTTTTGGTACAAAAAGTTAATTATTTTTATGTCTGAAACTGTATATTTACATGAGCTATAAGGCCTACTAACAACTTTTTTTCAAGAATAACATAGTTTTCGAGTATTTCGGATAAAACTGCATGAGGAATGGTACCCCGTAATTGCTTTTGTCCAGTTTACACTTAGAAGACTTTTTGTGGTGTGCTCACAACTTTGTCGGAATTTATTTCGAAGTGAATGTATAATTTTCCTGAACTATTAATAAATAAAATATAGATTAATGCCCGAAAGCTTTGTGGATCACTCACTTTCACTTTCGCCTTGTAAAATCACAATAAATTGAAAGCCCTAAATGAGTAAAAATCACATAACTATTTACATCAAATGATATCCACTTAACCTTTTTTCAATTGAATGCCTTTAGTAACAAAACTGAACTTATTGTTCATAGAAGGAAGTACAAATGTGAACAGGTTGTGTAGCCACATATCTTGTAGCAACATAATGAAAAATCACACAATGCATTCGAGGTTCTTCTTGAAAAGTAAATAGAACGGATGTTACAAGGGTCCGCCCATAGAAACTCTTGAACATAACATTTCTACGAGTACTTCTGCTTTAAGATCATAATTAATCATTTATTTCTTCGAGAAGGTCAACGATGCTATTGGTATGACAGGTGTTGTAAAAGAACTATTATAAATTTAAAGCTGTTAACATAATTTCGATTTTCCTCGAAAAATATTATTCTTCCATTTATAAATTAATGAATTAATTAATTTGACGTCATCTTTTCAGATAACTCTAGCCCAAAGAGTCTGTAAGTTTTATGACTTTTTAATGACCGAAATCAGGTTTTTTTAACAAAAGCTATCTATTTATAGACAACAATAATAATTAAATACATACGTCTGTGTTGAGATTTACCTATTATGGTCTAGGCATTTGACTTATAGAGGTTATGCCTTGTAATTGTTTGAATTTGAATCTTTTGTAAATAAAAACCGGCACCGAACTACGCCTAACCTTATGTAGCTATATTGTTGAGTTCAACCTTTATATGGATTAGTGATATTTAAAAAAAAAAAACATATTTAACTGTTTTAATGTTCATATAATTATCACTCCCAGAAAAACCAACATTTATATACTGAAATAAGACGCCACGATTGTAATTTTTATTAGCTTTGACTTTTGGAAAATCCTTTAATAAAATTCGGTTCCATTTTGCAAGAGAGGTAGGTATGAGATTGCAGTTTTATAGAAGTCATAAATTCTTTTGAAACACATGGATAATAGGAAAACCTATTGTATATACTTATGGACTTAACTTTGAATAGATCCTTTTAACACGTGCCCTAGCAGAGGATTTAAAAATGAGAAATACATATTTAAAAGAATATATGTACCTCTAGATCTTGTAAGGTATGGATGAACTTTATGATGTATTGAAAGTCAGAGATTATCACGTGATAAAGTCGTGATGTTTAAAAAATAGCATTACCTACCTGGAATTTTTGGAAATCCTTTTCTGAAGAAACAAAAACGAATGTTGCACATAACCACTCGAAAGTATTGCTAGTGTTTCCATTGCCCTGGTATCTACCTACCTGCGAATTATTTCCTTTGAATGTTATGTACATATGTAGGTATTAAACGTAAATATCCTGCTCGAAATGCCATATGCAGGAAGAAGTTATAAAAATTGATTGAGTTTCTTTAAAATTACATAGTAACTGCAAAATTAGATTTAAGGAGTATTTTTATATTGACAATTAAATCAAATTTCTGAAAAATTTAAAACTCGAAACCCTTTTCTATCAAGTTTTTCCGCTAAACTAGTTTAAAAGAAACTCAATAACATCGGAGTAAGAGGATTTGGATATTTTAAGCAAAACTAATAGTTTCGTACAAGTTGCGAGTATATCAACTATATTACATAAATTTATGGTTTCCAAAAATCAATTAATTTGTCTTTTTTAGCTTCTTAGGTTACCTGCTAAGCGAAACACTTAGTAGACTAACTATTACTAACGGTATTACTCTTAAGTTCAAAATAATATTTATTGAAAGGATTAATTTGTCCTGAATTCGAATTTCGCCTTAAAATTTTTGTATGACATCAGGTTTTTGAAAAATGCAACTTAAAAATGCTAAAAGCAACCAGAAACATGGTTTTTAATAGTATTTATTGTAATTTATATGAAGTTTTGAGCTTGAATTTTATACTTTCATAATTTTGAAAAATATGTTTTCTAGCTATAAGTTTTAGTGCTGATTATTAATGTTTTCAACATTATTTTTAATTTTTCGAAAACTTGAAATAATAAAATTGGTTAGGCGACGGATTCGTTACAAGAAGAAAACATATTTTCAAACCGTTTTGGCATTTTCTATTGAAAACCGTTAAAGCACAAAAATTGTTAAGTGTCTCTTTCAGATTGTTGCATCTGAAATCTAAGAACTTATAAAGATTTTTCGAACATTTTATGAAAAACTAAAAATATTTTGGCGGAATATTTAAGAAAGGGAATAGGTATAGGTTTGGAAAACTATCACGAATTTAATCGAAAAAATCTACTTAATGATTTTGGATAGCCTCAAAAAGCGTTGTACATGTATGAGTTTTTTTTTTTTGAATTTTCAAAAGTAATATCTCAAAAACCTTACATCATAAAGTAATTTTGAAATAATATTAGAATTATGGGCATCAAAAACCAATTTGATTGGCAATCATTCGTTCAGTGATTTTCCTGTTAGTAAATTATGCCTGTTTCAAATTTTGTTTACAATATTTTTTATGTTTTTATCGTAAAAATAACCAGAAAACTAATACAAAGTTCTTCATTGAAATTTAATGTTATTTTGGCCTCTTTGCAAAATTCATAAAATGTTGTAAAGAAAAAACGTGTTTATTTTTCAACATATTCCGTTTATTGGCATAATTATAATTTTGAAAATCCTCATTGTATGACATTATCTCCTTAATGTCAACTTTGATTTTTGTTTTACCACTTCTAAGCCATAAATTAATAGTTTTCCGCTGCCAAATGTTAATAATGACGCAGATTAACGCTTAACAATTTTTGGAATAGCATTTTTCCTTTTAACAGAACAGATTTTCTTACGAATAATGGTACTTTAAAGTCAGTGACAAATGTATATTTACCATATTAAAATAATATTAATCACTTATGCCCACTGTCCAATAACTTATATTGACATTTAGCTTTTACAATAAACCTAACAACAATAAGCTACTGATGCATTATTATAAAGCTTGAAGATAAAGTCTAATAAATAAATAATTATTCGTTTCTTTTTGCTAAACAGTTTAGCCCTTCGGTTATTTTTAAAACATGACTAACAAAAAGTTCGGTTTTGCTTGATAAATGGAGAACGACGCACGTGATAAATTCCAAATTTTAACATCGTTAAATAAAACTGATGATAAAATTCACACATCTTATTTTAATGATGAGTTTTAAAAAAAGGTGATCAAGGTGAAAAATTCTACCTTTAGTTGGATTAATGGTGGTTTTATGTAAATAATAATATATGTAAATATGAATGTGGATTTTTAAACTTTTATAGGTATGTATATGTAAGAAATGGCAGCATAAGTGTATTATTTTTAAAGAAAATGGGGGAAAATTGTATGGGTCTTGGATCATAAGATTGCATGACCAGACACAAATATAGAAGGCTTACAACCAATTTCCTGACGAAGTTCTTAAATAAATTAAAAACTCGATCTTGTTATTCTCTGTTATCTTTGGAACTTCATCTCGGTTTTAAGTCATTTTTAAACTCTATAGAAATTTGAGATCTCAGTTTAATTAAAATGAATTCTAACGTGTTTTTTGCTATTTTTATGACACACCGTAGGTAGTTCAAAATTCTGACATTTTACGAACAAAATTAAAAACATCTGTCAGTTTTCGTTGAAGCGAACATTTATTTCAGGATTTAGTTTTGATATTCTCACTTTTTTCTAAATAAAAATTGTAGTTTCGTGTTTTAATGGATTTCGTTTAAGTTTGGCGTTTTTCAATTTTTTTTTTTTGATAAATGTACACGTATTCGTGTTGAACTGAATTTGTTTTCGATTTCATTTTTTTCACTGTTTCTTGAAAACACGAACCATTAATTCAGATATTAAAGTACAGCAATCTCTAGATTATCAAATGATGCATGAAATTTAAATGATATCAAATTTTATATTGAAAAGTTTGTTAAGTAGATTCAGCCAAAAGATTATAGTCGAGGTAAAAAATTCAAACAAATGTTGAGAAAAGTTTAGTATTTTTAAATATTTCATTCCCATTCCCATATTTTATTATTGCACATTAGAGGTCAAAAATTTAATTCAATACCGGAATGAATCTAAAAACTAGGCCTTTACAAGATAAGTAAAAACGTTTCTAAACGGAGTTCTATCTTAGACTGAGATTTTAATCAATGTTCTAACGCTTGAGATTATGATGAAGAAATGAGCCAGAGCTCTATCGAGTTCTAATTTATCCATAAACATAAAGTTTAAGAGCCAGAATTTTGTCAAGAAATTGGATGTTATTTTTTTTTTAAATTTTGAAGTTTAACGAAAATCGTATTGAGCTTAAAGTTGATACTCAAAATATCAAAGAAATTGCATTTTCTTGCAACAAGAACTCATTACATCTAAAATTGGACATTTAATGTAATTATTTTGGTTGTAAAATGAAAAGTTATTAAAAAAAAACCTTTCAAATTATATCACTATAACTTTTATGCCTTGAGAAGATTTTTAGTTACATATTTCTGAAATAATTTCGTTGCTGCTAATTTCTGCAGCCGATGTATTGAGAGAACCAGTGAAGAGATATACTTTTTTGGTCCCATTGTTATGCTTATATTTTTGCCTCTATATTAAATACTAGCGGCCCGTCCCGGCTTCACACGGGTAGACATAAATAGGTACAGATAATGTAGCTTTCTAATGAAAAAAAGAATTATTAAAATCGGTCCAATACTTTTTGAGTTTATTCGTTACATACAAAAATTCAAATCTTTCCTCTTTATAATATTAGTGTAGATGTAGATATTGTCGAACATTTTTTTGTCCTATCATTAATACTCTTTGCAGCGTATGCGATGAAAGACATTTTATGGCTAATTTTTTACACCTTCGGTTGGTTTTAATAGGAATTTCTAAAGATTTCTATAGTAATCTAGAACTAAATATAGCCTATGTCACTCAGTGATAATGTAGGTTTCTAATGAAAAATAATTATTAAAATCGGTCCAGCACTTTTTGAGTTTATTCGTTACATACGAAAATACAAATCTTTCCTCTTTATAATATTAGTGTAGATAATGTAATTTCTTGAGTTAATTTGTTAATTAGTTTAGGAATGGAATATTACATGAAGAAACAAGGTATTTTCATTTCTTTAAAGTTATTTAAAAATTATGAAAGTTTGCCAACTGAACTTCCAATCGAAATTTCTGCCAATTTGTGTATTACGAGTTCCTTACTATCCCTAAAACTTAAAACGGTTAAAGTTGAACAAAAGTTTTAATATGAAAACCGCCGCCGATTGATATTGGAGGACTATTTAAGTTGAAAAGGCACTCGAACCTTTTTCCACAAACTACACACTTTTAGCTTTTGATCGAAAGTGGAAAACTGTTTTAATAAAAATGTTAGACCATTAATTGAGGCGTGCTAATTTTTAAACGACTTGGAGAGTTGATTATTTTGCATGTTTTCCGCAGTTAAACTGGTATTCCGAATATTTTTTCTAAAATAACTATTCAGTAGATAAGTAGAAGCATAACAAAATGGCAATACTATTCGCAGGATACGAAGTAAATATTAAGTTCTTCGATCTTGCAGTAGTTATGTATGTCTATATAATTATGAAGGACAAAATTCAAACATTTCTATAATTGAAAAATTATTGATTTGACATTTGAGTGTCAACGATATCCTAGGAACATAAAATTTGAAACTTCTCTTCAACCACACCATCTGTCAGTCAGGCCAATGACTTTGGGATTCGTATCCCTATTCCCTACCCACATGTCACTTCAAATTATACTCCTTGGAACCTTTTTTTTATAACACACTAAATACATACCCAAAACCCATTAATTTTTCACATTCCAACAATTTTGAATTTCGTTCCGCAGTGTGACTCTTCCAAAAGTGAATAGTAGCGTGCTACGTTACCTACAGCTATTATGTTTCATTAAAAATTATACTAGCTACCAGAATCCTCGAACAAATGAACAAAATTTTGAGTCGATCGGAATGACCATTAGAACATAAAAATAATGCATTTTTTGATAAAGATATCGGCTTCTATTTTTTCTGTCGAATTTATAGCTTATGTCCGTGAACATACGCATAATTTATGGTTTTCTTTATCTCAAGTACTAAAAAAATGTTATTGATTCAATTCAGGGCCATAGATAAGAAAACCAACTACATATATAATGTTACATGACCTCTTACCTTATACAAAAATATGTCTTTATATACTCAAGGCATACAAATATTATGTATGTATATGTTACTTCTTTTTAACATATACCTACAACTTTTTATCTTTATCAAATAATGTTTGAAAAATGATTAATTTTTCATGAACAGGATACAAGCAACTCCCTTCATCCAAGACTCATTCTATTAAATTAAGTTGTGCATTATATTTCGAAGCCCGAACCACGAGAAGAAACAACCCATGCCCAATAGAAAATTGTATGTTTTGTTTAGCACCTATGTACATAAAATAGACATAATTCTTATACGGAATGACCTATGTATGTACATGCCTGCATTTTGAATGCAACTTTTATAGTTTGGCAGATAGTGTTGTACATACATACATATGTATATAAGTGTTTGATGTTATTTCACCATTAAATTTAATATTTAAGAAACACATATTTTACATTTAATTTCAAATGTTTAATGTTTTTAGCTAGAAAAGATACTGGCTTTACTTAGTAAACTGTGGTATTTTAATTATTTCTGTAGTTTGTCCTTCTCCAATGTCAAAAGATGGCAGCTTCAAAAGTGGCAGCTGCTATTCAAAATAAAACCTTGTATTATTCAATGAAAAATTGAGTATCAAAAATTTGATCTTAAGTGATAATATTTAATCGTCAAATCGTTAAATAATTTGTGAAGACAATTTCAGCCACTGTATGACAGTCTTTAAAAACGTCATGTGTTAATTTAAAATGTCGACCATCAATATTGGTGGCAGATAATGTTTCTCCCAATATTGTTTTACACATTTGTGTGATTATAAGACGTGTAGGATAGTTTTTTACTAGAAATGGTCTGTTTTTTTTTTAATTGGTGACTTTGTTACGAATTGTTAGAATTTGTTACAAGGAATGATAATTGTTACAAATTATTGATCTGTCAAACTACTTGTTTTAAAAAATGAAAAAAAAAATATTTGTATAACTTTAAATAGGAATACAAATAATAAAAAAGAGGCTGGGATGCGACCCACACTGATAACTTCCCATCCCGTCTGTTGGATTTTTATAAAAAAATTACTGAATATAAAAAACAATATTTTCTGTGAAATAAAATAAGTTTGAAGCCAATATTTCTAATTTTTGAAAAGCTATTTGAGCCGAAAATCAATTTTTACCAACTTTTATTAATTTTTTTGTTTAGGTTTTTATTTTTTGTAAAAAAAACTGTCAATTCGATTTTTCTCAAAATTTTTCCTAATGTTGAAAACAATATTTCTTATAAGTTAAAATTAGTTAGAAGCCATAATCTCAAATTTTTGAAAAGATATTTAAGTCGAAAATCAATTTTTACCAACTTTTGTTAAATTTTTTTTTTTCGGTTTTTAATTTTTTGTAAAAAAACTGTCAATTCTATTTTTTTCAAAATTTTACTGAATGTTGAAAACAACCTTTTTTGAAAGATAAAAGTAGTTTAAAGCCAATATCTCAAAGTCTTGAAAAGATATTTGAGTCAAAACTCAATTTTTACCAACTTTTTTTTTATTTTTTTAGGTTATTATTTTTTGTAAAAAAACTGTCAATTCGTTTTTTCTCAAAATTTTATCAGATGTCAAAAACATTATTCTTCATTGCACAAAATTGTTTTGGAAATGAAATCATATTTTAGTCGTAAAATTTTCGAAGTGATAAATTTTTTTTTTCAGTTTTTTTGATTTAAAAAAAAAACCGTTAATTCAATTTTTTTCCAAAAATATAATTGTTTTGTATCACGTTACAATATATAATATAAAATTTAATTCAAGTCTCTAGCGTCATTGGTTCATGAGATATTTAGGGTTAACCAAAATGTTCACCTTTTTTTTAAACTGCTATGGTAAAAAAACCACCCACGCAATTTTCTTGAGAGCCCTTTCTGCATCTTTCTGCCTTATTATCTATATAACAAAATTTATTTGAAGTCGATATCTCTTCTGGTTCTTGAGCTATGGACGACGAAAAAAACGTCGCGAACGTACGGACGTACGTACACACGCACGCACAGACATCTTTCTAAAAATCTTTTATTTCGACTCTAGGGACCTTGAAACGTCGAGAAATGTCAAAATTGTCAATTTGTCAAATCGGACCCATTACAATAACTTCCTATGGGAAGTTAATAAATAAATAAAGAAAAATTGTATCTGCTCTTAACTTGCTTAAAAATTAAAATACAATTTTGTTCAGATAAATAATAGAATATATTGACGCAAAATTTTAAACGATTTATAAAATGTTAAAGCCATTTTAAGCAAATTTCTAAGCTTAAAATATAATTTAGCTAATTCCAAACGATCTTAACGTCTTACTATATTTTAACATTTTGCTAATGTTAAAATAACGATTAAGCTACTATAAATGTTAATTAATATTATAAGGGGCCAGTTATAGCTAACATTGAAATCAATCCGAAAAATGTTTGAATGGATGATTGACTGTTTTTCCCTTTGAGTAGTAATGAAAATTATATACTGATCGATCGGAAATCAAAGAAAAACAAGTTTTATTGACGGAAATTCATTTTCCTGAACAGCTGATACTTTGGCTAAAAATGTATTTTTCTATTTTCCGAACGGAAATTCATTTTCCTGAACAGCTGATACTTTTATGTTCGAAATTAAAACGAATCGTTCTTCTGATTCGTGTTCTAATTTCACACAATTCCAATGACAGATTTCTGTCAGGTTAAATGTTTCGGTTGATTTCTATCGGGAAACTTTTTTTTCAATGACAGACATTTTTAATGATGGCTATAAAAGACCTGTCAAACAATTAAAATTATTGGTTTCAATGATCAAAACCAATGACAGCTATAACTGGCGCCTAAAAGCAGTGGAAAGAATGGTCCGGTCTAAAGTTATGAATTGCAACTAAAAGGTTCGTTTAACTTTATTTTATCTGTTTATTTTCACGAATTATCACTGTTCAGAAATATTCGTTTTTAGTACGAAGAAAATTAGCAATTTACGACACGTAGCAAAACGAAAAGAAAGGTTTAAAATAGGTTGTTAAAAATGTTGGGCCATTGTTTTTTCTTAAGCCAAAAAAAACAATTTACTTGTTTGCATGAAATCATTCACTTTGACAGTTCAACACTTTCAACTCAGCTCCCGTGCTGAGAAACGACAATAGTTAGAAAAAGAACAAACCTCAGATCTGACAATATTTTAAGATTTGACTATATGTCAAAGCTAAAATGTATTGGGATCAACTGACTTAAAATAAAACTGATATTTAAAAAAATACAGCCAAGTTACAAAATTGATTACAAGTAGTATAAAAAAGTGAATAGTTTTTTATTTAAAAATTGTCAATAATTGGTTTGAAAGATGAAAACCCATGATAGCTATAAATGGTCTCTAAATACATTTTTGTCTAGAAAAGCGACTACAAATACTCTAGTCCAATAGAAAGACATCAGAGATTACTTTTTGAACTTCTTCTTCACATCGCCATTTTTAGTTTGATAATCCCACTATAAAAATCTTCATATTTTTAAACTCCGGTTTAACCGTGTTGAGACACGCAATACTACCTCCCAGACTATGTATATTATCAGGTATCTAATTCTAGTGTTTGCTTTATGGGCATAAGACTTATAGCTAGCGTAGGTATGTTTTATTGTATATATCACTCAAAATGCAGCCTGCAACCTCATGTAGATCATTATTGTTATCTTCAAAACTAAATATTTATACGATGCCTGTCTAAATAATTTGTCTTCGTCGCTCGTCGTCGCAGTCGCACATTCAAGTGTTCCCTTCCGTCAGCACAGCTGGTTGCCATCGTCGAGTGCCGGCCGAGCCGCTTTCGCCATTGCCTGCCAGTTTGGTCTCGGTTTGAAATTCAAACAGAATACAGAAGTAATTCTGCGTTGGACGCGATAAGTAGTAACACGTCGTCGATTCGCTTAGTGTGGTTTTTACTGCTGCGAGAAACTCACCACGACCACAGTCCGTTCGTCTTTTGTGCGATCGTTCGTTCGTTGTCGTTTGTTATTGTTTTTATTTTTGTTTATGTTATATTTTATCATAATCCGAACTATAATTTCCGAATGTGAAAAAAGTTCCGCCAAACGGCCATAGATACTATCGCCCATAGTATTCAAAGCAAACCGAGAGCGCAAGCCTTAATTTTGTGTGCTTCGAGTGCCGATGAGAAATTTTCGATTTCGACAATTTGTGCTATCGGGCAAAAATCGTTTCCATATAAATCATGAGCTGGTTCAAAAAGTTGTCAAAGGCAAAGCGCGTGAACCGAAATAGTCGCGGTTGTGAGGACGGATCTTGTGATGGCAAGCGTTGTTGTACTCACACTCAAACCCAACCATCGAAAGGCACAGGGACTGAAAGTCCGACTACGATGTTGGGGTCATTGTGTAGCAGCAAACTGGAACTTGTCGATCCGGAAGACTTTTTCCACGACCCCGATCATGTTCGGCACTACAAAGAGGAAGAGCACTTTCTCGAGATCATGTCCGAGTGGGAGATCGTTGAGCATCCCCAACGCTGTCCGGGCAATTTCTTCTCGGCGGACTTCGAGGAGGAACTGATTAATTCGAAAACACAACCGCTATTGAGTGGGAATGAGGAAAAGAGTGACAGAGAGTCCGAGGCAGAGATGAGACAAGATCATCTAAATCTGAAAGCATCGATCGGGGTTGCACTGGAACAACAGTGCGAGCGAAAGCATCGCCGCTTTAGTGGAATATTTTTTGGAGAGAGAATCGAGACTGGTATTTGCATACCTAAAGCTAGTGATATTGATTGTAAGATTTCTTCGAAGACAAAGCTGAAGAAGAAAAAGAAGAATCGGACAACAGAAGTTCTACTCAAGCCAGGGACTTCGGGTTCGGTTGCCCAACAAGATCGCCAGATTGCTCGGGCGTTATTTAAGTCTGAAGCTCTATCCCATTCGTTGATGGGAGGATTAGGAAATTATTCGAACTCACGTCATCGTGATATTGAAGTGACGAATAACGATAATAATTTTAGTGACAGTGATAACTCATGCACGATGACATCACTAAGTGATCCTTACGATATAAAACAATTTTTTCGTCTTGACGATTGTGGAAACATCGTTTTGTGCATTAAACATATAGTCGAGATCCAAGGCTGTGAAGTGAAATATAGCAAAAAGCACCATCCCAAATATGTTGTAGCTGAGTGTGCTGAAGAAGATTACGCACAACAAAAGGGTTTATTGGTGATCTTGAAAAAGATCTTGCGGTTTCTGTGGAATATAATTTCTGGTAAGATTTAGAACTTTTTAGTATAAAGAAAAATGATACAAGTCAGATTTCCTTTGTGTTTCATATATAGATAAATATTTGCAATTGGAACAGAATATTCAAATAAAATTGCGAAACCAACTGTATGTGTAAATATTTGAATTGAGATAGGGACATTAAGTGTGATTAACCTTGTTCTATATTATTCTTACAATAGGAAAGAGTTTGTTTTGTTATCAATGAAATATACATTTTATATGTATGCAAATGCATTCTGCTTGCTTAGCTTTATTCATTTTTGTAAGTTATTTTTTGATAATAGTTTTGATTTGCAGATGTGTCATTGGGATTTTTGACTTAAATTTGTTTTGGGATTCATTTGTAAAGCTTAACTTTACTAAGGTTTTATAAGTAATCTATTCTCTTTATTCCAAATAATATAGAATTGATTTTACACATTATACTCAGTTTTAACCAAATGCGTTTCTGGTAGTTTATTTGTATTTTAATTGTTATTTATTATTTGTTTTAATATTAAACCCTGCAATATAAATACTTTATGTATATTTTAATATAAATAGCAAAATGAAGTAAAATATTTTCTTATTAAGTTAAAAAAATAGCAGCTCATATTAGTTTCATAGAAAAAAGTGTTAAAAACAAAACTTAATGAAAACATAAAGTACCTAAGTAAATTATAAATATTTTGTTGTGTATCCCCTTTAACCGCTTTATAGCTCGTTGATGCTTTCGTTTTAGCCTTCTAAACTTTCCCACAGGTTATACATATGTACATACATACATATATCGGAATTATGTCGGGAGACTTATCAGACCATTCCATAAATTCAATGTTTTTGTTTTGAAATCATTGCTTTGATTTTCTATTTGTGTGTTATTTTTGCATAAAGAAAACATCGCAATATTTATGGACATTGCAGGGTTTAATGTTTTTCTTCAAAGACATATATAAATATTTTATAATAATTACAAAAATAAACATAAACTATCAGAAACACGTTTTATTTAAAATAAAATATATGAAAAATCGCTGCTATTTTTTGACCGCAGCTGTATATTGACCGTTTTTTATTTTATTTATAAATATTTCCTTTTTCGGGATTCACATTTTATGAGACCTCAGTAAAATTATTGATTAGTAAATAAATTCCATAAGAACTATGACTCATTCTTAAGCAAAAAGTATTTAATTGAAAAAACAAAATCTTTTGTACCTACTTCACTATGAAAAATACTAAATTTTAATTTTTCTAAGCTTTTCAATAAAGCTTGTATAATAATTTTAATAAGCCGATATTTGAAGTGACAACTTTTTAGTTTTTTTGTTTCAAACAAATATTATTTACATTAGGGCCAACCTGGTCTTCCATTTAATTTGTTTCTGGTAACCATTTTGAATATATAGCTGAAAAAAATATTTAATAGTCGACACAATTTCACGCATTACACTGTTCAACAAGTTAAAGTCGGTGGCAATCAATCTAAGATTGTTGCTGGCTTTAGTTCGAATCCAACTAAAAAAATATTCTATCACGTTAGTGTTTTGAGATACAACCTTTTATAATTCGGAAAAAAAACTTATATTAGGCTTTTTGAGGCTATGTAAATTCATGAAATTGTTTTTTTTTTCAATAAAATTCGCGATGATTTTCCAAATCTACAATCCCTAACTTCAATATTCCGTTTAAAAATGTTCAATATCTTACTTATGTTTCAAAAATCCTTATTACTTGTTAGTCTTCATCTGCCGTACATTAACCTTAAAAGGACGCAGGAAGTATTTATGCTAAAACGGTTCTTAATAGAAAAACGCAAAACGGTATAAAACCAGGTTTTCATCTTATTACGAATTCTTATTCTTGAGGTTCTAACATCAAGTTTTTGGAATATATTGAAAAAAATATATATACAAATAATGTGGAAAAGAAGAATTTCTGAGTATGAGCATATGTGGGCTAAGATCGGAGTTTGGATTTGGAATCAGCCCTTAAAATTAACTCTTAAACGAATTATTCAAAAACATAAAGAAATTACATTCAAGATTTTTCAAAACTTCAGATAAAGTCAAGTTAAGGCCCATAAGTCATCTCATATCTAATGAGAAATTACGAAAACTAAGTGAGATATTAAAATGATGACAAAATTACGTTTTTTCTGTTGCACAAACAAAAGAATACTTTCTTAAAGGATTAAGATGTCCTTAATTTGAAATTCGCCTTTAAATTTTTCGTTTACATCAGGTTATTAAAAATGCTAAAAACAACCAAAAACGGGGATTTTAAGCTTGAGTTAAAACTCAAAATATCTATTAAGAATAATGAAGTTTCAAGAAAAACTTAATTTCGATACGTGACGTGATACATTAATTTATAAGTCGGATTTTATTAAGGTCACCAAAACCTATTGGAAATGTGCAATTTTAATGCCAGTAAGAAAACCTTGTCGACCAGTGTAATTATGCGAACCTGAATTTTAACAAACCACAAATCAATATTTAAGTATTTCTGCATACATAATATGTCACTTGTTGTTTTTCTAATGTCAGGATATGAGTTCTCAATCTGGTAAACTATTACGTGGAAAGTGAAACTGCTATCAATTTAACAATAATAATACAAAGTGAAAATTGTATCCCAAAATGTATTTAAAAATTAATGTTAAATCATTTTTTTCCGTGGTTCAAGAAAATAATTAATTATTCTCTTAGTTATCCAAAATTCTTTAGAAACCGATCACCTGATCAACCATCGTTCCATAGATTTTCTATTTTTGAGACTTCGTCGGTCAATTCAAAACCTTTATCTTTGCTGCATTTTGGGTATTTATCATTCATAAAATGACTCAAATGTAACTGGTTTCATTTGGTTTATAAGAAATCATTCACATTTCTATTCATAGCATAATACCAAGGAAAGCACCCAAAACCATCAGACTGCCTCCAACATCCTCTACTGCCTTCAAATTGTAGACTAAATCTGTCGATGAACAAATGATTTGTCCTATTCGATTTATCTTATCTTTCATCGGTTCATAAAACTTTCCTCCAAAATTTAACATCTTCCTTTTGATGAGTTCTGCGAAATCCAATAGAGCCTTGATGTTCTTCTTAGAAAGCAAATTGATATTTGAGCAACATTCAGTCACCTTGTTACAACCCTACTCGAATTATTTGAGTTTGAATTCGTCGTTAATTTCCGTCATGCTTTTTCGGAACGGTTTAAATAGATCTGCATTTCTCTTTCCCGCTATCAAAGTTCTTTGGAGAAGGGCTTTGGATTTTTTGAAAAATTCAATAATTGGGAGATTTCAGCTAGATTCTTACCTTGTTTTTTAAGATCAAAGATTAAACTCTTTTTTTTCTGAAGTTAAATGTTTGTTTCGGTGATATTTTTTACAACCTTCTTTAATTTTTTAAATCAAACAAACTCTATTAAGATGTTGCAGGCACAAAAGATTCCCTAATTCTCATAAGCAACGTTTGTTCTCTTTCATGATAAAAGTCTTTATTCAAACTAAACCTTTTTTTCAACTAAGTTTTTGTTCTTAATTCACTAATTTTTTCCAAGTTATTATTGTTTTTCGCCTTCTCATTGCTTGTTATTAAAACAGTATTCAAAAAATATAAATAAAGAAAAAAGAACAATAATTAAAAAATCCAAAAAATTTGATTAATAACATTTTTTACGTGTAACCATTACATTATCGATTAATTTTAAATTTTCTTTTCTATTTAAAGGTCATCCACGAAACAAAGTCAACCCAGTCGGTGGTCCGGGCGATTCCGTTCGTTGCTATACTCTTCAGCTAGCCAGTGATAATAAATCAACTTTTGCTCAAAACATCGAGAATTTCATCTCGTGCACAAAAGAATCTCGCGAGGCAGCTCCGCAAGTTGTAATGCGAAATATGCGCCAATTTATGAACGGCATGAAGAACTACCTTGTTAAACATGGCGAGGGTAAGTTCCATCAGGAGGTCGAGAGTGCTCGGGCACGTCTCAAGTCCGATGAGTTTCTCAATCTGGACGCCATACTCGAAACTGTGATGCATCAATTGGTTGTGTTACCATTGCGTGATCATCTCTATGGTATGTTTGTCGATTACTACACACGCACCGAAGATATTCAGCTGTTGGTGGAGAATGTTAAATATGCCTGCGGTCGTAGTGCAACTGATTTTGGTATAAGGCCAGCTGTGGCACCTCCCACATCATCTGCCTTAAATCAAATATCGAATCTTCTGCTTCGCCTCCAAGAGGCTGAGTTGCCACTTGAAAAGTTAGAATTATTCTTGTGTATTATTTCGTCGATTTTCGATGCAACCGGCTGCCCACGCGGACAACAACTGGGAGCCGATGATTTCTTGCCAATATTAGTATTTGTTGTGGCCAAATGTGGCTTTGTGGGAGCCGAAATCGAAGCGGAATTCATGTGGGGATTGCTGCAACCAGCTTTGCTGAGTGGTGAAGCGGGATATTATCTGACTGCTTTGTGCAGTGCTGTACATGTGTTGAAGAGTTTTATGGCTTCAGATAACGAGGGAACTGGATCTTTGGACGTAAGTTGTATATTATTTCGAAAAATAAACTTTCTAGCTCACATCCTGTTTCTTTTTTTGTGTTACAGTGGCGCTCATCATCTTTACCAGCTTGTTCATCAGTCCTCCGAGTGATTATCCCCGATGAATGTAACGGCTCCCTTCAGACACGCACACTGCCTGTCCGACCTCACACCACAACCCGAGAAGTTTGCCGCATCATTGCCCACAAAGCCCGCATCACAAATCCCCAAGACTACGCTCTTTTCAAATTGGTCGACGGAGAAGAGACACTCCTCACCGATGTTGAATGTCCGCAAGACATTCGTCTAGCTGCCAAGGGTAAACACTGTATGTTGGCCTACAAGAGAATTGACGCTAAAATCGCATGGCCTACAGCTGCCCAACCTTCGTACGCTTGAAGTTCACAACAACACAGCGCAAAAATTTCCGCAACCAACCACTGGCAATCCTTAGAATGTAGTACTTTTATTCATTGTGCATAGTTTTAAGTGTTTTGTTTTTCTATATTTTCTTTTTATTATTGAAAAGTCTTTTTCCATTTTCTATTTTTCATCATCGATTTCCATGACTAACATCAAACTATTTTAACTTTTTCTCTTCATGTAATCAATATCATCATACTGTAAGTTAAATATAAACAAAAAGGATATAAACTTAGACTTAAAGGATATTTTTTCGTACTAATAAAGCAGTATTTAAAAACTAAAAATAAAAGTAAAAATTAGAAACAACCGAATCAAAATACTTTTTGGGGTTCGCTCGAGTATATTATATATACAAGTTACAAAAATATATACATATATCTTTACATACACACTCATTCATTTAAATACACAACAACTCATAAATATTTAATCATACGTTCTTAATTAATTAATATATTATTATAATATTATTCATTCAAATGACAGACCAACAAAAAGAATTAAAAACAAATGTAAAAATATCTGTACTCAAATTTACTTGTAAACAGACATAATCTTAAATTATATTAAATTAAAAAAAACAAAAACAAAAACAATCATCTAACAACATTGTTATGATATAAAATTAAAATTTGTATAATCTATAATATAATATTCTCTCAATAAATCTTATTTTAATTGTATTATGTACAAAAGCAAGGAAGGAAAATTGGATGGTTTTTGAACTAACAAGTTTCTATTTTTCAAAACATTTTACCGACTTCAATGCAAGTTCGGTTGTTTAATCGACATTCATATAAGATCTTTGACCGGATGACAATGACAATGGGCAGGTTCAGACGACATAAAGGACTTGAAAATAAGGCAAGTTTCTAATATCTGATTGGCCAGCTGCCAAAAAATTACCTTTCAATTAAGGCAACTTTAATGGAAAGTTGACTGGAAAGTTAGTCAAGAAAATTCTCCCTAACTATCAAGTCAAGTCTACTTCTGTCAAAATGACAGTTGATCATGTTTTTTCATTAAACTGAAAGCTGAACTTTATTAATCTATGATTTATTAATTTTCTGCACAACTTTATTCAATGTTTTCATTTGGAAAATTAACTAGTTGCCTTAGTCAAAATGTACGTTCAAAGAATGAAATGTCGCCTGAACCTGCCCAATGCTTATTGCTCGTGGTTTCCAGATGGACATTGACAACTGGCCAACTAAAGGAGGTCTTAAAAGTTTTGGTTGTTGGATTTTATTTGCGTTGAATTAGTTACATATTTTTATAATAATTTTAATAACATCTTTTGTTTTTCTCTATCTCTATTTTTTTTTTATTTTTTTTATTGTTTTTCTGTTGTGTAAAATGTGCATCTTGTAATTATTTTTCATTTCATTTTTAATCGTATAAAATATTATTATAATATATATTTTTATTAAATTCATTTTTAAGTTGAAACTGTTTTTGTATTTTATAAACTGACTAAATGCTAAAAAAAAAATATTACAAAGAAATATTAGATTTTTATTTTTATTTTTTACTTAAAATTTTAATGGAACAATCCAGTTCCAGTATAAGCTGATAAAATACATTTGTAAGTATACTTTTTGAGGAAATTAGATTTAACCAAATATTTTTAACTTGAAATCAAGTTTTTCCTTTGACAAATAATACCTTAGTTATCAAGTCCAAGAAAATTCTATGTAAGGATTTTTCAGACGAACATCAGTTCTCTTTTTTCAAAAGTCAGTCTATTTCACAGCCCTATTATGAGTATCAATTTGGTAGGCGATAATTTCTATCAATTACTTAATATATTGGTATTATTGGTATCACCTGATAATTTTAGAACGATTGTGAATGCTCTTTAAAAGTTTATTGTGAATGAATTTTGTTTATTTTATTTGATGTTTCACGTGCGAAATATTTAACACTGGAGTGCACGCGTGGCCTACTATAGTAGACCACAGTTACAGTTTTCTTCATAACTTAACAGTTTTTTAATAGTATTAGAATTGAAATATTTTTTTTACTTGACACTCCAACCTAAAATTCATAAATTATGGTTATTAAATGTTTAAGGCTAATTGAATATTACGTAAAAATATTAATTTCATTTATATGTTTTTAAAATAAAAAATTATTAACATTATTAAATGGTCTACCATAGTAGGCCACGCGTGTATTGGTGTACAAAAATAGGGCGCGTGTACTCCAGTGTTAAATTTAATATAATTATTTTGGAATAACTGGGCCTAATTATGCGATTCGCGGCGCATCGTTTTGCTAGCGAGTTGTGTCATTTTTCAATTATTGCTTTCGCGTTCGCCTTCTTCGTTTTGAATTCGACCAATTAACGAATTCGAAGGCGAATTTGAAATGTCATAATGTTTGTTGGCGAGTTGAAATCCGACAGCTTTTTTTGGCGGATTCACAGGCGAAAGAGTGGGCAGGTTCAGCCGACATAAGGGACTTAAAAGTTAGGGAAGTTTCTATTATCTGATTGGCCAGCTGCCAAAAAATTACCTTCCAATTAAGGCAACTTTATTGGAAAGTTAGTCAAGAAAAATCTCCCTAACTATCAAGTCAAGTCAACTTATGTCAAAATGACAATTGATCATGGTTTTTCATTCAACTAAAAGCTGAACTTTATTACTCAATGATTTATTTATTTTCTGCACAACTGTATTTAATGCTTTCTGTAATTCCTTGTAAATTTGGAAAAGAAATAAGTAATATTTCTTTACAATACAAAATACAAATCGTGATGGAATTTTAGCTTGCCTGAGGAGTGTTTTGTAGACAATAATGATTTTGGTAGTTTTTGTACTATGAACTTAAAGTATAGGTTTGTGAAGTAAAGTTCTGAATTTGAAATTCATGACACTTGAAAAACTAACTAGTTGCCTTGGTCAAAATTTACGTTCAAAGAATGAAGTTGACTGCAAATGAAGTCCCTTATGTTGTCTGAACCTGCCCAGTGTTTATTATTATTCATTGTTCGATTTCGTGGATTCTTTCTTGATTGTAATTATATAAAAATGTGAGTTAGCTTTATTTTAATTTTCTTATAAATTATCCACAATAAAATATAAAATTTTGAATAAATCACCGCAAATTTCTCAAATTCAATCAAAACAAATTAAAATTTGTGGAAAGCTGTCAAATCACTGGAATATAGGAAGAAAAAGTCAAACCAAAAGTGTCAAATCACTGGAATATAGGAAGAACTATTTTCGCTTGGCCGCGAATTCATTAATAAGGAAATACGACGCGAGTCGAATTTGAAAGGTCGAATTGAAAACGATCCGCGGCGAACCTCATAATCAGGCCCCTGGGTCCCTAACTAGATGTTTACAGTTGCGCACTCCAAGTTGGGTTTCCGCGACAAAGCCTTTAAAAACTATGCGGCTCATAGAAAATAAATATAGGGAAAAGGGGGTACCTTAGATCTTATTAAACCAAGATATTAGAGCGTGGACAAAAATTTTATGTTGGCAATACTTTTTTTCTAAACGTCAACGGATTTTGGTCGTGTTTTCACTTTCAGTAGTCGCCTGCAAATAGTTCGAAGTGGATGCCTTTTTCATTGAATTTCCAAAATACAAATATTAATTAGTACCTAAGTGTATAAATATTTTTTGTTAAGTTTATTTATTCGTGAGCTATAATTTTTGAAGACAAAGGTTTATTTGCAACCATATTAAGGTAAGTTTTATAATAAATAAATAAATAAATATTTATGCTGAATTGTCCGTGACACGATCAAAAGTGCCGCTTCGGCAATGATGAATAAACTAATGACTCTGAGGGGTGCTGCAAGTACTTACGGGATAGTTTGTTTTATATTTTATTAAAGAAGAAACCAGGTTTTAATAGGGTTTTCCAACTTGAAAAAGAAGACAAGTGGCCTGTTAATGACATAGCAATAAACGCTATGTCATTAACCAACTTATCAAAGTTGTAAATACTAAAGCCTTTTATTGACTGCAGTTAGTAAAACCAAAGTCAATTAACTAAAATTTAAAATTCGTGACTTGACTTTAACTTTTAAAATAAAAATTAAAAGTTATTATTAAAAGTCATGAACTGAAATAAATTGAAGAAGTCAATGGATTTGGTGACATTTTTTTTGGCATTCATAAAAGTTTCCGATTACAATGGAATTCGTTCACCAACATCAAATCTATTATATCAAAGCAATTGGTTTGAGTCAAAAGAATACATTTAAATTACTTTCCGACTTTTAAAATTATGTAAGTCACATTTATAATTGACATTTGAATGACTATAAAAAGTCAAAGAGAGAGTGCAGTCAAAATGACTGATTGGGTTTTCCATGGGTAAATTCAGATTTCAAATTTTCATGGCCCATGGAACACAATTGGATCAGTTTTTTGTTTTTCATTGTAATTGTGTAACTTCGTGCACGTGCTATGGAGTGCGGTAGATGTGAAAAATTCACAGCTAAACATTTTTTTAAAAAATTGTTTAGTATTGTGGCGAAGAGAGGTAAATCTGCTAAAAGATTCAGATCTGCATATTTGATCTTAAATCAGAAATAAATCACTTTATTTTGCCTCATGGTAAATTTGTGTTTTGACAGACCTAAATCAACAATAAATTGATTTGTTTTATCCATGGAAAATCCCATTAGTCAATTGACTTGAAGTTATGACTTTCAAAAATGACTTTACATATGTTAAAAGTCAAAGTTATTTTGAAAGTCAAAAATGTCAAAATCATGACTTAACTGCAGTCAATAAAAGAGTTTAGTTCTTATAACTATGATGCAACTTATGCTCCAGGAGCATCGATTGTCATAATGGCTTTCACCTTTGACTTTTCCAAATTTCAGTTAATTTTATAAAGTAGTGCCATAAATGTTATTAATAATTTTAAATTCTTGTTATCATTACTAATTTATGTTCAGACTTTTCTTTGTTTGTTCTTTAAGTTATTTGTGCGTTAGGTACTATAGTGAGCGGCATCTTCAAACACAACAACCTGCACCATTTCAAATTAAGGTAAAAGTGTTCAAAAACGTACCCCCATACCTTTCCACAGACGAAAAATTGGCACAGTTTTCTCATTTCTTTGCTGAAATAATTAATTTTTAAACAGTGTTTGTGATCCTAACTTTCGAAAATCGACATAAAATGAAAGGTCTTTTCAATCCTTGCAGACAAAACGCTTTTTCGGACTCAAGCTCCCCAAATAATTGTAGTTAAGTGATGTTAAAGAATTTCGAGCCAGCCCATGACATGAGGGGTATAATTTCAAAACTCTTCTTTTCCACTTTTTAGAATTTTAAGTAAAACGAAAAAAACTATTAAAAGCTGCTAAAATGACATAAGCGATTGGTAGAAAGGCTAAATTTGAAGTTTGGAATGATCTGTATCTATTTCTTTTGGTTTTGAACCTATAAGATGAATCTAAAAGTTATAAAAAATTCAATTTAATTCGAAAAAGAAGAGTTTTGAAAATTACGATTGGAACTGATTTTATGAGGCAAACATGTTCGAATCGCTTTTACACTTTCCGAGCACATCATTATCGAGGGTGCGTTTAATAACGTTAAAACGGAGTCGATCAAGACTGCCTTAGTTGAAGTTGGGGTTGAATCTGTTATTGTCGATTGGATCTTCACCATGTTAAATGGCAGAATTATCAACTCTCAAATAGGAGTTAGCACTATTGAGAAAACAGTTACTAGAGGCACACCACAGGGAGGAGTCATCTCAGCCCTGCTCTGGATCCTCGTAGTCAACAAAATTCTCACAAAGTTCAAAGATCAGGGCATTAAAATAGTTGCGTATGCAGATGACATAGTGGTTTTGATAACAGGCAAGTTTCTTACCATCATCGAAAACATTATGGAAAATGCATTAAAGGACTTATCTTCTTGGGCAACTAAGAACGGTCTCGGGGTCAACCCCACCAAGACAGAGCTAGTTTTGTTCACGAGGAAAAGGAAACTGGAGGGCTTCAACCCTCCCAAACTAAATGGCATTCCTCTAAAACCTTCTAAGGAAGCTAAATTTCTAGGAGTAATCCTTGACTCCAAGCTTACATGAAAGCGTAATACTGAGGAAAGAATGAAAAAAGCACTATGTGCATTCTACACATGCAAAAAGACCTTCGGTGTACGTTGGGGTATGCGACCGCAAGTCATCCAATGGATGTACACAGCGATTGTCAGACCCATTCTTACCTATGGCTCTATTGTATGGTGGAAGGCGGTGGAAAAATCAAGCTATCTCAAGAACCTGAATAAGGTACAGAGACTAGCTTGTATAGGAATAACAGGGGCTCAAAGATCCACACCACAAGCTGGATTGGAAATGATCTTGGACCTCCCGGCTCTGGATGAGTTCATAAGGTGCACGGCAGCCAAAACTGCAATTCGTTTAAGAGAATTGTGTTTTTGGAGGCAGAGCACTTATGGCCACGGGTCAATCTTACAAAGTTATGACACGATTCCAGGACTGAGGGAGACCACCGATTATATCCCCCCTTTACTAGATTTCGACAGGAAGTTTTCTATTTTCATACCAGACAGACAGGGTTGGGATCCTAATTCACTTATAAGTAAACAGGGTATCCCTTTCTACACTGACGGTTCAAAAATGGAATCAGGAACAGGTGCTGCAGTGTTTTGCCAATCTCTCAACATCAGAGCGTCATATACACTCCCGGCTGACTGTAGTGTCTTTCAGGCCGAGGTCTTTGCCATTGGAAAAGCAGCTGAATTGGCACATCACGAAAAGCTAAGCTCTTCGGAGATTACTTTTTTCGTGGACAGCCAGGCTGCTATCAAAGCCTTAGCCAGTGAGACTATTAGATCAAAAGCAGTTTTAAACTGTAGGAAGGAATTAAATAAAATCTGCCACACTAACCAGGTAAAACTCTGCTGGGTTCCCGGACATAGCAATATAGAAGGGAATGATATAGTAGACGAACTAGCCAGGAAAGGGTCAAAAGCAGACACAAGTAGTAGCGACCATTCAGTTAGGGACCACTCGTCCCGATTGGGGTGCTCAAGAGGAAGATAGACCTTAAACTAAAAGAGAAAACCAATATCTCCTGGAAATCCAGGAACGATTGTGCAATCTCTAGAAGTTTATGGCCTAACACAAATGAAAAAGAAACTCGGTATATTCTATCGCTGAGTAAAAAGAACATTAAAATCTTGATAGGTGTACTAACAGGTCATTGCGCCATTGGCACAATGGCTAATAGAATAGGGGCATTTGCACCCGATTTTTGTAGGAGCTGTCAGGATGAGGAGGAAATGGAAACCATTAAACACCTGCTCTGCGACTGTCCGAACCTCCAAACCAGCCGACTCCGTCATTTCGGAAACAGGTTTGTTGGAGAACTGGATAATCTAGCACATGTCTCAATGGCGAGCATGAGGAAATTTATAGATAGCACAGGCTGGTTCGTTAACGAGCCAGTCTACGCTAATCGACAGAGTTGAATTGAACTGAGGGCATCGATGCTAAATTTTTACTTTTACAGGGGATCACAATGGACCAATAGGCCCCCGTGTACGCAACAGCTTCTTGCTGTGCACACCCCTTACAACCTAACCTAACCTAACCTACGATTGGAATAGTTGAGTTTTGATTCAACCTATTTAGGAATAGATGAGTTTTGAAAAGAAAGTAAACTTTTTGATTCAACCTATTTAGGAATAGAGGAGTTTTGAAAAGAAAGTACACTTTTTTTCATGATCTATAAATAGGTACAATATATTTAATTATTAAATATAAATCTACTTATAAAACATTATTTTATCTGCGAACTTACTAAAGATGTTTTCTTAACAAGAATTATTGCAACACTAAATAGTTTAACCATTGACATACTATACATGGACTGCTAGTAGCCAACTTCACGATGGTTCCACTTTTAACGGACAAAACACTAGCGCAAAGAGCACTATGCGGAAAAATTGTGTAACATTTATGACACTTGACATTTTACCTTCTTTCTTTTTTTCTCACATGTTTATTTATTTTGTGTTGTATTTTGTGAAAACAAGTTAGTAGTGATAAATTACAATTAAAATAAAAAGAAAAGAAATACCTAGGATATTAAAACAAGAAATAGTGTTTAAAAAAATATATAAAAATGAAAAAATGTTCAATTCTAGGATGCATTTCGCATCAATTGAACAGATATGTGGCTTTGTTTTTGTCAGTATATTTTTAAGGAATTTATGATCCTAGCTAAAATCATGTTTTTTTACCACTATTTAGACTGGTTCGTAAAGGCGTAATCAGAGAAGACTGGAAACGAGCTATTGAATCCCTCAATGGCCAGGTGATAGATTCAAGTCGACCGCTCCAGAACTTTTTAATCTGTGATCTTCACTTCGAAACAAAATTTATTAAAACGCTTGGGACTAACAAACGTCTCACAGAGGATGCAGTTCCAACTCTCTTCCCTAGCATTTATAACATGGTGGAACAAATGTAAGATTAATCATTTATTCAAAACAAATTCAACCTAAAATTGTCTAATTACAGAAAAGAAAAAGTTCAAGACGATCAGATAGATAACTTTGACGAAGCTTGTTGCAGGATGGAACAGATGTAATATAATTCAGTTTTCATTACAAATTCTACATAATTTTTTACTTTTAGGATTGAACCACCAATCGATGAAGTTCAAGATCATCCAACTGATGACTTTGCAGAAGCACCCATCAAAAACGAGCAAACTGCAAATAACTTTGATGAAAGGTACTTTTTATATCTGGAAATTTATATAAAAATCCAGACTGGAACAATGTTGATGCTATTGTATAAAACACTCCGAATATAGTTAGTTATTCCCGCTTTATTAGTAGTAGTAGTAGTATTAACACCCGTCTGTTCACGGTGGCGGCGGCGTTTGCGAGCCTAGTAGTAACTAGTAACATAGTATAAGTAATGGTAGAGCGGAATGTATAGGAAAAAATGTTAACAAAAAAAATATTTGAAATCACTATACATACCGCTTCGTCATTTCAAAACTATTCACTTAATTTTAGTAATTTAAATGGTTATAATATCATATATAGGTTTACTAACTTACTCTGGAAGCTATTTTAATTTTAATCAATTATTTAAAAAAATTCCATACAAAAAGTATTAAATCAATTTTTATCAATTTTGTAAAAAAAGACGAAACTCTTTTTGTATAAACTGTTTTAAAAATATTTCTTTGTTTTTAAAAATGGAATTAAACGCTTTTTATCTTTTTATAGGTATAGCGATATTATCACTTATTCGCCCGAACAAGACGATGTAATTTTAAATGAAGCTATGTTGGCTGAAAGGTAATAATTTTATTGTAGTTAAAAAAAATAATATTATATTCTATTTTCCATCTGTTTGTAGCCGTAAACGGAGGTTTGAGGAAGAGACGGCTACGCCCAGAACGTTGAAACGTAAATGTTTGCGTTACAAGCAATTATATGCTAAAAAAAACAACAAGCTTAAGGCATCAAGGCGCAAGCTAAAGAGGAAAGAGATGAAAATTCAATCTTTAGAATCCTTGCTTGATGACCTTCAAAAAAGAAATCTCTCCCTATTTTGTTTTAGCTAAACTAAAAGCCCAACCCTAAAAAATCCTATTTTGTTTTAGCTAAACTAAAAGCCTTACGTTTAAAAAACCCTATTTTGTTTTAGCTAAACTAAAAGCCTTACGTTTAAAAAACCCTATTTTGTTTTAGCTAAACTAAAAGCCCAACCCTAAAAAATCCTATTTTGTTTTAGCTAAACTAAAAGCCCAACCCTAAAAAACCCTATTTTGTTTTAGCTAAACTAAAAGCCCAACCCTAAAAAATCCTATTTTGTTTTAGCTAAACTAAAAGCCTTACGTTTAAAAAACCCTATTTTGTTTTAGCTAAACTAAAAGCCTTACGTTTAAAAAACCCTATTTTGTTTTAGCTAAACTAAAAGCCCAACCCTAAAAAATCCTATTTTGTTTTAGCTAAACTAAAAGCCCAACCCTAAAAAACCCTATTTTGTTTTAGCTAAACTAAAAGCCCAACCCTAAAAAATCCTATTTTGTTTTAGCTAAACTAAAAGCCTTACGTTTAAAAAACCCTATTTTGTTTTAGCTAAACTAAAAGCCTTACGTTTAAAAAACCCTATTTTGTTTTAGCTAAACTAAAAGCCCAACCCTAAAAAATCCTATTTTGTTTTAGCTAAACTAAAAGCCCAACCCTAAAAAACCCTATTTTGTTTTAGCTAAACTAAAAGCCCAACCCTAAAAAATCCTATTTTGTTTTAGCTAAACTAAAAGCCTTACGTTTAAAAAACCCTATTTTGTTTTAGCTAAACTAAAAGCCTTACGTTTAAAAAACCCTATTTTGTTTTAGCTAAACTAAAAGCCCAACCCTAAAAAATCCTATTTTGTTTTAGCTAAACTAAAAGCCCAACCCTAAAAAACCCTATTTTGTTTTAGCTAAACTAAAAGCCCAACCCTAAAAAATCCTATTTTGTTTTAGCTAAACTAAAAGCCTTACGTTTAAAAAACCCTATTTTGTTTTAGCTAAACTAAAAGCCCAACCCTAAAAAAGACCTATTTTGTTGTTGTTATTATAAGAAAACCTATTTTGTTTTGTTACTTGTATGTAATATATATATATATTTTTTTGTTTTCTTACTTGTATGTATATATTTATTGTTATATAAAAAGAAACTTGAAATTAAATGAGAAAAAAAATTTAACCATATACAAAAAAAATGCCTTTTGATTGTTTTTATTTACTTCTATTGAATACTATTCGCAGATAACGTTCTGAAGGATGAAGGTAGGTATTTAGATACTAGATGAATTTTAGAATTAATAGCAAAACTACAAAACATTAATAATAACATTGCTATAATATATTTCTTTTCCATTAACAATATTTATTTTAATTAATTTACGACCTTATCAAATGTCCATTTTTGTCTAATCCAACAGTACCTGTTGCTACAAGTCTCAAAGCTTGTGGAAGAGCATAGTGTTCGGCTTTAAGAATTCTCTGTGTCAATGTTACTGCTGTATCCTCAGGTAGTATTGGAACGCTTTCTTGGACAGTTATTGGTCCTGTATCGACACCCTCTTTTAAAAATTTAAATTAGTCAAACAATAAAAAATCGAGGTGCAGTCTTATTCTTACCTCATCGATAAAATGAACCGTGCATCCAGATTAAAAGTCACCGGCATCAATTGCTTTTTGTTGAACATGCAAGCCTGTATGTTTCGGCAACAGAGATGGGTGTATGTTTATTAGTTTTCCCTTCCATTTCTTAACAAAACCCATACCTGCTTGACGTTGGTTAACAATACAATTTAAGACTTCTCTAAAGTGTGTGATAAGCAAAGCTTTTTTTTTTTAACCATAACCGAACCCAAACAAGTATTTGCTAGATAATATATCATTGACAATGAACACCTTAGAACAGCAAATAACCCAATTTTGAATTTTAAAGGTTATTTATGACTTAAAAGTCATGCTGTGTGAATCTAAAGAAAACAAATTTACTTGTATGATTGCTTGTGCAAAACATGATTTGAGGTATTTTTTTCATGAATCATGATAGTAAAAGAATTTATTAGTTTCTCGCAAATGAGATGAAGCTCATAACAAAAGAAATTATTCGGCTAACAGTCAATGCCGCTTATAAAAAAAACACCTTTATTTATCTTAGTTATACAGGTGTGTAAAGTTTCTTGTTTAATAGGTTTGTTAAAAGGGTTTTATAACAAGAGGTTTAATTTTAAACAGTCCGTTATATGGGTAGGCAATCATCAAAATTTTCAACCACGACTTGAGGAGTATTGGCAGATTTTTTGACTACCATTCCGATTTTCGTTGCTAGTGAGTGAAACGCAGGAGTTGCAAAAGATCTGCTTCATATTCTGGATCTACAACTAGAATCATTCCAATTCTACAATTGTAAGTGCGCAACATCTCGTAACTTGTTACGCGGCCCTTAGCTGCTATCCACGCAAAACTGGTGGTATCACAAATGATTTTGCACAGATACGAACACCAAGATCTTTGGTGAGTATCCGAGGAATGTTTTCGATGAAACCGCCACCTGTTATATGTGCCAAGGCTTTTATTATGCCCTTTGAGAGAAGGGGAGCTTTAGCATTCACGTAAATCTCCGTTGGAGCTAATAATTCTTCACCTAAAATGAGTAAAAAGATAAAGATATACTCTCAATAGTTTAGTTTTTTATATGGATTCCTCTTTACCAAAAGTCTTTCCACTAAATGGTGCGATGTCAAAAAAGGTTACTCCAGCAACTTTCATTACTTCATGAACTAAACTAAAACCATTGCTATGAACCCCACTAGACGGTAAACCAATAATAGAATGTCCTTCGCATTCCTTCTTGGAAGGATTCGATCACTTTCTGCAATTCCAAGCGAGAATTCAGCGAGATCGTATGCATTGGGTTCGTATAGAAGGGGAACTTCAACAGAATGTATGTCTGAAATAAGAAAAAAGATTTAAAAACCATGGTTCTGCAGTAGTGGCCATAACTCCATTGGATTCGTTAAGGTACACATCGCCACCAGCAAAACCACCTCCACCACCTCCGGTATTACAGCCTCCACCCCCACCACCAAAACCACCTTGGCCATGGTTATTTACTGGGCCATTATGGCTCTCCTGTCCTTCAGCGTAACAAGAAAGCCCTCCACGACCGCCTTGCAATAGAGCGGCTCCATATCGAGGGCTAAGTGCTGTGTCTTCTTTTGCTCTCCAACCACCACCGGGACCGGCTGTTTTTTGGCTTATACTTTCTCCGTGTATTTGTCCTGATGCACCTGGTCTTGCTGGATTTGGTGGCTGTCCATGTTGGAAATCTTCGTCAATATATCTTCCGATTCCAAGACCTCCACCGCCACCAGCGGCAATCAATGGTACTGCCTCATTTTTGGCGGAGTTTAACTGTAATTTAAAACAACATAATTTAAAGCCTCTTGAAGTAAAATGGGCTGATTAAAGTCAACTTACCAGAAACACAAAAGATCCACCTCCACCTCCCCCGGCTCCATTTTCAATGACTATGTTCTTCACCATATACGCTTTAGAATTAAAGCTGTATCTACTTAAATCATCGTTTATCTCACTATCGGACCGACAACCCTCATCTTTGAAATTCAACGATTTTATGCAAGCGTTTTCACCTTGTTGTCCAACCAATATGTACAGCTCTTCATTTTTATGCAGTTCTAGAACTGACACAGCCATTGCACCTCTTGAAGATCCAACT